>OZ026525.1:35320129-36525129 GCA_964019695.1 Loripinus fragilis
GAACTTCAAATAAACTAGCAAGCCCCTGCTGTAAATTTCTAACTGTGCAGTCTGCCGCCTAAAATTTCTTTTTGTATGAGGCTTGCGCCAATCAGAAAGCTCCTTACACCGAGAAAATATGTTGTGATAAAACCCAGCACTAATAAAGTGCACAAACGGAACTAAGAAAACACGTCGCATAATTAAAGATTATAGATTTATAATTCTCCAATTGAAACCATTGAACACTGTCTGTTGCACCGTTAACTCTACTTCAAATTCAACTGGTCAATCTCTGAAACTAGCGATCTAAATTATAGTTTTAATACCAGACAACATCCTCCTGTCTCTACTTATGTCTACCTGTTACACACAGCAGTCAATTAGGACTTCTGTAGCGTGGGAGTTGGCGTGGGACAAGGTTAAAACATCCATTGAACACCCAGTACTCCCTTCATGGACAGGTACTTGAGGCAACAGACACAGCAAAATATCTTGGTGTAAGTATCGCTTAGGATCTTAGCTGGAACGACCACATCAGTTCAATAACTGCCAAAGCAAATTGGACTGTAGTGATACGCTGGCTTCTCAAAAACCAGAAGCCCGGTTAGCTCGGCTGGTAGAGCATCTGACTAGTAAGCAAAAGGTAGTGGGTTCAAATCCTACACTGGGTAGATATTTTTCTACCCTAGTTTACCTCAATGGCGACGAGGAAATCAGGTCTTGGGTCTTTGGAGGACTCTGTGGATCCTAGAGCATGCAGATGCAGAGGTGTGATGCCTCGCTATAGACAATTTCTATCCACGACAGTTTAACCCTTCAAAGATCAAGGTGGGGAGGAATGTATAGATTCACTGGCTTCTCTAACCAGAAGCCCAGTTAGCTCGGTTGGTAGAGCAACTGACTTGCAAGCAGAAGGTCGTGGGTTAGAATCCTACACTGGGTAGATATTTTTCTACCAAAGTTTACCATGATTGAGGAAGGAGTGAAGGTGAAACGATTCACCGAAAACGCGGTGCGGTCGGTTCGATTCACGATACGGTCTTCTTCCATTTTCGATTCGGTTCATCCGGTCATTTTTAGTGCCGCTTAGGCAAAAAAAAAACGTTAAAAAAAGAAGAAAAACAAAAAAATACTTGATTTGCCACTTTTGTAAATCGCAAGCTTACGGTTTTGTTTGTTTCTTGAGACAGCTATCTGATAATCTTTTTTTTTCTCTCTTGCAATCGATTTATAAATTTTGCTTTTATTGATACTCGAGCGGCGTGTTTACCAAAATGGCTGACTGTGAAGTTGCGGATGCTCCCGCGAAGTTTAAAACAAGAGTTTGGCAGTACTTCGGCTTTGAAAACATCATTGATAACAATGGAATCAGAACTTTAGATAAATCTAAAACTGTTTGCAAACAATGTCGGGCCAAAATTTCCTACGGGACTGGCAATACAACCAATATGTTCACTCATCTGCAGAGAAAACACCCCCACCTTTACCTTTAACAAATGTTAAATCAAATTTTTAAGATTTCTTATTTCGTTTCAAAGTAAATTTTGCATAGTTTCTTGTTTTTTCCTTATTCAAGATTTGTGTTCCTAGCAGAGCAAATAACTTATGATGTATCGCGATACGTATCGTATCGTGACCTCTGTATCGCGATAGGTATCGTATCGTGAGGTGAGCGTATCGTTGCAGGCCTAGGAAGTAGTCTGCAAGATCAACCATCGTTCACCTTAATTAAATACAGTTTTTAAGCCTCTTTCAGTGATTGTGTTACCTGGGCATCCTGCATCTTTTGAGCATAAGTTTTTATTTCAGCGAGTCCTGGGATGCAATAGTTTTCCAGACTTGTCATTAAAAATAGTGTTTAGGACTCATAATTTGCTGTTGGGACTCATTGATATTGGAAACAGCGAGTCCCAGGACCCATAAGCCCAAATTTGTAAATGAATCAGGCCGCATTTAAAAAAATGTTTGTTTGACGTCTCCCTACCCAGTCTAGAAACTTTGGGTAGGTAGGTAGGCTTTTTTTTTTTTTACAGAAACTTAGTGTAAAGCGAAATAATTCTAAATGCTCTGTTATAGAGGTAGAACTATACGTGTCTATATCTGATCATGATTGATGACAGCTAGACTGTTCAAAATGGAGAAGATTGAAGCCAGTAAATAAGAATATAATATCAAAACCAATATAATGTATCTTAAACATCATTAAAACTATTTTAGTTCAACAAATGTAAAAAAATCGAATAAACTTTGTTTACCTTTATATTATTAAAACTTAGATAGCCACATCCAGGCCTCTAGATGAGAATACATAATTAAGAATTATCTTTAATATTTTTGTACTAAAACAGGTTCACTGCTGTAGGTACTCAAAAGAGCCGTCTCAATGAGATGGTCCTTTTGATACCCAAAACATATGCTGAACAGTCTTATTAAGACATTCCTTTTGATCATGCAAAACATTTGTTTAATCTGATCAAACCGACAAAGCAGCATTCTAACAAAATTTGCATTCAACTTGATGGGGAAGAGAGAGCTGGTTGCTTTACTTTATTTGTCCTCCTGATGTCTTGGTTTCTGTTATTGTTCTGTGGCTCATTTTGATGTGCATCCGGGATAAAAACAGATGTTGAAAATCTAACTCTATTGCAAAAATCTCTGCAACGGCAAAGCTGGCCTACATCCCGTCACTATTGCTTTCTTCATGGGGAGGAGAGGGCTGGTTTAGTGGTGGGCAGTTTCTTGATTAAAAAAAACAAGTGTGCATAGGTTTCCCTAGCCAGAGCACTTTCAGATATTTGAGGGCCTGTAAAAAGTGCTGTGTACAGAAAAACTGGTAAGTTTGGATAGATTTCCCCTACTATATTAAAGAAATCTTTCTTGTACTGCTATATGGATAGATTTAATTTGAAACTTTAGAAAGAAAATACCTGCATCCTCACCAGGGAAATAGGGCCTGAAATATTCATCTATTTATGAATTTATGTCCAGAGCCTGTTTTGAGTATGGCATGGAGTTGACATTTATTGGCTTTCTAATTTTTCAAACAGGCTTGCATTGTCATTCATTAAGAAATTATAGATTAAACAACAACTTTAAACTTGCAGGACCAGATAGAATGTTAATGGGACAGACTATTATGGTTATAAATAACCAAAGATTCAATAGAGTCAAACTAAGTCGTAATGATCGAATTCAATCGTGCCAGTACCACAAGAAGTTGCTTTAATCATTCCGAATTTCCGTAATTCTTATGCTGTTGGTTGGCTCGAGTCTCGATGTCAGCAAGAAAAACAGTCATTTGTAATTATTCTTCCCATGCCATCGGACTGAATTTTATTGAAATGAAAATCCATCGTGCCCTATTGCATGTAAACGTTACAAGAACGCTTAATTTGTCACAAATTTCTTTATTTTCGCAATCAGTTTTCACTCATCGTACAGCGCCGCCATTTTTGAAGCTTCACATTGTCATATTGATTTTTTCGATGCAGTGAAATTAAAAACCGGAAGCCATGCGCTATGGTTTAATTAAAATTCTAACGCACCTCGCCTATATAACCAATGGTTAAACTCAGTGATTTATTGATTGATAAATCACTGCACGGACAGGGCACGGACCGGCGTGACGTCATTCGGTCGCCAGTTTGAACTTTCATGACGTCATCTATCACATACGGCATTGTAACGCTGACAATAGACGGCGTGACGTCGTTTTTACAACTGCTTGACATTCAAAATGTACGTAAAAATACGCATTTCAGTCTAAACAAGAGCTGTGGGAAATTCTGACAGTCTGTTCAAGATGGCGGAATCGTTATAGACTATGAAGGAATCGTTCATATTTTTAATCTTTTTGTGTGTTAGAATCGAAATAGATTCGCGCTTAATTACGGATTGGATTTGTTATTTTTCGGACAAAACGAAAAAATTTCGAGTGCAAAAAAATGGACGAAAAACCGCAATAAAATTTTCTGAGTCGGCCCGATTTTTGCCAGTCGGTCGGGCGAGATCAAACAAACATCTTTTTATTTTTGGCCCCACTGCTCTTTTATTTGCACCTCTTCTGCACTAACACTATATCTTTTTATCAAGTCTCACTATCGCACTTTTTATCTCCTACAATCTTTTAACTCTTGCACTGACAGCGCAACTGCACGTAATACTCATGAGGGGCTGCAGAATGGATAGATAGATAGCGAGGGTGGTTGGAACTTTAGGAAAAGAATTTGATGACTTGCCGTCTAGCGTTCCCAAATAATTGTATGGAAAAGGCACGCTTTGCCCGCACCTAAGATCGTGGTGGCCCATCGAAGGCGGGGCGTGCTTCGCACGCATGACACTATATATATAGACATGGTATAGCGTTGATCTCTTAAAATAGGCTATAAAAAGCAAAAATAACCCCAAAAATGAACTCTGCATGCGATTTTACATTAATACCTTGGGATTATGCCTTTCAGCAGAGTTCTCACTAGGATTTTGGAAGCAGGATTCATGGAATCCATCCCTGGAAAAAGTTGGAGTCAAAATTAAAAAAATTGGAGTTTGACCTGGAAAAGTTGGAGTTTTTAGTTTTAGCCGAAATATGAAAAGTTTTATTTACTGATGTAATGTCTTTTATCCTGCAAAATGGCAAGTTCAAAATCCTTGTGAGGACTAAACTCCAGCTGTAAAGTTTTTAGGCTTAATTTTTTCGCAATAACTTTTTTGTCTTCAATTTTAGCAAAATGTGTTCGCGATGAAAAGTATTCAGGAACATCTCCGCCAACTTCTCCAAATGGTTCCAACATCCTAGGTGCTGCAGGTTCCTCTGTGCTTAGATGCTCTCTTTGAATATTTTAATCAAAGCGCAAATAAACAAAGTCCAAGATGTCAGTCCAAAATGTACATTCAACTAAATTGCACCGCCCTAATTCAATTACTAAAGCGATTGATGGCTTGTTCAAATATAATAGAAATGGCGCCTGATTCGCTCGTGCGTTAAACTAGTAGTCATCTCAAAACCGTTCATTTCATAGCACATGCATAAGAGAAAAATTGCATGTCATGCGATAACCCAGCCTTTGTTCCTACAAATGAGCCTGCTTTAAGTTGATTCTGCATATGCACGGTAAATTCTGAGTATGATATCGGCAGTTTTATGTTATGCACAGCCTTTGAAGAGCGGGATATGCACCGCTTCCGAATATATTTTGAAACTACCTCTTTCTGTCACGCCCATACGAATTATACCTGTCATTAAAAGACTTAGAAATTTAGGACAAATTCAATTTATTGCAAAATCTTCATCTATATACACAAAAACCTGTTTGCGCCACAAGCACAAGACCTTTTGGAGAAGTTGGCGGAAATTCTCCTCTACAACTTTCGTCGCGAACACATTTTGCTAAAATTGAAGACAAAAAAGTTATTGCGAAAAATTAAGTCTAAAAACTTAAAGAAGTCTGCAACTATGAACATTTTTCGAATTTTTTTTATTTTCTTTTTAAATCATTTGTAAAAGTAGAATTAAGTTATAAATGTTTTCACAATAAATCTGTTCACTATAGCTGAAAACAGCACAGAAAAGTGAATTATCTTATAAGACAGGCGTGTTTTTCTCTTGTTGGTAATTATTTGCGTCCCTCCAATAATTATAGACAGGTAATTTTAACATCAAGGTTGGCAATCGACCGGTCAATATGCATATTGACCAGACCAGTGGTCAATACTGGTTTTAACCGGTCATTAATGATCGATTGGTGGTCAATTGGGTGATTGAAAAAAACATGGTCGATGTGAAGATACCTAACATTAGTTATGCCATTTTACTAGACTCTATAAACAGACTTAAAATAGCTTCAATACAAGATAGTACAGGCTTAATTGAAAAATGTGTTTCATGAGTTGCTATTACTTTAATAAATGTATTAATTAATATTTATTTGATATAGGCTGTAAAAAAATGAAATGTCAATAGTTTTAGACCTTCAGTCTCAATCAAACTGAATCATTATCACAACATTCAGTTCAGACTTAAGACTCCAAACTTTTTTTCTATTAACCATTTATAAAAAAAAGTAAAGCAAATGCAAGTAATGAAATTAATTTTAAAACTAGCTTTTTTATAGTCATAAAAATATTTAAATCAATGACTAATTAAATGAAAAGAAAGTACAAAAAAATCAATCAATACTTCAAATTGATCATCAAAGAGATCATCATGTAAGAATTAATATTTGCTCTATTAGTTAAACTGCAAATTAAATTGACTTCTCACCTGAAAAGACAAAGGTGTGAAAATTGTAAAGAAAACACTTAAAGTTGAACAATACATGTATACTAAGGAGTTAATTTTAACTTAATTACCCCAGAACAAACAAAACTGTCAAAATACTGGACATGTCTCTCAGACTGAAGAAGGTGTGTCCAGTTAATAAGACCTATCCAATCACTGAGCTTAAAATGCATTGTCTAATTCAGTGGCAGCTGTGTTAATATAGAGGTGTGAAAGTGTGGCCATTCTGTTATCTGCTGTTATCAGTTAAGTTACTGAATTAACTAGTGTCCTAAATTATTGGTATTGTCTCAAAATGATGAAGAGACCCTATTACATGTAGGTAGTATGGTTATTCTATTCTGCCCTTGACAATTAAAAAAGACTATATAGTGTTACGTGCCTGGACTGTAAAGCAGAAGTCAGTGCTAAGGTTAAAAGTGCCCTTGGCAGGGACAAAACAGTATTTTTTTTTTATTTTTTTTTTTTCAATAAATAGAGCATAAAACCTGACTTACTATCTCAATCCACCACTAAAACGGCCACTTTAAATTTTCAATCAACCACTCGGATTTGTATTGACCAGTATTGACCACTTTTTGGCATATTGACCGGGTGGTTTTAACCGGTTTAAACCACTGGTTAAAACCAGGGGTGGTTTCGACCGCCCAACCTTGTTTAACATAAATGTTGTTGTTTTGATGCTGATAATTTGTTAAGATTTACGAAATTGGTAAAATGTATACCTGAATTTTTATTGAATTGTAAACCCACGGGTGGTAAACCTAGGAACTACCACAAAATTGTGTTAATGTAATTTTGTTCCCAAGCCACATCCGGGAAACGTCGTGGTAGTTTCCAGGCCGAAAATTGGATAAAGAAAGGTTGGTGTCACTTTCATTTTTGTTTTATTTTACAACTTAGAACAAACAATGGTGAAATCCGACAATGTGGTTCCGTGTAAGTATGTCTCAGCGTCCCCTCTAGCCCAAAATTTTGTTTGAAAAGTTATTTTCTTTCTTTTGGTACGTGTTTCCCCACTGAGCATCGGACCAACTTTCCCCAAAGTTCGAAGGATTTTAGCCCATATCTGTCAAATTGAATGGAATTTGATATCATTTGACGATGGAAATGATAAAAAGACCCTGAATAAACATTTCTACACAGAAAAAAAATCTGAGCATTTACTCGTAAACGATTCATGCCCCGTTCGTCCTGTGTGGTAGTTTCCAGCTCATCGTGGTAGTTAAAATGCTATCGTGGTAGTTTCCAAGACTTTATAGGATACGTTTCTGAAGTGTTACAAAACATTATAGTGGTTGTTTGTTTCGCATGATAACCCTCGAACTCGTCAATTAATTACCACGGTAAACAAATAAACCACATTTCAACACCATGAGGAAGCTAAGCTGAGGACTCGAGATTCAATGTGATGCTTGACAGATGGAGACCGTGCCCTGGACTGCCAAACAACACCTCTGGAAATCTAAAGCAAAAGAAGGTCATCAGATTAGCCGTGGTGGACCAAGCAACAGACAAAAAAAAATGATATAAAAATTGCGTCACTCGCTACGTTGTTCCATGTTCAGTCAGCTTTAAGATAAAATGGCAGGCTAAGACTACTGGCCCAAAGTATTGTTAGTACTTGCGCTTCGGAAAAAAGGGAAATATCCTTGGGTTGGGACACTTTTTATATACATGCGAGTGTGACGATGAATGGGCATGTTATTTTATAATTAAAAAGCATGTTTATTCAAAAACAAAAAAAATGAATATCCCTTCTTTTCATTCTTCTCATCATTTCAATAGCCCACTAAAATTAAAATTCAGGCAGTCGTCATTTGTTATCTGACAAAAGGTTATTTGAAAAGGTCTTCGTATGAATAAGAGGAGTATTCAAGGCTCGGCCCGCACACCCTGTCTTTATAAAAATGAAGTAGCCCCTGAATAGTGGAAATCTGCTGATGAGAACTACTACTAAATTCCTACAAAGTCTTGGAAACTACCACGGTAGCATTTTAACTACCACGATGAGCTGGAAACTACCACACAGGACGAACGGGGCATGAATCGTTTACGAGTAAATGCTCAGATTTTTTTTCTGTGTAGAAATGTTTATTCAGGGTCTTTTTATCATTTCCATCGTCAAATGATATCAAATTCCATTCAATTTGACAGATATGGGCTAAAATCCTTCGAACTTTGGGGAAAGTTGGTCCGATGCTCAGTGGGGAAACACGTACCAAAAGAAAGAAAATAACTTTTCAAACAAAATTTTGGGCTAGAGGGGACGCTGAGACATACTTACACGGAACCACATTGTCGGATTTCACCATTGTTTGTTCTAAGTTGTAAAATAAAACAAAAATGAAAGTGACACCAACCTTTCTCTATCCAATTTTCGGCCTGGAAACTACCACGACGTGTCCCGGATGTGGCTTGGGAACAAAATTACATTAACACAATTTCGTGGTAGTTCCTAGGTTTACCACCCGTGAAACCTGTGTTCTTGAAAAATAGAAACATTAGTTCTAAAATTAAAAGATCAAAAGTTACAGACTATGCATCTTTAACAGCTGTAGTATAGCTGTGAACAAAAAAGATTTTAGACCAAAAATAAGTTTGTATCAGGTTACCTAGTGTTTCCGACAGCCTGAAAAAAGGGCAGGGTGCTGGCTTGAAAAAAGGGCACTTTTGATGCGTGAAATTCACCCAAAAGGGCACTTTTGTTAGAACAGACATTTCAAATGTGAGTTAGATAAAGGATTTTATGTCTGTAAAATGTTAGCTTCTAGTAGAGCATAGGATTCATTGGGATAACAAAAAAGTTATTTTATACAGTAAAAATTAAAATATGACTATTTCTTATATCAAAATGAAAATAAGGGCAGGAGGGGGAGCTTAAGGGCAGCAGGGGGACCCAAAGCGCAGCAGGGGGACCCAAAGCACAGCAGGGCTCCCCCCTGCTATTCCTCTTTATGTGAAACACTAGTTACCCTAAATACTGCTACACAATATTTTCTAAACATTGTTGGGGATTTCAAAGGGGTTTGGCTATATTGTTTTCCCATCTTCTCCAACAAAATAAAAATATTTTCATATTTTAAAATTTCATGTATCATCAGTGATTTTATTTGGGATTTTGGGAAGCTACCTTTTCCTACACATTTGGGAAAATATTTTATTAGAATTGGGAAAATAAGAGCTAAAATACATGAAATTGGGAAAATAAAGGCCATTTTTGGATTGGGAATGACTCCCATATACGGCCTCAAAAATGGCCAAATAAAATCACTGATCATGAAGCACATATTTTTATGTTTGGCCTTAAAAATGAAAAGCTTATACTATTGATACATGTAGTTGTTTTATTCATTTACTAGCAGACAGACAAACGGACAGACAGACTGATATATCTTTTGCAGATGTATAGATCTTAGACTAGTTCCATCATTCAATTATTTGCATGCAAGTGCTTTTTGCGCACCTAGTCTACGACGATTGTTCCAAAATTAAGATGATTATTTTGATTTCCTACCTACCTGCGAGACGATTTCAATGGTTTAAAATGAACTGGTTTTCTTGCTGAAAGTCATTTGTTTGCATTTTATATCCTAAGAATAGTTTACTCGGTGGGAAAAAAACACACTGATAATTGATTGCATCACTCATTTGTTGCTAATGACCCTTCATTCGGAACGTTGCCTTATCGGGCGTTATCCTATTTGGTTTACTGATGTCTTCAGAAAATCTTATTTTTATTTTTATCAACCAACTGTGGAACTCGAGCGGTGTAAGCGATTTCATGTGTTCAAAAAAGTAAGAAACATTTCAAGATTTGATCAAGACAGACAGTAACGAATGCGCGACTATCATTTGTCTTTTCACGCACTCGGAAAAGTTAAAACCAAACGACCACATGCTTCTCAAATAGGCGTAATTATTGTCCTGTCAATAAAGACGCAGTCACTGTGCGACAATCTGATTTGCCGAGAGCTAAATGAGATCATGCCGATCTTTTGTGGCGGAAGCCAAATTTGGACTCCCGCTGTTGTCGTCAGGTGTTTTTAAGGAGTTTGAGATGTGTCAGCAGAAAAAAAAAATGGGCGTAAATTAGAATCCCCAGCAGGAAAAGTATGCTTACAAACCCAAAGTTGGAGTAAAAATACGCCTAATTCGGCGTTTCCGAGAACTCTGCTTTCGGTATTACATAAAGCTCCCAATCCAACGATTTCGGCAGTGACGAATATTCATACTCAATTTTATATTCACTATTCAGATCCACGAATATCTGAGTACTGGGATACTCCCAGCAGCCCTAGTCAAGGCACAATGTTTAAAAAATATAGCAGAGTTTTGAAAATAAGTTCCCGCAAATAAAAACCCGCCCTGTCGCTACTTTTAAAAGAAATGGCCTGAGAAACAATTCAATATTTTTTGGCCTTAAGCCCTGATAATTTGGTATGTTTGTGCATGCAGTTTCTATGAAATACATACTGCAATATAAAGCTGTCAAGTTTACGAAATTTCGTAAAAGTTTACACAAGTTCCAGTAACTAAAGATTCCGTTTACACTTAAGCTCCAGATTGAATTTTTTTTATTATGCAGATCAGTAAAATTGCTGATATTTTCCCTAAAAAACTTTGAAAGTGTACCTTGTGCAAATATTCAAAATTGTTTCTGGTCGGGTGTTGTGATAGAACTCATTTCAAGTACAGTCAAAACTCTTTATAACAACACTCGTTATAACAGAATATTCAATATCCGACGTAAAATTGCTGGGAACGGATCTGTTTCCTTTAATATTCCCCCTTTATAACAGAATATTCACTTAACGACACTGACAGTAACTATTGGGAACATAAATTCATAACAGAATTGGTAGCATGTGTCAGACAATTTTATAATGAGAACAAGGTCTTTGTGCATGAACAGGTTTCTGTCTCACTTGATAAGTGGGAAGCTTATGTGTTTTGATGCAATATGAAATTGAACTGATGTATACATTTGGAATAATAGCATTTTATTCATTTGTACAATATTTTCTTTTGCCAAATGATTATTATGTTGAAATCTGGTAATGGTCAGAATTCTTTATAACAGCAAATTCACTTTAACGTCAAAGATAGCTTGGAACAAACAGTGTCGTTATAAAGAGGGTTGACTGTAATTGGATAGTGGTTGCAACATGTTCAGACTTTTACATTAGGAACATTTTCTGTTGCAAGCGTGTAATTAATGAGTGGACACACACAAGACATAACTGCGAATTTTCATGTATGCCTCAATACACAGGCCGAGAGGAAGTAAACAAAAAATTCACATGTGTCTCTCTTTGCCTTTACATAAATAACTTTTAAAAACAAAGGAGTATAATTGTTCCAAGTAGTGACTGAGTGAGACAATATTCCGGACATTTTTATGGCTGGTTGAGCATATCCGCCATAATTTCTAATTGCAGTAGATGCTTTATCAAATAGAGCGGAATCTGAAAAACAAACAACCTGATTGATGATCCAGATTGAGGTGTGGCATATCACTGTTTAAGAGAATATTTTTTTCATTAGGAAATGCTATTAATAAACCACAATGCTTGTCACATGCTAAAGTTCGTGTAAACAGTCGGTCAATTTTGTAAATGTTTATTGGAGAAACGGGAAACGGTGTCGTTTAAGCGTGTAAACATGGCAGCCCTACTGCAATGAATATGTGAATTGGAGTGCTGAATTACAACAAAATAGCTTAGTAAATTATTTTTATCCCCCGACGAAGTCGGAGGGATATAGTTTTGGCTGCGTCCGTCCGTCCATTCCGTCCGTCCGTCCGTCAGTCCGGATCCATATCTAAGTACCTATTGGTCAGATTTAATTCATTCTTGGTACAAATGATAAGTACCATGGACTCTCAATATCCTATAAGTTTGGTCAAGATCGACCCCTTAACACTTGAATTATTGCCCTTGTTTTAGTATAGGCAATTATAAGGCAAAACCTATATTAGCTTTTTTGTGTGATGATCTTCACATTTCATCAAAACTATTACATTTAACAACTTCTCACTATAGAACATGATTGCCAAGTGCCTGTAGATAAGAATGGCAGTGTCAAAGTTTTACCCCATCCCCTTTGACCCCACCTAAGGGGTCAAAGGTCAAATATTTAAATTTCGCAATAACTAAGGAAATTATTAATATTTTTTGCTGAAATTTTGCATGCAGGCAGAGTTTCAATAGATATGAAACATATCAAACGGGATTTCAGTTTGAAGGCCTGGCTCTTGTGTGGACTAAGGGGGTGGGGATGAGGCCAAAATTAAACTTTTTCAGAATATGGTCATGTTGCATATCAAATTAAAGCTGACAACGCTGGCAGCAACATGGTAGCAAATATTTTGCCCACAGACACACCCTCGACCCAGGGGGTGGGGTCAAAAGGTCAAACTATATATTTTTCTGAAAGTAGTCATGTTGCATATCAAATTAAAGCTGACGACGCTGGCAGCAACATGGTAGCAAATATTTTGCCCACAGACACACCCTTGACCCAGGGGGTGGGGTCAAAAGGTCAAACTGTATCTTTTACTGAAAGTAGTCATGTTGCATATCAAATTAAAGGCAATTGAGCACAGAGCACAACGAAAGCGAGTATGCTATCATTACACACACCAACGACCCCTGGGGTGGGGTCAAAAGGTCATTTTTTCGTCCTTTTCTAAAAGTGGTCATGTTGCATATCAAAGTAAAGTGGAAGAAGTGTAGACCTACATGCAAGGTAACACTTTGAATTTGCACACAATCTTGACCTCTGGGGTTGGGTTTAAAGGTCAGATATTGAAATTGTGCAGATGTAAGTATATTTTTTATTGAACTAAGCACTAAACATACTTGACAGGCGTTTGTTATGATCTGAATGATACTGTAGGTGAACCAAGGGTTAGATAAATGGGATTTATGTTTTGTGATTTACATGTTTCTCTCAAATAACCCTTCGTCGGGGGATATAAATTCGTCGATTTTGCCTTGTTTAATTTGGAAGCAGTCAATATTTGCTCCCAAATATGGCATAGGAAAATCCTTGTTATAAAAAGTTTTGAAAATATTTCAGCTAGATCTTAAATAATATTTTTGCCTCTGATACCACAGGCTAAGAACAAAATTTTCAGCGTAAAATTGTAAAAAACTTTACTTATCCATACTTTCTGGCATATATGTTTTGGGTGCTCAAAAGAACCATCTCATGGAGACGGTTCTTTTGAGCACCCAAAACATGTTTTAAAATTATTTTTCTGTTGTGCACTCTTAACTAAAGTCCTAGATACACATTTATATTTATAATTCTCTTTGCAGTTCGTGGGTCGCGGCCTGGAAAGAATGTTCAGCTGACAGAGTCTGAGATCAGGGGGCTTTGTTTAAAATCAAGAGAATTGTTTCTTAGTCAGCCAATTTTACTGGAGCTGGAGGCCCCTTTAAAGATTTGTGGTAAGTTAATTACACTAAAATGTTTATTTTTATTATTTTTAGCTCACTTGAGCCGAAGGCTCAATGTGAGCTATTGTGATGGGTCTTTGTCCATCCGTCCATTGTGAGTCCATCCATAAACTTTTTCTTTAAAAGATATCTCCTCTTTCCACTGGTCCAAATTTCATACAACTACACATGAATGTTCCCCATGATGCCCTCTTTCAAAATTGCAGCAATGGTCCAGCTGCACCGATTAGGAGGGTCACCAGAGCTCCAGATAAGAAATATTTTAAACGACATCTCCTGAACCACTGGCCCAATTTCAAAATTATTTCACAGAACAAAATTGCATAAATTGGTTCCGCTCCGCTGAACAAAAGGGCTGCCAGACCCCCAGATAAGAAAAATCCTTTAAACTGCATTTCCTCTCGAATTAACCGGGTCAAATTCCAAATAATTTCAAAGAATTGCTCCTAAGGATGCCTTCTACCAAAATTGCATAAATGGATCCGATCCCCTGAACAAAGGGGCTGCAAGAGCTCTAGATAAGAAATGTCTTTAAATGGCATCTCCTCCATAACCTCTGGTCCAAATTCAAAATGAATTCACATAATTGTTCATGATGTACTCTTCCAAAATTTCACAAATGGTTCCACTAAAGGGACTGCCAGAGCTATGGCTGGCACGATTAATTGAAATATCGTTTAATCTGTCGAAATACAAAAGAAAAAACGATTATCTATCTGACTATCAGCACCCTAGATAAGCTTTTGGGTCAAATGGGTATTTTCACAACCTGTTTATCCTCAATTTCCTCCTTGCAAAAACAATTGTATATTTTATTTTTTTACGCTACGTTTTTTTACAGTGATTACACATGTTTTCTTACTAAATGAAGCCTTCCCAAATGTGCCTGCATATTCACCGCCATCGTCTGCCTTTCTAGAGTATCAAACTAGCAGATTTTCTTGTACTACCCGAAACAAATCACATCCCCTTGTTGACATACTTGACTGGAAGCCTATATTTTATCCATAAAATTGGAATTTAACAGTGCAATTGCTGTTCTGTTTATTTAAATAATCAATCAAAACAAGGTTGGGCCATAGAAATCGGGATGGTTTTAACTGGCGGTTTTAACCAGATATAACCGCCCCGGTCAATACTCCAGAAGTGGTCAATACTGGTTAATTGGTGGTCGATTGAAAAATTGTGATCAATTGAGTTTTTTAGTGGTCATTTGAAAAATGGGGATGTCATTTTGGTTTTCACTTTGGTGGAAGTGATTAAAAAAAAAATATAATAGTTGATCTGAGTGCAAAATCTGTTTGGTCCCTGCCAAGTGTGCTCATCAGATAAAAAACCACATTACAGTGAATGTAGCATTTAAATTGTGAAAACTGTATGAAAGGAAATGTGCCCCCAACCATTCATGTGTGTTGGTTACTCTTTGCCTGCTTGTATCGTCTGCTGATAACCTTTGCAAACAGTTTGGACCCAGATCAGGGATGAAAAATGTTTGGCCTGATCTGGATACAAACTGTTTAACACTCTTATATGGTACTTATTACAGTGATTTTATTTGGCCATTTTTGAGGCCGTATATGGGAGTCATTCCCAATCCAAAAATGGCCTTTATTTTCCCAATTTCATGTATTTTAGCTCTTATTTTCCCAATTTTTATAAAATATTTTCCCAAATGTGTAGGAAAAGGTAGCTTCCCAAAATCCCAAATAAAATCACTGTATTAAAGAACTCTTTCAAAGAGTTGATTTAAGGGGAAAATCAGCAGACAACAAAAAACCAAACATTACCCTGCCTGCAAAGAGAGTATCTCTGAAGTGTCTTCAAGGTGTGAAACTGCTATCAAAACAAATGGGACTCCTTTATATAAACATCTTTAGTTAAGGTGTTAGTCCTAACATTTATTATCTACTATGTAATGAAATTCAGGAAAATATTGATTAAATAGAATGCATATATTTCACAGCCGTGAAAATATAAAAACTTGTATTTTCACAGCAGTGAAAATACAAGATTTGATATTTTCACGGGGGAGAAACAGTAAGATTGGAACTACGGTAAATCTTGTATTAGTTCGTACACTCGAATAGTTCGTACACCATAAATTATTCATGACCGGTCAGCTCAAAATGTCATGTATTAGTTCGTGCAGTGGTCATTTTTCCTAATTGTAATTTTTAATAGTTCATACACAATACGTTTTTTCAGTTCATTTGGTCAATCAGTGTGTCTGTCTACGATGCTTTCGTTTTTCGTCGAGCACGTCAGTTAACAAACATATCAGCGGAACAGGAGCGTTTCGCCTGTCAGTGCGATCGTCAGTGTCGCTTATGCGCGTGCATCCAGCATTGATGCATGCCAAACTTTTATTCAATGATAAACGCTAGGTTCAATGAACGTCGGACTGATGCAAATCGCGGAGATATTTTGTCCAGTCATGACAAAAATCAAATACATGTACACATCCACACGCGCGTGCACACAGTGTCCTACGTGTCTGTGATCATTATGAGCCTTTCTGGTCTTTCTGTGTCATAAATATGCCCAAGCGTCTTTTTTTTTAATCACTGGATCCGAACATGATGAAACCATACCGGCTGGTGTTTATCACAAATGTTATCAGCGAAGGCTCAGGGGAGCCTGTGCTTTTGTGCAATCTCGTCGGGTAACTCAAAGTTTTGGAGTGGATGAAGAATCTAGACACCTACGTACTCCAACTTATTAGCTGTGCTTTAAATGTGCGTGCATCAATTTCATTTCTAAGTTTCACCAAAACGCGCACACAATAAGCGTAATAAAATAACTATATAATGTTGTATATCCGATGGAACTTTTTATCAAACAAAGACGACACTGATGAGCCTAACGCGGCGTCCTCGTGAAATTGTAATATGGGCCTTACACATTAAATGATTCCTGTGGATCATCACACGTACGCACAGACGCACAAACCAAGATGAAAAGTGATTTATGCATGCTTTTACGTCTAACCTGTAGGACTGAATGTACGTACATGTATTGTCTTGTCTATTTCTATGCTGCATTTGAAAATAAGAATCTACATCATGATCAAAAACAAAAGCTGCGATATACATTGCTCTGTTACGTTGTAGAGCTAGCCGTCGGTAGTGAACAGAAGTTGTATTTTTGTTATGATTCCTCGGACCCACTTTCCTCGGACCCAGTGGGTCCGAGTATGATTCCAATCAAGACAATCGTCATAGAACAAGTCGGACGTGACATCTCTTCCGTAAAGCAGGCCGATGTAAAGTTGGCCTGTAACTGGGTGCCGGGTATATCGCACATGACATGTGAGTCGGTTGAAACAGCAATCCGGACTTTTATGTTTGGTTGTTTATTTTCAATCTTTCACCAAGCTATTAAGAATGTTAGTTTAATTGAAAATACTGATCAGACATTCAGCCTGTAATTAGGCTAAAAGGATAAACAGAAATTCCCCCCTCTTTGGCAATTTTCGCATGTTTTTGGTCCCGTTTTTCGATCTTCAGAATTTCATTTTATTAGTTCGTACAGTCCCGTTTCTCAGAAAAATAATTTTTATTAGTTCGTACACAGCGAAAAATAATTATTTTTTACTGTACGAACTAATACAAGATTTACCGTACTTTTTTCTATTTTTTTTTTTCAATATGGTCTAAGGGAAGCAATCCTTTTATTGCATATCTGTTTCTTTTCTAAGGGAAACAACAATTGTCGTTTCCTATTTCTATGGAAATGTAAACAAAAAGCCACAGTTGCTTAGAAGCTTAAAAAAAGAAAAAGCTTATATAAATTTGTCTACTACAACTAGAAAATCAAAACAAAAGCTAATGTAAAGTAAGATTCGCTTCTCTTTACCTTAAAAGATTATGGGAAATTTGTAGATGATAAAAAGAAAATTCAAATGTTTTTTGTTAAATATTTCTTTTATTTCACTCGTGAAGTGGACAATAATTATATTCCATTCGTGGCTTCGCCACTCATGAAATATAAATATTGTCCACTTCACTCGTGAAATAAAAGACATATTTAACAAGAACATTTGAATATCTCTATATATTTCTTTTTTCTATTGTGATGATTGTTTTTTTCTCTTCACAGGTGATATTCATGGACAGTATTATGATCTTCTGCGACTGTTTGAGTACGGAGGCTTCCCTCCGGAAAGCAACTACCTATTTCTTGGGGACTATGTAGATCGAGGAAAGCAGTCTCTTGAAACTATCTGTCTCCTGCTGGCTTACAAGATCAAGTACCCAGAAAACTTCTTCTTACTCAGGGGGAACCATGAATGTGCCAGTATTAACAGAATATATGGCTTCTATGATGAATGTAAGATATGCCTAGAGCTAAAATTAAAAAAAAAACCTGTTTCCCCATCTTACCTAACTGATCCTATGAACCCTTTCCCCTCCATTCACAAGTTATGTGGTCTGCTCGCTCATCTGCTTATGTTCTTATATGCAAACAATATGGACCCAGATCAGACTGCATCAGGGTACATAGTGTTTGTTCCATGATAAAATCTAATCTGAAATGCCCTTGCATACAACAGAAATAATAAGCCTACATTTTCAGGACAAAAATATTGTCAGGCACATGCCCTACCCTAAAATTTTGTTCAAAATGCTGATACTGAAATTTATGAAAAACATTTTTTTGTAGTTAGATGTTTTCTAACTAAAGCCTCTGTCTGACACAAGAAATACTAGCCAGGAGTGGAAATAGTGAAAGTCCTGATTAGACTGCTGCCTCAGGTCCTGAGCATGCTGTATCAGTTTGTCAGGGCCTTATTCTAAAGGTAACTTGAGCATTTTAAAAGAAAGCTGAACTGTGGCGCATCTCAGGGGTTTATTTTATCCTGTTCTGCGGACAGATATAAGTTGTACTCCTAATGGCGTAAAGCAAGTTTTTTTCCTAATTTCAAGGAGAAAATTCCCAATTCAAGGAACAAAGAAAAAAAATTATCGCCATCCCTCAGCAAATTATATTTTTGTATTACAAATTTTAAATGTGCTTATGAGTGGAATGTTAAAGGTTTTGATTCCAAATGCTAGATTTTTTGTTTTGTTTGATTATAATATACAGTGCATGGGTGAAAGTTTTCAGGGTTATTCCTAAATTCAGGATTTTGAGGCTGACTTCCTGTGGAAAGTCAGCCTCAAAATGCTGAATTAAAGAGACAGTAATAGCTTCTCAGATTTATTTTCAGTCTGTCTTTAGAAGGACATTTGAGTCAACCATTTAAACTTGAAATTGTGGATATATAGTGGGCATTCTGCAAATTTTAAGAATGGAGTTTTCAAAAGTTCAGGATCTTGGAAATTTTTGCACTTTCATCCATGACAGTGTGAGTTTTGCCCAATTTTATATAAAAACAAAGAGAAAATTTTCAATTCAGGGGGTGGTGTCAGGTTTCCAAAATGCTGTGCAAAAACCTTGTATCTTTTTTGAATCAAAGCTTTTCTGCATTATTTGAAACATTTGAAAACATTTCATATGAAAAGAAGCTCATTGTGCAGGTTTACCATGTTAATTTATAGTCTTGATCCATCATATATTTTAGCTGAGTGCAGTTAATATCTTCTAGAGTGTTTGGGGATCAAAGGGTTACTAGTTGGAGTCTCACCGCCGGTGGAGTCACTGTGTTGTGTGACTTGTGTCCTTGAGCAAGACACTTTTATACGCTGCTTTTATAGTACTTGTTCAACCCAGGAAGACTCATCCGGACATGGACTGGGACATTAAGAATCAAAACAAACCAGTGTATTTTAGTTAGCACACTTTCATACTTTAGGGACCAAAGGCCCAATTAGAAAGTCAGCCTCAAAATGCTGAATTAAAGAGATTAAAATAGCTTCTTTGATTAGTTTTCAGTTTTTTTTCTTTAAATAACACAATCATTTTTACTTTAAATTATCCATTTTTGTAGCCATCCTGCAAGTTTTAAAATTTAAATATCTAAAGTTTAGGATTTTGGAAATAATGAACCTTCACCCATGAACCCTGGTAAATGCATCAAATTGTTTAAAATTCCCACAAATTTATCATGTGGAAGAAAACAATATTGTTTGATATGTACTAGTATGGCAGCCTGGCACGTTGCTTCATACGTTAAATTTTCTAAAATTTCGAACATAAGTTGCCAGCCAATTAAACCGAAGCACACAGCGCAGAACCAGATCAGCTGCTTCTGAAGAAACAGTCTGATCAGGGTCTTCCCTGTTTGCTATTCTGACATGAATTTTGTGAATTCCAGCCTGATAACCAACATTTTCTTTGAAAACAAAGTAAAAATTTTATAGAACATTTACCATACTATCCTTTAGTTAAGAGAGTGTAATAAAAATCAAATTATTTCTCAACAGGGTTGCCACGGTCAGGGAAAAAGTTCTGGAAAATGAAAAATTTTCCAGGTCAGGGAAAAGTCAGGGAATTACATTTTTAGTCGGGGAAATTTAAAAAAAGTGAAATAATCCATGGAAAAGTCAGGGAATTTCAAAATTTTCCTAAAAAGATGCTAGTTAACAGGCTTCTGGAAATTTTAGTTTCCATAATTTGCAAGCAATATTAGAAAAGGAATGTTTCTGAACATAAATTGCAAGCAATTTATGTTCAGAAACATTCCTTTTCTAATATTAATGGTTTAAGATTTTTCTTTAAAGATTATATCAGCAAGTTCAAATATTTGTGCAAAATCTTCGAATTCGAGGGTTAGTCAAAAATAACTGAGCCCTACCTCATAACATATGAATCAAGTAAAATGGACATATAATTAGATGATATTTCATTGGAGTTATATGTCATCTATTAAATCACCTAATTTATTTCTGTTGGTAGGCTTTGTGTAACGGTTGCTAGGCAACAGAATATGACCTGTCAAAGGGGTGCGTTCACGTTGTGATACATCTTATTCTAAGCGTTGCTATGGAAACAGTAATGTTAAAGCAAGGCTTTATTCACTGCCGTCTGATACCTTTAACATGTACATATTCAGTGTCACAGAAGAGAAACCAGCTGACCCCGAATTATAGATTCTGTGGTAGTTTGATTTCAGAATTTATCAAATTTTAACATGCCTGAAATCCTATAATTTACCCCACCCATTTTGAAATTTACACAATTTTAATAGAAAACATAAAATATTAGCCTAATAATGCTTTAACAGTACTGTATACACAAACCAACCCTCAGACATATTAAGTTCCTTGATTTAAATTCACAGTTTTGTTTCCATGGCAATACAATGCTTGTGTATTTGAAAATTTGTGGAAATTTGGCGTTTTTTGTTGCTAGGCAACGCATACAATCAATGTTCACATTAACAGTAACAAACTAAGTGTAATGAAAAGACAATATGACATATGATATGAGCGCCGATCTGACAAAAGGGTCCTTCAGGCATTTTAGCAGTTTTTGTGTAATCAAAATTTCAAAAACGTCTAAATTTTCAAGATTTTGCATGTTCTTACAATAGAGTCAAATTGCTTCTATCATGTAATACAATCAAAGGCGCAAACAGTTCTGATAAAATTAAGTGATACGTATAATGTATGTTGCCATGGCAACAGCTGTGCATATGGACTACACACTTCCTTTAAAACAGGGTACCTCATTTCAAATGCTTTTGTAAACACGGAATGTGCGTATGTGGGCTATTTGTGCAGCCACTGCAATTGTATACACATCAAATTTACAGAAACTTGGAGCATTCTTGAAATATTGCTCTTAGCGTCTTTTTTTAGCGGCATATGTTAACACGATGGTGATGACGTCAGAACGTCATTAACAACGTTAAGAGACGTCAGTTTAAACGCATCATCTATACCAGTTTAAACGCTCATATCTTTGTTATTTGTAAAGATAATCTCTTCAAATTTTCTGCAATTGTTCACAACAGCTAGGTCTTTCGTTCTCTGTAAATATCTCACTTTTGACTTTTATTACCTGAAGGTCCCTTCTGTCAGATCTTAGCTCATATTCAAATAGATGTCAAATATGTCTTTCCAAAAAACTATCAAGCACGCATCAATCTAACTGACGATCTTCAGTTGCCTAGCAACCATTATAGAAGCTTCACTAGGATAATTATTCAGAGTCCAAACATCAATGACATATGATACTTATAGAAAATAATCACATTTGTTTTTTACAATACCAAACTGAAATGTTATGAGGTAGGGCTCAGTTATTTTTGACTGACCCTCGTAGTCGATGGATGAAAATGGCTAAAATTGGCCTTCCAAAAGGGTCTGGAAAACGGTTGAAAGTCAGGAAAAAGTCAGTAAAAAGTCAGGGAATTTTGAAATGGATATTGAGTGGTAACCCTGCTCAACCAAAACATAGGTTGTGGGTACTCAAAAGAACTGTCTCAATGAGACGGTTCTTTTGCGCACCCAAAACATATGCTTAAATTAATGGGTAAAAAATATTTACAATTTTATGCTCAGAAATTTTGTTTATCTAAACCTATGACCATACTGTCATCTTCTATTTACAGGTAAAAGACGCTACAACATCAAATTATGGAAAACTTTCACAGATTGTTTCAACTGTCTACCTATAGCTGCAATTATAGATGAAAAAATATTCTGTTGTCACGGAGGTAGGTTAGACTTTCCCACAAATGACCTCATAAAGTTTAATTCTGATATATATGTGTCTTTATTTTAAATAAAGGTTTTAAAGGGGGAAAAATGGGCCACGTAGCGCAGTCGTAACGTGTCTGGCAACAGATGCGAGTCTGACTGCAGATCCAGGGGTCGCGAGTTTGATCCCGGCCCAGTACCATACTTTTGTGGAGATTGATCGTGAAATAATTTCTACGGTCATTCTTCTCCCTTCCGCTGAATCATTCCAGAAGATTTGTTGTCAGTTACAAGCCAAAGTATGTGCAGGAAGTACTGGTTAAATGCTTGTTCAAGCTTGCCCAGGAAAAAGTGTGGTTAGGTTAACTGACCGTCCCGCCATGACCATAGCTGTTGACTTGGGATGTAAAGCAAAAAACAAACAAATTTTGATATTGGGCGATGACTTTTTAGTTTTTCTGTTTAGCGAAAATGTGTTTCAATGAAAGGTGTCTACAGAGAAAATTAGCGCCAATTGCTGTACTGGAAAATAAAAATGTGGTTGGCCCTTGAACTTTACATTCAGATTTGTGTTAAAATTGATCATATGTCTGTTGCTGTTTTACAGGATTGAGTCCAGATTTACAGTCAATGGAACAAATACGAAGAATCATGAGACCAACAGATGTACCTGATCAGGGACTACTCTGTGATTTACTCTGGTCAGACCCAGACAAGGAAACCATGGGCTGGGGAGAGAATGATAGAGGCGTGTCTTTCACATTTGGAGCAGAAGTAGTTGCCAAATTTTTACACAAACACGACCTTGATCTTATATGTCGAGCCCATCAGGTAATGTACCTTCAAGTTTCAAGGTTTTTAAAAATACTTTCTGCCCTAGGCAGCTTTGTTATTAAGCTGTCAAAATCATTTCCACGGGGTGATCATTACTCCAAATTAACCATTTAGGCTTGAAATGGGTTATATCCTGTTGTCATGATGATATCAATAATGACATGGGTTAATTTTTGGACTTAAACTGTGATTTTTCCCCCACTCTATCAGTTTAAATACATGTTTTGGGTGCTCAAAAGAACTGTCCGAGAATCTTTTTTTCAATTACTCTTATCTGAATGCCTGACGCATAATTAAGGTTTTTAGATTTGAAATTGTGAAGTTCAGGATATTGTAAATTTTAATGTTACAATTTGAAAGCTTTGACAGGTTTGCACATTTGATTATATCGCAGTAATAAACAAAAAAAAAACTAATAATGAAAATTTGATGCAAAGTTTTACGATATATGGTTTTCACCATTACAGGTAGTAGAAGATGGCTATGAGTTCTTTGCCAAAAGACAGTTAGTAACTCTGTTCTCAGCCCCAAACTACTGTGGCGAGTTTGATAACGCTGGAGCTATGATGAGTGTAGACGAAACATTAATGTGCTCATTCCAGGTTCGTACATAAATTGGCATAACTGTAAATGCTCTGAAATTTCGAACACTTTTCTTTGTCTGTTTGCAAATAAAATATGGGTTAACAGCACTGGAATTCACAAAATGCTTGTCAGAATAGCAAACAGGGAATACCCTGATCAGACTGATTCAGAATCAATCTGATCTGGGTCTGCGCTGTTTGTCTAGGCCTTTCTGGCAGGCAGTGTTAGAAATTTTAGAATATTTACTGTAAGCAAGATATCATTTATAGTTTGGTTCATGAGCAGGGTTTCAGCTGGACTGAAATTGACTTCGGACATTTCATCCAAGCAGCCCCAATATTGTTCGGACATTTGGAACTTTTTTAGGACATTTTTTCAGACACTCATATTACCACCATAAACGGAAACTGCTATCTGCCCTTCTCATAATGAAACCAGGGGTAGTTTTTCTACCATTTCGGACGGTAAGTGAGGCCTGATTGATTGGCTGGCTTTTTATTTAATGAGGAGACTGGAGCTTGTTGATCGGTGAAAGTGGGTGGGGTACTGTTTTTTTTTTTTTTGCTGCTATTTTCGGTCGCTGCACGACTCGTTAGTCAGGGAAAGTGGCTGTTCAGGTAATGATGGAGCGGGCAAACTGTTTTGAGGCATAAACAAACTTGAGATCCTGTTGCTTCTCCATGGCAATTAAGTTTTTTAATCATTTTATTGGCGAATGCCAATGCAAATATGCTGTCCGCTTGGAGATGAAATCGAGTCAAGAAGTTTACAGGATGCAATTGACCAATCAGGCGCCGCGTAACAAAACACTATGACTGGTTTGCTTTAGAGAATAAGTATTTAAGGGATTAAATTATGCGAACCAGTCTGACGCTTACAGAAATTTGGCCAATCAGCGATCGCTTTATAAAGCAAAAATACTATTGCATCACTGTGCATTACCATACAGTGTGCGCTTCCGAAAATCGTCTCGGACAAACTGTCCAAACTGGACAGCAAACTCTCGGACATATGGAACTATTTTCGGACTATGTCCGAGGGCCGACGCCAAACTGAATCCCTGTCATAAGGTATGTGTCCTTAGACTTTGACATAATTGATTAACTGGCTAGCTTGAGGCCAAATAAAAATTATGTGTGTTTTGGTTAACAGGTCTGAAAATTTTAGGCAGGGTAGGCAATTTTTTTTAAAATGGAAAAAATAATTTGTTGCATAAAACAAGTGAGTATTGCTCTCCTTTCTAAGTAAACATGTTTTCCTTTTCATTGTAGATATTGAAACCAGCAGACAAGAAGAAATTCCCATATGGTGGATTAAATGCAGGACGACCTGTCACCCCACCCAGAGGCACAGCTAAGCAGAAAGGAAAAATGTAAATAACAAAATGTGAAATAAACATGAACCTGATTGACAGTAGTACAAAATCATTGAGTAACAAAATTAACTGTCTAGCGCTTGAATCTAGGATTCTGATGGTATTAACCATGGGCGAAAGTTTTCAGGATTTTGAGGCTGACTTTCCATAGAAAGTCAGCCTCAAAATACTGAATTTAATAGGCAGATTAATATATTTTGTAGATTTGGCACTGCTTTGAAAATGGTGCTTTCGTTGTTTTGCCATGTCTTTCTGTAATTTGTCAACAGGACTCCTGCTGTTTTAATTCCCCTGTTTTGAAAAGGTTGCTTTAAGCTTGCCCTTCCCTCCATCACACATGTCTTTTTAGCATAATTTCTAACTATGAGATTAGAACTGCAGCTACAAATCTTAGCAAGCTGATAAATAGACTATGTCAGAGTTGATTTCCCGATTATCTTTGCAATAATATTAACACATATAAGTAGCTCTATAAATAGCTCTGATGGCTATTTAATAAACAATCTTAATGCATCCTTTTAAGTCAGCTAAATTTTCTAAATATATTGCTTCAAGTCCTTAAACTGTGTCACAAATGAGCCAGTGCATGAAATTTCCAACAATGTGGTATGTGCGACCAGCATACGCGCAGTCTGATCAGTGCCTTTGCTTGCCGCTTGAATATTCTATGACTGTTAAGCTACTGACTGAGCATCATTTGGAGTTTCTACGCCTAAAAAGAGGCTGCACGGGCTCGTCTTAGTCTACACATGTCAAAATGCCACATTGTTGGAAATCACATGTTACGGCTCAAATACTTTCATTCCTTGTCGCAAGCTTCTGGTTGGACAAGGATATAATGTATATGTGTATCTCTACATCACTTCATCTTTTGATGTCTAAATATTGCAGGGTTCGCACAGGCTTGAAAAGTACTTGAATATACAGGACTGTCTTGAAAAGTCCTTGAAAATAAAATTGCCTTAAAAAGTACTTGAAAAACACTCAAAGGCCTTGAAAAGTCCTTGAATTTTACCATTAGCAAGAGGATTCAACACTGTTTTTTGGAGGCCTAAATCAGTATAAAATTGTGGTGCCTTTATTTGGCTGCACCAAATAAAGGCACCATAATTTTACACTGATTTTCTTAAACTAATATCTTTAGTAATGGACTCTAGCATTTCAGCAGTAGAATTTTAACATGTAAACCAGTATTTTTCATAAGTTTTCAGTCCTTTCAAACAGTAGGAAAGTCTTAAAAATCCTTGAATTTTACTTGAACTTGCCTGTATGAACCATGTATTGTACTTTGTAAAGCACATCTAAATCTCTCTCTCTCTTTTCAGACTGATCATTTAGGTTCATTATACTACTCTTACTTTTTTTTTTATTCATTTATCATTCACTCAGAACAATGTACATCTAAATATTTAAATGGAGAAGACAACACATACACTCAAGGCTTACATTCAAATCATAGAAACATTGTATGTATGTATATATGGAAAATTGTAAAGATTTGTGAATAAAATATTGTTTAAACAAATGCATGTGGATATGAGAGGAATTACAGTATTCAGACACTGACAGTACTACACACTGTGCAGATAAACTTCCACACCGTGGATGTAAACAAAGACAGATACATACAGACTCCTATAGGATTATTGATTTTTTGAGGTTATAGGTCATGTTTACAGTGCACAATGTGGAGTACTGACTGACTACCTTTTAACTAAATACTTTTCAAAAATTTGAATATCCATTTGAATACATGGATAGGAGTCTAATGTTTTAAATTACTGGCAAACAGAATAGGCTTTCACCAGACCGCTCAGCTTTAAGAGCATTTTTATTAGGATCTCTACCCTGTCCAAATATTTAGTTGTGTACTGTTATTATATCTGATACTTTGCAATCAGTGTCGATCAGGTGTTTAGATAAGAGTGCATACCAAAAGATGAATTTTCTTATTTCTCAACCAAAATATATGTTGTTGGTACTCAAAAGAACCGTCTCAATCAGACGGTGCTTTTGAGCACTCACAACATATGTTAAGACTTTAATAGGTACGAAAATATTTACAATTTTACGCTGAAATTTTTTGTTTTTCTAAACCAGTGAGTGTTGATCAATTTGTGATTGTGTATATGACAGTGAACAGACTTTTGAGTTACACTGAATATCAGATGTTTATTCCCCTAATCATTCTTATTTTTAATCAACAGATGAAATGTCCAGAGATAAAAATGAAAGAAACAGACTCCGAAGCATATCTATGAAATGATGAAAAACCCCAGTTACAATAACCAATCTTTTCCAGTGCCGATTACAGCTAAATGAAGAACATTAGAGGATTATAAATGGGTTTTTCATTGTTTTAATCGAAAATGAGACTTCGCATTTTATGTGTTTTTGAAGATAATCATTATTCATCAAAGGTCCAGATTTATAAGCAAAATTTTTGAGCGTAAAATTGTAAGTATTTCCTTACCCTATCAGTTTTAAGATATGTTTTGGGTGCTCAAAAGAACCGTCTCGATGAGACAGTTCTTTTGAGTACCCACAACATTTGTTTTGGTTTAGAAATAAGAAAAATAATTTTCTAATACGCACAATTATCTGGAGGCCTGTAATTCATTGCAAAATCATCAATTTGGAGAAACGTTTTAAAATGAGCCTCGTTGCAAATAATCAGATTTAATTATATCTGAACACACAGGCTTAGTTAACCATAATGTTTGAACTTAAAATTGTAAATATTTTCTTACATATAATTTTTTGCATGTGTTTTGGTAGCTCAAAAGAACCGTCTCATTGAGAACCCACAACATATGTTTTGGTTGAGAAATAAGAAATATAATTTTTTGTAACTGTTAACGTAAGGCCTGTGAACAACAAAGACACAGACCAGCCTGTGCATCCCCTTCGTTTGTCGCCATTTGGAAAGGATTATTTGTTAACATGCTGCGTACAAAAGTTTGATACTGTAGCTAGTCTGTGTAGCTGAATAGGCTGGTTTGAACCTTGCCTGGTTACAAACCCACAATGATCCAATTTCTCAAAACGAGGCCCAAATTGCCCTCGATGATGTCTACAAGTGTTATACAATGGGCAGGCTATGACAAAACCCATCTAAAAGGGACTGTGATTAACATACTATGCATGTCAGATATCGTCCCGACATGAGAGAAAAATTGTTGACTGGGGTGTAAAGCATCAAATTAAAGCATGTTCAAATAAGACTGCACATCACTGTAGTTTGATCATCTACAGTTGGCTAGAGCACTCTCAAGCTTCCACTGGGTTAGAGTCCACAGATCAGACTAGATATATAGCAAAACCTGGAAACAGGCCTTTAGATAAACCTTATATCTAAATCAAAACATGTATGTGTACTCAAAAGAACAGTCTCAGTGAGACGATTCTTTTGAGCACACAAAACTTATCAATAAAAAGATAACATTTTTACGCTCAAATTTTTTGTTAGCGATTAGCTGGGTGTCTGTAGATGAAAGCGTTTGCTCCAAAACTTTTATACCCTTTGAGATATTTGAGTATATTTTGTAGGCATGTATATGGGGTCAAGACGGTGTGTCACATGCAAGAATGGTTTTTGTCATAGCCTGCCTCATATGTCTTGAACCATTCCGACAAAATATTTGGAGCCATAAGAGATAAAAAAATCCTTTCAATTCGATGAAATGAAGGTCCAGATCAGTCTGGGCTCGTCACTGTTTTCTTTCAGATGCTGTAAAACCTGTCTTAATGGGCAACTCAAAATTAGACAAAACACAGGTCTTTATAATAAATGGTAGCTTAATGAAGGTCAAAAGTATTGCAGAATGCTCCTATTCTGCAATACTTTTGACCTGCATTAAGTGATAATCTGTCTTCAAACCAATTTTTGGTGTTCGTTTTGAGTGGCCCGTAAGACAGGTTTCACTGTACTGTACATTGTACACTTCACACAATCTGGAGATGCTTTTGGTACAAAATGTTCTTCCAAACCGAGATTTCTGCTTGGTCGAATTTGTTAGACTGTATTTAAATGCTCGAAGGGATCTTCCGGCATATGGGCAACAATGTGTGAAGAGGGCCATCTGAGCATTTATAATTCTACATGAACCTTCAGTTTTTGTCTACATACACTTTACGGACAAATCAATGTTTTAACAGCCCTACACAAACGAGCAGACTGGTTTGGACCTTCATTTATCCGTAAATTATTAGAAGGGTATGACTTGTATTTTTCCCTTTGGCAGATGTTGGGTGTCAATGTCTATGTAGAATATATTTATTATAAAATAGTGTATTGTCACGTTATTGTTCTTGTAAAATGTGTACTTTAAACGTTGTTTGTACCTTCTTTAAGGGTGCAAATACTGATCTGTGAATTTGGACTTGTAAATTTGTATAAAGTTACTAGCGGACTAGAAATAAAAGCCTGTCTTCATAGACTTTTGTAGAGTGTTTTATGAAGTTGGATGAAATTTTGCGCTTTGTATATTTTGCTTAATCTTTGTGAATGAATACCATTATCTCATATAAATCTCAGTTTTGGAACTATGTTTCAACTAATGTAAACCAGTATTGTGTGTACGAGTCCCTTCGTGAGAAAAATGTTTTGCTATATGCTTAGAACAAAGGTGCAGACCAGCCTGTGTATCCCAGCAGTCTGACCAGCATTCTTGTTATTAGCTTTCTGTTAACACATCTGGGAGGAAATCGAAAACACTATCAACAATCAACGAACACAGATTAAAAATAGATAGCAGGTGTTTTCCATTGCCATTTGTCGCCAGTTGGGCGACAAATGGCAATCGAAAACTCGGTTTTGAACGTTTTTTGATCTGTGTTCCTGAATAGTATTATCGTTTTCGATTGCCCCCTACCGGGTGTGGTATAGTATACAGTGCAGTCCAAAATCTTAAAATAACATTATTTTAATTATTAAATATAAAAAAATTGAGATAGAAATTCCTAGCAAGTAACAGTAAATGCCCTTTTATTATGAACACTAAACTAGGGTACTGAATCTGAAAAAAATGTCTGAATTGTAAACAGTGGAGACCCTGGTCAGGAGCGGGACTGTTGTCAGGCTGAAGGTTATATGGGCCTCAACGCGAGAAAATCTGTCTTTGTTTTTTTTTTCTAACAACACAGGCACAGACCAGCCTGCGCATCCGCGCAGTCTGATCAGCGCCTTTGTTATTCGCTTTTTAACATATGTAAACTTGCTACAGGTGAAATTTCAATTTTCTAGCTAGTCTCTGTAGCGGAGGAGACCGGTTTGAAACTCACTTTGACTGAAACTCCGAAGTCAGGTTTTCTCGAGACGAGGCCCATGAATGGAAAATATAGTGTTCAAACTTTTAGAACTGTTTCTGTGCTTGTATGGAGCTCATGGAGGGATTGACTAATGACAACTGATGCACATTATGCTCTAGATAGGGAAATAAACTCTTATAAGCCACACCAAGAGAGTTAACCTTTTTGCACTCTTAAGTTGCCCAAACTGGAGTTTTGGTTACTTGTGAGTGCTAATGGGTTAAGATCCAGTCTAGTGAACAGGCTGATCAGGACATGAGGACATAAAACTTTTTTCATGCTCTAATCAGCTGATAATGAAATTTTAACTGCTCAGATAAAACTAAAATGCTGTCAGAAAAATAAAGATATTTGTTGTTATAAAATTGCAGATGTATTCTGCTATAAATAAATGTTAAAATGCTAATAATTAACATTTTAACATTTATGTGCAAGATAAATTTCATGCTCTGTTGAGTTGAGCATGAAAACAGTTTTGTAACCTCAAGGCCAGCCCTGTTTAAAATATGATTAATAAATAAATTACTTGTAGAAGTGATACACGCCAATTGATGAGACTTTTGTATGAGTAAATGTTGTGATAGGCATTAGCTTGTGTGGTAGTGTAATAATGTATAGCACTGAACAGTAGATATGATGAGTTGCATGGTGTGAAAAGTACTTGAACACAGTTGTGAAAAGCAAATTTCCAAATCTTCTTTCAAGTGTGGTGAAAAATGTCAGCAAACCCTTGTTTTAGGGAAACCCCCAAACGAGTACTTTTGTTTGTTTGTTTGTTTGTTTGTTTTGTTGCTTTACGTCCCAAGTCAACAGCTATGGTCATTGCGGGACGGTCAGTTCACCTAACCACACTTTTTCCTGGGCAGGCTTGAACAAGCGGTTTACCAGTAATTCGTGCACATACTTTCGCTTGTAACTGACAACAACCCTTCTTGAATAAATCAGCGGAAGGAGGAGAATCTCCACGAAAGTATGGGACCGGGCCGGGATCGAACTCGCGACCCCTGGATCTGCAGTCAGACACGCATCTGTAGCCAAACACGTTACCGACTGCGCTACGCGGCCCGGTACGAGTACTTTTGCAAACAGCGAAGACCCAGATGAAATGCAGCATACTGCTGCATTTTATCAGGGTCTGCACTGTTAGTAAAGGTTAATTAGATCATCAGACATAAAAAAACAATATTTTGAAAATTATTAACCCGACACCCCTTGATGTGTACAATGGAATATCCCCACATTGTTGTAGTAATCCGGAAAATGATTTCATTTGTATACGAAAGGTTAAGGGAATTGCTGTGATTGTAATTGACCACATTTGCTTGCATACACTTCCTCTAATGAAAGTGATATTTTCATTTTTCTCTTAAAATCATTTGTTGTTGGCTGGCCATGGTAGCGCAGTTGATGGTGAGTTGTAATATTAATCTGACACTATCAACTGCTCTTGTGTGTTGTCAGTTTGAATCATATCTGGCCACAGACTTCAGAGATTTTTTATCTCCCTACTGCCTATTCAAATAGGGCAGTTGTCAGTGTACCGTTACATGGGTGAAAGTTTTCAGGATTATTCCTGAATTCAGGATTTTGAGGCTGACTTTCCTTAGAAAGTCAGCCTCAAAATGCTGAATTCTACAGATAATAATAGCTTTTCTGATTTTAGTTTCAGTTAATCTAAAGGTATTTGACCCTTTAACCTAGAATTTTTAATATTTTGGAGGCATACAGCAAGTTTTAACTTCTGATTTTCTAAAGTTCAGTATTTTGGAAATTTAGAACTTTCACCCATGCAGATACTTCCATTAGTAAGTACTGTAAAACTGCTTCAAAGGAAACTGCCCGCGAACAGTGTTATACGATAACAGGCCACGTTGATGACTGAAAAATTGTTGAAAGTCACTTCAATGTATATCACAACGGTTTTTGATAAGAGAAAAATAAGAAAAACATTACCATTTTTCATTTGTAGAAAGTCATTCTAGATTTAGAACATTTCCAGGCTCATCATGGACTGCTTTTACAATTATGTAACAATGCCTTTTTGCATTATGATGCTAATTTGTTACAAGCAATTTGATATTTCCAGGTAATATGAATTAGACCAGCTAAAGAGAAAATGGCAGCCCATGAATAAACTGTAAATATACATATATATGTTCATTTTATAGATACTGTACGGTATGAGTGCTATGTCGTGTGTATGTGGTAAACTAACAATGCCATACTGTGGAAACCTCTTTGTCTAGATCTGAAAGCCTCCAACTCTTTCATTCCAAACTCCTGGGCGGATCCAGAGAAGGGGACAGGCTGTCTGGACCCCTCCCTGGAGAATCACAAGTTGCTATATGTTTCCTTAGAAATACTGATATTGATCTCCCCTCAAGAAGCAATGTGGACCCCTTTGGACACTGTTTTCAAAATCCAGGATGAGCTCAGAAAATCGATGCTCTGTTGAATACATCACGGTTATTACAACCATCCAATTCTGACCATGTAAATACATGCAAATATCTAACTGTCACACCTACCAAACTATCTAATGCTCAACAGCTGGTTGAATATGAAAAACAGCTACCTTAGGAAGAGAATAGAAAAAATTGTGAAATGTCATTTAATAGCCTATTGATTCCTACATATGTAGTATAAATACAAACTCAGAAGTATTCACGCAATAGACAAGTCCCTGTCGGATTCTGGTACACCTTCATTACTCGAAAGGTTAATCTGACAAAAAGAGAAAACTTTATGACCTTTATACCACAAACGTAGAAAACCATAGGCTATTGCATGACATTCCCCGATTTTCGATTCTCTTCCTTGGGCTCTTTTTTAAATTCACCAGTGGTGAAGCGTTCGATCATTTGGTAGGCATGTAACTGGAAATCTGCAAGTTAATTGGACAAATTCTGATCTGTTATCAGATTTGACAACTCTAGACCATGTTCAGCTGTCATCTTGATCAATAGCATGACAATGGTTATATGTACCAATCGTGGTGTAAACAGCAGAAAGTACTATTTTTTTTATAAAACTTGTATTTAACTTTTGTATACTAGTGACTCCTAAATGCATACTTTGGCAAACCGTGAAGATCCAGATAAAAAAATCTGCAGAATGCAGCATTTCATCAGGGTCTACACTGTTTGCTGAGACAAAAATGATCTTCAGAGAAATACAATTTTTGTGGAAATTATAACCTGTGATCCCTCAATATACAATGGACCATCCGAAGTTCATTGTATCAAACCAGAAGGAAGAATCCATTAGTGCATAACAGGTTAAGGACATATATCTTTTATGGCAGTGAGAGTGCAAGTGGTTTACGAGATTGTAGAATATATACGAGTCTCCGCTATGAGAAACAATTTATGTTGTCCATTGTGGTCATGATAAAACCAGTCTGTCATTTTTACAGGCTTCCATTCAGCATCAGCCATACTGTTTCTAAACTTGGGCATGTACAGCGCAGTCTGATTAGAGCCTTTGCTAGTAACTCGAATATTCTATGACTCATTTGGAGTTTCTAAGCTTAAAAGGAGGCTGCACAGGCTTGTCTTGAGTCTACACTTGTCAAAATGCCACATTGTTGGAAATTACATGTCACAGCTCCTGTTTATTTGATTATTTTAGTTGCACGCTTGCATACGATATTGTGCCTTTAATTCACGCCTAGTTGGTTAATCTTAGGTTCTCTAATAAGAAAGGGTCCCACTTTCAGATTATTTAGTTGAGCCTTTGAAGATGCTTTGTAATGCTTTCCCATACTAGGGCTGTCTGGCAATGTTTAGCTATAGGCATTGATGTTAGTAAATCATAAATGTAGTAAATATTTGGTCACTTTTACTGATCTGGATGTAAACTTTTATTTATCAGATTTTTAATCACTATAAGAAAGACTGACTCTGAAGACCCAAATCAGACTGGGATGTCTGTCTGATCTTGGTCTTGGACTCTGGTTTTATATGGCCACATTGGTCGATCATATTGGTTGACTCGAGTTTACTGTTGTCTTAACTGTAGATTAACCTTCAGTGAATTGGACAATACAGTGATGAAAATTTTATCTTGTCTTTACTTTTCCTTACAAGAACCTTCTGCCGGGCCCCGTGGCAAGTCTGATTACTGATCCAGTGGTCATGAGTTCGATCCCAGCATGGCCCCATACTTTCATGAAGATTGATCATGAAATATTATCTAAGGTCATCCACCTCTTCTGCTGATTCAAGAAGGGCTGCTGTCAGTTACAAGTGAAGGTATATGCATGAAGTACTGGTTAACCGTTAGTCCAAGCTTGCCCAGGAAAAGTGTGGTTATGTTAACTGACCTTCTTGGCATGACCATAGCTGTTGTCGGATGTTAAACCATAAACCAAACACAATCAAGAACCTTAATGAGGAGTGCAGTGGTAGAGCGTTAGACTTTAGATCGAGGGGTCACTGGTTCGAGACACACTGTTGAGCAAGACACTTTATCTTGTGCTTTAAATGTAGCTTTGTAATGGTTAAACCAGGTGTCCCACCATGACTGAAAAATTGTTGAATGGGATGTAAAGCATCAACACAAAATCCAAGAGCCTTCATGAGATGTCCTAGCCTAAGAGGATATTTCCTGAAATCTCAGTCACTGGTTTATCCTCCACCCCACCTAAAGATGTTAAATATAGTATTTAACCTAATATACACATAACATTCAAAAGAAAACTGTAGATCTAGATCACCTGGCAGGATCCTTACTGTTTTTCAACAGCATGGCGAATCCATATTGATTATGAAATTGCACCACCAGATGTTTAACATAGCCAAGAACCTTATAGTCCAGGAACACAATGATTCTAAACGAAAATTAGGGAGAAAACTTTTAATGTATCTGTCCTTATAGCAATGGTATTAATGTGATATAGTCATCACACTAATAACTATAAATATTTCCTGGGTTTGGGTTTTATTTACATGGGTGAAAGTTTTAAGGATTATTCGTGAATTCAGGATTTTGAGGCTGACTTTCCACAGAAAGTCAGCCTCAAAATGCTGAATTAGGCAGATTATAATAGCTTCTCTGATTAGTTATCAGATTATCTAAGCACAAATTATCATTTAAACTTGAAATTTTTCATTTTTGTAGGCATCCTGCAAATTTTAAAATTTGAATTTTGAAGGTTCAGGATTTTGGAAATGTTGAACTTTCACCCATGTATTTAGGGATATCAGTGTGATAGCCCCGATATTGTTAGCATACCTGAACTGAAGGCTGTTCCTGATCTACTAATGTCTGTCAACATTTTTAAACATCTCTGAAACCACTGGGCAAATTCAACAAATTGCATATGGAGACTGCTTGGGGTGTGTTCAAATGGTCCTGGTCACATGGCCAATGTGACTGCCAGGCCCCCATATGGTAATTGTCTCCATGGTCTAGGAGCTTAGCCGTAGTTGTAGAGTGCTAGACTTGAGTATGAGGGGTCGCTGGTTCAAGACTTACCAGAGCGATTGTTGTGTCCTTGAGCAAGATGCTTTCTGCTGCTTAGTAGTAATGGTTCAACCCAGGAAACAATGATCCAACATGACTGAAAACATGTTGACCGGGACGTAAAGCATCAATTCCTTCTAAAGAACCAAAAAGGCCAACTACAGTAAAATTTAACCTGTGTAAAACTGCCACTCTCAAAAAGACCATAAAAGGGTTTTCAAGATCGATTATCGCTTAATGCAGGCCAAAAGTATTGTAGAATGCTCCCTTTTCTGCAATACTTATGACCTTCATTAAGCTTCCAGCTGTCATAAAGACTTTTGTTTTGTCTATTTTTGAGTAGGAGTTTTACAGAGGTTTTACCGTATAGTTGGCCATGGTATATAGTACTCACTAAGTTTGTTCAAATGATTGTCCTGGCTTTACTTTGACCAACTTTACAGCAAGCCTAATGCCTTTTTATACTGACAGACTTTAAAAACGCAACACTTGGATAACAGCTTTAATTTATGTCTCGAAGAAGAAGGTAGAACAATAATTTTGATTGTATGTTAAAGAGCATTCTTTGTAAGTAAAGCATGGAAAACTTGTCCAACTAAGATGAGCTTAATGCATTAAATGTAAACTTTTTGAGATAGGGGTCAACTGTTTCATGTGACCAAATGTTATGAATGAAAGAGTCCCTACTTCTATAAATCAAGAAACACTAGAAGCATCAACTTTATATCATGGACTTCGTTAGTCATCGAGGAATCACTCTCACATTGATTGGCGGGTCTGCGATACAGCTTATTTGCGTATATGACGTTTATCTGGGTGTACCCTTTCATTCAATAACTTAAAATATCCTCTACTTAAGAAATATTTAAATGACTAAATTCACACGGAGCAAATAACGTCGTCCAGTTTAGTTGAACAATTTAAACTAAAGTGTTCGCTGAAGAAGCCAACTCATAATGTCATTATCGAAGCAAAGGAAGTTTACATTCAACAGTCTTTTGAAAGATATTAGGGGAAGTAAGTGTTGCGGAATTAAAGTCCGTCAGTATATATTAGAAAAATCTTGAAAAGTTGAGTGAAATGCTGAGTTTTCCAACAATTATGCAAAGCTCAATATAAAGCAGTTTTTAGAATTAACTGTATTTTCGAATAATATGCTCACCTTTACTCGTATAAGCCTAGCATCCTTTTTGTGGGACATAGGCAAACAGTGCAGACCCAGATCAGACGCTGCAATATGCAGTCTGATAAGGATCTCCACTGTTTGCTTACAGAAGTTTCTTTTAATTTGAATAAAAATGAAAAATACCTCTCTACAATCCATTAAATGGAAATGGACTGGTCCAATTGATATGAGTGGGAAATCCCATTTGGCTTAAATGGGTTAATGCAAGTCTAGAATCAGGACTGGTCAAAGGCAGGGGGTACCATTAACTCTCCTTGCTAGCGCCGACTTGTCGTCTGCTGGTAACCTTTGCAAACAGTTTGGGCCCAGATCAGGACCGATGTTCTGGATCCAAACTGTTTGACACTCGGATGGTGTTTCTAAAATGATCTTTTTGTCCCCCGCCTTTTCGAAGAAAAGCGGAGGGACATAGTTTTCGGCATTCCGTCCTTCCGTCCGTCCTTCCGTCCGTCCTTCCGTCCTTCCGTCCTTCCGTCCCCCTAATATAGTAGGTACCTTGTGTGCGCAACTCCTCCTACAGTTTTATGCCGATTCTTTCGAAACTTTACAGATGTTTTAGTCATGGTCTGAAGATATGCATGTGGTTTGGATATTATCCTGAGATTATTTTTTGTCACTTTTTTCGCAATTTGAACTTAGTCATTTTTAGGCGTTTTTACTATCAAAGTGAAAAGATAGTGGGTACCTTGTGTGCGCAACTCCTCCTACAGTTTTATATCGATTCTTTTGAAACTTCACAGGTGTTTTGTACATGGTCTGAAGATATGCATGTGGTTTGGATATATTCCTCAGATTATTTTTTAACACTTTTTCCGCCAGTTGAACTTAGCCATTTTTCTGACATTTTTACTATCAAAGTGAATGGATAGTGGGTACCTTGTGTGCGCATCTCCTCCTACAGTTTTATATTGATTCTTTTGAAACTTCACAGGTGTTTTGGACATGGTCTGAAGATATGCATGTGGTTTGGATATAATCCTCAAATTATTTTTTATCACTTTTTCTGCTATTTTAACTTAGGCATTTTTCTGGCGTTTTTACTGTCAAAGTTAATGGATACTGGGTACCTTGTGTGCGCAACTCCTCCTACAGTTTTATGCCGATTCTTTTGAAACTTTACAGATGTTTTTGTCATGATCTGAAGATCACTTTTTCTGCTATTTTAACTTAGGCATTTTTCTGGCGTTTTTACTGTCAAAGTTAATGGATACTGGGTACCTTGTGTGCGCAACTCCTCCTACAGTTTTATGCCGATTCTTTTGAAACTTTACAGATGTTTTTGTCATGGTCTGAAGATATGCATGTGGTTTGGATATTATCCTGAGATTATTTTTTGTCACTTTTTCCGCTAGTCGAACTTAGCCATTTTTCTGGCATTTTTACTGTCAAAGTGAATGGATAGTGGGTACCTTGTGTGCGCATCTCCTCCTACAGTTTTATATCAATTCTTTTGAAACTTCACAGGTGTTTTGTACATGGTCTGAAGATATAATCCTCAGATTATTTTATCACTTTTCTAAGCTCTAATTTGCTTGTTTCAGCTTTTTTTTCTACCAGACTGAATAGATAGATGGTACCTCAGGTTTTACTCAGAACTTGGGGCTATATTCATGAGGAAACTTTAAAACCAGGTTTACTTAAAAAATGGTGCAATTTTTTCTTCACACATAACATGATATGTGCTTTATTACGAAGTCACTCCATTACATTTTTAGTAGTTTCAGGCTTTCAGCTCACTCTTCTTCAGTTCCAATTCACAATTTATTTCCAAATACAGTTTATTGACAGTCATTTTTTCTCATTTAAATAATAAACAATAATGGCGGGGGACATAAATTCTCTGAATTTGCTTGTTTAAAAAGTCAGCAGACGACAAAATAATCATGAAAAATTACCCAAAATGCAAAGAGTAAGATCACAAAATGGATCAGAGGACTAGAACCAGACTTCCATGACATCTTTGTCTATGAATGTAACCCATCTCTTGGTTGGTTGATACCTTAAAATAATGAAAAATAGTGTGAATCGTTTGTGAGATAACTTTTGGCCCTTGCTCTGTAGTCATGAAGACGATACATTCAGGATTATTTGTATTAAAATGTTGGAATGTATATAACAGTTATACAATGTACTTGATAATGTGGTTCAGGAAATACCGATTAGAAACACCTTTTAAATTCGATAACGCAAAAGCATAAATAAAGCGTCACATTTTGAAAACTTGGTACTTTATTTCTCGAAGAAAATTTAGCAAATTTCAGCATTTGTTTTGCCTTTTCTAATATATATGCTACTATATAATGAGTGTACCTTACAGGCAGATAGGAAAAGAATCTAATTTGTATAATCATGAATTTGAATGAAAACATTAGAAAAGAATGAAAAATCGTGGAAAAATTAAGATTGGCATACTTACAATTTTGCTCATATCTCACTTCCCTGCTAACCAACTTACGTTTTGAAAACGTCCTTAAAACGTTATAAATAACTTATAAAAACGTTTTTATGGGACGTTTGAATGACGTTAAAACGGCAAGTTTTTTTTACGTCCTAAAAACGTTTTAAGAAAACGTTATAAAAACATTATATAACGTTCTAATAACGTTATGTTTAGGTCTTTTCAAAACGTTTTACTAACGTCTTTGAATACCAAAACAATAACGTTTTTAGAAAACGTTATTTAAACGTTTTAATAATGTTATTCTTAGGTCTTTTAAAACGTTTTTTCAACGTTTTTGAGACGTTTTGAAAATGTTATAGAAACGTCTTTATTATGAAAATTAAAAAGCAATATCCTGTACCTTTAATCAACATTTGGAAATGTCTTATAAAGGTCTTAAAATGATAAAATATTTAGTATTTTGGGCAAAGGGATATACAATGAAACTAATCACAGTTTTTCACTTTTATTTACATTATTTACAAGAAATATTAAAGAAAAAACATCAATATAAATGCCATATTAATTTGAGCCTTATGAAGTACAACGATATCATGACAAAAGATACAGGGGTGTGATCATTCTAATTCTAGAAAGAGCAATGTACATTAAGAGACTATTTTGGCCCTAAAAAGTTGCTTTTCATTAGTTTCTTATTTTTAAAGTTTATTATACAATGACCCAAGTGTAAAAGTCTACAATTGACATGACCGTTACCGTTTCTATGGCAACAAAAGTGGCTGCAAGAAATAGGAAAGTGACCATTTTGGAGCAAATTTGAGACATTTGACAGAAATTAACATAAAGCACAAACAAATACTAAAGATATTTTAACAGATGGTGAGAATTATCACAACACACAACATATATTTAAAGATTTTTTTTGGTATTCGCTTGTGCTGATTTCTAATTATAAAAAATCTGTCTCCAAAAGCCTAATATTTTACCAAAAAAAGCTATTTATCTTAGACCTATTCTGTCAGCCATAGCAAGGGTAAAAGCAAAATCAATTCCAGAAACTAACACTTAGGTAATTCTTCTTATAAACCAATCAGGTGAAAATGGTGAAAAGCAAATATCAGTTTTTGTCTCCAGAGGACGCCAAAGGGGTATGTGTATTTAGGGGCTAATTTGGCCCCCTCTGATTGCTTTTCACCAATTTCTTCCGATTGGTTTATTAGAAGAATAACTCGAGTGTAAAATTCTGGCATTTATTTGAATTTAATGGTTGCTATGGTAACAAAAATGGCCAACAAATAGGTTTAAAATAGAGAAATCACAATTTTGTACCAAAATTAAGCCTTTTGGAGACCAAATTTTTAAGAATTAGATACCAGCACACCTAAGTACAAAAAAAAAAACACTTTTAATATGCTGTGTGCCGTGATAATTCTCAACATGTGTTTAAATAACTTTTTGGTATTTGCTTGTGCTCTAAGTTACTTGGTCTGTCAAAGGTCTTAAATTTGCTCCAAAATAGCCAATTTCCTGTTTTCAGCCAATTTTGGTGGCCATATCTGTTACCATGGCAACGGTAAAAGTCAAATTAAAACCAGATATTTACACTTGGGCTTTATTTCTTATAAAATAATGAGGAGAAAATGCTGGTTTATTTTTTAGCCTCCTAAGGGACCAAAATAGCTTCTTAACCCACGTACCTCTTTACCCCTTAAAGCACATCTATAGCTCTTTGTCAGTTGCAAATAATGGTGCTAAATAGCTAAAGCTTTTCGTTAGCAGTTCTGTAGTACTCCGGCTGTGTTTTTATTGAAAAAAACAATTGTTTTAGTTATCATCATATGGTAGTAGTCCCATAAACCGTTGTACATTATAATCCTTGATATTAATCAAAGGTTAACTCTACAGTTAGTAAATCAATCTCTACATGTATGGTCTGCTTTTTTTTTTCAAAATCTTGTTTTTCAAAAAAAAGAGTCCAGAATACCATTATTAGAGTGTCAAACAGTTCCAATTCATATTAGGCATGTCAGCTGATATTTTGTTGGGACTAAACTGGGTCTCAACTGAGTGCAATGGTTATCAGCAGTAAATACAAGCAATCAAACACCTATAGAAGCATCTATTCCAAAAAGGTTAATTAGTTATAGTTCCGATGGCCAATGGTGTTTAGAATAATAGAATTTAAATTTATTTGTATTCTTTTTCTTTTACCAAATGATTATGATGTTGAAACCTGGTACTGGTTGGCATTTCTTTATAACAGCAAATTCACTTTAACATCAAAGATAGCTTGGAACAAACATGGTCGTTATAATTAGGGTTGACTGTACAAGAATAAAAAATTAATATGAAATGTCATGCATTAAACCTATGGATTTCTATGCCTGTGTTATGAATTCAAGGGAAGAAAGTCTCTTCTTTTTGTTATCAAAAGAAACTTGTAAATTAAAAGAAAAGAATGAATGCCACATGAGAAAACTGGACTCCTATCTATGCCCACAAACGCAAGAATCCTATGCGACAGTCAGACATCTTCAATTTTTAATTCTCTTCCAAGGGAAATTGTTTTTATATTTAAATAAAGTTTGAGCATCGGAGCAGAGCAATTCTAATGAACATAAAAACATTTGCTTTGAGAAATAAGGAAACTATCATCATATAACCAACCACTTTATATCTGACTGGATAGATATCCAGTAATATACAATCATTGGACATGTGATAACGACCTGAGAGTACCAATATTGACAGAGGCGGAGCCGAGGTCAATATTGGTATTCTCAGGCCGATATCACTTCATGTCCAATACCTCAATAGTCAACAATTGTTTTATTATATAATTTCTCTAAAAAAACTAAAAAAAACAACAACAATTACAACAAAATCTTGGCTATGGACTATGTCTTGGACAGTCTTGAATTTCTTTCTTTTACATGATGACTAACTGATTTCATTCAGTTAAAAGAGGAATGAATGCATACTTTATTTGTAATTACAACTGCAGACAGAGAAGATCCAAATTAAATGTCGCATAATGTGGCATTTCATCAGGGTCTACGCTGTTTGCTAAGACAAAAATGATCTTCAGGGAAAAAACTGCCATTTTATTTAGAAATTAAAACCTGCGACCCCTTGAATTATACAATGGACCATTCCAAGTTTATTGAATCAATCCAGAAAAAGAATTCATTAGTTCATTTAAAGTTCTGCTAACTACTATATTCAACAGCAAAGGCATCTGGGCCAATCAAAAGGTTATATAATAAATGGCACTATGTCCTAGGCTCTTCATTGTCGTCATTTACTGCTGTTACATTCTGAAAAATAAATGAAGTAAAAAGTTATTACACACATTGGCAGCAACAGACAACCAGCTAACAGTAGCTAGTCTTACAAGATTTGATTAGGTACGTACACATCGCTCTTCTGTTTGCAACAGCATATGGTATAGATTAAGTTGGTTAACTATAAAACTTCCCTTTATCTAATTTATCTTAATAAGGTCATAAAAATATCTGTGACCAACCCTTTTATTTATCAATCAACGCTTAAGTTTTCTTATTTGCCGAGCCTGAGAAATGCAATGCATAAACAACTTGCACTTCTTCACATTTTTATGTGGACAATAAATTGCAGAAGTGTACAATAAGCCACAATGGCATGAGAAGTGCAATCTTTTTTCAGGTAATTTTAGCAAATGGTGCGATAAGCCAGTTATTTACCCATTGGTAAAAAAACGCTGCATCTTCTCAACAAGTGTCAAGAGGGTGCTTTTTGTTCGCCTGATTTTGTAAGATTGATTAAGTCATGGGTTACAGTACATTTGCTGTCACTTTAGTATTGCATAACAGTAACAGGTTGTTTCTGCCTGTGCCATTTCAGCCCTTGGTAGATTTGATTGTTTGTTTCATGGTTATGTTTGAGGTAGGATAATAGAAATAGTAAGGTTTACAACTTGTAACTATATAAGTAATGACACTTGACTGACTATGTATCAGAATTTCGTTTATATATGTTTTTATTCTGACCTTTGCTATTAAAATCCTAATGATTGTTCTCACTTTGATATTAATGAGAATGTTTGCCATGCTCAGCTGAGCTCAGAATTTTTTCCATTATTTGCTAAAAAAGTTTTGTAGTAAGTAGGTATAACTAAGGACTGACAACTACAAAAGTTAGAAAGATGCCAAACAGTTGTTGTGTGGTCAGCAACCATATTTGACTAAAACTTTTAATCAAAATAACTTTTCCTTATAAAAATACACATAAACTTATATAAACAAAAAATTGGGATTTGATATTCTCTCCTTAGGAGTTATTTCAAAACAATATAGTGTCCTTTCAAAAATTAAACAACAACAAACGGTGGTGACGTGGGTCTTACCTGCTGGGGGCGAATTTTGACACCACCTGGCCTGTGTGGTGCGTGCTTTAAGGTGTGGCCTATGTTGGCTTCAGCCTCCTTGTCGCTACCTGCCCCTTTATATTTTCTTCTATAAGCTCCTGAAATTATTGTGATGGAACTGTGTCAATTCTTATTCAGTACAAAACTTTGCACATAGTAAACAAACCTTTCACATAAAAAATCCACAATCCAATTGTATACAATGTATAGTTCTATACAGGGATTTTTCTGGCCTTTTGAGAGAGTTTCGTAGAAAAGTACTCAACACAGCAGCGCTTCCATATACCCATACCTTATAAAAAGACCAATTCTCTCTAGAAGTAAGGGGCCTCTCAGAAAATTGAGGGGCCTTTAAGCACAGATTTCCGTCCAGAATTATACCTGCTATATATATAAACCTACATAATGAACTAATGAATTTCAAATACCTCGGGATAATTCTGAATCAGAATACCAGGAGAGAAAATATCTCTTATTTCTGCCAATAATTAATAAGAAAAAATCTATTTCAGTGAAAACTTTTCAGGCCTTGAAACCGGTTTAAGCCCTTCAGTGAAATATTTTTACTGACGGTTCCAAAGCCGTACTTCTTTTGTGGATCATTTGTGTTATTTCTGTCTTGTGTTTGTTATGCTTTGGTGTATGTCTGTTTTCTTGATGCCTTGTGGTCACCTGCTGGGAAAGGGCTTCTCTCTTGAATCTAGAAAGTTTAAAATTTATCCCCAGTATAAGGAAATCTGGTATGTTTGGTACCTGTACAATGCATTTCAGCCCCCCCACCCCCCCCATAGGTAGCGCAGTGGCTCAGTGGTAGAGTGCTTGACTCGAGACCGAGGGGCCCCAGGTTGGAGCCTCACCTTGAGCAAGACACATTTATCCTAGCTTAGTACTGGTTCAACCCAGGAATTTAGGACCCGTCCCTGTTTAACTGAAAGATTGTTGATGGGATGTAAAGAATCAAATCAAACAAAAGCTCCCCCCCCACCCCCGATGGCTTAGGCTGCTGTCCTTTCTAACGTGGTGGTTCTGTTGTTGATTCCTTGTTTATTGTTACTCCCATTGTGGGAGTATGTAATTGTTCCATGTTTTGTTGTACGTTACTTTATGTCCATTCTAGTTCTGCCATCTTGCTTTGCTTAAAATTCGTCTTCCTGGTGCCTCGTGATTGTTGTGTGACTCTTCCTCACCGTGTCATGAGTTTGTCTGCAGTTTATGATTGTGGTATTTCCTGATCATACTCATTTTTTCTGGTGTCTGACATAAAGTAAACGTGCCCACAGAGGGGAGGGGAAGACAATCAAAAATTATATATATACCTTTGCAGCAAGTTTACATACCTTTGATTACTTCAAATATTCTAAGATTTGAAAGCTTCTTCTTGCCCTTTTGCCCGTGCACACTGAAGTGTGACCACACAAAGTTATTGGCCACTTTCCTCATCATTCTTCTGGTGGTGTCACCAGGATCACCACCGCCGAGGGAACTCAGATAGTTTACCTAAAATAACATCTGGATATTAATTCTTTGCTGAGATAACTATTCTCAGTTAACTGTTGGTAACATTAATGTGTAGTGAAACACTGACTTTTTAGCTCTCCTGAGCTATTGGTTCAGTGTGAGTTGTGATCAAAGGATGCTTTTAAGTTGTGGCATGACATTCAGTAATATAACACTGTTCCTGGGCTGGCTGTTATAAACCAGTTCACCATTATTCACCTAACAAACTTTTTCACATTGACTGACATCTGCCCAACTTCAATCCAAGATAGGTGATAATTCTTCTTGAAAGTATGTGGTTTGGCCTAATTTTTAACTTATAACCTCTCTAATTCAGTAGACTTAGTTTTAATTTTTCAACCACTCTACTGCAGTCCAAAGAAATCTGGTCTGCTAATTGAGCTTTGCAGACTGCTTCGAAATTTATTAGCAATAAAATAGAACCAGTTTGGATCATGCATTGGATCATGCATTGTATTTTCAGTGTCACTCAATTCTGTTTGTACTGTCATTTCACATCCGAGTCAATAATTTTTCTGTGATGTCGAGACAATATCATGTATTTGCTTTAAATCAACTAACCATTTTTTTTGCAAAATCCTTGTTTTGGAGCTTTTCATCAAGCTCCATCAACTCCTCAACAGTTGCCACTGCTTCTTCTAGCAGGGGTCCTGAATAAAAGACCCATATCAGAATGTTACTTAAACACTTGTGTTTGGCATAAAATAATCAAAATAATCTAAAATACCTTTTTGGGGGAGATAAATTTTGCTCCAATAATTATGTTTTATGTGGATAAATTTTTCACAATTTTGACATTAAGTCGATAATTCTTCCCAAAATTGGCCAGGAGCCTTTTCCCAAAATTGCTGGATAAAGCCCTGTTTGTACTATGATATAATCCCACTACATCTTTTTCTTAGGCCAAGAAAAACAATAATCGTCCCAACCGACCCTGTACCAAAAATTTTTTTCCAAAATTTTCTTGAACTGACCATACTGGGACATAAATCAGCAAAACAAACAACAAAATCTACATTTTTTGTGTATTTCTTTGCCAAATAAATGAAAAAAGAAAATGTTTCCAGGCAAAAAACAGTGCGCTTAAATAATACACATGCAGGCAAACGAAGAAGGGCTCTCAGGGCTTACACTGGCTCAGAATTTGTTGTAGCCAACACTTTAGCCAAATGGAAAAAGTTGGAGCCAGATGAAATATTAACTTTGGCCAAGGTTTTAGCCACACTTTGTTTTGTATTTAACTCTGCCCCCTAGGGGCGACTTTTGTTGTCTGCTGATAACCTTTGCTAACAGTTTGGACCCAGATCAGGCCCAACAAAATGTCCACCGTCGTTCGATAGTACAGTGATTACTCTATCTAAGGATATAGTCCACAAGTTTGAAAAACTCACCTTTGCAGGAAAAAAATAGACAGTTTGTACAATTGAATTCTCGCAAACAGACATCATTTGACAAGCTCACCGTGTTTTCTTACGGATTATCTGATTGGCAGAAACCCAATGCGACATTTTCCCGATTTCAGCTAATTGAACCGCGAAAATGACGCAATATGATCTCGGCCAATTAGATAACCCATAAACAAACATGAAAACGAAAGTAAAAGAAAGCGGAGTAGCTAGCTTGTCAAATGATGTCTGTTTGCGAGAAAAGTACAAACTGTCTACTTTTTTCCTGCAAAGGTGAGTTTTTCAAACTTGTAGACTATATCCCTAGATAGAGTAATCACTGTACTATCGAACGACGGTGGGTGGAAGAAAAACTAATACGTTTGAGGGGTAGGAGATCCGTCCAAACGAGTTGACCCAGTTTCCACTTCAATACCATGTCTCTATTTATACTTAAAAAAAACAAAAACAAACACTATCTTTATAAAATTGATTTTTTCGATGTTTTCATGCATTTTGAGCTTCGTTGATATACCGATGGTGCTTCCAACTTATTAATTGAGGTTTGGGACTCAAGTGCCAGTGGATCAATCATAATCAATGCACGTTTTTAAATAGGACACATTTACTAGCCCCACAAAATGGGAGGAACCCTGGCACCCATGACTGGTGCACAACTGAAAACCTGACCCGCTGTAAACCATGCATTAAAATAAACAATAACAAAAGCAGGTCGCGAAAACTCATTATCACTGTAAAGTGCAACCTCTGGTGTAAGGATAGACACTTTATAAAAACAATAAACATGCGCAGCCTGAATATTATGTAAAAAGATACATTTAACTAAGATAAAGATAAAAAATCGTACGAATAAATGGAAAAAACTTACCGTAAAGGAGCGCTTTCTTGATCTTCTTTGTTCTCGAACGGCGTGGGTTTATTATTTTTTTACGCTACAGCGTTTCGTAGAATATTGAAATAAGAAAATCTCAGTAAGAAAAATATTTGAGAACCCCAAAAAAATTAAATAAGCATTCTTAAGAGAACTTAGTAACTTATATCATGTATATAGCATAAATAATAACTTTCACAAAATACGAAACTCTGGCCTGGTATACTAGGTATAGTTAAAAACATGCTACTAACGTCCGCAGAACGTTTATCATTGCGTAGTTGGTAGGCACTAATGAGCTACCATTACAACGCTTATCACGGGTGACGTTGCGGCAAAATTATTCTTTAACATTTCGTATACCTTCGTAGTTGAATGTTTAGCTTGTTCTTGTAGTCAGTAATCATATTTTTGCAAGAATCAATAGTTGACGTTATAAGGACGTTTTTAAAATGTTAGGATAAAATGACAAGATCCAACGTTTTATTAACGTTATTCAAAAACGTTTGAAAAACGTTTTACTAACGTCACTCAAAAACGTTTTATCAGGAACGTTTTTACAACCATTTATTAAATGACACCAACGGCTTTGTTAATGTTCCCATATGTTGTAAACAAAACTGTATTTTGTTTAAAAACTTTTTCATACTGAATATATAGATTTAAGACAATGTTGCCCAAAGTAACGTCTGTAAAACGTTTTTAGAATGTCAGGTCCGACGTAACCATTTTGGAACCTTTCACAAACGTTACATTAACGTTATGTGTTTGCTGGGTTAATGAATACCCTAGAGTACAAAACTTATTACCAAAGTAATACAAAGACATAGTACTCTTATCTTATGGACACATATTAAAACAGTGCCTAAAACGGCGCTTGAAAATTAAATGGTTTTGGTCAGAAATGTCCACTTTATGCGCTAGTGTTAAAATCTATTATTATATAATCTATAAATAAACATCTTCTGATTGGCCCAGATTCATATCCACTCGAGTCAATAAAACTACATATTGCATGGTTTGCCGGACGTGACGTTGCAAAGCACACGGCACGAGGTAATATTGACTGGCTTACGGGAAGTGACGTCAGAACGTCAAGTAATTTCGCATGATCCATCCGTAACGTCAACGTTTTAATGGTCTAAAATGGCAGGAAATGCATAAGATAAATTTATTATATAATAAAATAATTGTTGACTTATGTTTCGGTAGACATGGAATGTTATTGAACAGTAAACTGAACCATATTGACCTCCGCTCCGCGTCGGTCAATATGACGTTTACTGTTCAATTACATACACTCCATGTCTACCTCAACTTAAGTCAATAATTGTATAATGTCACTGCAGCATGGCAGCTTCGTTTGAAGATCCTGTGGATCTGGAAATCCTTGTCGGGTGATCGGCACTTGTATCTTCCTGCCAAAAAATGAAACTTAGGATCTGATGTGGATGGACTGTCCATTACAAAATAATTGCTAACTTTACTGTGCATAGTATAGTCTATTCTAAAGTAATATTTGCATGGATCGCATGAATATCTTGCCATTCTTTAGTTTGATATAAGAAATGGCCAACCAACTCTTAAAAGGAATGCATTAAATCGAGAAAACAACAAAACAGGCGTATTTTTCTCAGTTCATCAATATGTCAAATTAATATCACTCAGTATCTTCATAAAATATACACGTACATAGCATGATTGGCATTCATTCATAAAAAAACTGGAAGCAAATACGGCTGATATTAATTTTTAATGTATTTTTAGAAACCACGGGTTGCTAAAATTAAAGGCTTACCCTAGCATAACATGGACGTTCTTGGGAAAATCTTGAAATAAGGTTATGCTTCAGTAGCAGTCAGTGTTCTTCTTTCGACCAAGAAAATAAAGCCATGATGATGCCCGGCCCCTGTGATTTGCCCCTGTCCTTTGAGGGATACTCAAGCATATGTACTTTAATATTAGACAGTTTCAAATGCCAACGCCGAAGACTGAGGCCTCTCCAGACAGAGTAAAAGTAAGAAAGACGGCAAAGATCAAGAAATAATACAATCAAGTACCAAACCTGACCCCTGATACCACATGGGAAAGTAACAAAAATACAATAAACATCACCAACAAGAGCCAAGAGGTCAGCCCTTTCCCAATAGGTGACCACAAGGTAGCAATTAACAGCTGTGAACGTATGAGAAACACAAAACACAAATGATCCACAAAAGAAGTACCGCCTTGGAACGGTCAGTAAAACATTTTACTGGAGGGCTTAAATGGGTTTCACGGCGCCAATCTCACTCTTAGTTCAGATGTGGATCAAGATACATAGGTGTTTGGTTTGTATGAAAGACCCCTAGCTTATCAATGCATCATCTCCAAAAACATATAATCAAGATATAAAAAGGAGATAAAGAAAAGATAAGGACTCAACAGTACATAAAAGTGAATACCGGAGCAAAAATAATCCATCAGGTAAACCCCGGTAGGCCTGACAAGAGCCAAAGCTCAGTGGTAGAGTGCTTGACTGGAGACTGAGGGGCTGTGGGTTCAAGCCTCACTGGCATCACTACGTGGTGTCCTTGAGCAAGACACATTAATGCTAGCTTAGTACTGGTTCAACCCGAGAAGACCTGTCCCTACATATCTGAAAGATTGTTGATGGGACGTAAAGAATCAAATCAAACTAACAGCCAAAGCATCAGGCCCTACCATCTCATCAATAGATAAGTCTTTAAGTTAGAACAGTCATAGAGTCTGGTCCTACCCACTGGCGTGCAATTAAGGGGATATATCTTTCAAAAGCTCTTACTTGCATGAAATTTTTCCTGTATAAACAAAAATTGTTTTTTATCAAGGAGACGGATACCTTTGGCCACATTGTTGTATGAACGATTTATACATCTCACATTGACCACTTTACGCCCCAACATACAGCTTTTGAGCAATCGGCAGCATGCTTATCAGTCATTTTAGAGTTACTTCCTGGTTAGATACCGTTTGCAATATTGTGACACGCTGGGTGAACTTTAGAGACAACCATTTGCATGAACATGAACTACAATTTTCTAACTACAATATTTAGAAGTATTTTCGACCCAAATATATGTAATTCTGGTATTATTTACATTTTTTTCATTTTGACCTTGAAAAGATCATAAGCAAAAATTGTAAACATAATATTTTTCTACCAGAAATTTATCCATTTGTTGTCCAACAAAAAGGTCAGCACATCACATACATTTTGACAAGACTTTGCATGATATTTTTTAGGTTTTTCCGAAGTAAAAATGCGTTTCTGTCGTTACATGCAAGGTAAGAAGAGCCTTCCATATTGAAGGTTCATTCAATAAGATCAATAAGTTTATCTTTAATTAAATTATGAGGTAAAGTAGTGTAAAGAGTAGAAAAATCATAAGTAGACAAACTGGTCGCATTGAAATCTCTAGCTTTAAGTTTAACTAAAATTTCACCTGAATTTTTAATAGACCAAAATAGATGTTTACCGGATCTCTCATATACCTTTTCACAGTACTTGATAACATGTTTTTAACAGCTGTAAGGCATGAGGTTAACACTTTAGAAAGTTTTGTTGTCGTACAAGAATTAGAATTAGCGATATATCTTGCTTTATATGGGTTTTTATGGAGTGTAGGTAACCAGTACAACGTAGGAACTCTGTATAAGTTTTCTTAAGCTTTGACACCAAAAAGTAGGGCTATATGACAACCATGCCCATTGACAACCACCCTCTCACTCACAGAAGGTTGCAGTTTATAGGCATTGGTGTCAACAAGCTCACGTTTAAGAGTATAATACAATCGTCAAACAACTACAACATTGTTAGCAGCTTTATCTGCTGGAACCAAAACATAGTTCATATGAAAATCCTGGATACCTCGCTTAAGATGACAAAAAGAAGATTTAGGTTTAGAGGGTAAAAGATATGTATTACGAGAGTAAAATGAAATACGAGTATCTGTAATTTTAAAAATGTTAATCTTCTATTCCTTCAAGGCATCAGGTTCAGCATTTTCTCGTTTACACCAACGATTACTGAATCATATAAAGAAGCAGCGATCTCTACGACATTTAGGGAATCTATATTTAGGGCCTTTAGAAATAATAATGCGAACTCGAGCGTCAGGAATGGCATTTAGATTACATGTAATTACATGCCCTGCAGGGGAATATAAATGATTAGATTTTTGACAATCTCAGGAGTCAGGAATATTGGAATCTATATTTATATCAGAACCACTTTTATTAAAGTTAAATATAGAAGACCTAATTGGTTTGTTATATTTATAGCAAGTGATTGGAGTGTAAGAATCATTAAAGTAATTTGGAATAGATGAAACCACTGAATTATCCTTAAAGATACTATGTAAATCAATAAACTCAATCCCTTTGTTAAGGAATGGAATTTTAATAAAATGTCGTTTATTGTTGACCTCAGAACCGATATAAGGATTAAGGAAGTTTTGAACACAACACCTTGTAAGAAGTGCTGCTTTATATAATTTGTTAGCTCTATATATAGGCATGCAGAAGTGCTTTTCCAAGCATTCTCAGATATCTAAATTTATCATTTCTAAGCACAAACTTTTTATTAAGAGGGTATCTTTTTGACGTTATGGCTCACTTAGGTTTGTTCTGCCAGAAAAAAAAATCAGTAAAAAATCGTATGCTACAGTTATGCAATTGTGTACTCCCCTGATGTTTTAGTTAGCCCCTTGTTGATTTTTTTTGCAAATTCTGGAATTCATGGAGCTTACTCTCTGAGTTTGATATATTTTTCCTATTTTCAGCATTTTTAATTAAACAATTTTATATACTACCGATGATGACATTGATTGCAAGCTTTTAATCACTAAAAACTAACATTAAAATCGGAGGTAAAAAACTATTATTTTAAAATTGGCAATATCTATATAGTATCCATTGCTTCTTCAAGTTAATGTTGAAAAATACCCTGTCGGTGTTTTTATAAACTAAACAGAGATGCTCCGTAAATGGAAAGGTCAAGTTGCTCCAAGTTAGGAATCCATAAAAATACACAAGTCCGATCAGTATCAGCACTGTTGGTTATCTCTACATTGGTAAATTTTATTTGTTAAAGAGTTTAACATACTGGTAAACAGGTACTTTGGCAAACAGTGAAGCCCCAGATAAAATGCAGCTTAAGGTGGCATTTCATCAATGTCAGTACTGTTTGTTAAGATATTTAACAATAGGAACAGGAACAGAAATACATTATTTTATAGAAACACTTGAAATACAAAATGTAAATTATAAAAGTATAACTTCTATGACCGAATGCTGAAAAATGCTATATTGTCACACTTCATATGTAATTTTATAGAACGAAAATAATGATATCTGGTCAAGCACATAAGATTTTAGTACTTAGGACATATGCGTAAACGCCTCCTTTAAATCCCAGGGGGGCGGGGGGGGGGGGGGGGGTACTCTCAATTTTTCTTCATACGTAGGCACGGCCCAGCATCTACCCTTCACCCACCCAAAAAATATTAAGAATTTCAAGCAACCCTAAAAAATATTTGAAATTTTAGCTACCCAAAAAATTTGTTCTGTACCTTGACATCAAGAAAAGACCCTAAATGCTTAGAAATGACCCCTAAAAATAGCCCAATTTTGTCATGACCCCCAAAAATATCCACAAAATCTTCATACCCCCCCCCCCTCAAAAAAAAAAAAAAAAAAAAAAATCATTTTTCTGAAAAACCCCAAAAATGTTGAAATGCAAAATTTTGAACCAAAAAAAATGAACCGAGCCTACGTATGCATGAAAAAACAATGTATCAGAGTACCCCCCCCCCCCCCCCCCCCACCCCCCCCCCCCTTTGGGATCCAACGCGGCTTTAGATATCTAAATTTTAGTGTGAGCCTTTATCTACATGTTCTCAAAAGGCTCTGGTCATGTGTGTGTGTGTGTTTTGCCTATGATGCCTGTCTGACTGTGCGGTGCATGTGGATGAAAGCAAACTCGCCACAGCGGTAAAAACATAGTTCTCTTTCGACTGAAAGGACGGTTGCCGTTGGTGGGGAGTTTGGGGAAAAAATAAACACTACTACTGGGGAGTTTTTATTTGGTGACGGATTTTATCAAAATGAAAGAAAAAAAGAAAAATCAACAAAGAAACGATACCCAAGGTCTCCTAAATGATATATTTTGTGTATTGTCAGGGCAAGCATATTTCCCACTTAACCAAGCAGTTTTTGTTCGATTAGATGCTTCCTAATAGTTTTAGCAGTTGTCACTCAAGAGTTTTTTTCTTATCTCACAAACAAGTACTAGCTTTCATCAAAGGCAGTGGCTAGAGGTACGGATCCGTACCCCTAGCCTGGGAGGCTAGAGATACGGATCCGTACCCCTAGCCTGGGAGGTTAGAGGTACGGACCCGTACCCCTAGTCTATTCTACCATGTCAGGCTACAGGTACAGACATATAACCCTGATGAGAAATTCTAAATTTTCATGATGATAAGTGTTAGAAAATACCTTGTTGTTGTGTTATGAAATACCAATCCTGTAAGTCGCCATTTGCACTGTGAGATAACTCTGTATGGTAAATATAAAAAACGAAACACGAATTCCGAATTGGAACAAGTGGCGCGGGATTTATGTTGTGTTATCATTATTTTTTTTATTGTTATTATTATTATTTTTATTATTATTATTGAATCAAATTAAAACTTGTTATTCATGATTTGTTTTTGCTGTTTTCACTTTCGGTTTGTGTCATTTGCGAGGGTGCGAACAACATTCTGTGATTAATTGGTCGGCATAACACACTACAAAGGCATCTTTAAACTTAAAAAAACAAATTACAATGATTGGCTGAATCTTTTAATGTCCAACCTCAAAGACATCAGAAGAACTTAAGAACGTCCTTAATTAGCCTTATCCGTGCAAACAGTATCTAGACCTATAATTATACCTATAATAATAACTATTTGATGTAACCGCCTAATTCTCGCTGCTCATTTATAAAACTCCCAAGAAAATTATGTTCAGTCTCACTTTGTCAGAATGGCTCAAACGCTGACCATAGGGAAAAAGTTTGAGGACTTTTCCTCTTTAGAAATTGCCATCCAGCAGTATCAGAAGGAAGAAAATGTTCAATTCTTTAGGCGCAGTTCGCGAACCATTGAAAAGGCACAGCCACGGATGCCAGACAAAAAACTTAACGAACGTTTGAAGAATTATGAAATATCATTTCATTGTATACGCGGTGGCAAGAACTTTAAATCCAGGAGTACAGGAATGAGAGAACAGAGGTAATCTATCTATCTATCTATCTATCTATCTATCTATCTATCTATCTATCTATCTATCTATCTATCTATCTATCTATCTCTATCTATCTATCTATCTATCTATCTATCTATCTATCTATCTATCTATCTACACTATAGACTATTTAGTTAAGTACAGGTGAGCTTATAGGGCTGCTGCGAGTATCCGAGTACTCGGATATTTGCGGATCTGAATAAAAAATCGGGTATGAATATTCGTCACTTCCGAAATCGCTGGATCGCGATCTTTTTTTTCTTTCTTTTTTTAGTATTTTTTTTTACTGAAACAAGAAGTTTTTCACAAAATGGTCGATTGAAAATTTTCACTGACTACGGTTATAATTGATATCTCTCATTTAAATACCTTTGTTTCTCCCAGGTTAGTGACATAATATGTTTTGCTGTCTCCTTTATCGGCAATAAAAATCCTTGTTTACAGTAAAGAGAACTTTCCAAAATCGGCTGATAATATATATTCCAATCTATTTTGTATAAACACACGACATCGGTACATGTTAAATAAACAGAGCCAAAAGTATCATCAAATGTCAAGTATCAAATAGATTTCAAAGGGTTATTTTTTTATTTGAAGTTTTTTTTTGCCGACAAAGCGACAGCTTATTAGGCCTACGTGACCCAGGTCATGTTGTCTCAGTGTGAACTACAAGACAAAGGAAAAGGGCCTTATACCGAAATCAGCAAACTTCTGTCAGAATATCTGGTTATCCAGTGCAGGAAAATATAAAATCAAATTTACAAATTGTGTTGCGTGCCCTTACAGTCTTGAGTGGAAATGTAGTCTTATCTGCTTTGATAACTAACTAGATACATGTACTTCTGGTTTAACAGAAAGGGATGATTTACTAAGTAAATAGATCTAATAATAGATGTTTCACAACAGAAGTCTTGTTTTTCTATTAACCAGTGACTCGCAGTTCGATCTGTGAATCGTAACTCATGAATCGTGGATCAGATCGAATCGCCACTTGCCTAACGATCCACAGCCCTATGAGCTTATTTGACACTGCTCACTCATCAGCTGTCAACGAGTAGTTAATTGGTTACTTTAATTTAAGATGAGAAGATAATTGCTGGTGAGAAGATAATCGATTTGTTACAGGTGATTAATTTCCTTTACTCATGGTCTTTTTGAAAAAAAGGATAAGAAAAAAATATATATAGAATTATGTTTTTCTTTTTTTTAAACTTTACCGTTATTCTTTTAACCCTTTTGTATAAGCTTATACTTGTTTGATTTATATACGACGTATGACGTCACAGTAAATAGAGTAGCTTCCCTGTATCGATCAAAGATGGCGGACAAAACAAATGTAAAACTACAACACGAGTTTTTGTTTAATTAAGCTATATTAATCATGATAACTTCTCATCAGGGTCATATGTCTGTACCTGTAGCCTGACATGGTAGAATAGACTAGGGGTACGGATCCGTACCTCTAGCCACTGCCTTGCCTAGGCGATGCAGTGATTTTTTGTCGCATCTGAAGAACTGACCTTTTCATATGTTATAGCAAAATGCTGACACTCGAACATGTGAAATTATATATTATATCTAATGAAAGCGTGGTAGCTCAGTGGTTAGCGGTCCCAGGCTCGATCCCCGCTCGCGGCGAGGAAAATTTCGGTGTCCAAACACACTTTCCTTAGTGTCATTTGCAGGAATGACACTAGACAAGTGTGCCGTCCTTTAGATCGGAGCGTTAAATAGATGCCCCCTGTGCAGGGAAAGTGACTCCTTATGCAGGTTAAAGAACCCTACGGTAATTAAGATCTTGTTGTTGTTATCAGCCTTTTGGCCGAAGTATCAGCCTTTTGGCCGAAGTATCTCTCTAGTAGGAAAGCTCTTTGGTACTTCTTTCATGGTAAAAACTCACAGGTACATTATATAAGGCATGTGTATCAGGTTCGGTTGTCAAGAAAAATTAACAAAATTATTGAGTTTTGAATCGTTTCGTGCTTAAACTGTATTCTTCAAAGATTTCACTAATGATTTGTCTACATTCTTGGAATTCATGTTCTACTTTAACCTCAAGAAACAGCTTGCAAGAAAATTCACTATTGCCTGTGCCAAAGAACAGTCTTGACCTCAACTTTTCTCGGATCTCTTCATACTGCTCACATTCCTCAATGAAATGCTTCACACTCTCAGGCTCCCCACAAGTACATAGAGGTGATTCCTTCAGTCCTACCGCATGCAGATAACCATTCAAGTAATAGTAACCGGTTCTAAGTTGGGTAACTATTCTTTGAGCTTGGATGCTACCAAATGCTATCTTTCTCGCTACCACTGAAGGATGGAACTCAAACATATGTGTCTCCCTCTCTATGAAGCTTCCCATGGATTCTGCCACTTAATCTTGCAAGAGTCCCTCACCGCCCGTTTAACATCAATGGAGGTAAGGGGTGTGTCAACTTCTGGCATATTCTCTGCTGCTTCCTTGGCCAGCTTATCTGCTATTTCATTGCCTGCTATTTCCGCATGACCTGGTGTCCAGTTAAGTTCTACTGTTACATTTTGACTTTTCAGATTTTCCATGGCTTGTTTTATCTCAAATATTACTGATATATGTGACTTATTTTCTTATCCAAGAGTAAGATTTCCCCCTGCAGACTGTGAGTCGGAAAAGAGCATAATCTTTTTGATATATATTCTTTCCATTTTGATATTATCCAGCGCTATCTTGATGGCCATTAGTTCACCTAGGAGGATTGATGATCTTTTGGAAACAGGTTGCTTGAGGTCAATCCTCTCTTCATTAGGAAGAAACAAACATGCTCCTGCTTCGCAAGGACCTGGATTCCCCCTACATGACCCATCAGTGAAGCCACAGACCACATCTTTATCTGCTGAACAAATCTGTTCTTCAATGATTGTTCTTGCTTCATCCTCTTGGGCTGTGCTTCTTGATTTGGAAGATCTGGTTACTTGTAGGCTTTCATCCTGCAACCCAGAGTATACAAAGTACACCTGCCAATAATGCTCACAAGGGCCTCAGGCAGTATTGAGAAAGAAAGATCTAATTAGCTCTTAAAGTAAGTAAGGGTGCAAAGATCAGGAGTCGATACAATCAAGTACCACACCTGACCCAGGATACCAATGGTCCAATCACAACTGCAGCAGGCATTTTATCCCCACACTGTTTTAAGAAAGCATTTAGGGTAATTGTGATCGTCTCCATCCCTCTGTCTGTCCATCCGTCTGTCCATTATGCTGTCTCCTCCTAAAAAATTGGGCGAAATGCAAACAGATTTAATTTCTGTGGCATATCAAATTGAAGGGGGTGATGAGTAGTTCTAACAGCATATGTAAAACTCTCACCGTAGGGTCAAACTGGTGACCCTGGGGAGGGGTCAAAAATCATTAAATTTCTTCGAAAGCATGAGGAATTGTGATGGCCCTCCATCGACTGCATGTTCTAGTTTTTTTTTAATTGATTTTGAGGGCAATAGGGCTTGGAATTTCATGTTATATCGATCTTCTTTACTGACAAGGATCAAAACTGATCATCTCGCCAGGGAGTGCTAATATTAAAATTTGGGGAAAAAATCATCTGCTGGCAGACCATTCACATGAAATATGACTCCTTATTAAGTGGAAAATAGCAACAAAATTTGAAAAGGTCTGTTGCAAGTAAAAGTGTAGTTTTTAATGGTTAACCCTTCGGTCCCTTGTCCTGCTGAAACTGGGCTTATCATCTTTTTATAACACTGTAGATCCAGATCAGCTTAGGCCAACCTTAAAAATATTTTTGTTTCCCCTTACCCGACCCTGTTTTACCGGCATGGGTCGGTCGGTCAGAAAATTATTTTTTAACTTCTCAAATTGGATACCCATTAAACTTAATTGTATACAGTAAAACCTGTCTTAAGAGGCCACTTAAAAAAAAGACAAAAATTGCTTGTTTTTTCAAGATCGATTTTCGCATAATGCAGGTCAAAAGTATTGCATAATGCTCCCAGGGAGCATTCTGCAATACTTTTGACCTGCATTTAGCACCCATTTGTCTTAAGGACCTTTGGTGTGTATATCTTTGAGTGGCCGTTTTGGGCAGGTTTTACTGTATAGTCCTACTATAGGCAATAAAATTAAATGCACAAACAATTTGCTATGATAACACTGTTTACATTGGACAATTCTCTAAGTTTGCAATGAAATTAAAAAAGAAAAATCTTGACTGAAAATTGAAATGATTTTTTTTGAGTAGGGCCTTTTTTCAGAGTTTGTCCGGTAAGGGGAAACAAATAAAATTTTAATTTAGGCATTACTTATGAAGAAGCCAGCCGATCAGGATCCACTCTGAAAAAAATACTTATAACTGGAATGCTGAAGATTAAGTTATAACAGGCCCTGATGTTATAAAACTTTTTTCATGCTCACCCAACTGAGCACGAAATTTAAACTGCTCATAAAAACTGAAATACCAACAAATGATGAAATGTATTGCTTTAAGTCTCTCAGATGATGTATTTATCCTGCAAATAAATGTTAAAATGCCAACAGTTGTTGTTGTTGTTGTTTATGAGCAGGATAAATTTTGTGCTTGCCTGAGTTGAGCATAAAAAAAGTTTTATAACCTCGGGCTCAGGATAAAAATTAGGGATGAGTGTAGTACATGGATAACGGTGAAAGATAAAAACAATCAGCACGGAGGAAATGCAATTAACATGTATTTGAAAACCCACAAAATACTCATGCTTGGTAATTTTTCATGCTTTTTTGTTGTCTGCTAATTTTTTTCAAAATCAAAATTTTTGGAAAATTCTTTCTGGATGTCGAATACTTTGTATCCAGATCAGGCTTGATGTTTTTTTTTGCCTGATCTAGGTCCAAACTGCTTGCAAAAGTTACATGTATCAGCAGACGACGCACACTAGCAGGCAGATAAGTTCACCAGGTAATCTAATCATTACCCTCTATCAGCTGTCCAAGTTTGAAGCCCCTAGCTATAATGGTAACAGTTTTTGAGGTATTAAGTTTTCTATGGCAAAATTTGCAAAGGGCGATAACTCAACAAAAAATAAAATGATTTTTTTTTAAATTTCCACTAGGTTATCTACTCATTATCCTCTATAAGTGGAGCAAGTTTGAAGCTCCTAGCTGTAACGGTTTTTCAGATCAAGTTTTCTATGCCCAAATTTGCAAAGGGCAATAACAAAAAAAATAAAATGACTTTTAAAATTTTCACCAGGTAATCTACTCATTATCAGCTATAAGGTGAGCAAGTTTGAAGCTCCTATCTGTTATAGTATTTGAAATATCCTAATTACAAAATTTCATTATGACCCTTTAAAAGGGGCATAACTCCACAAAGGGAGATAATCCAGATTAAAAAAAATACATGGGCCAGTTATTTTTTGATGAGGAATCTCATCTATGAAATTTCAAAATCCTATCTTAAATTTGTAACGGATGTACGGATGCTCTTAAAAAAAATCAGATAATTTTGCAAAATTACCCAGTAGGCAAAGTGTCAATATTTAAATCTATTTTCAGGCTGAGTACAATAGGATGATTGCAGGTTGAAAATGTTGATGTCAATAGACGTTGAGATTTGGCTGGCTGCGTGCTTCTATCTTGTTCTTTCACTGTGGTGGTATATATCCGTTACAACGAAGTACGCAAAAAGTATAAGAGGTAACACAGACTACCTTAGTAGAGTGACTTACCCATGCTGTGGCATTCTTCGAAAATGGCCAGTGGAAGGAGTTTTAAAGCTAATTTTCAGTTTGCTGATTGTTGCTATCAGTGCCTTAAAGTGTTATAGAAATTGTGACGAGAGTAGAAAATTAGCCGAAGTTACTGTGTTCGTTGTGTTCGCAATATCAGGATTATGTGATATTTTAACGCAAAAGTGCCAAAGATATTTGTTCTACAGCGCTGACTGCTTTTTCCTTATGTTTGCATTCTTGTTGCAAGCCATCGTCTCGGCAGGCCATGTTGATCTGACTTCCTCATCACTCGCAGTTACGGATGAATGCGCCATGTATGCCGCATCACTCATTGCAATCGCCATTCTTCTGGAGTTCAGATACACTCATGTGATATGGTTCAGTTTGTTACGCTGCTTCAGCACGCTGATTCTAGCCACTTGGAACTTTCATGTTGCCATACTTGTGAACGAAGAAAACAACTATAATCAAAGTGAAGTGAAATTAAACATATCATTTGTTGAAACAATGAATAATACCTCAACTGCTATAATATCAAATGAAACGTTTCCAGGAGATAATGATTATCATTATGGCCAGGGTCACCCTGGCCATAATGAAAATCATCTTCTCCTTCTTCCTATGTATTTTGCTTGGCATTGCTTTCTGGCAATGTTAACTATGACAATTTTATGGCTGATCATATCCAGGTTTAGCCACCGACTAGTCTGCTCAACGCAAGAAGAGGACGAAGAATCTCACTTTGAACATCATATAAACTTTGATTACCACATCATTGATAGGCTAGACTCGGATTTGGAATGAAGGGGTCTGAGCCCAGAGTTTTGCTTGGCATTGCTTTCTGGCAATGTTCACTCTGACAATTTTATGGCTGATCATATCCAGGTTTAGCCACCGACTAGTCTGCTCAACACAAGAAGAGGATGAAGAATCTCACTTTGAGCTTCATATTAACTTTGATTACCACATCATTGATAGACTAGACTCGGATTTGGAATGAAGGGGTCTGAGCCCAGAGTTTGCACAGGCTTGAAAATTGCTTGAATGTAGAGCCTGAGGGCTTTCTTGAAATGACCTTGAAAATGAACCCTGCCTTGAAAAGAACCGGAAAATCCCTCTAAGGCCTTGAAAATTCCTTGAATTTCACCATTTTCTGTAAGACATAACTCTCTGTCATTTGAGACATAAATCAGTATAAAATTGTTGTGTCTTTATTTGGTGCAGCATAATGCTGCACCAAAGAAAAACACAACAAATTTATACTAATTTGCTAATACTAGTTTCTCCATTTCTGAGTATTATGTATATATAGTCTAAAGTGAAATTGAATTTTAAAGTGTAATTCAAATATTTTTCAATAGCTTATAGTTCTTGAAAACTGTAGGAGGGTCTTTAAGGTTAAGAAGTTCATGAATTTCATACAGATTTGACTGTTATAAGCCTTGAGCCTGTGCCCTAGATAACCTGGGTATTCATATTGCTAAGTTTCTTATTGTTCCATGAAAACATTGTTGCATGAAAGCATCTCCCAGGCCTTTAGTTAAGAGTGCGTAGCAAAAAAATAATTTTCTTATTTCTAAACCAAAACATATGTTGTGGGTACTCAAAAGAACCGTCTCAATGAGACGGTTCTTTTGAGCACCCAAAACATATGTTCAAACTAATGGATTAGAAAATATTTAAAATTTTACGCTCAAAAGTTTGTTTATGGAAGCCTATGATCTCCATTGCCTTCACAATCACAGTCTCCCCAAAGATTTCATCTCTCACATAAACAAGTTATGGACGAAGAGAAAGGCTAGAGATCATATATTACATCTCTATCCCTACTAGATAGCTGCACATGCATTTTCAAAGAGTTACTTAAGGACATACAATAATTTAACTCTTTTCTCGCCATTCACAACAGTTAGGCCAATAAAAAAGTACCTGTGTTTAGGTAACTCAACCCTACCTAAATTTACTGGAGAAACCTAGAATTTTTCAGGTTTTCTGGAAAAAATATAATTTTATGCATTATGAAAGGTGAAATGCCTTTCAAAAATGCATAAAATCATATAATTTTTCCAGAAAAAAAAATTATAAAAAAATGTGTGCCTACCCTATCTAAAACATTCAGACCCGTTACCTGAAACACACTTATTTTTTGTTTGGCCTTATCATCTGCTCGCTTATCTGCTTTTGAAGTCTATATTGGCATTATTGCAGACAATATGAACCCTGATCAGTCTGCTCCTAAGGACTGGTCAGGGTTCATAATGTTTGCTTCCATAATCAAATGAAGTCTGAAGTGCATTTGATGCAACATATACGTAAAGGAGCAGACAGCATTTCCAGGACAAAAAATTATTGGCAGGATGGGGGTTAAATTACCACTATTCAATGTGCTTGCCTATTTAGAAATATTTTACTTAAGTATGTTTCATAAAAAAAATTGTTTTCATTTTGTACATTATTGTTTTATATTTTTATAGACATTATCATGATTATTAAGCTATATATTCATGAAGTATCCATCCATCTGCCGTGGACAATCCGACATGTTCTTGTCTTCAGCAGTACATGAGTTAACTATATTGAACTTGCACCCTGCCAAGACTTTGATAAGCCTGAAACCTACAGGTATCAAGTCTAATTCCACATGCAGATTGGAACACAGTGTACAGTAAAACCTGTGTTAAGCCGCCATTCAAAAATAGACCAAAAATTGGTTTTCAAGACCAATTATTGCTTAATTCAGGTCAAAAGTATTGCAGAATGCTCTAGGAGAGCATTCTGCAATACTTTCAACCTTTATTAAGCTACCATTTATCTTTAAGCCCTTTGTTTTGCCTATTTTTGAGTGGCCGCTTAACACAGGTTTTACTGTAGTTCCTGATCAGCATGCTTTTAAGATGCCAGCTGATCTGGATCTTTATAGTTATCAAAACAGGATAGTATTCATATTTAGCCTGGTAAGGTTTAGTTTTGTTTACAGAATTCTGTCTCATCTTAAGTGTTTGCTCAATTTGCTGCCAAAGTAGTCATTTTGTTTTTGTGACAATGGTGAATCTCAAATGCTGAAAAACATACATGTATGGTAGATGCATAGAAAGAATATTGCATATTCTTTTAAAGGACGGTGAATGTGTTTGCAGGATGAGTGAGAATTGTAAGTCACTTGTCCTGCAGGACAAGTGCAGTATTGAAATATTTTTGTCCCCTGACCTGTTTAGTGTTTACATGTTTTCATTATGAAAGGGGTTGCGGATAAGATCACTATTTTCCTCTCGGTTTGCCAGACAGGGCTTTGGAAGCCAGCTATTCAATATTTTGCTAGCAAAACCACATGTTTAATGGTATTTTTGGATCAGTCGGACTCAGTTCATGGTATGATTATGGTAGGAAGTGTCTGCTTTTTTTCGCTTAATCATCATCTACTTCAGGACTTGGTGTGTGAGCACTCAGCAGTGCCTTTTCTGGTTGAGTGACTAAGCGATAAATAGCAAAATCTAATTGGCTGGCTCATTTACATAATTTTTAATTAAAGCAAACTGTCTATTAGTGCTATACTTTATGAGATTATATTGTCCTAGTCATTTTATTGTATAGATCAAATGTTCTATAAATATACATGTACATGCTTGGTGATCGTCTAGTTTTTAAGTTGAATGATCTTCTAGGATTGGTGTGTGCAAGCATGGAAGGCTCTACTATGACTGCGCATATGCGCAGGCTCATCAGAGTCTTTTCTGGTTGACTAAGCAATAATTGGCTGGCTTTAATATTTACATATTATTTACCAAACTGTCTATTAGTGCTATACTTTGAGATTAAATTATTGTCCTAGTCATCTTATTTTAGAGATCTTTGAGATTTTTATTAGCCGACTTGTCCGACCTGGTCCCGTTTCATTCAGGACAAGTTGAAAATTTAATTTTACTTGTCCTTGGACAAGGGCAAAATTTGTTATAAAGTTAATAAAATTTTGTATTTCATATTTTGATTGATTATTATGAGTTCACATGTTGCACTGAAAACAGTGTGGATCCTGATCAGCTGGCTTCAGAAGCCAGCTGATCTGGATCTACACTGTTTACAAGAGATATAAGCTAATCCGTACTATTGCACAAGTAAAATTTTCTTTGGACAAGTACATTATGGCCATTTACTTGTCCCTGGACAAGTAGAACATTTTACTATTTCCACACCCCTGCAGTCATGAGATTCTCACATATTTATAGGGATATACATGATTGGGCCAGCCCAATAGAAGATGGTAGTTATAGCATAATTAATTAATTCTATTGTACCATATTTTAAGTAATATTCTGTCTGTCCTGATCTGGGTCCACACTGTTTGCAAAGGTTCTCAGCAGACAACAAAAGATGCCACTAGAAAGGAAAGATTTAATTGATTGTATGAATAGAATATTACATTTTGTTGGTAGATGTCATGTAAAAATAGAAGTGTTGTAAATTGATGCCATACAAGTGAAACATACTTTAGAAGAAAAAGTTTAGTCAGTATAAAATCAACAACACTTAGACATATCATTGTCAAATTGTATACATGAGTTGTATCATCGTAACTTTACATGTACCAACCAAATTTCAAATACACGGTGTGCACGTGCTGCGGTAAATCGAAAGGGTTATTTTCTCATATGCTGTTCGATATTGAAAGAGAGTTGTTCCTATTGCAATTATCCAGGGAAAATTCAGTGCTAACAAGCTTAAGTCTCCGTCCAGGCTATGGACAAATTACAGAAATACTGCGTTTGAACATCTTGAAGCAGGTACACGTGTTGCTGACGTGCCATGTAGTTTTGGATGTAATGGATGAACAATTTATCGTCTTCAAACACGTTTCGACATTCTGGCAGTAAAAATGACAAACCGCCATCCGGGAGACCATGGATAACAACGCCAAGTGTCAACATGACATAATCGCTTCATGACGGCTTGGAAACTTCATAAATGCCATAGACATGCAACAGGTACAAGAATTTCAGTCGATACTGCCAGAAACTGTCTGCGGGGCGATAGACTGATTTTTGAGTTCTGTAATTTGAATTTTGATATTGACCCCTTTGTGTGATTTTGATGAAGTAAAGCTGTTTATTTTCAGAATGTTTTGTTGAAAATGTTCACATTTATAGGAAATTAAATGAATTTCATGTTGAGTAAAGTTTTTGTCAATATTAAGACTGTAAATTAATGCACAGAGTGTCTGAACTGACTAAACTTTTTCTTCTGAGCATAGAATGTTACATTTTGTAGCTTAATTGGTGCCAAATGAAATTAGTGTAATAACTGTTTTTGATGCCATGAGAAAGAAGGAATGTTACATTTTGTAGCTTAATTGGTGCCAAATGACAATTAAAATTCACTGTTTTTGATGTCATGAGAAAGATAGAATGTTAAATTTTGTAGCTTAATTGGTGCCAAATGAAATTAGTGTTAAGTTTTTGATGCCATGAGAAAAGGAGTTTAATATTTTGAGCTGGATGCCATTTTCAACATTTATTTAAGAAATAGATTCAATTTTTGGTCTGTTCATGGAATCATGAATGCTTTTTTTGTATTTATTCCTTACGTCCAGTCCACAATTTTTCAGTTATGTCGGGACAGGTCTTCCTGGGTTGAACCAGTACTAAGCAGAGGATAAAGTGTCTTACTCAAGGGCACAACGCAGTGCCTCCAGTGAGGCTCGAACCCGCAACCCCTCGATCTCGAGTCAAGCACTCTACCACTGAGCCACCACGCTTCTCTAGAATTATGAATGCAAAGTAATTTAGGTTTGCAAGAGACCTGATGTGTTCGTGATGATTCCATGAACAGACCAAAAATTGAAATTATGATATTTACATTTGATATTATCAGTCAAATATCCATTTTCAATTGTCACCTAACTTGGCTGGTTTTCCAGATATTTTGAATTAAATCAAACATAACAGAGGTTTCAGACTAGCCAAAACGACAAATTTTCGTGCTTAATGTCATGGGGATACATGCTCATAGTCATGCAAACGTCAGTAAACAAACACGATTTAGTGGATGGCTTTGGCGTTAGTCTGACAAAATGGGTGTGGCTTAATTCGATCTGTTCATGAATTTAGGTATGAAGGACATCTCAAATGTAAAGGTTCATTTAAAGACACACAGTGGAAATGTAAATATAAATTGGAATGTTAACTTTCATATTGTAACTTCATGCCATGGAAGTTTCATAATATGAAACTTCCATGTGAAAAAGTCAGATGAAAATAGAAAGAATGTTATAGGCATCCAGCTAAGAGTGCCGTAATTAAATATTAATTTTCTTATTCCTCTGCCATAACATATGTTGAGGGTACTCACAAGAACCATCTGGATGAGACGGTTCTTTTGAGCACTCAAAACATATTTGTATGTTGCTGCTGTTATACAGTTGAATCTCGTAAATGTGAAGTGCTAGGATTTCGAAATACCTGTATCACAGGTTCGAATTATATGGAGTTAGACATAAAAATGTATAACCCCCAAAAATGATTATTATCAGTGTTTTCCTATCAAACGTACATGTGTATGTCTTTGGTGCATAAAAGAAATGTCTCTGGTAGAAGTATCTTTTACGCACCAAAAACATATGACAGTTATTAAAATAGTTCATAAATAGTTACTTTTCTTTGAATGGAGTGTGTCCCAAATTTATTTCGAACTAGCTAGCATTTTGAAAAATTGGAGTTTGAATTTTTAATGTATTTCATGTCTGGCTCTTTAATTCATGCCAAAGTATATCCAACTTGAAATTGATGCAAAGTCAGGAACTGACAACATGGGTGAAAGTTTTCAGGATTATTCCTGAATTCAGGATTTTGAGGCTGACTTTCCATAGAAAGTCAGCTTCAAAATGCTGAATTCTGCAGGTAATAATGAGGGTCTGGATGGGGTATAATGATTAGTGAATAATGTCCCTTTTTTATAATGAATAGTGAATAATGAGCCAAAAACATAATGAATAGTGAATAACGAGATCCTAGATAATAATGAATAATCCTATTTTTTTAATGAATTGTAGAAAAAATTAACGAATAGTGAATTATCAGATTTCTTTGCCACCTTTCTTATCTGTAATGAATAATTGGTCTTATTTTAATGAATAAACCAAAATTTTAATGAGATGAATAATGGGCTAAATTTTTAATGAATAGTGAATACCAGACCCCCCCATCCAGACCCTCAATAATAGCTTCTCTGATTTAGCTTCAGTTTATCAAAAGGTATTTGACCATTTAATTTGGATTTTTTGATAATTTAGAGGCATACAGCCAGTTTTAAATTCTGATTTTCTAAAGTTCAGGATTTTGGAAATTTTGAACTTTCACCCATCTGACAAACATGTTGGAGAAGATACTGAAAAAAGATACATTGCAGGTCTTTTATAACACAATAAAATACATGGGTGAAAGTTTTCTGGATTAATCCTGAATTCAGGATTTTGAGGCTGACTTTCCATAGAGAGTCAGCCTCAAAATGCTGAATTAGGGAGATAATAATAGCTTCTCTGATTTAGCTTCAGTTTATCTAAAGGTATTTGACCATTAAACTTGGAATTTTTGATAATTTGGAGGCATACAGCCAGTTTTAAATTTTTATTTTCTAAAGGCCTCCTCACACATAAGCGAATCCGTTCGACGAAGCCTTGCGAATAGAGTAAATTTGTGAATTCAAGCGAATTCTGAACGAACTTTTCGAAAATTTGTTACATAATCTTAAAATTTGACGATCAAGAACTATTTGTCGCGAATGGTTTACGAACACTAACTGTTATTCGCTAGAATGCGTTTGCTCGCGCAAGCAATCCTTTTTGCGCCCATTAACGATAAGGAGCGATTAGATACGATTTGGTGCACAGAGATACGAACGTAAACGCATCATCGCGAATCTTCGCGAATGGCTCCGAATATTTCAGGAACGGCAATCCCACATCCGTTCAATACTAGACGAGCAACGCCTTGATTGCGCCCCCTCCCCCGCACACACCACCACAGTACAGGGTATAGGTCAGGTTTTTAACATATATATCTCCAGGTGAAGACAGCACAAAAACATGAAATATAAATTTAAAAAATGATCAACAAAATCTGCACCGCCTTGGAACTGTCAGCAAAAGAAATACATGTACTGGAAAGCCTCGTAATTCTGATATGGTGACTTGGTGTATAAATTGAAGAAGATTGTTGGCTCTAATAATTTTTCAGCGCAGTTCATGAAAATAATTTCCAATTATAAAAAGATTGGCTATAAAATTAATGTATTGCAACAGACTGCATGCTTGGTGGTCAACCCAATCACGGTTGGCAACTTTGCTTTCCTCTTTAATTGCAAGCTGGTGAGTCGGACTTCAGACTCTATGACGGTTCCGACCTAAAGACTCATCTATTGATGAGATGGTAGGGGCCTGATGCTTCGGCTGTTGGTTAGGCCCACCGGGGTTTAACTGTTGGATTTTTTTTGCTCCGGTATTCAGTTTTATTTACTGTTGAGTCCTTATCTTTGCTTTATAGCCTTGTTATATCTTGATTTATATGTTCTAGGAGATGATGCATTGATAAATTAGGGATCTTTCATGCAAACCAAACATCTATGTGTCTTGATCCACATCTGAACTAAGGGTGAGGTTGGTGAACCGTTAAACCAGGTTTAAACCCTCCAGTAAAATATTTTACTGACCGTTCCAAGGCGGTACTTCTTTGTGGATCTTTTATGGTTTTTTTATGATCTTTGCACTCTTACTTACTATGGCTCTGAGCTCTGCCTGAGTAAAATTTTTGTTATGCATAGTTGTGCTAAAACAGGGCTTAAACCGATATAAGAATTTCCCCTTGTGCTGGAGTGGGGCAGATACCAGAGCACTGGAAAATCAGAAAAACATCCGGCCCACTTTTACTCATAGGGGAGTGGGAAGTGGTTACGAATAAATAATGTATAATTTAGTACCATGATAATGGGCTTCCGCCAGCTAAGGTTTATCCAGAACGGGATTTAGAGTCCCAACAAAAGACTTGAAATGCCCGGTATCGAGCCCGTGAGCCCTAGTCTGCTAGGACTACACCACATATGTTGAGAGAGAGAGAGGGAGAGACAGACAGACATACAGACAAATACATGTATAGACTTAGACAGACAGACAGACAGACAGACAGACAGACAGACTGATAGACAGACACACAGAGAAATGCAATAGACACACACAGAGACATTGTCCTCATCTGAGAGTGTTTAACATGCGCGGATCCAGTCCCCCACATCCTGTAAGGGAGCGCAGTGGCCTAGTGGTAGAGTGCTTGACTCGAGACCGAGGGGCCGCGGGTTCGAGCCTCACCGGCGTCACTGCGTTATGGTCATTGAGCAAGACACATTTATCCTAGCTTAGTACTGGTTCAACCCAGGAAGACCCGTCCCTGTTTAACTGAAAGATTGCTGATGGGACGTAAAGAATCAAATCAAACAAAAAACCACACCCTGTAAAATCACAACGCTATACGATGGCCCGGAACCCCTAAAATTCACAAGGCTACCAAGCGAGCATTCAATGCTGCGCCATCAAATGGCCTTTCGCTGGCGGGCCGATGATGGCCCGCTTATAGCTCTCTCCCCTCATCAACTATAAGTTGGATTTGGATCAAAAACGTCATAGGAACGCTTCAATTAGCATCAATTCGCTTTTTGTAGTTACACTACGTATTGATTGGTATGTAAGCGTATACCGTTCGTCTCAAGCGTCGGATTCAAAACGCTTCAATGCGCAGATATTCGCTTCATTTCGCAAATCATCGCAGAGGTGCGTCTCTTGATCGTCATCTTTCGCTAGATATGCAAATTAGCTGACCACGATATGCAAATTTGTTCACAGCTGCGATCTCTAACGTATGTTGACGAAGACTTACGATTGATAAACGTATTGAAACGAATCGTTACGAATAACTGTGACGAACATTTATTCGTCAGAAATTTTTAAACATGTTTAAAATTTTCCGACGAACAACGCTAATTGTGCGATCACAAACGAATGCAGACGCATCCATGCGAACATCACCAACGATTTAAAACGTACATTTACGACCGATAACGAATTGGGCTTTAGTCCTATTCGTCAGTATGCGCATGATGACGTTGGGTCGTTTCGTCTATGTGTGAGGAGGCCTTAAAGTTAAGAATTTTGGAAATTTTGAACTTTCACCCATATGACAAACATGTTGGAGAAGATACCAGAAAAAGATACATTGTCTTTTATAACACAATTTATTATATGGGTGAAAGTTTTAAGGATTAATCCTGAATTAAGGATTTTGAGGCTGACTTTCCATAGAAAGTCAGCCTCAAAATGCTGAATTAGGGAGATAATAATAGCTTCTCTGATTAATTTTCAGATTAACCATTGAAACATGAAATTATTAATTTTTGGTGGCATCCTGCAAGTTTAATATTTGAATTTCTAAAGTTCAGGATTTTGGAAATTATGATAATATAACATGGATTTGGATATAACATTATAGTCATGTAGGCCTAGTGGCGCATACATTTTTACTCTACGGAATCTTACAACGAAATTCTACTAAAATGACCATGTAATTCATGTAGTCATTTTCCTATAATTCCTTTGTAAATTGTTCCTCTATAGCATGATTTGCTAATAACATAGTCCATTCCTATGGACTCCAAATATAGTGCTATAATTGGGCCTCGATGCGAGAAAACCTGTCTTCGGGGTTTCCGAAAAAGCAGGACTCAAATCAGTCTCCTTGGCTACAGAGACTAGCTAGAATAGTCAAATTTTGCTCGAAACAAGTTAAGATATAATACTATCCAAAGAGCGAAAACAAAGGCGCTGATCAGACTGCAAGGATGCGCAGGCTGGTCTGCGCCTGTGTTGTTTGCAAGCCCTCAAGACAGGTTTTCTCGCATTGAGGTGCGATTTATAAGGCACTGCATTTCTATGAATGTCAAAGGTTAGTCAGGGGTAGCTAAATAAGATATTTTACTCATGTTCTGAGGGGTTTTCCCCCAAGTTTCAACACATATTTTCTGTATTAACTGTTGAGCAGTAGATTGATTAGGACTGTTTGTTGGTGCTGTGCCATATTTGCACAATCTGCTAAGAAATTACGTTAAAAAAGCAGCAGGTCTGCCTTGAAAATCAGTTCTCTTAATTAACTACTGTATTCATAATAAACATATTCTGAATGTGGTAGGATCACTGAAATTTGCCCAGTTATTATTTATAATGTGCAATATTTATGTGGAAAATACTACATGTAAATAGGCAACTTTTGAGATGATATTTTCTTAAATTAAGGGAATCTTACATGAGTACTCATGTTTTATTGAATTTATCAAACAAGTTGGGAAAGAGCATTTTATCGCTTTGTCGCAATGAGTTAAATAAATTCAATAATACTGAGCATGAATGTTAGATTCTATTTATCATATGACATTAAAACTATTTTGAAGTCTTATTTTTGGCGTAAAAACGCTAGCGTTTTACCATATGAGTGACGTTAAAAGCGTCATTTTATAACGTTTCCTGAATAGTGGTTTATCAATTTTAATGCATGGAGTTATTTCACTCCCAGGCACGACGTCATATGATCATGTGTGGTTCACTCTCAGTTCCCATTTCCAGCCCAGAAAATTCAGATTACCAATCCGTCGGACTTGGCAGCTGAGCTTATAAACCCTTTAGTCAATATTACAGGGGTGGTAACAGTCCAAGATTCTCAATTAGGAAAATCTTTCAGTTTAATCCTGAACTTGGCCAAAAAAGTTCAGAAATCAATATAATATTTAAAAGAACAGAACATCCATAGAAAGCAATCAGTTTATGCTTATCTGATGGTAAATATCTGATTAAAAGATCATGACAGGTTCTGATAACAAATTACAGCAATATACATTTGATCTTATATGCAAAATGCATGAGTGCTCAATCAGGAAATTCTGATTAATCCTGAACTTAATCACCCCTGCAATAACTACTGTAAATTCAGAAATATTTGCGAGAATTTTATTTTCACGAATAGGGTTAAAAGACAATTTGGGTCGTAAAAGATTTGTGACTGGGGCATGATTTACCTACATTAATAAATGACAGAGGTTTCGCCATTTAACGAGGGTTTCATTTTCGAGAAAATAAAACACTCAGGAAATTTTCTGAATTTACTGTATGGTCTGCCTAAACGGTGTTGGATTTATTGGATTTATGATCTCACTACAAAATTAAAAGTGATTATTATGGTAGATGTTATATAATTTTGAACACTTTTCTCTTTCTGTTCACAAATGTAATGTTGGTTATCAAGGCTGGAATTTACAAAATGCTTATCAGAATAGCAAACAGTAAAGACCCTGATCAGACTGCTTCTTCAGAAGCAGTCTGATATGGGCCAACACTTTTTGTCTAGGCCTTTTTAGCTGAAACTGGTGTTCCAAATTTTAGAAGGCAGTGGCACTACCATAGTTTTCTTACAATTAAAGTATAAAATATCAACAAAGTGTAGGGTAAACGTGTAGTGGTTAATAAACTGGAGTGAACAATGATTTTGTTTTGTTTTAACGCCACTGGTGCCTTTCCACTTTATTATTCCCACAACTTTGAAAAAAAATGAGGTGTTGAGTTGGGCATGAACAAAGTTTTATAACCCAAGGGCCAGGCCTGACATTTTTGATCTTGGGTCTAACTGTTTGCAAAGGTTATCAGTAGTTGACAAAAGATGCCACTTAATGGGGAAAGAGTAAATGAAAATCAAAGAAAGCGAATTTTGAGTTTCTCATGTTTTAATGACACATTCAAACAAGTTGAACTTCTTTGTACATTATTTAAAATGTTTCATGAAATAAATATAAATACATGTGTAGGAAAAAATTTGCACAAAAATATTTTTTTTTTCAGCAGTACTTCTAAGATACATCAAGTACCATACCTATATCCATGGCAAAGTGCAGCTACAAGAAAACTCTTTATTACAATATTGTATTGGTATACAGATAAAAGTTATGAGTGTAAAACTTCTTACCCATCAGTTTAAACATTTGTTTTGTATGCTCAAAAGAACCATCTCACTAAGATTGCTCTTTAGAGTACCCACAACATATGTTTTGGTTGATAAATAAGAAGATGAATTTTCAACTACCCCATCTCACATGGAGGCATGCATTTTCTTTTATAACTTGATGTTCCTTATAATATATATTTTTCTTCTTGTAGAAGCATACTAAGAAAAGGTTGTATAAATTTAACACTTTTCTAAAACTGATCTTCAGCTAAAATGTTATTCACAATATCCAACAGTGAAGGCCCTGATATGATAATTGATTAACATGAGTTAGACATGCTAAACTGAAGGAGCAATTTGGTTGTTCCTTCAGTTTAGCATGTCTAACCCATGTTAAACAGTCTTTGCATAACTCCGGAAATGCAAAAAATCAGAGTATTAAAATTTGGACTATTTTCTCCTCTGCATGGTAACCAGAGAACACATGACGTTTTAGTCTTGCGTTTAATGAAAATAATTTGTAAGTCTATGGTCACTCCTGTTCTTGTAAAAACATCTCTTCTGCTTCTTGTAATACTGTGTCTGTAGATGCTAATTCAACCTGAAGATAGATAGACAATACAGGTTTAGATAAACAAAAATTTTCAGCGTAAACTTGTAAATATTTTCTTACCAATCAATTTTAAAATATGTTTTGGGTTCTCAAAAGAACCGTCTCATCAAGACGGTTCTTTTGAGTACCCACAACATATGTTTTGGTTGAAAAATAAGAAAGTCATTTTTCTGTTACGCACTATTTACTAAAGTCCTGCAGACAATATTTGGTCAAAATTTGATCAAAAGCGGAGATATTCAATTTCTCCTCATTATGGGTGAACGTTCAAAATTTCAAAAATCCTGAACTTTCGAAACTCCAATCTTAAAACTTGCAGTATGCCCACTAAATATTCACAATTTAAAGTTTAAATGGTCAATTGTCTTTCTAAGACAGGCTGAAAATAAATCAGAGAAGCTATTATGAACTTCCTAATTCAGCATTTTGAGGCTGACCTTCCACACCTCAAAATCCTGAATTCAGAAATAATCCTGAAAACTTTCGCTCGTTGCATTATAGGCCTTGACACAAAAGCCTGAGTTTGTTGCATGCAAACAGTAAAGGTGCATACATGCAGTCTGATCAGAGATTTTGTTTTTCAATATCTAAAAAGTACAGGAGTCAAACTTGCTCCATGCAAAATTTCAATATTCTAGCTAGTCTCTGTAGTGTAGCAGTCTGGTTTGAGCCTTAGATGGTCAGAAACACTGAAGGCAGATTAATTCTCGTGTCAAGGCCCATATGTCTGTATGTGTTATTGATTTACAGCCTCATTAGCATATTTCAACTTCATATCAATTAGCCTTTAATATAAAAGATAATCTAACTGGTCCAGCCCCATGCAACTTTGACAGATATTGGTTTACTACTGTTATCTGATAAGTTCGCTACTGCTTATACATTCAAATACTAGTGAGGGCAGTGGTAGAGTACTTGACTTGAGACCGAGGGGTGGCGGGTGCGAGCCTCACCGGCGTCACTGCATTGTGGTCCTTGAGCAAGACACATTTATCCTTGCTTAGTACCGGTTCAATTTAGGAAGACCAGTCCCTGTTTAACTGAAAGATTGTTGATGGGATGTAAAGAATCAAATCGAACAAAACATTCAAATATCACAGTAACTGAAATGGTGAAAGTTAACATATCCTTTATTATGCTGGGTATTTCAGTGTACTGCAGTCCTTCTCAATTTTGATTAGTTTAAATATAGCATATATTTTTACAGAGTGGAAAAAGTAGTGATCCTGATCAGCTGGTTTCTTGGAAGCCTCATTGTTTTCAAACAAGATATGAGCCGTGACATGACATTTCCAACAATGTGGTATGTGCGACCAGCAAAGGCTCAGACCAGCCTGCACATACGCACAGACTGATCAGAGCCTTTGCAAGTCAATTGAATATTCTATGAATATCAAGCTACTGACTGAATATCATTTGGAGTCTGTAAGCTTAAAAGGAGGCTGCACAGGCTCGTTTGAGGCTACACTTGTCAAAAAAACACATTGTTGGAAATCACATGTCGTGGCTCATTTATCCATGCTCAGCATGGTAGAGGTTAATTACAGGTTATTACGTAAGGGTAAAGAAAGGGTGCTCAAACTCTGAATTTAGCTTTAAAATTTTTGCTAAGAGTCTCAGCAATGTACCTCGAGTTTCGTTACTGTTTCCAGCTTTATGTTTATCAAAAAGAGCTGGTTAAACTTCTTGTTTGCTAGTGTCATATGCTGATAACTAATTGGACCAAGATCTGATCCTACAAGATGTCAGGCCTGATCTTGATCCAAAACTGTGTGACTCTGACCTTATTCCTGAAATAACTTATTAAAGCAGTCTTACAACACAAACTGAGTTAGGGAATTCCCTAAAAACCGTCCCATTGTTTTAGGACTAAAAAACGTCCCATTTTGTGGGACGGTTAGTCATGCTTTTTAGAACTTGTTGGATGAAGTGTGACTGTTTTTGGTCACGTTTTAACTTTCGCAAGTCAGACGATTTTTACTCCCTATCAGTTAAAAAAGGGACGGAAATGGTCCCATTTTAACCATTTTTTAAAGTTTGAAAACCATGTAACTTTGATTCTGGAGTAACTTAACATTTAAGAACAGTTTCCATTATTATAATCATTGAGGTATGTGCTGAATAACATCCAGTGGTCCTCCACATCACTAACCACCAGATATCCTTGGTCAAAAGCTTGTCCAAAAGGTCACAAATAGAGATGTTTTAAGCCATTTTACTATTGTTGCATTAACAAGTACCCGTATATTGACAGATTACCAGCAGGGTAACATTAACTCTTAGCTTCATAAGTTTTGTTTTACATTATTCTTACTCTATGCATGGAGAAAATTGACGATATAAGTGGGAAACTAGCACAGGTGTTGAAAAATGATAAAAAATGGAACGTTTTTGGCCCCAAAACAAATGGGACAGATTTTAGGGAATTCTCCAATTGATAAAAGAAAAGTATTAAAAATTACCCAGCATGCAAAGAGTTGAATATCAGTTATATTCAGTATCATAACTTACTTTTGGTATAGCATACTGTGTCGGTTCTGGTGCACTGTCCCTGCTGAAGTCTTTCATTGTTCCACATTTAGCAACGTCATCATTCCAGACTCCCTCGTACATTTGTCCATGGGTAAGATAGTAATACTTCCCAGGGCCATTCTTTTTATCATCCCGCCATGAACCTTCATATCTGTTTTCATTTGCTGAAAATACAGTATTTCATACTTTTACCCTTCACCTCATGAATATGCATGCTAGGCTCCACCCACTATGAATAATTATATAAATATACTTTCATGTTGGTACATAGAACAAAGAAATTACCGGTCAGGTCCACTAGTGTAGGATCAGCTATATCATATTTCCATTTATAAGCAAACAGAGAGCTTACAAGAGCTGCCTGATCTGGGTCTGCTCTGAAAAAGCATTAAAAGGCGTCTCTATGAGGTAAAGGGTTAACTGACTTTGCCTCCTGGGTAATTTTTCGTGCATTTTTGTCATTTACTGATATTTTTCAAAATCATTTTTTTTTTTTTCGAAAAAAAAAATTAAGGAATACCATCAGAGTGTCAAACAGTTTGGGTCCAGATCAGGCCCTACATTTTGATATGTGATATGTGTCCAAAGGTTATCCGCAGGAGACACATATAGGCAAATACTTAAGGTTTTAACATAAATACAGCTGATTAAATAGGGCTGGAATTTAGCTTAGTTTCAGAAGTGGAACTTTGTTGACTTCAATAATTTCTGTAGGCTCCCAGCATAGGCTCTAGTAAGACAGCACAGATGTGGATTTTGGGATTCAGTACTGTACCAAAATCAGTAGAGTAATACTTGCAAGTTTTTGTGCAACAAAAATATTCATATCGAAATAACATAAAGTGTTTTTTTTTTCAATTAAATTCGATCGTATAAAAGTAATGGGGGACGAAAAAAAGAGCTCTAAACCTTTAAATATTTCATCATTTTCATAAAAATCTGGATAGGACAATCACTCTCAAAATTACACAGACAGAATCTCAAAAATATATTAGTTTTTGCAACGAAACAAATAAAATTTAGAGTCGGCGGATAAAATAAAAAAATAATCTTAGAATTTTTTTTTTCTACTTTCCGGAAAATTACAGTAGGAGGGTTTGTAAATCAACTAATAAAAAATTCTGGCCTCAGGCCTTGGGTCAACAATTGTTGTCAAATTTGATCTCTTATTAAAGTTTAAGCCATTATATGGGTGAAACTTGCAACCAATGACAAGAGTGACATGTTTATATAACAATGCTGACCCCCTACAGTTATCTGCATCTGTCCCGGGACTTTGTATTCTGTCTCTACTTTAATCTTGGGGACTACATGTACATATTTCAGCAGCTGTTTAAGGGAGCAAAAATCTTTTTTTTTAAAGACAAGTATGTAGTGCTGTACATATATTTACATGTATAAAATCATTTAAACGTGTGGATAGAATCCAAGGCGGTACTTCTATTGTGGAATTTTTATGTTTTTGTTCTGGCTTGTGTTTGCTATGTGTTTGTATGTGCTTTGTGGTCAACTGCTGGGAAAGGGCTGACCTCTTGGCTCTCGTTTGTTGTGTCTGGCTGTGAGTTTGTCACTTTCCCATTGGTATCCTGGGTCAGGTGTGGTACTTGATTGTATTGATTCCTGATCTTTGCACCCTTACTTACTTTGAAGAGATCATTTTGAAACTAATGCATAATGTAAGATCATTCTTATTAACTGTGTGGCTTCAGACCAACTCCTTTCAACTACTAATCTAAGTGAAAGCTGTTGTCCTGCACTTTAGTTATAGCAAAATTTGACTATAAAATGCTTCAATTTAAACCCTTTTCATTCTGGATACCCGTAAACAGATACATTGACAAACTGTGAGTGAAGATCCAGATGAATTGCTGCATAAGGCAGCATTTCATCAGGGTCTGCACTGTTTGCTAAGATAAAAACAATCTTCAGGGACAGAAATTTATGCATAATTTTATACATATTCAGGGAACAAAAATATTTCAATATTGCACTTGTCCTGCAGGACGAGTGACTTACATTTTCACTTGACCTGCAAACACATGCACTTGTCCTTTTAAAGCGTATGCAATAAAGAACACAAGGGAGTTATATGTAATATGACTTCCTCGAGTAATTCTTCCCAAAGCACTCGTCCTGTAGGACGAGTGCTTTGGGAAGAATTACTTGTCCTTTCTAGATGTCACTTGTAATTACGAAAGGACGAGCAGAATTTTTGTCCACTGACATTTTTACAGATAACCCCTTAAAATACAAAATGGACAATTCTATGCTTTTCTATCAAGATGCATATTGGAAAATCCATCAGGACGAAAAGGTTAATAAATCTGCATACATATTCAGGGCTCACCCTGCCTTTAGCCATTGTAGCCATTTGCTACTAAAAATAAAGGGAGCCTACAAATATAAATCATTGGCTAAAAGTTCAAAACTGGCATATTTGCAAAAAGTGTAATTTGATTAGCTTTTGTATTTTCAAACTTTGCTTTTATAAGTCCTTCACACTTTATTATTGTGCCATAGTTTACTCTTTGGATGCTGGATTATTTTCAATACCATCCGGGTGTCAAACAGTTTGGATCCAGATCTGGCCCGACAAAATGTCAGGCCTGATCTGGGGCCAAACTGTTTGCAAAGGTTATCAGCAGACAGCAAAAGTTGCCCCTAGGATATATACATAATAACAACTTGTTAATTGATACTACTTTCGCTAAAGTTAATTGGATTTGGCTCCAATTTTTTTCCATTTGACTAAAGTGTTGGCTACAACAAATTCTGAGTCAGGGTAAGCCCTGATATTATTCTTACTTAATCTGAGCATGCCTTGGCCATTTCTCTTGTCATCATACCACTCGCCCTCATATATTGTTCCATCCTTGTAGTACATACGACCCCATCCGCTTCTTTTATCAGCGTACCATTCTCCTTCATAATACTCATCATCTGTGTAAAAGTTTGTACCATAACCCTGCAAGCAATTAATCAGATTAACAATAAATATATAATTAACCATTAAAGCGCCAATCACGACTGCAGCAGACGGCAAATTTTTCAACATCTTTTCGAAATAAGGTATGATATTTCATGAGAATCGTCTGCCAGCCAGCAGACGATTCTCATGAAATATGCCTATTTGTTATTTTTGAAAAAGCGGCAAAATTTGAAATTGTCGTCTGCTGCAAATTATAGGTGGCTCTTTAAGGGTTAAGTTCCCAGTATATTTTTTTGCAGAACTGCCTTAAAAATTTACTTAAGATCACAAAATAAATGCCTGTTCTAGCAGGAAACAATTAGGGCTTCGACATGAGAAAACCTGACTGTTGTGTACGAACAACAAGGGTGCAGGACCAGCCTGAGTATCAGCACAGTCTGATCAGCACCTTTGTATTTTGATTTTTGGAAAGCATTATGACTCCACTTACTAAGGGCAAGAATTCAATATTCTAGCTTGTCAGTAGCTGAGCTAACTGGTTTGAGTCCCTGTGAGGGGGTGGGGGTTTACTCTGATTATGTAATATACATAGGCTTGGCTGATTTTTCAGGTTTCAAAATTGTGAATTTCGATATTCTTTGGGGTTTTCGGAAAAATGAATAATTTATAGGGTATGAAGATTTTTGTGGATATTTTTTTGGGTCACCACTAAACTGGATTATTTTTTTTTTGGGGGGGGAGGGGGTGGGGGGTCATTTCTACATTTTTAGGTTCTTTTTTTAAGGTCAAGGTACAGAATGGGAATATTTTAGTGGGGTATGCTAAAATTTCAAATATATTTTGGAGCATGCCTGATAATTTTTTGGGTAAACAGTAGATGCCACTTGGCTGAGCCTATATAGTAAAATTAAGAGTATTCCCCCTGGGTTTGAGCCTTACTAGGTTGAAAACTAGATTTTATCACCTTGAGGCCCCGATGATTTATGGCTCGATCACTTATGGTGCTGTTAAACTTTGAAAACAGCATACCAGACAAGATGTTCCTCCTGATCCAAACTTTCAGACTCTCTGATGGTATACTTCTGAAAGAATTTTAGAAGTTTATTTTGATTAAAAAAAAAATCAGCAAACATCAAAAATATGCAGCATACAAAAGTGATAGTGACAAATCCCAGGATATAAACCAGGCTCATTGCCGTTATTTACAGATGGAAACTAACTTGCTTAAAATTATCATTGTGCAGAAAATTTAATTTTCTTATTTCTCAACCAAAACATATGTTGTGGGTACTCAAAAGAGTCGTCTCAATGAGACGGTTCTTTTGAGTGCCCAAAACATATGTTAAAATTGATAGGTAAGAAAATATTTACAATTTTACACTAAAATTTTTTGTTTATCTAAACTGATCGATAACCTCTTGCTTAGACTTTTAACTTACATGTCTCATGTCATTTTTCCATCCTCCAGAGTATTCCTTTTTGAATCCCCCTCTGCCATCAGGTTTACTGAAAGTTCCAAAACCATTCCTCTTGCCCTTTTTCCAGTCACCATCATATATAGCACCATTCTCTTTCCAATTATATGTACCTTTACCTGTAAGGCCACAATTCAAGAGAAAAGTATAAATTGTTTAGTTAACAAGTGAACAATTAAATATGAACAAAATGTATGGAAGCCTTACAGTATAGCGGTCCCCAGGAAGTTGCAGTATTACATTCCTGAAGTTTGTGTGTGTGTGTGTGTGTGTGGGGGGGGGGGGGGGCTATCTCCCCACACCCCCATTGAACAAGTCAGATGCTGTTGGACGTTGGACTAGATTTTCCTCTTTAAACAAGTCTGCTATGTTGAAATATGTCTCTTGGTAGTCTTGTAAGTTGGCAAAAACAAAGTGGTGGGCAGACATCGGGCCACACATTAGCAAATCATAAACCCTGGGGACCCCCTAACTGGAATCTGTCCACATGTATGCTTTTTTTTGTTTGTTTTGATGCTCAACGTCCCAGTCAATAGCTATGGTCATGTTGGGACAGTCAGTTCACCTAACCACACTTTTTTCCTGAGTAAGCATGACTAAGCGGTCAACTAGTACTTTGTGCACATACTTTCACTTGTAACTGGCAACAACCCTTCTTGAATCATTGAATCAGCGGAAGGGAGGAGATTATGGCCGTAGAAATTTCATGATCAATCTCCATGAAAGTATGGGACAGTGCTGGGATCAACTTGCGACCCCTGGATCTGCAGTCAGACACATCTGCAGTCAGAGACGTTACTTACAGACTGCGCTACATGGCCCGGTCCACATTTATGATATATACCAATAATACCATTTGTATTTGGCTATATGGTTTGAAGTTTCTTGGGCTCAAACTTTACAACAAGTGTGTACACATATATGTATGATCTTGTGTAATTGCATTGTATGGCCATGTCACAACAGGAGATCTGTTCTTGTTGCATGTAAACAACAAAGGCACAGACTAGCTTGTGCATCTGCTTAGCGCTCAGGAAAGTACACCATAGGTATAAATATATGCAACATCACCATCCACGTTTTGATTAAGGTGCAGGTGCAACATCCACATCAGTGGGCCTGCTAGTTTATCAGATCTCACACCCGATCTCCAGCTGCCCAGTTGTTCCTTTCTTGGGAAGGTCATGACAATGGGAAAACACTTATGAAAAAGTCAAAATACCTAATTGGCATAAATAAATTTGATAACATGTTAGCATGCTCACCATCTTTAAGGTTATTGAGCCATTCTCCCGTGAACTGATCCCCATTTACCGAATACACGGTGTTACGAACACCCTTCTTTTGTGCTTTGTAATCATTTTCCTTCCATAAAGGTTGAACTTTCTTTGGCTCCTTTAACATAGGCATATTTACAGAATCTGTGATTGAAGACGTATCAATAATTTATCAGAAACAAACAAAACACATTATGAGAGCTCATTTAAAAGAACAAAATCGATAACTTGCAACTTCGTTTACATTTTCGCAAACCAGGAAGTTGATACACGGTCGCTATGGTTAAACCGGAAACAAAGGTAAAGCACGCGAACACCATACTCCCCATTCGGGAAAGTCCGCCACAATTCGAGAATCGAATCATGGCTCGGGCACCCATGACAATGTTGACCCTTAAAGCGCCAAGAAAAAATGCATCTGAAAATGTCGTCTGCTGAAGTCGTCTGCTTCAAATAATTGCCTAACACTACTGACGAATTTAAAAGTATAGAAGTAAACAGCGTGGATAGGAGCAGTCTGATCTGGGTCCACACTGCTTGCCATAGAGGGTGCATTTCAGCAGACGAGAAAAGCTGACGACTTTAGTTACGATTGGCGTATTAAGGGTTAAAATGGATGGATTTGAGAGTTTCTCCAATATTATACACGTTGTTTGATCAGTGTGATATTTAAAATCTAAGTTGGATAGGATTTGCCAAATTGAAGGCGGTTTTCTTATTTACACAAGGAAAAATGTCATGGATGCTCACGGGAGCCGTCTCCTTGGAGACGGTTCTTTTGTGCATCCAGGACAATTGTTAAATGGATCTAAGTGATTGCACTGATGAGGCCCTCCCAGGGGTTTTGGGGAACAGGGGAAACATGTCATTTATTTCAGGGGAACAGGGGAACAAAGGCCAACTTTTGAGGGGAACAATGACAATATTGGGGAACAGGGAATATAAGAAAACAATTTTCGATTTTTGGGGAACAGGGGAACAAGCCAATTTATTTCAGGGGAACAAGGGAACAGGTACCCCCCTGGGAGGGCCTCACTGATGTTGATGGATAGGACAGTTTTGTCCAGTTTGCCAAATTGAAGGCGATTTTCTAATTTAAGAATGGAAAAATGTCATGGATGCTCACGGGAGCTGTCTTCTTAGAGACGGTTTTTTTTGGCACCCAGGACAACACTGTTAAAATAGATGGATTTGAGGGTTTCTAATATTATGCACACTGATCGGTGTGATAATATTTAAAACCTAAGTGCATAGCCTAAATATGTTCTTCACATGCCATTTTGATGTTTGTAAATATGTTGTTTCATGTAACATTTTAGCTCTTATAATACACTCCCGACTAGAGTAAATAAATATACTAGAGGACTTTGAAAACGCATCACCGTATTTTTGCACTTTTCTTGCAAACAGTATATGCGATTGAAAAGGTGCTCGCAGGTTTTAATGTGAAACCCAGAATTGGTTTGAATCAGTCGTTTATTTGGCTGCACTATCACGCGACGCTGCTGATGACGTCACATGGGTACATACAGCATCTGGCATCTTTCTGCACAGTTAAATGAAGCTTTTAGATTATTTTTATGCTTAAACTGTGGCGCGTATGATACCATATCACCAAAAGAGTTTATAGACTTTTTCTAATTAAAAGTAAATGATAACTTCAATATTTCGAAAATAAACGTCAAATTTGAACATCAATTTATAGTTCCTTTTTAGAAACATCTCCATAAGTTACTTTTTTATGCACGCTTTCATTTCTGTTATTGACTACATACACTGTCAATCATGTGGGGAAGACGTTTTGATGTAAATCATGGCAGGAGATTTGCTGTCATCTGATCGAGAACGACTTAAACAATTACATAAACGTCGCTTGCACAATAAAAAGACACGTGATACAAGCGTTTTTATGCATAATCTGTCATTTATGTATGCCTTTAGCCTCTTCCAATAAAACGGACGTAAAAAATTGAAACTTTGAAAGGCCCAAACCGTTTAATTTTATTATAAGACTATAGTAATCAGGGTGGGTGGGGTATGTTGGTATTTTTAAAGGAGTGTAAGTTTGAGCATACCGAACTGTCAATTCGTTTCTAATCGTTCAATGATGAATGCGCAATCGTGAAAGAAGCAAATGACGCAAATCTGTTGAGTCAGGAATAAAAACTAACGCGTGTTAACTTGCAGCTGAATTTGTGTCCTTCAAAATCGACCACCCCTGTCTTAAAACGGATACTTTTTCAAGACCTTAAAGTAAATTTACAACCATGAATTTTCTAGGACACACTACAAGGTGGTCAGCCTATGACATGCAATAACAATTATCTCGCTTACACTCTCAGGGTTTGTGAAATAAAGGATTTTATTTTATACTTAGCAGTGAAATCAATGCATATCAAAAACAAATAAAAGTGATATTTATCACTAGTGAAATGATATGATATCAATCACTAGTGATTGATATCAGCCTATATTTTCACTGTTCATAGCGTTTTTTGGATCATCTCTGACATTTCCATTCATTTAATGCAGCTCACTTCGAAAGTTCAAATGCCTATAACTTTCTTATTTGCGAACAAAAACATCAAGTGTGGGTAGTCATTTTCTTATTTAGAACATGAGGAACATTTTGGTACCAAAATAATTCAGATATGCTGAAATTTTTCAATTTTGAATTTTTAAGCACCTCCTGCTTCAGTGAGTGAGGCAATGCATGTAACCTATGCTACGCAACACCATCAACAAATGATGACGTTGCTTATGACGTCACTTACCTCGCATTTTGACGCTGCCGTGGCATGGGATTTCCAACAATCTGGTATGTGCGACCAGCAAAGCCTCAGATCAGCCTGCGCATATGCGCAGTCTGATCAGAGCCTTTGCTAGTCGCTTGAATATTCTATGAGTGTTAAGCTACTTACTGAACATCATTTGGAGTTTCTAAGCTTAAAAGGAGGCTGCACAGGCTCGTCTGAGTCTACACTTGTATAAATGCCACATTGTTGGAAATCACATGTTGTGGCTCATTTCTTTTTATCTGTAAGTCCTGATGACTATAAATCATGTAGATTGATCCAGGTATTCTGTCACAAATACTCCTTTGTCTTCTTTTACATTATTGTGATTCGGCTTGATGCATGGTTTACAAATTGATTAATTGTAAATCTTCTAAAAAGTATAAAATAAAAAGAAAATATACTTTTTGAGGTGAATACCAAATATATTTCATCTCTTGAGTTGAAAACATCGAAACTTTCATTCGTGCTGCACACTCATGAAAATTCTGATGTTTTCAACACACTCGATGAAATATATTTAGTATTCACCTCAAAAAAGTAAATATCCTCTGTTTATCTGGGTGATGCGTTTTCAAAGTCCTTAAGTATAGATCAGATCTGATCATGTTTTCATAGCAGCCTAATGTGATAAATAGCACAGACTCTAGTCGTAGGAGTGAATATGCCCGCAATGGGCATGGAGTAAATAAAAACTTGTTGAAAACTTGTTGTCGGGTGTATGTAAGGAGCCATTGTCTGCGCAGGTGCGATACTAAAGAATCGACCTCATTGTCTGCGCATGCGCCATACTAATTAAAGAATCGACCTGTCTGCTAAGGCACATCACGACTGAAAAGTTGGGTTTGTGTCACTACGCGTGCAAATTCCAAAACACTAGCCTACGTTAAAAAAAGTATCAACTAAGCACTGAATGGCTGTAAATAATCCGTTTATGGCCTTTGCTAAAACAATAACAATGATTGGTATTACAGTATTGTGCGATACAATAATAATATTTTATTCACTAAAACATATTTTGCAACATGTCCCACGATGACGCAGTTCAATAACAAGTTTGAATCAACCAATCGGGCGAATCAGATGGTTTGATGACGCTATCGGTAAACAAGTATGTCGCACGCACCCACAATGCTCAAATCAGGTAGGTCAGTATGCAAAGTCATGCCACCTAACGGTTAGGCATTGGAATCAACCTGTCTGCTAAGGCACACCACGACTGAAAAGTCGGGTTTGTGTCAATACGTTGTGTACATTACCCGAGACATTACGGAGGCCCCCAGGGGGGTCTGTGCTCCCTTGATCCCTGAAAATAATGCATTGATCTCCCCAGATCCCTGAAAATAATTGCCTCGGCTCCCTAAAAGTATTTTGCCTTTGCTCCCCAAATCTTTTCCTAAAAAAAGACCAGCTTCTCCCCAGATCCCTAAAAATATAAGTCATTTCTCCCTAAAATGTATTTATCTTTTCGTAGGATTAAAATCACATACTTAAAAACTATGAAGCTATTCAAGAGCGCATGACTTAATGATAACTTAATATTTTGCCTTATACATGTAAAGACAGGGCTTAGTAATAGATTACATGACATATAATTATTTCAATGAAATGCATGGTATATGGCTCAAAGTATCAAAGGCCATTCCTTAAAATGTTGTTGCTGTACCTGGTAGAGTGGGCATGGCGGAATGCTCTCTTGATTTGATTTTTTTAATTAGAGACAGACCATTTGCTTTTCTGGTTGGGGGGCAGGGGCTGATTTTTTTCCAACAGCTTAAACTAGATTTTTTTATTGACAAAGTGAAAGTATTTTTTTTGTAATAAAATTTTCTACAATTGCTATAAGCCCCTATACACTTGTTTAGCTTCAGTTTCATCAAACAAGTATATATTTGATCAGCATTAGTAGTATAGGCCCCACTTTAGCGCCAATGACGTCACGACGTCAGATCCAAGATGGCGGCCCCCATGACTTCCGGTCCAAGATGGCGGCCCCCACGGCGTGAGATCCAAGATGGCAGCCCCCACGAAGTCAGATACAAGATGGCGGCCCCTGTGAGGCGTTCGGTTACACCTCGGAGGGTGACTCAACGCCCTAGACCACGAGAAGGTAGCGTCACGTCCTAGAGCGCGGTGTCGTTCTTCTATATACAAGGGTGAGGTGCCTCTCAATTAATTCCGGGTGGGTTTTTTTACGAAGTTCAGAACGAGATCCAGTCTTTAATGGTGTAGTACACGCAGCGCTCGGTTTATCCCGTTCCCCAGGTGGACCCTTTTTTTTCAGCACGGTCCTTTCACGTCTTTTGGGCGGGTTCGGCGTTTTCTTCTCCATTGTTTTGCCATCCAATAGCCTCTGGTACTTCTCGTAAGGGACTAGGACTAGCTTTTCCATTATTCTAGCTCCGATTTCAAATGGGCCAACGTTATCTTTAGAAGCGTACGAATAAACTTTTGTTTACCGCCAAGGGTCTCCACCTTTCTTTGGTAACCCAGCGTCCTATCACCCAAGATGTACAGTTGGCGTCTGGAGCGTCTCAGGAGTACTTTTTCGGGTTAGGGGCCTCTCATTTATCGAACGAACACGGATCTGGAGGAATCTATATTGAGGATTTCCGGGAAGGTAGCGTATAGGATCAAGGTGGCGCTTTCCGGTAAGGGCTTGGCAAACTTCATTTCTAGTCGGCAGTGACCTTGTCTCTTGACATTGAATGAGTAGTAAGGATCGATCTCCAACGCGTATAAGCAATAGCCTTTAATATAGTCATTTCGTTTAATGTTTATATCTTTCCGAAAGCACGTCAGCGTTCTGTAACAGTCCACGTACTGATCGGCTTCGTAATTGGGTTGTAAAGGCTGAGAGGGATATGATTGTCCATCAACGTAGAAGCCCACCGAACTGCAATCGTAATCTCGAAAGTAGTAAGGACTTTTCTTGTAGTCTCCCATGTAGGAGGCACTAGCCACTAGTCCTACGATCAATTGACAGGGAACCAAACCTTGAAAGATATCATTGGCGCTGAAACTGTATTGTCCAGATGGAATCGATGTTGTCTTGATTTCCGAACGTAAATATGGATAGATGGCTGGCTGTATTTTTAACATTTTCTCTTTCCACACTATAAGTCCTTCGTCTAATCGTTGTACACACAGTTTGAAAGAAGCGTCTACAATTTGGACCTTTTCGGAGGGTGACAAACTGTCTGACATGAGTCTGAACGCGTCAAGACTAGGCCACAGCTTGATACCGATGCCAACGCCATTTAATAGCAACCTGGGTTGTTGAAATACGTCGATGAGCAAAGGCCCTTCTAAGTCTACGATTTTTCCACCTAATGTAGCCGTACATCTTGCAGACAGGCCACTGTTTGATCCAGTTTTAGCGTCACTAGTGTCTTGTCCGTTATCTTTGTAAAATAGTTGACTGGTAAGTATGCCCGTTTGATCAATCTCATTGGTTTTAAGGATGGTATCGATATAAGCTTTGTAAGGGTAATTGTTACCGGAGTGAGACAGGGGAGTCTGCTGAAAGGTCACGTCCACTTGACGGAATATGCTGTGTAAGGGCGCATTCACCAATCCGACGACCTCGTCCTTGTTCAAGGGGGTTCCATCACCATCCGTCAGTCGAAGCTTTACGTTTAAAACGCTATTCTTTAGATCGACATAGGCCGACGACTGCGCCGTAATGGTAAAGTTGATGGCGGATGTGTCATTGATTTGATTGGTCGGTTTATATTCGATCCATTCTTTCGATTTTAGGGAGGAGTCTCTGGGTGCTTCTACAAATAAAGCTAACTGTTCTCTATACCAGTCGCTCATCTTAGAGTTTGGTCTTCCGGTCTTCGTCTATATTTCCTTTTAAGTGATGGAGGGGGTATGGCCTCCTTCTTACGCTTTCCATCCTTCTTACTATCTCTTTTTATTTCCGACTTAGCCATCTCTGTGGCCTGTGCTACCGGTGACACCAAATTGAACACCGGCCTTTGCGTTTCCATTTTGCTTTCTAAAGATTTCATTTCTTTCAACTCTCTGTATTTCCGTCCACTACCCACAATATAATGACCATGTCTGTCGCGTTCCGCGTAGCCATCTCTAACATCCAGCAAGTGCTGATACCATTTGTCGGGATCCGAGACGTACGGAATCCACTTCTGCTGCTGGTAATCGTAAACGAGTCTAGTACCCATCTTTTTTGAAATGTAAGATGCAATGCAGGTCGTTCGAGTTAAAGTCCACCGAGTTCAGATTTTCGTCTTTTAATTCGATTCTTATACTATCTAGAGTTGACACTTTTACTGACACGTAAATGGGTCTCACGTAGGACTCGGACTTTGTTTTTTTGTATCTGGGTCTGATCTCTATATTTCTAAGTAACTCAATCAGTGAACCTCGTACGTAGGACTCTTCCACTATGTCAGAACACAGATATAATCGGGAACTTCTGGGTTTAAAATCGCAGTCGAGAGTTATATCGATTAATCCGCACATCCACTTTCCTTCCATTATGTAGCGTTTAGGAAATTGAATCCAAAACTCGGACGGAGAGTTATTCTTACGTATGCCGGAAGAATCTCTGCTATTCAGGTACAGATAAAAGTCATTCATCTTTAATTCGCTACATCCCCATACATTCTTACTATGTCGCCTACAATGGTTTTAATAAGATAAATCGTTTTAAGCATCACTGGAATTAGCGAATGATGACGATTTAGAAGCTGTTTCTTCCGTTCAAAACTTATTCGTCGGGATGACAAGGTCTCTAGTATGCCCTTTGACCTTTTCAAGAAAGTTGAGTCTCTTTTTAAAGGATTAATGCGTCCACTCAATAGACTTGTTGCAACAACGGAAATCGCTCTTAGTTGACGTCAAGTGATATTACATAACATGGTTTTACGACCTGTAAGAGTCGTTTCCTCTCAGAATTACCAAATAGTTGATTAAGGGGTACACCTGTGACCGCTCCATATCGCTGCCTTTTTCACAATACTCATTCTTACCTCTTACTGTTATAGAATACAAAATCAAAAATAGTCTATCGCAATGCGTATTCGAACCACTGACCCTCTCATTAACGGTCAGATGCTCATTGGGCAAGCCATCCTTTTAAATTGAAACTTTTATAATACAAACGCGAGCCATCCTTTTAAAACGACACTTTTACAATCGTTTCAGCTACGTCCTTAAAGTGCACAAAGCAGCTTTCTCATCAGGCTAATTATCAGACAGACAGACATCCATCCATCCATCCATCCATCCATCCATCCATCCATCCATCCATCCATCCATCCATCCATCCATCCATCCATCCATACATACATACATACATACATACATACATACATACATACATACATACATACATACATACATACATACATACATACATACATACATACATACATACATACATACATACAACCATACAACCATACATACATACATACATACATACATACATACATACAACCATACAACCATACATACATACATACAAACATACACACACATACATACACACACATACATACATACATACATACATACATACATACATACATACATACATACATACATACATACATACATACATACATACATACATACATACATACATACATACATACATACATACATACATACATACATACATACATACATACATACATACATACATACAAACATACATACATACAGGGAGCGCAGTGGCTCAGTGGTAGACTTTGTCCTTAAAGTGCACAAAGCAGCTTTCTCATCAGGCTAATTATCAGACAGACATCCATCCATCCATCCATCCATCCATCCATCCATCCATCCACACACACACACACACACACACACACACACACACACACACACACACACACACACACACACACACACACACACACACACACACACACACACACACACACACACACACACACACACACACACACACACACACACACACACACACACACACACACACACACACACACACACACACACACACACACACACACACACACACACACACACACACACACACACACACACACACACACACACACACACACACACACACACACACACACACACACACACACACACACACACACACACACACACACACACACACACACACACACACACACACACACACACACACACACACACACACACACACACACACACACACACACACACACACACACACACACACACACACACACACACACACACACACATACATACATACATACATACATGCATACAGGGAGTGCAGTGGCTCAGTGGTAGACAGGTCATCTCGAAAATTGACATTTTTCTACACCATCGAATTTCCCCCAGCTTAAGTCAGACCAGACCATCCCAGGCCCTATGAGCACATTTAGTTAATAACAAGAGTTTGATCTTATTTCTTAATAGACACCATTTTTTCAGGAGCCAACCGAGCAACGCAATAAGCGTGGTAAGGTTCCAACGAAAAACTGCTGCGGTATCGAGTTAAGCAATATTCACCTACATCCATACTTTTTCTATGGAACCTCTACCTACAACCACCAACATTAACATTACCAATTCAACCAACAACGCTAAGCACACCTATATGGCTCATATATAAATTACATCCATAATTTTTCTATGTCGACAATGCATTTTCGTGGGCGAGTCTTCCCTTTAAAACCTTGAAAACATTTAAGTATTATACATACCAGACATACATACAGGGAGCGCAGTGGCTTTGGTAGAGTGTTTGACTGGAGACCGAGGGGCCTCGGGTTCGAGCCTCACCGGCGTCACTGCGTTGTGTCCTTGAGCAAGACACATTAATCCTAGCTTAGCCAGGAAGCCCCGTTTAACTGAAAGATCGTTGATGGGAGGTAAAGAATCAAATCAAACCAGCAAACAAAATACATACAGGAGAAGGGGGTAACACTTATACACGTATCTATGAGGCAGCATTACTATGAGAATGAAAAATGAGATTCTGATTGGTAGAGAGACTTTGCTTGACTCAATAGTCGCCTATCCAGGCCAAACCAGACTATCCCAGACCCGACTAGATCCTTTAATACATTCCAAACTGCAGAAAAACAAATAGGCCACCTGATCACGTACTCAGACACCCACTCATTTACCCTTGCACTCGCGCACTCACCCCCTCAAATTGTCTTCTGAATAACCATATGAAACATGGATTGTAAACCAAGCCGTTTTGTAAAAGCTCGGTTTCTCTGGACATTTATCTGATGCTGGAACTATGACTGATTAGTAATAATGCCATTTTAATTATGGGAATAAAGAGGCACTTACGATACCTTTGATACGCATCAATATGATTAACTGCTGTTTCTTTGATCGCTTATCGATTTTACAATTCAGGAGTATGCCCACGGAAAACCTACCTTTTCAATGCTGTTCAATGTACTAAAGAAATGATCAGAGTGCGGTATTCAAGCAGATGAGCCTGTCCATCTGACCAGACGTGTTATGTTATGTACTAGGAAAGGCGATTTGACCCTTTTCAAAGGTCTAAGGCATATAAATACTTCTTATTCGGTCGTCTGCACATTTACCTGAGAACTCATGCACAAAGTACGGAAATAGATGAAGTGACTAGATCCATCCATCAATCCATCCATCCATCCATCCATCCATCCATCCATCCATCCATCCATCCATCCATCCATCCATACATACATACATACATACATACATACATACATACATACATACATACATACATACATACATACATACATACATACATACAAACATACATACATACAAACATACATACATACATACATACATACATACATACATACATACATACATACATACATACATACATACATACATACATACATACATACATACATACATACATACATACATACATACATACATACATACATACATACAGGGAACACACATACTAGGCACTGATATTTTATATTTTACGCCCAGATCTGAGCGTTTTTTATGGGTTTTCACTTTTTTTTATTGATGAGGCGTTTTTGTTTTTTTTTTTTTTTTTTAATTTTAAATATATTTATAAATTTACGTGTTATGTACACGGATATGCCAAAACGACAGTAATATGATGCCGTTCAATACAGAAAACAACTTTGATCTTATTTGTGGGGCGTTTAGCAAAACCAAGGTGCCCCACACTAAATTGAAAGTGTTTTATATGAACATATTTACCGTCTTTTTCCCTATAAGAAAAATCAGGCAATTTAAGTGCCATATTAATACACTTTTTCATGACATTCTCACAATGAAATTTTGAGAGGGTGTCACCCCTCCCAAATAAATGCCTCTCTCTAATGCGGTTTAAATACGTGATACCCATATTTTGTTTTCTAAGCACGAAGGATTCTCTTTTTATACTGACTTATCATAATGAAATTTTGGAAATCAGGCGCCCTTAATTAATCTCTTTAATGAAGCGATAAGACCAAAGACATTGATAATTAATATTAATGGTACATATCTGGAACCTAATTATTAATATAAATATCTAGAACCTATGCAATTTAACTCATTTCCGATTTTGGAAGCGAATTACAACAATGGTTTTTGAATCTTTCTTTAGCCTGGCAAATTCAACATGTTTCAGCATTTTAATTCGCATGAGCGAAATATTGTTTATACTCATACATTCGGGACAAGACCTGTTCTGTTTTCAGGAAATTGACTTTACTACAGTCAACCCTCTTTATAACGACGATATTTGTTCCAAGCTATCTTTGACGTTAAAGTGAATTTGCTGTTATAAGGAAATTCTGACCAGTTCCAGATTTCCACATTATAATCATTTGGTAAAAGAAAATATATACAAATGGTATTAAAATGCTATTGTTCCAAATGTATACAACAGTTCAAGTTCATATAGCATCAAAATGCACAAAGCTTCCCTCTTGTCAAATGAGACAGAAACCTGTTCATGCAAAAGACCTTGCCCTGATCACAAAATCGTCTGACACATGGTAAAAATTCTGTTATAATGAATTTATTTTCAATAGAAAATGTATATCTGTTCCCAGAAGTTACTGTCGGTGTCGTTAAGTGAATATTCTATTATAAAGAGGGAATTTTAATGTAAACAGATCCGTTCCCAGCAAATTATGTCGGATATTGAATATTCTGTTATAACGAGTGACGTTATAAAGAGTTTTGACTGTATTAAATATGGAAATAATGTCCTGAAAAAATATCAACAAGAATCTTTTCAATCATTGAATATGGAGCAGTTTAATGAGATTGTTTTCTCAAAACGCAAAAAGTCCTCATTTACACGAGCGAGAAGAAATGCATTAAATATAGAGCTGTCAGCAATTTTAATTCAAGAAATTGTTACTCAACTCACACAATATATAGGAAAGAGAATGACGTCCTTTAAAAAAATACACATACTTTTACATGATGAATGGAACGCCGAGTGTTTCGGTAGGACACGTTTTGTCGAAGGGGTACCAGTGCGTATAGATTTGTACATTCGAAACCATTCATCTATGGACCAGTTGGTTTCTACGTTTTGGCACGAATTGGCCCATTCTTTAACCCATCTCAACGTGCGACATGGGCACCAGTGGGTGGAGACGACAAAACTATTATTTGCGTTGGTAGAGAAGATATTGGACAGATCATGATGGTCTCAATGGGGTACCTCTGAAATCGGTAATCAGTAAAATGTAAGCCCAAAAATTTGGTAATCAATAAAATTTTGCCCAAAAATCGTTAATCAGTAAAATTTACGGCGAAACATGGGTAATCAGTAAAATATAGGCCCAAAAATCGTTAATCAGTAAATTTAGGCCCCAAAATCGTTAATCAGTAAAATTCAGGCCCAAATATCGATAATCAGTAAAATTTATGCCTAAGTTGGTACTAAGTAGAACTGAGGCCAAATAATAAGCATAAAATATTAATTTGGTCCAATTCAGTCAAATAAATAATAAAAGACCTTTTTCTTTTGGGGTAGAAATATTCATTTTCTTACCATTTAAGAAGGCCCACTGTAGAGTTTTTCGACAAATTTGCTTACCGCCAAAATGCGTCATTCCGCTATTCGGTATTTTTTCGTGCAAAATTCGCTTATCATTAAATTTTCAGCCATAATTCGCTAATCACTAGCAATGCTCATTCCGCTGTTTGGTAAAACTATCCTTAAAAATCACTAATCATTAAATTTTATGGTCATCATTCGCTAATCGTTAAATTTTAGGGCCATAATTCGCTAACCAGTAAACCTCATTGTCATATCAGAACCTATATTTTATGGTGATTTAGTTTATAAATTCAAACGAATTGTTGGAAAACTTATTTTAGTGATCAATTCAAAAAGATAGTGAAACGTTTTGTAAGAGTTGGATATAACTTGTATATCATGCGACAGTCTGCATGCCTAGTTTTAAACCCAATCACGGTTTATAACTATGGTTTCCTCTTTAATTGCACGACGGTGGGTCAGGCCTCAGACTATATGACGGCTCTGACGTAAAGCTTTAATCGGTGGGTTGGTGCCTGATGCTTATCTGTAGCTGGACCCACCGTGGCTCAACTTGAGGTTTTCTTTAGCTCTGACTATCTGTGAGTCATGAGCCCTTTTCTTTGCTTCATCATGGTGTGTTGATTTGATTAGAGTGTTTCTCCATGATGATACATTGCTTTAGTTAGATGGCCTCCATGCGAGCTGAACATTTCTTGTACTTCAACAACAGCAGAATCCAGGGCGAAGATTTGGTACCAGTAAAATGCATTTAAGCCCCTCGGTGGCTAAGGCTGCTGTCCGTTCTAAGGCGGTGGTTCTGCTGTTGTTGACTTTTTGTTTATTGTTACTCCCATTGTGGGAGTCTGTAATTGTTCTATGTTTTGTTGTACGTTACTTTATGTCAATTCTAGTATTGCAATCATCTTGATGGGGAAGAGAGAGCTGGTTGCTTTGCTTAATTTGTCTTCCTGGTGTCTCGTGATGGTTGAGCGGCTCTTCCTCGCGGTGCCACGGGGTTGTCTGCGGTTTGTGATTGTGGTATTTCCTGATCATACTCACTTTCTATTTTACATCATTGGATGCTGGCTTGGTAGGTTTGTTATTTTTAGGTGATCCGTACCACTATTGCTAACAAACCCTATATTTTTATGATTTTTCAGGGAGGGGGGTTGGGTGTTCGGACTCCTTGTCCCCCCTCTTGATCCGCGCATTCTACCTTCGAACATCAGTTTTCAGTTATGTAAGTAAGATTTAGATAGAAAATCTAAAATGAATGCGAAAGTTTTATTGGATTTATTTAACCAGTTGAGGAAAAGAGATAAAGTGTGAGGCTTGCCGAGTTTAATAAATTCAATAAATGTCAGATTCTATTTATCGCAGGACAGTAACAGTACATAAAATCGCATGGGCGTAAACATCAATCTTTTGCCATCTTTTATGCAACGCTATAATGGACGTCATTACGTTACTAAATCTGTAAACCACTAGTGGTTTATCGACTTAATTACATGGCGTTATATCACGCGAAGTCATGGCTTATTCTATACTCTAACAATGTACTAAATATTTACTACACCACATGCTCAAAACAGGACTAAAATTCATGCATATGTGTACTTCTACACATTTTATAAATTATGTTTGTCTGGTCTAATATTACATATACTGGTTTACACTAAGTTTAACAGCCTAAGTGACTTGACAAGTTGTGTCTGCATAATATCTTTAAAGAGACAAGTCTGAAACTATGAACATTTTTCGAAAATTTTTATTTTGTTTTTAAATCATTTGAAAAAGTAGAGTTAAGTTATGTTTTCACAATAAATCTGTTCACTATAGCTGAAAACTGCACGGAAAAGTGAATTATCTTATAAAACAGGTGTGTTTTTCTCTTCATTAATTATGGACAGGTAATTTTAACATAAATGCTGTTGTTTTGATACTGATAATTTGTTAAGATTTACGAAATTGGTAAAATGTATACATGAATTTTAGTTTTTTACCGTGTTCTTGAAAATTTACGGAAGCGTTAAAGGGCCACCGTCAACGCAATAATTATCTCCAGTGTCGGCTAAGAATACTTGACAAGATGAGAAACATACGCTCTTCTTGAGACAAATATGTGAAAATAACGTAAACTTTTTGACCTTATTGATAACTATATTTCTCGACATGATTAATAATTGCCATTTTATCTACAAAAATCTTGTTGAAAAACATAGAAATAACACCAAAGGTGTAAGATTATATGAAAAAACGGGAAATGTTATCATTCTTGACGATTTCGTTTTGTTATAAAGGTTGTAGTTTTCTATATATTAATAAGATTATGTGCATAAACCAGAAGAGTCATCAATATTTGCGCTTTCTTTTTATACAAAAGAACAAAAGCTTCTCTTCACATACTAATATAGTTGCAAGAAACTCGAAGAGTAACATTCTTGGCGATTTCCTATGTTCTAAAAAATAAATAGTTTCTCCTTTTATGTGTTACACGACCCTTGGGTCTGTACTATAATCACTATGTGAGTCCATTCGTCCGTCAATCAGTCTGTCAGTGGTCAATTAGTGAAAAGTATGCAAAAAGGTGACAATGTGTTGCCGAACATCATTTTGGCCGGTCGTGTTCTTTTAGTAAAAATGCTCGTTGAGTAACTCTTGAACCGCAAGGTATATTTTGATCAAACTTTGCATACGTATAAAAGTCCGTCCAGATAAGAGACGTTGGTCGGTTCTTAGCTAAGTTCAACCCCTGGACAAATACATTTGGAAATCGGCTAGTCAGGTTGCATTGTTCGCGTATTCACCCATCTGTGAAACTCTTCACACCAAAAGTATATACCTGTAGTCTTATATTTGCCGTACCGTGGAAAATAAGCGTTTCGAAGGACCTCGGACAGTCTTAATGAAGGATTGCCCATAAAAATGACCAGAGAAAAGTTTCAAAGAAAATGATATTTTTTCTATGAGAAAGATAGTAGGTTCAATCCTCGACTTATCCACAAAAGCCGTTTTCTCATTGGACAAGTACCTATTGAAAAATATGGGCTGAAAACTCTGTTTTTGCTATCCAACATATAGAAAATAGAAAAAGTTTTACTGAAGTGCTTTCCCCCCCGCGACCAAACTAATCCTTTTGCATACAGTTGTAGTTTTACATTTCACACATCATCTAAAAACGGCATGATTGGTCACGGGGGGGAACGATGTCAAAATGCTCAAAAACGCTTTATTATAAAACCTTATTAGAAACTTATTTTGTAAAGACCTGTAGGTAAATGGCATGTATCAGAGCTTTAGTTATGAGTGCTTACAAAGTAATTAATTGTCTCATTTCTCAACCAAAACATATGCTGTTGGTACTCAAAAGAACCGTCGCAATGAGACAATTCTTTTAAGCACCAAATTGTAGATAAAATCTGATGTGTAAGAAAAATATTAACGATTTTAAACTCAACATCTGTGTTTATCTAGACTATGATTTATACAGTATGCAGATATGATACACCTCAGTGCACAAGTCAACTGGATGAACTTGAAACATTACAGGTAATAGTCAAAAGTCATTGACAGCACACTTCTTTAGATGAAACAATGTAATCGTCTCAACCCGAATTTTATGCAAACCCATCACTTTCGCCTCAATTTTTATGCCGCAAACATAATATTTACATGTATTTAGGTGAATACTCGACGAATCTTTGACTTTCTGTGAAATGAAATTTGGTCACATAGATTACCCCCACCCCCTAAACCCTAACTTCCTGGCATAGTTATGCAATATTTTCAAAATATTTGTATATTGCTAGGTTCACTTAATGTAAGGGTTTGGTTTAAGCACAAAACTATAGTTGTCAGTTATGCATTATCCTAGCCACAGGCTGTCAAAATTTGGGCAGATTGAATAGGAAACTGTCCGAGGTCCTTATTGAAGATGAATCTGATGAGCCCAGATACCTTGTTTGAAATATGTACATGTATGTATCTTAAAAGACCTAAATATACAACCAAAGCATCAATCGTCGACAATGAAATCTACAATCACACAAGTTTTATTGTTTTATAAAAGATATGTATACCCCTTTCCCTGTGATCTATTTATTGAACCCTTAGCATGATGAATTTTAATATGTGTGTGTGCGTCTGTGTGTGTGTGTGTGTGTGTGTGTGTTGGGGAGGGGGGGGGGCGGGGCTTGAGGCTATTTTTATGTTGTTGTTTTATATAATGCTAACTTTTTCGAATTCAGAGTTAAACACCAGATCAGTTTCTTGCCAAACAAACATAATTTGGAAGAATATTTTCATCGACAACATTTTGACGCGAATATTTTCATATAGCATATAGTCCGTCCAGTTAAGAGAGACTGGGCGGTTCTTAGCAAAGACACACCCTTGGTCATTTCCATGTAAAAATCGGTAAGACAGAGTGTATTTATTCACCTGTGAAAAAACCTGTATACCTGTAGTAGTTTTGAGCCCATTTTGAGAAAAGGGCATCTCGAATTAATTTGGATAACAAGGAGACTGACTAGGGGATTAAAATACGTTTTACAGGTACCAAATCTTCGCCCTAGATTCTTTTCTTGTTAAAACACAATTTTATAGCTCGAATGGAGCCTTCCTAACTAATATGCAATGAATCCTCACAAAGAAACAATCTAATCAAACTACCATGCTATGATGATACAAAAAAGGGGCTCATAACACACAGATAGTCAGAACTATAGAAAAGCTCAAGTTGAGCTACAGTGAGCCCAGCCAAAAACAAGCATCAGGCACCAACCAACAAATAAAAGACTTCTGTCAGGGCCGAGTCCGAGTTCCCACCCACCGTAGTGTTATTGAAGAGGAAACTATAGCTACAAATGGTGATTGGGTTTACACTCAGGCATGCAGACTGTGAGACTGTCACATGATATCTAGGTTTTATCCCTGTCTTTTTTAAGTTCTTTACTTATTTGAAAAGCCACAATTGTTTCAGGTGTGTTTCCATTCTTTAGAACTAATTGATGGAATTGGACATATTTTTTATGTGCATTGATATTGACAAGAAATAATATCTACTGCCATTCTCCTCCCTTCCGCTGATTCAAGAAGGGTTGCTGCCTCCAGCAGAACCAGCTACCGTTTATTCACAGCTGCAGTGCAAATTCAGTAACTCAGAATATTGTCTATTAGTTTAGTTGATCGTAACCTACAAATATCACCAGCGGTTAATGTACAAGAAGTGTACCAGAAGTGGTCCTACCGTTTAACATATACAGATACAGATATAAGCAATTATTTCCTACGGAAGAGGTATCGCGTCATACACTATTTTTCTTAAACCATCGACGCATTTTTTTTACATTTCTCGCGTTTTTAACTATCATTCTTTCGGCGTCAACGTAAAAATCATATTTTGAATGAAAAATCAAAACAAAAAAAACCCATCAAGAAATGTCACAGTAACTTGACGAATGTCCCCAAAGGAATTGGTCTACCATAAGAAACATTTAAGGAAAGTTATTTGCTATAAAGGTGATATGCTCCAGATACGAAAAACCTAGAAATGACGTCAGATGTCAATGTCAATGTCAAAGTGACCCAAAATGGTATGCATCAATCCGCCGTCACAAGAGGAATCCACACCCAAAATATGGGATTCCTACCTCAAATAATATAGGATATATACTTAACTACTAAAGAAACCTGACACATACTGTGTGTCAATTTTTTGGTAGTAAATGAATACGATGTACACTTATCTTTCCATTGCGTAAAGTTGAACAAAGGTAGACTAAGTTGCACTGAGAATATTTGAAAATATGAACTAATCTCAGACGTCAGCTATCAAAACGTCACGTGACCCCGAAAATCAATTTTCACAAGAACAAAGAAACCACGCAAAATTCACCAGAAAAAGCTTTAGTGTGATTCTTTGTTATTTCATTGAATTATTCTGGGCATTGAAATAAAACTTGAGTGCATTGTTCAACCAAAAAGCCTATTTTCGTTTTCTTAACGTCAATTTAACGTTATCAGCGTTATATGAGCTTTTAAAAAGCACTTTGGGATGCATTTTGACAATGTTTCAGTGTTTTTTAACTCCGTAGTTGCTGCCTACGTCCATTTAGCGACGCCAAGCGTAAAAATTACATGCTGATATGTGTATACTGCAAAGCTTGAAATTCATACGCGGTTAAAGTAAAGTGTAGCCAATTGGCACTATAACCAGGTCGACAGCACACACTAAACGGCGACAAACGTTGATAAAGAAAAAACGGTTACTATCCATAGTTTACGTTGTTTCTTAATTGACGTTAAATTCGGTTTATTCCGCTTTTACCCTTTAACGTGACGCGAAACATAAGTTCTGATTTTTGGAAATACATTCTCTTACAATGATTGGTTGACTCCAAGTCATTTAAGTTTCTAAAAATTGCTTAAACAAAGGAAAAAAAAAACACTTCCGTTTGAATAGCGTCAAAAGCACAGATTAAAACCTCCATATCATACGTCATAGCAAGAAATTGTAAATTTTTAAAATGCACTTTTGTTTGTACTGGTATTGGCCTTGCATTCATTAAAAAGTTTTCAAAAAAAATATCTAGACATATACTACCCAGGCAAAAGTGATAAAAACGGTATTTGTGACGTCGTGACGTCATGTTCTATAGTTGATAATATATTTTTTCGAAGAATACTTTCTAATGTCTTGTTATTGAGATAAGCATAAAGGCTTATGTCTATAATTTGTTATTCACGAGTTTGGAGCAAGTAAAAAGTGTCAGGTTTCTTTAGTAGTTCAGTATATATATGCTAGACATGACTATTCCAGAAACTTGGTCATAGGTTAAAGTCACAGTGACCTAAAATCACGGCTGACAATCTTTCGAATGCGAAACCGGCGGTTCTGCAAAGACATCCGGGCGATTAATTTCCGGTTTCGCAAAGAGGATCCGCAAAAGGTAACCAGGTGTACCTGTTCCAATTTTAATGATGGATATTTACTTATACAGAAAGTAAATCAAAAATTTTAGAATGCTTTTTTGTCAGTTTATAATTAGTGTTTTGACACGCCAAAGTAATTTACTTGATTTCGGCAAGGTTTTCAAGGAATTTATTCCCTCCTCCGAAACTCATGTTTCAACACGGTCAAGGTCGCCAAAAAATACAAAGGAAAATAAAGCATTTTGCCATTATCAACGAGTCTCGATGAAAAAAAATCACTGTCTAATTGTTTGAATTATATTTTCGTAAGTCGGCGAATGAGCCCCAACTAACACAGCGTTTAGCATATTTTAGAATATTGATTGAAAGGGAAGATTGTTTCTGGTTCGGCATGTAATCATTAAAATATGAAGGAATTATTTCAAACCTTATTTGTTTAGTTTGTACTGTTACACGCTAAAGTATTGCTACGTAACAGACTATTAGATGACAGAAAGTTGTAAAACGCATACACTATAATTATTGCGCTAAGAAAAGCTAAATTTCAGCTTATCTGTATGCTAGACACCACTCTCCATTTCACGATTGTTTTACAGCATAAATTGCTTAAGTTTAGGGAATTAATTAACACGCATACATCGTACACGCGTTATAATGCCCCTCTCTACTGATTTTATCCCCAGTTGGAGATGCCTGTCCGATTTTTCATGGTTACGCATTAGAACACTCGGTTGAGCATTGGAAGATACATCATATGAGCCGCGATGTTAGAAAACTGGTCTTCGGGGTTTCAGACCAGGTCCGACACAGATCGGGCTGCATAATTACTGAATATTGCTAGAGGCTTGAAATTGTGATTTTAAGAAGAAGAGGAATTGTACTATCTGTGTTGCAAAAACGAAGGCGACTTTATTTTCGCATGTGCAAAATTCCGGTTTTCTCACGTTTCGGCCCATATTATGTCCTACCTCTTTGCAAACACTTTATAGAATAAAAAGTGGGGTTTCCAGGAGTATAAGCTGTTTTCTGATTTTCGCTATATAACTTATAGACAATAATTACGCATTACAACACCTGCTAACAGTCTGTGTTTTTGAGCAAAATTAGAAAACAACAAATCATTTTCAAGTAAAATGGTCAATTTACAGCCTTGAAAGTGTTTTGTATAATTGCATAGGTGTCATAATGCCCAGTATACATCATGCAAACATGTCCATGCAATGAAGACACCCTTACTACCCACTTTTAAAAAGCAAAACGGTGGGTTTAGAGGGATCCATCGGGTCAACTTCAGCTTGTCATTACCTTTAAAGTGTCAAACAGTTTGGACCCCTATCAGGTTTGAAAGGGTTATGGGCAGATGACAATGTCAGGTAAAGGTTTAATGCAAAGTTAAAATTCATCGGTTCAACTTCAACTTGTCATTACCTCTAATGTGTCAAACAGTTTGGACCCCTATCAGGTCCTGACAGAATGTCGAGACTGATCTGGGTCCAATTTGTTTGAAAGGGTTATCAGCAGATGACAATGTCATGTATAGGGTTTAATGCAAAGTTAAAATACATCGATTCAACTTCAACTTGTCATAGCCTCTAAAGTGTCAAACAGTTTGGACCCCTATCAGGTCCGGACAGAATGTCGAGCCTGATCTGGGTCCAATTTGTTTGAAAGGGTTATGGGCAGATGACAATGTCAGGTAGTTAAAATTCATCGGTTCAACTTCAACTTGTCATAACCTCTAATGTGTCAAACAATTTGGACCCCTATCAGGTCCTAACAGAATGTCGAGACTGATCTGGGTCCAATTTGTTTGAAAGGGTTATCAGCAGATGACAATGTCATGTATAGGGTTTAATGCAAAGTTAAAATACATCGATTCAACTTCAACTTGTCATAGCCTCTAAAGTGTCAAACAGTTTGGACCCCTATCAGGTCCAGACAGAATGTCAGGCCTGATCTGGGTCCAAATTGTTTGAAAGGGTTATCAGCATGTAAAGGTTTAGCGCAAAAATAAAATACATCGGTTCAACTTCACATTGTCATCTGCTGATAACCTTTGCAAACAGTCTGGACCCTGATCAGGCCTGAACAGAATGTTGGGCCTGATCTGGGTCCAAACAGTTTGCAAAGGTTATCAGCAGATGACATGTCAGGTAAAGTTTTAATGCGAAAGGTAAAACACAATGGATTTGACCCAAAGTTGTCAGAACCTGGAAAAACATTTTTTTTATTTGATTCTTTACGTCCCATCAACAATCTTTCAGTTATATAGGGACGGGTCTTCATGGGTTGAACCAGTACTAAGCTAGGATAAATGTGTCTTGCTCAAGGACCACAACGCAGTGACGCCAGTGAGGATCGCACCCTTGGCCCTTCGGTCTCCAGTCAAGCACTTTACCACTGCGCTCCCATTAAAAATTCAAAAACAATTTGGATCCTGGTCAGGCCACTATGGTTGTTTTCCCAGACACCATGTTTACATGTAGGGATACTCAGGGGGGGGGGGGGGTCAAAATTGATAGCTTTTTCTCATATCTAACTTTTGTCACAGCAAAATATTGCATGCACTGATCCAGCTGGGGGGCAAGGGGCCCGGACCTCCCTGGAAAAACACAAGTTATATGGAACCTCGGAAAATTATAATTTCCTTTGAAAAAACCCCATTGGCATTCTGTAAAATAAGTGGATTACTACTAAAAATAACTAAAAGAAACGTTGTCAGGTTATGACAGATGGACCTGGACCCCCCCCCCCCCCGACGAAAATTCCTGGATCCGCGCATGTCTTAGTACAAATCTTGAGCTATTGTTGCTTCAAATATGCTGGAATGCCATATAATAATTGCTGGGGACTTTTCTTGAAAAGGATAGCGCTTATGACAGGCTGCAATTAAAGGTGTTGAGTGACAAACTTGGAGGTGTGATGTGTCAGAATTCAGATTCAAAATAGTCATTTATCTATCTGGAATTTGATAATATCTCAAGGTATATGGAATTTAAAGACCTTTTTATGTGTTAAAGCTCCTATGATATTAGAGACACTCATTTCTTTCACGTCGCAAACCTATGGCCGTTCACCCCACCCCCTCCTGAGTTTTTTTTCAATAATTTTTGAAAAATCGGTGCTGTTATAATCAAAATAATCGTGGCGGGACAAAAGACAATGTTTTCCCTTCGAAATAAGCGCATACTGGTGAAAAAATCGGAGAATTTGAATAATTACGGCCCATTTTTCATCATTTTCCCGTTACCCGTTGTGTTAAAGCTGCATAGTCTGTAACTTTTGATCTTCTAATTTTAAAAATAATGTTTTTATTTTTCAAGAAAACAGTAAAATACTCTAATTCAGGTAAACATTTTACCATTTTCGTAAATCTTAACAAGTTATCACTATCAAGACAACTGCATTTATGTTAAAATTCAACGGTCTATAATTATTGGAGGGACGCAAATAATTACCAATAAGAGAAAAATATGGAAGGTAAAAAGCGACATTATTCAATGCATACATCTTTGTTTTTGTATGTTGGCAATTTCATTCTATTTTGTAAATTGTGTCATTATATCATGCAAATTGTCATTTAATAGTCGTTTCACTCGTAATCAGATTCCGATCATGTCATTTCTCGGTTTTAAAAAGGCAGAACTAGGTTGTAAGATGTCAGAACTACATTTGTATGTTGTAAAAAGGCAGAACTAAGTTGTCATAATACGAAAGTGAATATGCTTTAGTATTTTACGCCAGAGGGCGCACCAATTTTACTGGGAATAAAAATTTTCTCCCATGCAAGTAGAACACACTGCAAACGGTGTTAAGGATGATTTTTTTACCAAGAAGTTCCCCCTACATGGGATTTGATTCTTTACATCCCATCAACAATTTTTCAGTTATGTAGGGACAGGTCTTCCTGGGTTGAACGAGCACTAAGCTAGGATCAATGTATCTTGCTCAAGGACACATCGCAGTGACGCCGGTGAGGCTCGAACCCCCGGCCTCTCGGTCTCATGTCAAGCACTCTACCACTGAGCCACTGCCCTCCCCTTACACGTATATACAAGAGAAAACTTCGTCCCGTCCCGCCAAGCTTGCACACAACCAACAAATGTAGAATTATTACTGGGTCCGAGCTACAAGTAAAGGCAGAACATGCGCAGATACAGTGAGGGGATAGGGGGTCCAGGAAAAATCACAATTTCGATAGGTTTCTACAGAAATAAGCATTTGGACGCCCCCCCCCCCTTGAAAAAAGTTGGACCCCTCCCCCCACCCTGTAAAATGTTGGAGGCCCTCTGGAACCTTGGAAAATTAATTATTGTTTTCCAAAAAATAAACCATTGGACCCTGGGATCGGTCCCCTCTGCAAAACTGTTTAATAAGTTGAAGGTGAGGACTAAAAAACAGCAAAAATAACAAAAAACGCTGTCCGAGCTTTTTACTGTCAGGTGGGCCTGGACCCTCTACCTACATAGAACCACAAAAAAACATAAACCCACCTGGCCAGTACTGGTACAGCCAAGGAACAAGGCCACAAAAAAAATTCCTAGTTCTCCCAGTCTGTCCGATGAGACTTCAAGCCATTTGCCCCGTCTTCTGAGACGCTTAAAAACCAGAACCACTGCCGGTTGAGCCTTCAGGAGTTCCTAGACAAAGAACCACAAAAAGCATAAACCCACCCGGCCAGTACTGGTACAGCCATGGAACACGGCCACAAACAATAATTCCTAGTTCTCCAGAACCACTTTCGGTTAAGCCTTTGGGGTTCCCCGTCCTAAAATACACACACCAGTCATAAACCCTTCCAGCCTGATGCTGGTTACTACCCAGGGAAAGTCACTAAAAGTGGTAAAGTGGAACTGTCACTCGCGCACGTTGTACCAAGGGCTCCTGAGTTCCATCCCCAGCTCTTCCAGTCTGTCTGACATGACTTAAAGCCATCGTCTTGTCTTCTTAGATGAACCGCTGCCGGTTTAGAATTCGGGATAGATAAATACAGCTTTTAAGATCCGGGCGTTTGGGCGCATTCCAAATTATATAGTGCACAAATATGAAAGCTATCTCCGGGGGCTAGAAGTGTTTTTTCGGGGGCCTTAGCCTTGACCCCTCTACCAAACGATCAAATTCTTACCCGAGAGCCCCCCCCACCCCGGACCCCCTCAAGAGTGATTCCTGTCTGCGACAATTGTCATAACGTGTCAACTATATTTAAGGATAGCAATAAAACACTTATGCCTCGACTCGAGAAACTCTGTCGTCAAAGTTTGAAAACAACAAAGGCCCAGACCAGCCTGTGCATCCGTGCAGACTGGTAAGCGCCTTTGTTATTATATCATCAGTCGCTTTCCTGAGGCATTTTATAGAGTACGCACTCTTGAGGGGGTCAGGGGGGGCTCTCCCCTATATGGGTCCATGGGTGAAGCCATGTGGCAGAAAACGGTTTTTGTGCAATTCAAAGGGCTAAAAGAAGCCCTTAAGCATGCTAAGACACGCAGCTAAACACTATTGAGGCCCTGGAAAGGGTGGGGGATCCCAGTATCCCATATCCCTTTAAGTATTTTGAAAAAATATCCCACATCCCTAAAAGAAAAATGGCAAATATTCCCAAATCCAGAAAGCATTGTATACCCATATCCCTAGAATTGATCAAAATATCCTGTATCCCTTTAAATATTTACAAAAATATCCCGTACCCCTTTATGCTTTTGGCCCATATCCCTGTATCCCTAAAACCCCTTCCAGGGCCTCACTATTTGCTGCATTTTTGTTCCAAAATATCTAATTAAATACAGTAAAAACACTCAAAAAGACCAAAACTTGGTTTTCAAGACCGATTATCACTTGAATGCAGGTCAAAGTATTACAGAAGGCTCCGAGAGGAGCATTCTGCAATACTTTCGAGCTTCATTAAGCTACCATTCATCATTAAGACCGGGTTGTTGTCCATTTTTGAGTAGCCTATACTGGCTGTGTCAAGTTTTACACACATGCATATTTGCATACACGTAGGTACGTTGTGTGAAACAAAATTATTTTTAACAGACAAATGGCAATCAAAAACACTGTTTCTAGCGATTTGTGATCCAGGTTCATCACTTGCTCAGAGCGTTTTCGATTGCCACCTATCCGGTGTGATAAAGGAGGCTATTTTATGGTAATTGAAAAGGTTTGGTCATTTCTCCATAAAACATTAGTGACGATATGTTAACTTGCAGACGATGTCCTTGAGCGGGCTTAAATGGCATTGAAGCCCTGTTGAACCGCAAATTTCACATTTCACAAATTTCACACTGAGAAAAATTGGTACCAATTCTTTACAGCGCGTGAAAAATTGGTACCAATACGTCACATTATTCATACCAATATTTCACATTTTGTGAAATTTGCGCACATAGTGAAATTATATGTAGCATACATATAATATTTTTCGACATCTATATATGAGATGTGACATGTGATTTCCAATAATGTGGCATTTTGACAAGTGTAGACTCAGACGTGCCTGTGCAGCCTCCTTTTAAGCTAAAAACCTCCAAAAAATGTTCACTCAGTAGCTTAACACTCATAGAATCTTCAAGGGACTAGCAAAGGCTCTGATCAGACTGCCCGTATGCGCAGGCTGATCTGAGACTTTGTTGGTCGCACATACCACATTGTTGGAAATCTCATGCCCCGGCTCATATATGAATGGGGTTAGTTTTGAAATTCTGGGCCGCTCATCGGCACCAATATGACTTCCAAGTTACCCCCACCTTTTTTGCTTCCAATGGATCACATGTTCAGAACTAAGTATACAACTACTGACCTTGAAATGCATGATAAAAATGGAAAAAGATGGGCTTTATATCTCAGCTTTAGATAATGCAAAAACTGTTGTCCAGCAACTATAATGCTCTAATCTTTTTTAAAAAGCCAAGCTTGTACATGTATTCCTGAATTGTTTCCCTTAAAACGGAAGACATGCATACATTTGCACATTTTAAGGACATATGCTACTAAATACTTCCCATATTGAAATATTTTCAATACTTTGCATACAGTTTGTTTTATGCATGGGCTATCCATTTACGAAATAAAAAGGATATGTCATCGTGCTTATTTTTTCAGAATCTCATATTGAAGTTTACAGCATTTGACCAAATTTCTAGAAATATAAAATCCTAATTATCGAGCTAAAACGGTTGTAATCTTCAGTCAGCTTTTAAGAAAATGTGCATGTTTACTTGTTATCCCATGCTGTGACAAGATGCTGCATGATATATTTTGACAATTCGTCAAAAAATGGAATTTGTTTTTAGAATAAATCATGTATTAAAAAATCTGATATTGAAAATCTTGAAAATTTATTTTTAATTCATGGACTATTATAATACCTTTTAGAAAAAAGAACAAAAATCTGTGGTCACCGAACTAATTCTCTTTCTAGAGGACCAAATTTAACCCCTCCCCCATAGGTTTCATGCGTAATTCAATATAAAAAGTTCGGGGATGACCATTTCGTTCGTTTTGATAATGCCATTTTACTAGTATATGAAGTAATTTAGCATTAAAATGTTAAAAAAGAAAGAAAAAACACACTGAAAATATGTGCGCATCCGGGAATCGATCCTGGTCCTCTTGCTTTGTAGCCAGACATGCTAACCACTAGGCCACGAGGTCAGGTCGTGCGCCGCTCTAAATAACCATACAGATAGTATAGACTCGGCCACTATCGTATTCGTAACCAGGGTTATTGTGTACGTCGTTTGATTTCGACTGAGCTACATTTATCTGTCTTTAGTGCTGAGACGATCAGTTCTGAAAAGATGTCAATAGATATTTCGAACACACTTTAATTAGTTATTTTGTGAAGAAAATGTCGGAACACCGATATGACATAAGAATATCGGAAGCTGTTTTGATCCGAATCCGTTAAGGGTCGAAAGACAGGACCCAGACAACTTTCCCTGTTTGCAGATGCGGGAAAGGTGTGCATTGGAAATAGCCGCATATGTCTTTAAATGATTTTTTAATGTTCATTCTATTTATTTCGTTAAAATATTAATGCGCTTATATTTATGAGATTCTACATGGACTTTTTAATTAGAGATTGCATTTTGTTTTACAAAAAAGACGAAAAAATGATTTTTTTTTGGTCTATTAGTTTTTTTTACACTCTTATCCACCTTAGAGATAAACCATTGTAGTTAAAATAACTCTCATCACCGATTTACGAAATTAATCGACAACTACCGAATAAGGGATACTCTGTAAATTATAAATGAAAGCGCGCCCTCTGGCGTCAAAATATCTAGCATTGAAAGAAGCGGGGAATTACCGCCAATATTCACTGCGTTAACTTTCTGTTTTGAATGAATGGAGTGTCATTTTATAAAGCTGTTAGTGCTATTCTCTATTTCTAAATTACTTTGTATTATTTGTAATTCGTCAGTATGCATCCGAAGCTGTTATCATACTACAATTCACATGATATAATGACACAATTTACAAAATAAAATAAAATTGCCAACATACAAAAACAAAGACGTATGCATTGAATAATGTCGCTTTTTACCTTCCATAGAAAAATACACCTATTTGATAAGATAATTCACTTTTCCATGCAGTTTTCAGCTGTACTGAACATTTTTATTGTGAAAACATAGCTTAATTCTACTTTTACAAATGATTTAAAAAGAAAATAAAAAAAATCGAAAAGTTACAGAGTATGCAGCTTTAAAATTCACCGTTCATATCACCGCGGTACATTTGTTTACCTGTGTCGCGAAGGCTATGACGTCACGGCGGTCCCGAGAATCAAAACCTTATCATGTTGAAGCTAAAGTCAGTATGCTGAAAATACATCGAATGCTAAACCGAGCTATCACATGCGAAACTTACCCAAAAATGGAACATTTACATGCGAAACCAAAAACTTGAGACCGGATTTGCCTACAAATCTGCAAATTGTAATACCCTACGCCAATGTGGAGTAATTACAGACCCCCCCCCCCCCGCATTTTATACAATCTCAGCATGGCGTCTTGTTTGTAGCCCACAAGGCAATAATTGTCAGAACTAGCAAAATATCGTCGTGTTTATCCCAATTTTTCTTCATCTTAACAGGTGTTTCACGGGACGGAAGAAAAATCACAACAACGACGAAACACCTAACCATATCCTTTGGTACACGAAGAAACCGATATAAAACTGACAAACTAGCATTCTTTAATTTAAAAAATATTCATTTTAGTTCAAATTAACGGCTTTCAAACGCGAGCACTCGTTGTTTGCTTACCTTTTACGGATCCTCTTTGCAAAACCGGAAATTAAAATGGTCCGTGACATATCACCATCCAAAGATGCATCCATACAAAATGTTGGATACTAACCTCAAATAATATAGTAGATATGCTTCTGGCACAATAATTCTAAAAAATAGGTCACAGTGACCAAAAACTTGGTTCATGACACTCTGCCATCCAAGGATGCAACCACATACCAACTTAGGGATTCCTAGCTTAAATAATATAGGAGATATGCTTCAGACACAATTATTCTAAAAACAAGGTCAGAGATCAATGTCACAGTGACCGAAAATTGATACACAGCATATCTCCATCTAAAGATGTCACCATCCAAAGATGCATCTATACACCAAATTCGGGATTCCTACTTCAAAGAATATAGAAGATATGCACCAGACTCAAAGCCTGTACTAGAAACTAGGTCAGAGGTCAAGGTCACAGTGACCCAGAACGGGAGGGACACTTCTCCATCTCAAGACACATTCACACACCAAATTTGGGATTCCCTCCGCAAATAACATTAGGGAAATGTTCCGGACATGATTATTCTAAAAACTACGTCATAGGTCAATGTCAAAGTGACCTGACCATGGTATGTGACACTCCGCCATCCAAAGATGCATTCACTAACCTAATTCGGATTTTAATCAAAGAATATAGGAGATACGCACTAAATGTCAATTCTATAAACTAGGTCAGAGGTCAAGGTCAAGGTAATAGTAACGCATAAATAGCACACGACACTTCACCATCTCAAGATGCACCCTCACACCACAGGCTATTTTGGCCCCCTATAAAGCCAAAAATTGAAAACTAGTTTTCACCAATATCTTTTGGTTGGTTTATTAGAAGAATTACTGAAGTGTAAAATTTCGGCATTTATTAAAATTTTACCGTTGCTATGGTAACAAAAATGGCCGACAAAATAGGCTAAAAACAGAGAAATTGCCATTTTGAACCAAATTTAAGGCTTTTTGAGACTGTTTTTTTAGGAATTAGATATCAGCACAGCCAAATACCAAAAATCATTTAATATTGTGTGCAGCGGTAATTCTCATCTCCAGTTAGAATATCTTTTTGGTATTTGCTTGTGCTCTATGTTAAATTCTCTGTCAAACCTCTCAATTTTGCTTCAAAATGGTCAATTTTGCTATTTTCAGCCTATTTTGGCGGCCATTCTTGTTACCATAGCAACGATAAAAGTCGAAGTAATTTGAGACTTTTACACTTTGGTTATTGTTCTAATAAACTATTAAGAATAAATTGGTGAAAAACAAGTTTTATATTTTAGCCTCATAGGGGGACCAAAAAAGCGCCTTAATGCACGTACCCCTTTGGGATTCCTGTCTCAAATAATACAAAAGATATGTTCCAGAATAGTCTGACAAAAACTAGGTCAGAGGTCAAGGTCAAAATGACCCGATAATGGTACGTGACAACCCCCATCCAAAGATGCATTCACACATCAAATTTGGAATCCTTCCTCAAAGAATGTAGGAGATATGCACCAGACTCAATACCAATTCTATAAGCTAGGTCAGAATTCAAGGTCATGGTCACAGTGACCTAATGATGGTATGTGAAGCTTCCTCATCCAAAGATTCATGCACACACTAAATTTGGGATTCCTATTTCAAATAATATAAAGGATATGCTCCGGACACAATTATTCTAAAAACTAGGTCAGAGGTCAAGGTCAGAGTGACCCAAAAACAATGCGTGACACTCTGGCATCCCAAGATGCATTCATACACCAAATTTGGATTTCTTACAAAGAATATAGGAGATATGCTCAAGGCTCAATGCGGAGCGCAGTGGCTCAGTGGTAGAGTGCTCGACTCGAGACCGAAGGGGGTGGGTTCGAGCCTCACCAGCGTCACTGCGTTGTGGTCCTTGAGCAAGACACATTTATCCTAGCTTAGTACTGGTTTAACCCAGGAAGACCTGTCCCTATATAACTGAAAGAATGTTGATGGGACGTTTAGAAACAAATCAAACAAATCAAACAAACAAGGCTCAATGCCAATTCTAGAAACCTGGTCAGAGGTCAAGGTCACAGTGACCCAAGGATGGTACATACGTGCGGTTACTATATGCCTCCCAAAGATCGATTGGGGGTGTAAACATAACAGACTACTGAATCTCTGCGATAGATAAATAATCATTTCATGTCATGTACTTATTTCCATGCAGAGATCAAGTCAGCTTTTTAGGTCAACATTGAAATATAAGACTTCGTCTAAAAACGCCTTATAAAGACTGTTGGCTTTAATAATTTTTCAACGCAGTTATTTGTCATTGTAAAAAGATTGCCAATAAAATAAATGTATGGTAACAGACTGCATGCTTGGTGGTCAACCCAAATACGGTTGGCAACTTTGCTTTCCTCATTAATTGCTTCAGTCTCTACGACGGTTTAGACTTTAAGACTTATCTATACTAGAGGACTTTTGAAAACGCAACCCCATATTTTCCACTTTCTTGCAAACCCTATATGCGATTGAAAAGTTACTCGCAGGTTTTAGTGTGCAACCCAGAATAGATATGAACCAGTCGTTAATCTGCCTGCACTATCATGCGACGCTGCTGATGACGTCACATTGTTACATACAAAATCCAGCACCTTTCTGCACAGTCAATTGAAGCTTTTTGATTATTTTAGTGTTAAAAACTGTGGCGTCTTGATACCATATCAGCAACAGAGTTTAAAGACTTATCTAATTAAAAGCAAATAATAACTTCAATATTTCGAAAATAAACGTCAAATTTGAACATCAATTACAGCTCATTTTTAGAAACATCTCCATAAGTTACCTTTTATGCACGCTTTCATTACTGATATTGACCACATACACTGACAATCATGTGGGGAAGACGTTTTGATGTAAATCATGGCAGGAGATATGCTGTTATGTGATCCAGAACGTCTTAAAAAATACGTTAACGTCACTTGTACAATACATGAGACACGTGATATAAGCGTAAAGTATGCATAATCGGTCATTTGTGTATGCCCTTAGCCTCTTCCAACAAAACCGGACGTAAAAAATAGAAACTTTGAAAGGCTCAAGATGTTGAATTTATAACTAGACTATAGTAATGATGGTGGGTGGGGTATGGCCTTATCTTTAAAGGGGCGAAAATTTGAGTATACCGAACTGCAAATTTATTTCAAATCGTTCAATGATGAATGTGCAATCGTGAAAGAAGCCCAGGAAGCAAATCTGTTGAGTCAGAAATCAAAACTAACGCTCGTTAACTTGCAGCTGAATTGGTGTTCTTCAAATCGATCACCCTTGTCTTAAAACGGATGCTTTTCAATACCTTAAAGTAAATTTACAACCATGAATTTTCGAGGACACACTACAAGCTTGTCAGACTATAATATGCAATAACAATTATTTCGCTGACATTCTCAGGGCTTGTGAAATAAAGGATTTAATCTGGGTGATGCGTTTTCAAAGTCCTTAAGTATATAAATAAGATGGTTGGGGCCTGGTACTTTGGCTGTTGTCAGGCCCAACAGGGTTTGATAGTTGGATTTCTTTTGCTGCGGCATTCACTTTTATGTACTGTTGAGTCCTTATCTTTGCTTTATCTCTTTTTATATCATGATTCATTTGTTCCAGGAGATCATTTATGGATAAGTTAGGGATCTTTCATGCAAACCAAACATCTATGTGTCTTGATCCACTTCAAACCTAAGGGTGAGGTTGGCACCCTGAAATTAGTTTAAACCCTCCATTAAAATATGTTTACTGACCGTTCCTTTTGTGGATCAGTTTTGTTATTTATGTTTTGTGTTTGTTGTGTTTTCTTCTCAATTCTTTACAGCCTTGTGGTCACCTGCTGGGAAAGGACTGACCTATTGGCTTTCTTGTGTGTGATGTTTTATTGTGTTTTTATTACTTTCCTGCGTGGTGTCCTGGGTCAAGTGTGACACTTGAGTTTATTGATTCCTGATCTTCGCCACCTTACTAGCTAAGCGCTCCAAAAGGTGTAATAAAATATTATCAAATGTGAACAAAATAAGAGGTGTTCATCTGTAATTTGTGAACAATCATTATGAAGACTCTTGGATGTACGGATTACACAAACCAGACACCATCTAAATATTTTAGACAGAAAAAAAAGTCTAAGTTAAACATCTCAACCCCCACCCTCCCCCCAAAAAGTATTTATGAAATATGCACTAAATCGAATGTGCACATCTTCAATGTGTAAACAATTATTATAAAAAAAAGTTGGAATGAAAAGGAATGAAACAAATATGTTATAGATTACACAAACTAGGCACCCCGAAAGTGTTGTGGACTGACAGACAGATGGATGGACAGAATGCATCGAATACTAGACCTTCCTTTCGCCAGGCTGACGCAGGTAACATACAAAACTGACAGCTTATCTCCTGGGCGTAGCTGCCACCAAATGCAGTGTACATCGGCACTGACAGGTAAATATATGATGAATTGAATTTAACCCATATTAAACAAAATGGAATTTTCCACCCTTATCAACAGGTCCAGTCAATTTCAATTTTAAGGGTTTTTTTCCGTGCTTGATTGTATCGATTCCTGATCTTTGCCCTCTTTCTTACTTGGTTGGGTAGTATTTTCATTTTAATCAACATTTATTGGATTATTCTGTAAGCAAACAGCGGAAACTTGATCAGACGCCGCCTTTTGTGGCGTCTGAACTGGGTTTGCACTGATTGCATATGTCCCACAAAAAGGACGCTAGGGTTATATGGGTTAATATACAGTTTAAATACACGCTAAATGCAAAAATAACTTTGTAAGACGTATTTATTTGTAAAAATGTGACTAGAACATGTTATGTACTTTGAATTAGCTAAGCTACAAAATCAAACAAATTAAAATAAATCGCTACTACTTGAACCACCTTGGTTTAGTCAGGGGGCTCTTTAACGAAATCTGTTCACCCCATATAATTGAGAGCTAACATAAAGAATAAAGAAATCGTTCTTCAAATTTTACCAACCAAATCGAGGCCCCAAAAAAGTGTTCCTAATAAAAAATATGTTCTTGTTTCTCGACCAAACAAAAAGGTGTGGGAACTCAAATGAACCATTTCGGTGAGAAGTTACGCATTTGCCACTAGTACCACTTTGCGAAGATCTGGCCCAATATTAGTATTTATTCTCAATTTTCTAAAGAATTAGTTTCAAAAAGTGTTTGCATTTTCCAGCTTGGTTCTTTAAGATTCCTCATTGAACGCTCAGTGGAAAATTTCATAAAATGAAACAATCTAAAGACTTCTTTACACTCCTGCTCAACCGCTTTTGCTGCGCTGAACGTCAAATGAGTGCGCCACCAGGATGAAAAGTCATTCATCTTTTTCACAACCGTGTGTTCATGTTTTCCTATATCCGAGAGATTAAAGTACGGATCTTTAACACCAGGTTTAGTCATTCCTAAATATCTATATAAATTCTGAACTCTGTTCTGCACATCTGAATTAATATCTTCAAACAACAGAAATGTAAATCTTTTAGGATATTTTCTACGTAGCTTTAAACCTTTCTTTAAGTCTTATACCATTCGTTTGCATAGCCCATCCGCGTTATTTCTGATGTCAGCATGTCTGGTGTCATTCTGGTCGTCTTTTAGATAGTACCAGTCTGTAGTTATCCTAGAATTGATTACCGCCCTTGGATCCCGAAATAAATGAATCACTTTAACGTTTGGATTTTGGAATAAGATATTTTCTAAGTTGTCAACAGATAAACGAAGCACTTTGGTGACCCTGTGTTTGGCTACCCGGCAGAATCTCTCCATGATGTGCAGGCAAGCAGCCTTGGTGGAGTTATTCTTTCTACAAGATCTGTATGGCTCCCACATCTTTCCTGAAATATCAAAGATCAACGTTACACTAAATTTGCAGATTTTACCTGGTGACTCTTCATGGTGCATTTGTCTACTAGTAAGCTAGTCAAGTCTCACAGCGTTATGCTGGCTTTGTTGACATTCTTTTTTACGATAATATTTATCATAACCAAAGCTATTTTAATTTACTATTTTTAGAACAAAACATGTGTTGTATAGTTTTAAAAATGCAAGATTTACATACCAATTCCACGGATATTCGTAGCATACTAGATGAATCATTTTATACTGCCAGAGAGGTTGAGAGTTCGAATCCTGTCACCGTACTTATTTTTTTTATTTAATTTATTTATTTGTTTGTTTATTATTGATGCAATTGTTTGAATATAATTTATAGTCCATTCCAAATCATTCCGGTTGCTGTATATCGCTTTATTGGCAGCAAGCAGGCCATACCTTATTGAGATAACGCCTTCTGTGACATGTCGTATCGACTGTCGTGTTTGTTAGTGTCCCATTTAAGAGATGCGTTGCACAAACGTTAAAACAGTCGTCCAAAGTAGATTAAAGGACACTTATGAAAATACGAGGGGCATTTGGAAAGCTCTTAGCACCGCATCATTACTCCACAATGCATTGATAAAATGCTATCAAATAATAAACTTTTGGAAACTAGAATTTAACAGCCACTTGATGGTTTAATTTTTGTCGAAATGGACTTGGCGTGCACGTGTAGCGCATGCTCAAAATGAAAAGGGCTTATACTCTGAATAAAAATGAAAAGGGCTTATACTCTGAATGAAATTTTAAGCTAATTTTTTGTAAAAAAAAAACGAAGGAAAATTGGGGGCCTTATTTACGATCATGGTTTGACAAATTAACGTTTTGGTGCCAACTTAATTTTTATTAAAATATATTATGCGATCACTGCTTGCATGACTAACACCTTTATATTTGGAAAATGTTGACTAATAGAGAAATGGTAAACTTTCAAAGATGGGACTTTTTTCAATTTTTCTTTATACTCTTACTATAAATTGTGTCACTACAGGAGCACGAAAAATACCTATTGAGTATATATTTAGCTTTATTTGTAGTCAACAGTGCATAAAAATCATTTTGTCGCGCAAAAAGTGTGGCTTGTTTAGTTTTGTATTCAAGAAAATTATTCCTAATAATACGAACCCTACTTTTTAAGATGTGGGTGTGGTAACTTAACCCCTCACATCTAGTTGATAGCATAAGAACGTCTCATGGTATCACGTTAACCATCACCAAATTGATTTATTTCTACTCTCAATAGGCCACTGGCTGGATATGGTTTACCTCCCCCCCCAGGGGGAATTTTGTAGACCATATTTTTCTTGAAGCCCAATGTCTTGCAAGGATTTTGCAACATGTTAGCCCTCTGACAATGGCAGCGTTAAGCTGTAACAGCCTGTTACATACGTTACCCTACAAAATATTTGATAATTAAAAATCTTTTTAAGACTTCAGAAAAGTGCAAAAGATAAGGTAAGATTTCCAAATTGGTTATATTTTCTAAATAAGCTATTACTGGGCCACAGATGATGACATTTGAAAACAAATTTAGTCACCTCCGATGTAGTGTATGTTACATTTTTTCATTGAACCCCCTTTTAAATGATAAATGCATCTAATATAGTTCGTCTTAAATTTTATTGAAACCAGTTTATGTTCATTAATTTGGTATTACATTAAAGAATTCTTATTTACCTTTTCAAAACTGCAAGCATTACGTTTCTATCTTATGTACTTTTTGAGTTATTAGATGATGAACATGGTACCCCCATATCACAGAAAAATGTAAAATGTAATTCTCAAGGCCTCACGCTGGCTATAGACCCCACTTCCCCCAGGGGGAATTTCGTACACTATGATTTCCAGATACTACATTATATAAGCCACAAAATGAAATAAGTTAACCCTCTGAGAGTGGCAGCGTTAGCGGGTAACATCATGTTACGTACGTTACCGGCAAAATAACATTAAATTTTCCTGATAACTTCTCCAACCTGACATATTCACACTTGTTTAAAGGTCTGGCACAGGTTTAAGAACTTCTTATAGCACAGTTACATAATTTTAGCATTTATTTTATAAATGTCTTGAGTTTTAGCCGTTGTATATGTTACTTAGTGTTTCATATGTTATTTCAAAGTATCAGTATGGCAGTTATTAAATATACATGTATTACATCCGTCAGTGAATATAGTAAATTTATAAGGCTGCTATTCAAATGAATTAAAGTTCCTTATTATGGTGACTTACACTATTTTACAGCCCAGGTTACATACGTCACTCTCTGAATACCATTAAACATTCAAGATATGGTCTCCAACAGGACCTGCTTGTACTTATTTGCATGCTGGCACAGGTCCATGTACTTCTTTTTACTCTGGCTCATTTGATGAGGAAGTAACTCAGAACATAAACTATATAAACCCTCTTTTCTTTTATAGAGACTTCAAATATAGTTGACATAATACTCATGGAAAGTTTGTAACATTCAGTGCAATGTGCGAGTAACAACTTAAAAGATCAAAGAAAACCCCTCGGGTAGAAGTTCTAGAGCAAATCTACATATTTTATCTAAGGGTTTAAGAATTTTCCTAAACAACTTATTACTCCTCTATCAGATTTATCTTGCAAGGATTTTGCAATATACCAGCACTCTGGCAATGGCACCATTACCCTGTACCAGCCAATTACATATATTTCCCATCAACATCTTTGATAATTTTAGTAAATGACTTCTGAAAAGTGCAAACCATAAGGTAAGATTTCCAAATTGACTATATCATCCAAGTAGGCTATTTTTGCATCACAGATATGGACCTTTGAAAACAAATATGCACCCCAAAGTGTTACGTATGTTACTTTTTTTCATTATTCCTATATAAATGATTTATGAAACTAATATAGTTTGATATTTTTTAATGTGAATGTGCTTACTACTCATTTTGTATTAAAGAATGTTTATGTACCTTTTGGAAACTGCAAATATTATGTTTCTATCTTTTATAAGGTTTGAGTTGTTGAGTTTTGAACATGGTAACCCCATATCACCAAAATGTGAAATATAATTCTGTGGCTCTTTTGTCAGAGTACAATTAAGATTTCTTTCACCCAGAGGTACTCAATTTCCTTCCCATTTATTTTCCACACATTTTGTCCATATCTGGAAAGCCTCATGTATTTTCATAGGAAAGACTTGATAGTTCAATCTTTATATGTACATCTTAAGCACAGAAAAGCAGGGTGGAAGTAAGCTCATGTTCATGCCATTTGAAATAGTCAGTATGTGAGTATGACTTAGGTACTTTTTTCAGAAACATGTTGTACTGCAGCTTATTCACAATTACATAAATAGCACATGTTAAGGCTTCATATGATGAGTGCCTAGAGCAATTCTTTATTTGTTTTCCTACCCTTCTTAGAATGTTGATGAACTAGTGGGGGAGGGGTTCTCTATCAGTTTGATAGGAATAACCTTTCCGCGGTACTAACACATTGACACATTGGTAGTGTCACAATCTGTTAAACAGTGTATTACTGTATATTACTGTAGATCTCTTCCCCATATTCTGGCCAATGCTGTTGACATTCAGAAGGTGCACCTTTTGTTGCATACACCATTGTTGAGCAAAACACCCAGGTTATCCTCTTCGAGAATGTTTGTAAGACTATAGACTGCCGCTTATACATTGTATATATACTCAGAAAAACAATTGAAGGATATTTGGATTCAGTCCCATCTCTAACATTCAATACAATAAAAACTTTACTAATTATGCATGCATTTCATAGTTCCAGACATCTGCAATCAAAATGGATGCTTTATTTTAGTCACGTTTCAATGGTTCTAGTACAGTATTAATCCAATTGGTTGAACCCTCTACACTGAAAAGTCACAAACGTTCAAAAATGATTGAAACCAATTTTTATGGTTTGTATTCCATAATGATTGGCTCCAAAACCATCGCTGGTTCTCCCTCCGAAAAATGGCACCTAATTTTGAAGCCGTTTTTAGTGTTTTACTGCAAATTTGTAGTCAAATTTACCGGGGTATGCCATATTCGTGTATTTTTGTTGAAGAAGTTGTCCCATTATTAGGACCGATGACTGATAAACTGGTGTTAACTTTTGTCTGTGGTCGGAATTAGAACATAAGCAATGATCTGGTAAAGGTTGCAGCAAAAATTGAGAGCGCTAAATTTTTTGCTTGTGAACTTTGGGTTGAGAGGGTCGGTACATTTGGTGTTGTACTGTACCATAACCAATGAATCGTGAATTTCAATTTTTCATTTTGGTGAATTGCATAGTGATAATTCTATCAATGACAAAAACAATTTGTTTGAAAATTATATTCCCAAATGTTATAAAGTCAAAAGAATTTTAATATCCTTCAATTGTTTTTCTGAGTATATGTATCAGTGACAAAATCAACATGCCCTGCCTTTAGTGCCTGGTTGAATACTGGTGCCATCAGATCCATGAATGTGACAAGAAAAGCTATTATGCTCTGTTGTTACGGCACTAACATCAACGATATGTGCAGCACTACATGGCCAAGCTAATGTTGGTTTAATGTGTGATTGCAAGCCATGCTGAAGTTTGGACTTGTCAGTTTTGGTGGAAATTCTATCAGAAGTTGACAATGACCATGGTACAGGTCCCAGAAGGAATGGCAGTGTCAACTCAAGCTCAACATTATGTCCAATAGAAAGAAGGTCATGCTGACCAAAGACGCTCCTTTAAGCTCTCATGTGGCTGTTTACGTTTTGTAAATTGGGCAATTTCTTCTTGCTTGACCTCGCAAGCATCAAAACTTTATAAGCTTGCAGCATTTAATGGGGGATGTGAAAGACAGATTTTTTTAAACTAAAAGTGAGTCAATGGAGTCTGCAACAGCCTCCCTGCCAATGTCATCAGCCTCAATAAGATCCTTAGCTATGCCAGGCTTAGCAGGCACACTGAAAGAAAAAATTACAGTTCATTGTCTTCAAAACTAGAACTAAAAGGATCGGTGAAGCCTGAAACTGCCTCTAGTACTCATTCTACTTTGCATCTGAGCAGATTGAATATTTCATCAGCCTATAATACCTCTTTATTGTTTGCCTGATAGTTATGTCAAAAGCATTTCTCAAGCAAAGAACCAATGGTTGTGACACACTTAACCCATTTTGTTCGAGAAGTTCTTTGCATCTGCGATGTGTATCAAATTTATGAGTGTTATCAGTTACACAGGTACATATTGTGCGCAGTTGTTGTGATCGTTTGCAATGAACATTGGGAACAAGGCATACAAATAGAGATGACATGCAATTCAAAGTTGTTTTCCTTGTAGCCCTTATCAGTGTCAACACCATCTGAATCATATCCATATACCTTGCCCAGAACTGAGCTGTTTCACAGTGACTGTCTTTCAGAACTTCTGATTTGAATGCATGGTATCTATACTGTTTATGTAAGCAAACAGCTAAGGTTGATAGATCACATTATATTATTAGTTTAAGTCACCATAAATTAATAAGGAACTTCAATTTATTTCAGCCTTATAAATTTTCAAAATACTCTGACAGACTTTATACATGTATTGTCAATAACTTCTATACAGATACTCAGAATAACTTATGTATTATTTGGTAACACATAATACAGTTAAAGCTCAAGGCATTTATTAAAGGCATACGTAAAATAGGTAAACCTTGTTAAAAGAAGTACATAAACCTGTGCAAGCATGCAAATAAGTATAAACAGGGCTTGTTAGAGACATTAACTTAAATGTTTCATGCTATTTTGAAGGTAACATACATAACATGGACCTGAAAAATAGTGTAAGCGACCATAATAAAGAACTTTAAATCATTTAAGTAGTAGCCTTATAGAGTTACTATATTTTGTGACAGATGTAACACACATATAGTCACTAAATACCATACTGATACTCGGAAATAACGCAGGAAACACTAAGTAACATATACAACGGTAATTACTGAAGACATTTATAAAATTAATACTAAAAATATGTAACTGTGTTATAAGAAGTTAATAAACCTGTGTCAGCATGCATATATGTACGAACATGTCATGGTTGAGACATTATCAGGGACGTTTAATGCTATTTTGGGGGGTAACGTATATAACGTGCTGTTACACGTTAACGCTGCCACTCTCAGAGGGCTAACATATTTTATTTTGTGTCTTATATAATGTAGTTTTAGAAAATCATAGTGTACAAAATTCCCCCTGGGGGGGGAGGGGGGTCTATAGCCAGCTCAAGGCCTACAAGGTATTTTTGCTTTTTGTTTGCCACCGTTTTCAATTGAAATTAACCAGAACGTCAACTGATTGCTAAACTTACTCTACCTAATGGGGGATTATAAGAGTTATCTTCCCTTCGTTCTGGTTTACATTTTTTGTTTCAATACAAAACACATAAAGTGTGCTTGACAAAAATACCAACGCATGGCATTCTTAAACTACTGCCAGTTATGTATTTTCAAAATATGTGCATTGTGACATGCCATTTTTAGTTGAAAAAATTAGTGCATTGCTTTGGTTTCTAGACGGTTTTGGTATTGCTGTTCCAGTATTTAGTAATTAGAAACATCCAAACTATATCATCAATAGTATAATAACTGTTACAGTACCAGATTGTGGTCTACCAAATAGTCTAAAATTATATAATTTTATGAACTATTGTTAATGTTCTGCACACTTTTCAAAAGATAAAATGTTAAATTTGCCACCAAATTATTTAATATATATACAGCACACTTTTCAAAAGATAAAATGGTAAATTTGCCATTGAAATTATACAATATATATACAGTATACAAACAGTACATGTATTCACAATAATATTTGTCGTGTCTGCATTATCAGTAGTACATACTGCACATTTTTACTTCCATGCCTTGAATGTCAACAAATACAGATACAAACAGAATCTCATTGGATTATTGACTTTTTGAAGAGAAAGATCATGTATACCCTGTGGAAAGTGCAGTACTGTTATAATATACTCATGAAATTAACGCCATAACATAAAGGAAATATAATTCTTTAAAATGATACCAAACATGATAAGGTTTGTAAATTGGTCACTGTGATAAAAGACCATGCTAAGAACTTACCAAATGCCTCTCGTATTATAAAATAAAAATGATGAAAAAGAAATGAATACATCGGTGAGATTCGACCCCTGCAGATAATGGAAAAAGAATGAGTTATCTTGTGGTGGCGTCTCTACCTACTGAATTATCCATGCTGACAACAAATAGTTTTCAAAATAACCAGATCTAATTTCTGGCTATGCTGTCCAAATGTTTTGATTTCAATGTTTACAAACAAGCAAATGTAAATATAGCCTTTAAAGCTTGGGTGAACTTATACCTTGATATGCTTTACATAAATTACCTGATAATATATCTGTCATCCCATCTGCTACCCCTCTGCCCATCTCTTTAAAGTTACATTTGTATATATTCTGCAGGAAGGCTTCCATCTCTGTGAGTGTCTTGTATCTATAAAATGATAATCATGTATACAGTGTACACGTGGAAAAAGGTTAAGGGGCACCACCGGTAATACGACAGTAAATTTTAGATTAAAATTTTCCAATATTTCAAAGATGTTTATCAAAAGTTTTCAATAATTCAGAATTTGTAGTATCCAAAGTTTGTTTACATAATATTAAAGAAGATCCAGCAATCTATGCGTCAGACAGCGACTACCTTGGATAAAGAAAATTTTTGATTTTATGACCTAACTGATATTTTGTGCGATAAAGTCCTCCACGAGAACTGATTTCTGTAAAAATTTTGCGCAAGCATAAAGCTGAAAATCTGTTTGACGCACTTTGATCCCCATTATTAAGTTTACTGACTAACTGTTGGTAATAAACTCGGTTTCTGTTATGTTTTTCACATTGATTTTCAGCGATATTTTTTTTTTATTTTAATTTAGCATACTGTGTTCGCGGTGAAAGTTGTTGAGAACAATAAGCTCAATGCCTTCATTATGTAGAAGAGAAAAATTCTTCCTGGCGGAATGGCATAATGATTATCATAGGGCTTTTGGTTTCATTATTGTTGAATTTCATGAAATTCGGGTCTAACATTTTGCTAATGTCCCCTTTTTGGACGCTAAGAAGCATTGTATACACCTACCTGTGAGCTGTAGGGTTGTTCTTCGAATGAACCACATTACTGTAAAAAAAATAATGAGAAACTTCCTTGACTATTATTCCACTGCTAACTTACTTAATTGGAGAGTTACTTAGATCCCTCCATTCAGAATTCGGAGCTGAACGATCGTTCTACATTTTGTACCCTACGTTGTACTGGTACTGTTGAGTCCTTATCTTTGCTTTAAATCCTTTTTATATCTTGATTTATATGTTCATTGAGATGATGCAATGATAAGTTAGGGGTCTTTCATGCAAACCAAACATCTATGTGTCTTGATCCACATCTGAATTAAGGGTGAGGTTGGCGCGCCTTGAAACCGGTTTAAGCCCTCCAGTATAATAGTTTACTGACCGTTCCAATGCTGATCGTCTTTTGTGGATCATTTGTGTTATTTATGTTTTGTGTTTGTGTCTTGATTCACATATGAGCTAAGGGTGAGGTTGACGCGCCGTGAAACCGGTTTAAGCCCTGCAGTAAAATATTTTTACTGACTGTTCCAAGGTGGTGCTTCTTTTGTGGATCATTTATGTTGTTTCTGTCTTGTTTTTTTTTTTATTATTTTTCATCCGCGTCTGTTTATTGATGCCTAGTGGACACCTGCTGGGAAAGTGCTGACCTATTGGCTCTCGTTTGTTATGTCTAATTGTGAAGTTGTCACTTTCCCATTGTTATCATGGGTCAGGTGTGGTGCTTGATTGTGTCGATTCCTGATCTTGGTCCTCTTTTTTTACTTCGAATACCACATTACTGAAAAAAAATAATGAGAAACTTTCTTGACTATTATTCCACTATAACTTACTTAAATGAGAGAGTTACTTAGATCCCTCCATTCAGAAACCGAAGTTCGAGAAATGAAACAAAAACTAAAAAGGACTGAAATGAAATTGTCCAAAAAACATTTTCACATGACGTTATAAATACATGTATGAGGTATAGAAGGGCCGATAAGACAAAACAATACGATCCTTTCAACTAGATAAAAGTTGGCACCATACAGATGGAAAAAAACTAGAAGTAATGCTTGTGACACACTGTGGCCCAACCATATGTTTGTCCATAACGCCATCTTATGTTGATCAATCTGAGGCATGAGTCACGACATGTGATTTCAACCAATGTGGCAATTTGACAATAGTAGTCTAGACGAGCATGTGCAGCCTCCAAAAATTTTAATGATGATCGGTCAGTAGCTTTACATTCATAGAACATCCAAGCGACTATCAAAGGCTCTGATCAAACTGCTCGTATGAGGAGGATGAGCTGAGTCTTCGCCAGTCACACAGTCATACCACATTGCTGGAAATATATCATGTCACGGCTCCATTATCTGATTGACGTGAAGTTGTGCCACCTTCATTACGACATTATACACTGATTATGTAGTGCACGTGTACGGAAACACCTTCATGTTCAGATTGCTGAAAGTATATATAGTGGGATTCTTGTATGATAGCGTAAGCCAACAGCAATATTAAACAATTATTAAACCCATCTCAGGGGATTCTATGGGCAAGTGAAAGTTTAACATGCGGACGCCAATATTCCAATTCCAAGCTTCTATGGGCACAAACCAGCCACCATATCTAAGGGATCAGATAACAAAACACATAAGAACAAAATGCTGCCTTAAATACCGTTACTGACCCAAGAATGCGGCTCTCTCCTCTAAATCAAAGCCTTAAAGGAATGTTTTGCCGTAACCTTGTAAGATGCAAAGAAAAAGAGAGAAAAAATGGATAATATATTTAAAATGGATCATTCCATAAATATTCATATGGTCTTTTTTATCCCCAAATCGGCGAATTGTTGATCCAATAAAAATGGGAAAACAACACATGCAAAGAGCAACAAATCTTTGGGGTTAACCCTGGGGAGGGAGTGTTGACTCCACAAGCCCACGCTAACCCCATATCTACCAGCTACCCCACCCTAACCTAACCGTACCGTCAATAAACACGGGGCATGTTCGAAAAGACGGAAAGGCAGATGGAAAGACGGACATTTTAAAAACAGTATACATGTACCCCTCTAAATCTCAGTTTTGCTTGGGTATAAGATATGGATGAGCTACTTCTTCATGAGTAATTGGCATAAGAATATTCAAGACCATAGAGTGCAGGGTATCAGAGATGTTTGATGCGTAAAAAGAGTGACAGATGGGTGGAACACAGACGCAATGACGGACCGGTAGAAAGACAAGCCGTAAGCAATGAGTAAGGGGGATGAGAATAACTATATGCGGTCAGACCTGTCGAAATTACCTGAGTGTTAGGCAGGGCCGTCGTCGGCTTTTAGAAAGTGGTACGGCCATCATCGTTGGTGTTCACCGAGTGCCTACGGCACGAGGGGGAAGAGAACGAGAGGGGGGCTGACCCCTTCTCGTAAGGGGGGCTTTGGGGATCTCCCCCAAGCAAAATTTGTAATTCAAGATGACTAAAGAAGCGATTCTGTTGCACTTTGAGACCATTTTTGCTTGTGAACCTCAGCTTATTTTATATGCAGTTTAGCTATTTTTCAAATGCCTACCACAGCCTCTTTCGACTGCCACCCCTCCCACAACTACCAAAATATCAACAACTATTTCGACACCTCGGTGGGTCTCATCAGGCGCTGGCATCAAAGTTAACAGATTCTTAAAAGTTAAATCTGATACAGATATCCCCGCTTTATTTCTTTTTTATTTGTTTGTTTTGTTTTGTTTTGTTCATTTTTCTTTTTATCTTATTTTTTATCTATTGTTTTCTTTTTTTCTTTTTTTTTGTCTTTTTTGTCTTTTTTTGTTCTTTTTTGTTTCTTTTCATTAATTTACGTAACAGTATATACGTATTAACCAGGGCACAGCATTCTCAGGCCTATAGATAATAGAGGGAGCGCAGTGGTTTAGTGGTAGAGTGCTTGACTCGAGACCGAGAGGCCGCGGGCTCGAGCCTCACCGGCGTCATTGCGTTGTGGTCCTTGAGCAAGACACATTTATCCTAGCTTAGTACTGGTTCAACCCAGGAAGACCCGTCCCTGTTTAACTGAAAGATTGTTGATGGGACGTAAAGAATCAAATCAAACAAACAAACTCTAGATAAGAGTGTGTAATAAAAAAATATTTTCCCTATTTCTCAACCAAAACATATGTCATGGGTACTCAATCAGCTACTTTGTTATTCGCTTATGGCAAAGTATTATATTTAGAATTATAATGAGCAAAGTTTCAATTCTCTAGCTAGTCTCTGTAGCTGAGGAGACTGGTTTGAGCCTGGCTTTGTCGAATACCCCGGAGACAGGTTTTGTCGCATCGCGACTCGATCATAATTACTGTCTTAAAACAGGTGTCATTTTCTAATTGTGCTTGTTTAACCACTGTCTTCACACCCTGAGGCAGCCGAAATATTGACCAGCGCACGCTTCTGTTATCATTTAATAATTAATATTTGATCATCGAAAAATAGATCATTAAAGAAGGAACGTTAGAAAACGGCCGTGCAAAAACATATTTGGCCAAAAATGTGGTCCGGCTAAAACCATTTTGGGCAAAAAAGTGGTCCGGCCAACGCCGGACCGGCCGGACCGCCGACGACGGCCTTGTTAGGTATGTAATTAAATAGGTCGGAACAACACTGCTTCATAAGCAGCTTATAATTGAGCCACGACAAGAGAAAACCATTCTTTGGGTGAATGACAAGCTGACAAATAAAGATAGCTACTCAGCAACCCAGACTAGTTATTATCTTGAATTTTTTTATGTAAGATATATAGTTATAGCTATTCTACTGTACTTTTCTGACAGCGAATAATAAACTTGCTAACCAGGTGCCCTTTGTGATAGCATACAACAAAACCAGGGTCTCTAAAACGTGGAAAAATAACATTTAAACATTATGCCTTTATTTACAAGGATGATCTTTTAATATTGACTTTCCTTCTTAACCCTTAAAGTGCCAAGAACAAAATGTATCGGAAAATGTGGTCAGATGAAGTCGTCTGCTGCAAATAATTGCCTAACATTACTGACGAATTAAGTATAGAAGCAAAAAGCGTGGACACAGAACAGACTGCTCCTATAGGAGCAGTCTGATCTGGGTCCACACTTTTTGCCATAGAGGCTTTTTAAACATTTCAGTATACGAGAAAAGCAGACGACTTTTGTTGCGATTGGCGCATTAAGAGTTAAAAGCTGTAATTACATCAATATCCAGACAATATTCCTATTTTCGTGCTGCTTAACCTTATAAAATATTTTAAATTATGACTTATATTAAAATATTTATGACTATTAAAAAGCCACATGTTTTACACTGTACTTTGGCCACAGTTTCGACTTTTCAGTTATCGTAGGCTCATAACATGACGTTGGTTGCAAATCGTTGCTTCTATGAGTCGTTGGCGAGCAATCCCGTAAGATCTCGGTAGCTACTGTGAGCTAAGATGAGCATGTGCTTCGGATCAGCCTAAGCAGACCCTTCCCAGCTCGCACGAAAGAAACGGTTCAAACTAAAATCGCGGCGTCTACTCAGGATCTCCACTGTTTGCCGACAGAATGTTCCATTAAAATTTTAATAAAAATGAAAAAGAAACACACCCAAAAACCCTTAAAACATCAATGGACTGGTCTATTTAATCAGTTGGAAATTCCGTTCGGCATACATGTGTTAGGTCATTCTTTAAACAAGGAAAAGCAGCTAGATGCCTTCGATTTGGCCAGGGCCTTCATCATTTCTTCTTCCTCGTGTATGCAAGCGGCAAATGCTCTAGAGAGACTGTGCGTATGCACAGGCTTGTCTGAGTCTTCGCTTCTCGCATATTATATTCGATATGTATATAAATCTTATGAGCTGGCTGATACGAACGAATTGATGTTGGCGTTGCTCATTGATAAATACATACATGTGTATAGTTATAAATTAAAATGAGCCATCACATATTTGTATAATGCGCGGATCCAGAGGGGGGAGGCAGGTGGTCCAGACCCGCTCCCTGCCAAGTTGAAGTTGAAAAATCACAAAAATGTAGTACGCTTTCTTAACAATACTCGTCAGGATCCTTAAAAAATCACAACGCTACGAAAAAGCTTCCTACACCTCAGGGCCTTGTTGAGTGGCTTGAATTGAATTTTATTTGCTGTTTTTAGTTTGTCTTGTTAATCTTGGTGTAAAAAGTTTGTATTTGAACAGACTTACCGTCACAGTGATTTGAGCAGACTTACACACAGTGATTTCAGTAGACAATTATTCGATTTTTTTGTACGGGGAGGGGTGGAATAGGGGAGCAAGCCAATTTACCAATTTATTTCAGGGGAACCAGGGAACAGGTACCCCCCCCCAGTGAGGGACTCACTTACACACAGTGATGAATATCAGAGCTGCATACTTCTTCCTCCCCTCTATAGTAGACGACACTGTTGAAATTCCACAAAGGCTCATACCAGTAGAAGGCATCTTCTCTGAAGCCTAGCAGTCGCCCAGTAAAGCTGGACCCTGACCGCATGTAAGAGTTCAAAAGTACATCGTATCTGTGGACTGTAAGGTAATGGGACAATGAGTTAACTCTGTGAATATTCATGCTTAGCTCTACCCACTTTGGAGAATTATATTTATCATATGACGTCGCGTCTGGGAGTGGAATAACGCCATGCAATAAAATCTGTAAAACACTAGTGGTTTATCGATTTTCGGGAAACGTTATGACGTCCATAACAACGTTGCGTTCATGATGACAAAATCATAACGTTTTTACGCCAGAAATGAGATTTTAAAGTATTTGTCATATGATAAATAGAATCTAACATTCGTGCTCTTGTATTATTGAATTTATTAAACTCGTTGCGAAAAAGAGATAAAATGCTCGGCAAGCCTCGCATTTTTATCTCTTTTCCCCAACTCGTTTAATAAATTCAATAAAACGTCCTCTATAAATAAACTTTCACTTTTGTACAACTTGTCAGGTCCACTAGTGTAAGATCATATCTAATCATATTTCCATAAGTAAACAGAACAAACGCTGATCAGGCAGCTCTAACAAGAGCTGTCTGAACTTGGTTTGCTCTGTTTGTAATTAGTTAAAAGATGAGTTATCTCTATGAGGTAAATGGTTTAAAAAGGTGTCTGCGTTTATCGTATGCTGAATTGTTTTGAAGCCTTTCGGGCAAACAGTGTAGACCTAGAAAAGACTGCTCTTGTGGGAGCAGTCTGAAAAGAAGGTATTATCATTGGACTTATAAAAAGGTGTGCGCAATGTACGATTTTAAGGCCGGATATGTTGAGGTCTTCGCTTTGGCTTGCTATTATCCTTGAGATGACCACGGTTCGTATTCGTGATACATGTGCAGGCTATAGCTTCCCCCAGGGAGTGGGGGTACTCTGGTACATTCATTTAAGCGTAGGCTTAGACCATTGGGGTTTTCCGTTTTTGTTTGTGTGTTTGTGTTGTTGTTTTTTGTTTGGCTGTTTGTTTTGTTTTTGTTTTTTAGGGGGGGGGGGGGTTGGGGGGGTCATTTCTATACATTTATGTTTTTTCTTATGGTCATGGTACAGCAAAAGGTTGCTAAATTTCAAATATTTTTGGGGTATGCCTGATATTCCTGATGTGGTTAAACAGTAGATGCTGGGTCCAAACAAATAAATTGAAAGTACCCCCCTGGGAGCTTTCCAGCCAGCATGCAATCAAGGGCCACTGTAGGCCAACCAGTGAAACGCCATTATCAAAGTGTTTTCTTCTGGAGTGTTTTCTTCTGTACTCACCTGGTTTCTGCAGTAGTCTGAAGTGCCCTGGGGACACTTCTTTTCTATATGGGAAGGTCCGTACGAAGTTATCACACATGATTTGATGTAGCAGAGCTGGTGAAGAAAAAGAAAGCATCTTACGATTAACTAATATTACATATTCACAAAATTCTGGTCCCTAGGTTATCAAACATTTTTGCATGCTCAACTCAACTGAGTGATCTATGAAATTTCTCAGGCATTTTAACGTTTATCAGCGTGGTCAATACAACATCTGAGTTTTTGAAAGCACGAACAGTCTTTATTTTTATAGAATTTTAGTTTTTATGGCCAGTTAATATTCAGTGGTCAGAGAAGTTCAGGGCCTGGCATAATCAAATAATGGGTTGGAAAGATTATAAACATATGGTCATTGCATCGGCTAAACTAAGTAAACCTTATGTGGATCTTTTCTGTTCGGCTCCGAATATATTGTAAACCAACTGGGACAGGTTGAAATATTTTCGCTCTACAACACATGTATAACTTCGGACACCGAACACGCTTTCTCTAGTGTCATTTGGAGGGATGACGCTAAATATGTGCATCGTCCTTCGGATCGGAACGCTAACTGGATGTCCCCTGTGCAGGGAGAGTCATCCCCTGTGCAGAGTCACCCCCTGTACAGGTTAAAGAACCCTACGGTAATTTAGATATGGTTACTTGTAGGCTTTTATCCGACAAAGTACACCTGCCGATAATACTCGCAAGAGGGTCTGGCAGTATATAGAGAAAGAAAGAAAGTAACTAGAAATGTGCCCAGGGGACACGGATACTGTCGCTGTTGAAAACTTCGCATATCCTCACAAAGTCAAAAGTGACATATTTTGATGAACAAAGGGCAATTAATCTTGAAGCGAACAGATGATATGGATCATTTTGGAGCTTGAGCAAGACAATTTGGTGGTAAGTTTTGTGACTATTATCGTTAAAGTCCATTTGAAATTAGCAAACTGTAATGGATAAAGCATTAAAGAGGCTAGATCTGTAACTATGAACATTTTTCGAAAAAAAAATATTTTCTTTTTAAATCATTTGTAAAAATAGAACTAAGTTATGTTTTCACAATAAATATGTTCAGTACAGCTCAGAGCTGCATGGAACAGTGAATTATCTAATAAAAACAGGTGATTTTTCTCTTGTTAGGAATTATTTACGTCCCTCCAATAATTCTAGTCAGTTGATTTTTAACAAAAATGCTGTTGTTTTGATAGATATACATGTAATTTGTTAAAATTTATGAAAATGGTAAAATGTTTACCCGAATTTGAGTATTTTACTGTATTCTTGAAAAATAGAAACTTTATTTCCAAAATTAGAATATCAAAAGCTACAGACTATGCAGCTCTAAGTCCTGAAGGACTATTGCGAAATAAACTATGTTAAAACTATGGAAAGGCATTATGGTAATTAACATTGTGAATAAGTTTGATAAAATGTTGATCAAAATTACTCGATTTAGAGACCAATTGAATTGTTATTTTTCAGCAACAAGGGGCAATAACTCATTTTGGCATATGGCAATATAGACCATTATCGAAGACGTTTTGGTATCAAACATTATGACCAAATTGCATATAAGTTGTTATCAAAATTACTGGACTTATAATTAGAGACTGGACGTCATCAATATGGTGAATTTACATGAAAAAGGGCAGCAACTCCATAAGGCATGGTGCGATATGAACCATTTAATATCAAACTTTAAGAGGGCATTATAGTACTTAGCAATGTGACCAAGTTTCATAAAACTCTGACTAATCCTACTAGACCTATAGTCCGTACACCATAAAATGGTGAATTTTCATGACCAAAGGGCAAAAACTACTGAAGGTATTGTGTGATATGGACCAGTATCGAACTCGAAAAAGACGCTTTGGTGCTAAACATTGTGACAAAGTTACATAAATACCAATTAAAACTATTCAATTTTGGTGTGACACACGGACGTAATGACAGAGGTAACACTTAAAGCTGCATAGTCTGTAATTTTTGATCTTTTAATTTTAGAACTAATGTTTCTATTTTTCAAGAACACAGTAAAAACTAAAATTCGGCCATACATTTTACCAATTTCGTAAATCTTAACAAATTATCAGTATCAAAACAACAGCATTTATGTTAAAATTTACTGTCTATAATTATTGGAGGGACGCAAATAATTACCAACACACCTGTTTTTATCAGATAATTCGCTTTTCCGTGCAGTTTACAGCTATAGTGAACAGATTTATTGTGAAAACACAACTTAATTCTACTTTTACAAATGATTTAAAAAGAAAATAAAAAAAATCGAAAAATGTTCATAGTTGCAGACTTAGTCTCTTTAAGGTCCCGACTATTGTCATGGCGGAGGCATAAAAAATCAGTTTATCCCTTTTTAAATTACAATTTCGAAAAAATCTTCGAGCCTTGATTATGTTAGGTATCAATAAACAATCTCAGGCTAACAAAGTACTTGTAGTGATTTCCTGTTTGTATAGTTGTGATTGGCAAATTTCACAGATCAAATTTCCTCAGCTGCATCGGCTAGCTACATGTAGATTAAGTGAATTCTACATGGAACAAGCTTTACTAAAATAGTTCTAAAGAGCGAATAACGAAGGTTCTGGCGAGACTGTGCGGATGTATAGCCTAGTATGTGTATTTATCGTTCATTTTCGATAAATAATATGTAATACGCCGAAAATGTGAATACGAAATGATAATTTAAAAGTCGTTCTCATAATGTATACTATACATAATTGTCTTCGAGTGAAATTTAAACGTGAAAACAAGCAAACTTAGTACCCCTTCTCTGGCCGCACAAACCAAAGCAAAGCATACAACTTCCGCGCTGGCTTTGTAAGAGGAGGAACTTGTTTGTTTGGTCTTGGCAAATCTAATGGGAGCAACATATTTAAATAATACAAATAGAAACAGCAGAACCGCCAGTTGAACTTTGATTTATTGAACCACAAGCTTCTGAGTCTCGCCTGAGTCTACACTATTGACCACTTTCTAAAGGGAAACAATAGTTTAAGTCATTAAATATATTTGATATGTTGAATAGGTAATGGAATAAATGGCTTCCTGACACAATGTAAATATGCACCAACTTCAAGCACCAAGCAAGACAGAACATAGATCGCTATTTGAAGTATCGTATTAGTACATTAAGTTTGACATTCAACTAAACATAAACCAGTTGAACTTCAGATTTATGTACAAAAGCGCAAAATCGCCTAGGTTGATGCAAGGTCGCAGCTGCAGCTGCATCTCCATAGCATTGACTAACCGTAGCCGGGTTTTCTTTACCGTAGTAGGATCGTAGCAGAAGCGCCTCGCCGCAGAAGCACAACATAATCGTGGCCAGCGCGATAGCCGAAGCGTAGCAGCATACTGAAAGCGTGAAGTGCCAGTCTACGCTTCTGCATCATTTTTGAATATTTTTGAGAAACTCCGTGATTGTTACCAACCCTTTTCATTCTAGATACCTGCAAACATGTTCTTTAGCAAACAGTGAAGACCCAGATGAAACGTCAGTCGTAAGTGGATAAATCACTCACGCTCTGCGCTCGTGATAAATTCACTTTAACAACTGACCTCCAGTCAGTGATATATTAAGCAACAAATCACAGCTAGCGCGAATCTATTCCGTAAACAAACCACATCTTTGTCTGCATATGCAGGCCTTTAAATGACTGACTGTAATATTATTGTTTTCTTAATTCTGAACCGTACCAAGTGGTGAGAATCGAATACATGTGGGTCAGGGCAAGAGAATTCGGTACTGCCCCCTCCACCAAAAAATCAAAAAGTGAAATCAGCTTGTTCAGCAATTCAGCGTTTGAATCCGCATCTTTCTGAATTCAGCAAGTTTTCAGCGTTTTACTTTAGTTTATCTCTGTACAGCATATATGTGCAAATGCCTCTATTAAATGCCAATGTTAACGTATCCAGCAGTACAAGACTTTAGCCTTCATCTTCATCTATACTCCGTGAATGCGAGCACCAAGAACTCTGGCGAGTCTGCACATAGGTGCAGTCTTGCATGAGTATTTGCTGCCAAATGATGCGAGTAGTACAGAAATCTCGTGCACTACATGGACACAAACATCACACTCTAATCCTTTTATTATTTGAGCCGCTGCATGGGATTTCCAACAATTTGACATTTTGGCAAGTGGAAACTCGGACGAGCATCTGTAGCCTCCTTTTAAGCTTAGAAACTCCAAATGGTGTTCAATCAGTAGCTTAACACTCATAGAATACTCAAGCGACTAGCAAAAGCTCTGATCAGACTGCGCGTATGCGCAGGCTGGTCTGAGGCTTTGCTGGTCGCACATACCACATTGTTGGAAATCTCATGCACTGGCTCATTAATTTTTCTTATCTGGATTCAAAACAGTCCTAAGTAAAATAAATGTCGGCCAAGCTTATAAAGGTATTCATACCATCAATGAATATATTTTGATAAAGGATTTTACTGTTCATTCACGATATCTTGGCTCAAAGAAACCGTTATTTGGATTTTACCATTACGTCAATATAGGTAGATTCTAGCTTCTTCTAAATGTTCTTATGTACATATGGTATTAAGCTATATATACATGAAGCATTATTCTATCAATCTGTGTGGTGTAGAGGATTGCGTCGAGAACTATCAAACATATTTGATTTCATGTTGTACGGTTATGGTGTTCGAGTCCTATGGAATCGTTTTTTTTTTCAATTTGTCATTCGTATCTCGATCTCTCTCATGATTGTCATGCTCAATTATGCTTTCACACACATGCTTTTTTCACTGCGCATACTTCACTTGGCTGTAGAAATGTAGCAGGCTTTTCGATCGCAAGCCAAAAAACTGCTGCCACGGACCCTATATAGGATCCGTGTTACTGCACATGTTATTTTAAAAGTACGCGAAGAAGATGTCGTGAAGGATGTACTTTTTGCCCCATTATCAAATTATGTAGAGTGCGTCTGGTTATTGTTATGCATTTTTGAGCACATCTTGGAGCAGAAAATTTGACATTTTGACGGGAAACGTTGACCGTAATTGTTTTTATGTTATTTTTTTTATACTTTACAGCTTTCAGTATTTGCTTATAAAGTGTGTTTTTTTCCACCGATCATATTTGATTTTCTGTCAGGTTACAACTTTAAATCAAAACTACAATGCCTCTTTAAAAGGTCATCATCGGCCTGCCAGCGAATGACCATGTAAATGTTGTTTCGCTGGTGGGCCGTTTATGTTCCGCTTTTAGCTGTTACAGTATTGATGACTAAAACGTTGTCAGAGCTGAACCCTCCCCTGACGAAACTTTTATGGATCCACGCCTAGCGTCACTCTTATGCCCAGGTCACACATTCACGGATCAACTCGCCGGTTCTACCACGGATTAAATCTCACGGATGACCCCGGAAAAGCCAATTTCCGTCGTCTGATACGGATGCACTATATACGTGCTCGAATAAGTTGTAGCAATCTGAATAATGATTTATTTATCAATCATCTTCGTGACAATCCTTTCTGTAATTGGTGCAATGAAATAGAAGATAGCTAACACTTCTTCTTTCATTGCAACAATTATAGAAACGAGCGTCATCTATTTGTCGAAGCTGCAAGAGACTTTCAACGACTAACCACACAATTATTGTTATACGGAAATGAAATAGTTGACAATACACTTAATTCAACATTATTTCGAGCAGTACATGATTATATAAAGAGCACCAAACGTTTTGACAATACATAAACATATTTTTCTTTTTTACTTGGAAATTTAAATATATTTATCTCACTTTCTGCTATACACAATTTTCCCTATGTCGGTAGAGCAGGCCTGCTCCTTTGAACTGGTGGACTCAACAAATGGGTGAACATTGACATGGAGTATTCGATCATTGTAATAAATTTTCACGAGTGTGGAAAAAAATACACCAGACACATATCAGATAATTAAAGACAAGCGGTATGGATGCCGATCCACTAGGATTGGGATTGGCAGACATATTTTTTGCCTTTAAGAATCTGAATGATGCTAACCTGCACTCAAAACGCACTCATAGACAGTTATTTATATATTTATTTATTTATTTATATTTATCTATTTATATATTTATTTATTCTTTATGATTTTGTATAGTTGACAATATGTTTTGTAGCCATGTTTACATGCTTTGATTGATCTGTATGTGTAGGGGGAGGGTCGTAACTAATGTTGCGAGAACTTGTGACCCAACCCCATTGCTGTAAATTGTGGCAATAAAATATGTATAAACTAAACAATATATACGTATGATTAAGTTTACGGATGCAATACGGAAAGCTGCTGCCACGAATGATGCCTGATTGTATCCGTGGCTAATCCGGCGTCCAGTCCGTGAATATGTGACCTGGGCATTATGCCCAGGTCACACATTCACGGATCACCACGCCGGTTCCACTACGGATCAAATCTCACGGATGACCCCGGAAATGAGCAATGTGAAGTTGGTTTGTTTTTCGTTTTTCGCTTTTCACTTTTCGTTATTCGTTTTTCGTTTTTCGTTATTCGTTTTTCGTTTTTCGTTTTTCACTTTTCGTTTTTCGTTTTTTGACATTCGAAATCAGACTGAATATCGTATTTTGCCATTTAAAATCCTATTTTGACATTCAAACCGAGTGAGGCCGAATATCGTATTTTGACATTAAAAATCCCATTTTGACATTCGAACTGGGGCCGAATATCGTATTTTGACATTTAAAATCCTATTTTGACATTCAAAATCGGGCCGAATATCGTATTTTAATATTCAAAACCCTATTTTAACATTCGAACTGGGGCCGAATATCGTATTTTGACATTCAAATCCCATTTTGACATTCGAACTGGGACCGAATATCGTATTTTGACATTCAAAATCCTATTTTGACATTCGAAATGAGGCCCAATATCGTATTTTGACATTCAAAATCCTATTTTGACATTGGAACTGAGGCCGAATATCATATTTTGACATTCAAAATCCTATTTTGACATTCGAACTGTAGCCGAATATCGTATTTTAAATTCAAAATCCTATTTTGACATTCGAAAACAGGCCCGAATATCGTATTTTGAAACTCAAAATCCTATTTTGACATTCGAAAACTGGTCCGAATATCGTATTTTGATATTCAAAATCCTTTTTCGACATTCGAACTGAGGCTGAATATCGTATTTTGACATTCAAAATCCTCTTTTGACATTCGAAATCGGGCCGAATATTGTATTTTGATATTCAAAATCCTATTTAAATAGGGCCGAATATCGTATTTTGATATCCAATATCCTATTTTGACATTCGAACTTGGGCCGAATATCGTATTTTGACATTCAAAATTCTATTTTGACATTCGAACTGTAGCCGAAAATCGTATTTGGACATTCAAAATCCTATTATGACATTCGAAATCGGGCCGAATATCGTATTTTGATATTCAAAATCCTTTTTTGACATTCGAACTGAGGCTGAATATCGTATTTTGACATTCAAAATCCTATTTTGACATTCGAACTGGGACCAAATATCGTATATTGACATTCAAAATCCTATTTTGACATTCGAAATCGGGCCGAATATTGTATTTTGATATTCAAAATCGCATTTTGACATTCAAAAACCTATTTTGACATTCGAACTGGTACCGAATATCATATTTGGACATTCAAAAACCTATTTTGACATTCGAACTGGTACCGAATATCGTATTTTGACATTCAAAATCCTATTTTGACATTTGAACTGAGGCTGAATATCGTATTTTGACATTCAAAATCCTATTTTGACATTCGAAATTGGGCCGAATATCGTATTTTGATGTTCAAAATCCTATTTTGACATTCGAACTTGGGCCGAATATCGTATTTTGACATTCAAAATCCTATTTTGACATTCAAACTGGGACCGAATATCGTATTTTGACATTCAAAATCCTATTTTGATACGATATTCGGCCCGATTTCGAATGCCAAACTAGGATTTTGAATGTCAAAATACGATAATCGGTCCCAGTTCGAATGTCAAAATAGGATTTTGAATGTCAAAATACGATATTCGGCCTCAGTTCGAATGTCAAAATAGGATTTTGAATGTCAAAATACAATATTCGACCCGATTTCGAATGTCAAAATAGGATTTTGAATGTCAAAATACGATATTTGGCCTCAGTTCGAATGTCAAAATAGGATTTTGAATGTCAAAATACAATATTCGACCCGATTTCGAATGTCAAAATAGGATTTTGAATGTCAAAATACGATATTCGGCCCCAGTTCATACGTCAAAATAGGATTTTGAATGTCAAAATACGATATATTGCCCGATTTCGAATGTCAAAATACGATATTCGGTCCCAGTTTGAATGTCAGAATATGATTTTAGATGTCAAAATACAATATTCGGCCCGATTTTGAATGTCAAAATAGGAATTTGAATGTCAAAATACGATATTCGGTCCCAGTACGAATGTCAAAATAGGATTTTGAATGTCAAAATACGATATTCGGCCTAAGTTCGAATGTCAAAATAGGATTTTGAATATCAAAATACGATATTCGGTCCCAGTTTGAATGTCAAAATAGGATTTTGAATGTCAAAATACGATTTCCGGCCCCAGTTCAAATGTCAATATAGGTTTTCGAATGTCAAAATACGATATTCGGCCCGATTTCGAATATCAAAATAGGATTTTGAATGTCAAAATACGATATTCGGCCTCAGTTCGAATGTCAAAATAGGATTTTGAATGTCAAAATACGATATTCTGCCTCAGTTCGAATGTCAAAATAGGATTTTGAATGTCAAAATAAGATATTCGGCCCAAGTTCGAATGTCAAAATAGGATTTTGAATATCAAAATACGGTATTCGGCCCCATTTCGAATGTCAAAATAGAATTTTGAATATCAAAATACGATATTCGGTCCCAGTTTGAATGTCAAAATAGGATTTTGAATGTCAAAATACAATATTCGACCTCAGTTCGAATGTCAAAATTTGAATGTCAAAATACGATATTTGGTCCCAGTACAAATGTCAAAATAGGATTTTGAATGTCAAAATACGATTTCCGGCCCCAGTTCGAATGTCAAAATAGGATTTCGAATGTCAAAATACGATATTCGGCCCGATTTCGAATATCAAAATAGGATTTTGAATGTCAAAATACGATATTCGGCCCAAGTTCGAATGTCAAAATAGGATTTTGAATATCATAATACGATATTCGGCCTCATATCGAATGTCAAAATTTGAATGTCAAAAAACGATATTCGGTCCCAGTACAAATGTCAAAATAGGATTTTGAATGTCAAAATACGATTTCCGGCCCCAGTTCGAATGTCAAAATAGGATTTCGAATGTCAAATTACGAAATTCGGCCCGATTTCGAATATCAAAATAGGATTTTGAATGTCAAAATACGATATTCGGCCCAAGTTCGAATGTCAAAATAGGATTTTGAATATCATAATACGATATTCGGCCACATTTCGAATGTCAAAATAGGATTTTGAATGCGAAAATACAATATTCGGCCTCAGTTCGAATGTCAAAAAAGGATTTTGAATGTCAAAATATGATATTCCGCCCGATTTCGAATGTCAAAATAGGATTTTGAATGTCAAAATACGATATTCAGCCTCAGTTCGAATGTCAAAATAGGATTTTGAATATCAAAATACGATATTCGGCCCGATTTCGAATGTCAAAATAGGATTTTGGATGTCAAATACGATATTCGGCCACTGTTCGAATGTCAAAATAGGATTTTGAATGTCAAAATACGATATTCGGCCCAATTTCGAATGTCAAAATAGGATTTTGAATATCAAAATACGATATTCGGCCCGATTTTGAATGTCAAAACGAAATACGAAAAGCGAAAAACGAATAACGAAAAACGAAAAGCGAATAACGAAAAACGAATAACGAAAAACGAAAAGCGAAAAACGAAAAACAAACCAACTTCACATTGCTCCGGAAATGCCATTTTCCGTAGTTCGATACGGATGCACAACGGTGTGGCTACGGGTTTCGACGTATCTACCAAGGATAAGATAGAAAAGGAGCCGTTTGGTGACATGATTGATACGGTTTGTTACGGTCTAGTACGGAATGCCACGGTTTAATACGAGAATGACACGGTTAAATACGGAACGACATGTGTCAAGGCGTGTGCACTGCGGATGAAGAACGGTTTGCTACGGTCACCTACGGTGCAAGTAAGGGTTAGTACGGATAAGAAGGGTCTGAAGCGGGTTAATACGAACCGCCACGGACCTAACCCGATAACCAGTCCGTACATACAAAACTGTCGTCAGGGTATGAAAATTCAGATGAGTGATCCAGGGTGTTTTATAACTTTTACTGAATGTAGAAACAAAATTAGTCCTTGGCGATTTGGACAAATTGTGTTAAGAGATGATTGTGATTATAAACTGTCAGTGTTGAGTGGTAAGCAGATAAGAACCTGATCACACTGCATCATATCAGTTTGAGCCGGGTCTGAACCGTTCCATTTCAGTCACAAATAGTATTGATTCAGGGGGTATTCTCGAGTTTTCTTGCTGCATAGGCTCGGCTCTTGAATCTACTGTTTACCCTAAAAAATACCAATCCCTTCAGGCATACCCCAAAAATATTTGTTATTTTAGCATATCCTAAAATATTATTCCAATTCAGAATCTTTACTTTTAATAGACCTTAATATGACCCACAAAAATAGTGGTGACCCCCAACACTATCCACACAAAAATTCACACACCCCAAAATATTCATTTTTCTTAAAATCTCCAAAATTATCCAAATTCAAAATATTGACGCCCAAATGATGGTCAAGCCTATGTGTACATATAAATATCAGAGTACACCCCAAACGTGTGTGTACGTGTTCTGGTGGTGGTCGTCTGTAAAAGTACTGGGCCAGGGTAATAGGGTAAATGATGTAGAAGCATTAAGATCGATGTAACATGTTTATGTCACCAAAATGTTAGGCCTGCTCTAGATCCAAACTGTTTGACACTGGTGGCATTCCTGAAAAAAAAATATTTTAAAAGTGGACTTTTTTTCTAAAAAAATCAGCAGGCAACAAAAAAGAGACTCAAATCACCCAGAATGCAAAAAAAAACACAAAGCTAGTTTAGACTATCTGAGCCTCATCACGAGGGGCGCACAACATTTCAGCTCAACCCATTTCGTCGAATAGACACTGCGTCTAATACGTCAATTGATCTAAAAACTGTCTGTTACGCCTTTTCGTTGAAAAAAGACTTAATGATTTTAAACATTATATCGCACCTTTGTTATTTTTTGTCTTTTTTCGGAAATTTTTGCGAGCATTTTATTTTCGCGAATAGTGTTAAAAGGCATATTTGCGACGTTAAAAATTCGCGACTAGGGCATGATTTACCTACATCAGTAAACGATAGAGTGATATACCATGTCGCGAGGGTTTTATTTTCACGAAACTTCGCATATGCGCAGTTTCGCAAAAATAAAACTCTCGCGAAAATTTCCAAATTTATAGTATTTAGACGATCTGCCTGTGGTCCGCCATATTGATTTCACTACATCACAAAAATAGAAGAAGTGCAGTTCTATATTAGCAACAGGGACATCCTAAAATAGCATACAAATGCTTTGATTATTCCAAAGATCGTATCTATAAGGAACATACTTACTGGAAGTGTGTAGATAGGAAATGCCAGAGATGTTTGACCACAAAAAAAAAAACGATCAGGTGATAAGAGAAACTGAACACTATATTCATGGGCCAAACCAACCAGATCTGGTGTCTATGTCAAGAATAAAGGATGCTGTATCTTTGGAACCACCATCACGTCTGATTAAATCAAGAATTACAGGATGAGAGCACCAATGAAAGTGTTGGTTATCTACCGCGGCTTGCAACCGTTAAGAATGTGTTTGTCACTGGCAAATAAAGATCAGCCTTCGTAGACCACTTGTCTTTCCTTACCATTATAGGTGTCAACAAAATTTAGACGAAGCAATAGACATTTTTAGACGAATTATGACACTTTTCGACGAAATGTAGACAAAATGCCGAATTCGGCGAAATATCTTTCAGACGAAATGTCCTTTAGACGAAATAGGTTTAGACGAAATGTCATGGATCCCATCACTAGAAACCTGTCTTCAGATGTTTTCTCGCGTCGAGGTCGATGTATACCCTCGTGTAGGTTCTTTTAAACACATTGCAGAAGCGGAGAGTAGTAATGCGTATGTGTCAGCACATGGTGGTTTGGTTCTTCAACCCTTTATGTTCCAATGGATAATCTCATACAGATTTTTATTTATTTTATTTGATAAAATTAAGATGGAATTATTCATTTTATATCTAATTAATATGAGATCACAGGTCACATCTTCCAAATTTTGATGTTTTATGTACCTAAAGATTATTTTTACTTTAACAAAAAAGTTCATATCCTGATGAAATGCAGCATTTTGCGGCATTGCATCTGGGTCTTTGCTGTTTGTCAAAGTACTCATTAAGGAGTCAAATGGTTAAACATCCATGTACGGCTATCAATTGTAGCCCAAGACGGGAAGGGCAAACAGTATAGCTCTGTCTCACAAGACGAAACTGAATCTCCTGGGCTTGCTAATTCGATATAAACCATCGTGGACCGTACCTATTCCGTATTTAACCTTGGTATTACGTAGCATTACCGTTAACTACCTTGCTAATCCCTACCTATCCGTAATGCAACTTATTGAGACCGTACCGTTCCGTAACAAATTCGTAGCAAACCTTAGCCAATACGTGGTGTTACCGTAATAGCCCGTATTTAAACCGTAGAAATCTTTGGCGACTTTGAGACTACGAATAAGTAAGAACTTGTACGGTTTAAATACGGACTACAGCGGACCAGTACGTTCTAACACGGTTTAGTAAGGATGTGCTACGGTTGTTTGATCCGTGGTCAAATTTTGAACATGTTCAAAAACTGTCAAGGATGGTCAAGGATGTACAAGTACTACTACGTATGAATACGGATGCAACAAGGAAATCTACGGACCAATACGGATCGCCACGAATGATGCCGGATCGTATCCGTGGCTAATCCGGCGTCCAATCCGTGAATGTGTGACCTGGGCATAACACTGGGACTGGATCTGAGGCTATGTCATCTAAGACTACTTGTTGAATGCGCACAGCAAGCCATGAGTTGATTCACCAATGGATAGACTCTCTGTCCCATAATAATCAAATTTGTGCTGGATAAAGTCGGGTAAATTCGGACATCAGGTAAATTCGGACACACATTTGCAGACAGTGGAAATCCAGATGAGACGGTTCCTTATGAGTTGTCTCATCAGGATTTTCACTGTTTACTTAGTTAATTTATTTTTTTATTACAATACGCTAAGTTGCAATTTCACAGGATTGCGTTACTTGACGTCCTGGGTAAGATAGTATGGGTAAGATAAGATTTTCTATCCCAGGGTAAAATCTCAGATATCCTTATCCGGTGTACAGTACACTTTCTACATAGCTCACTATAAATAACTGGAAAACATATACATATGTCATATAACTCCAAGATTACTAAGTAAAATGCAATTCTTCAAGAATCAGCTTTTAAACTTCACCTTTAGCTCATTTCAATTTTTGAGAGAAAACTCACTTTGCACTTTACCAGGAGCGCACTGACGCAGAAAAGGTCTATCGCATGGCCAATTTTAGAAGTTTTAGAAGATTATATACAAAAAAACCTAAAATCACAAAATCTATTTGAATTAAAAAATATAAAAAATAACATTATCAATAAAACTAATGTTTTAAAGACTTGGTGTCGAAACTTTGGATGGCCTGCAGGTATGCGCTATAAACACTGTGTGAGCCCGGCTGTCCGCCCAATTTGCTTTCTTAACATTCCTCCTGACACCAGATATTGATTAATCTAAGTTCACCATGGGTCGTGTATTACTCGGCTTTTCGCTTACTGTAAAGGCGGCGCCTCATGAATGCGTAATTAGGACTAGTCAACCTTAGGCATAGGTAAAAGATGAAAAGGGGGCGTGGTTTTATTCAAAAGTAACTGTATCCTCTTGTGCCATCACCTCAGTCATTATTTAGTCCTTAAAACGCCAGCAAAATAACTGCATCTGAAAATGTCTATTTGACATGAGCAGGGAGGCAAACATTGTGGACCCAGATCAGACTGCTCCTACAGGAGCAGTCTGATCTGGATTCACACTGTTTATCCATGAGGCTTCAAATAGTTTAGTGGACGACAAAAGCATACATTTTGTGATTATGCGCTTTAAGGGTTAGTGAACGTGAGTTCAGTGTGTATACGGTTAGGATTTTCATGAAATGCAAGCACGTTTGCGCGGCTCAAAAAGCTTACTTATTCTTTACCAAATTGTAAATAAAATCTAATATCCCTACCTTAGCAGATGAAATAGCCGAACCACACCCAGATATGAATATTAAAGTTGCCGCCTTTACAGTAAGCGAAAAGTCAAGTAATACATTAGAGCCAGTTGATCATAATGTATGTCGAACTTACCAAAGAAACATATGATGGCGATTGGAACAACACAAAGTTTGCACGTTCTCCTCGTCTTCCTACTCTGCAATAGATTGATTAGGGTAAAGTCAGGTATATTCGGACAGACAGCTAAATTCGGACAGCCACCTTATTGGTTTCATAGTTCAATTATTGGAATAAAGAATAAATTAACTAAGCAAACAGTGAAAATCCTGATGAGACGGCTCATAAGGAGCCGTCTCATCCGGATTTACACTGCTTACAAATGTGTGTCCGAATTTAGCTGATGTCCGAAGTTACCCGACTTTACCCTACTGCTCCAGGCGTTAAATAGGATAAAGTCGGGTAAATTCGGACATCAGGTAAATTCGGACACACATTTGCAAACAGTGGAAATCCAGATGAGAGGGCTCATTATGAGCCGTCTCATCAGGATTATCACTGTTTGCTTAGTAAATTTATTTTTTATTCCAATAATTGAACTATAAAAACAAGCAAGGTGGTTGTCCGAATTTAGCTTTGTGTCCGAATTTACCCGACTTTACCCTAATTAAACTGGAAACGGTGCTCTACTGTTCCAGGCATTAAACAAGTTTTACAGGGAATTGTACATGTATTTTAGACAGGTGCTTAGGCGGTGGTGGTTGAGAATGGTTATACGATACATTCTTCGGACAGTGGAATCGCTGCGTAGCTGCGCATGTCCGTTTGAACAGTTAATACTACAAGCATATGCAATAAGTAATACACTATCGCGTGCTGGCCCAAATAATATATACTACTCAAACTTTGATCGTATATCGTCCGCCCAATTCAAGTTCAGACTGGATTGACGCGCGTTTGAAGAAGAGCTCTCAATTGCACATTCTACAGGGCTAGAGTTCATCCTTATGGGTGACTTTAATATCGATATTACGCATAGTATCAATGATAAATGGATGAATCGTATTCAGCTTTATGTACTCACACAGCTTGTAAATTCAACTACCCGTGTTACACAGTCTTCATCGACAATCATTGATCAGGTCTATACTAGCAATCCAGAAAACATTACTGAGACCTTTGTGCCTTACTATGCAATAAGTGATCATTTTCCAGTCTGTCTTTCAAGAAAAGTAAATGCAAAAATATCTAAACCTGAACATAGCACCACCTCTTACCGCTGTTTCAAGAAATTTGATGAAACTTTGATTCTGAACGTCCTTTCCAGTTGTCTTGAGTATTTTAAATCTGACCGGGAGTCAGTTGATGAAGATTTTGCTGCATGGCACTCTGTTGTTATACAATGCTTGGACAGGTACGCCCCCATTAAACACAAACGGGTAAAATCTTCTCGTTTTCATGTCTGGTATATTCCTGAGATAGGTGAAGCTCGCAAATTACGAGATAAATTCAATTGTCTAAACGAATGGACAGAATATAAAAAAGTTCAGAAACAAAATTAAAAAATCTAACTAGAAACGCAAAGCGTTAGTACTTCGCAGACTCTGTGGAATCTTCGAAAAACACAAATCTTAAACAGAAATAGTACTAGAACAAGCCAATTAGATCTTACTAACCTTATTGGCTATGTTAACAATAAGGTTCCAGAAAATACATATTTTAATATACCCTGCATTACTACTGAGCAAGTATTCTAAGTCATAAATTCGCTAGATACCTCTAACAAGCAACAGGGTTAGATGGCATTAGCCGGAAGATAATACAATTAGCAGCAAATTGTCTCTCTCCAGTGATTGCTGGTTTAATAAATAAAAGCATAAACTCTGGATCATTTCCGAGTCAACTGAAAAGTGCTAAAGTGTTTCCCATAAACAAAGGAGGACAAAAATCTGATCCATCAAACTACAGGCCCAACTCAATCTTGCCTACCATATCTAAAAGCTTTGAAAACATGTAAATAAACATCTTATAAACTACCTTAACAAAAACAAATTAATTCATGAAAAACAACCTAGGTTCCGCCAAAAACATAGTTGTCAAACTGCGCTCATGAAGGAGATTGATCAGTGGATGCAGTGCATAGATAATGATGATTTTATAGGCTGCTTATTCGTTGATTTCAAAAAAGCTTTCGACGTCATTGATCACTCGATTCCGTTAAAGAAACTCATTAGATATAGATTTAACCGCAAATCTATGGCCTGGTTCACATCATATCTTAGTGATAGGCAACAAGCAGTCGTCCACGGAAATGGTCTCTCTGCTTTCACGTACATGGAATCTGGTGTTCCACAAGGCTCTATTCTAGGACCAACCCTATTCTTATTATTTATCAACGATCTTCCCCTCTTCATATTTATTGCTACTCAGATTTCTTTGCAGATGACGCAACTCTCCACACACATGATAACAAACCTAATAAAGTAGAAGAGAAATTACAATGTGGCGCAGATAATGCAAAGGATTGGAATGGACAAAATAATATGAATATCAATTATGACAAAACGAATTATATGATGTTAGGTAGAACAAAAAAACAGAACGTACCTCAAGAGTTTGATATCAGAATAGTCGACAAACACATAAAAAACACGCAAAACCATACACTACTAGGCATACATATTGATGATAAACTTTCTTGGTGTTCCCATATAGACCATTTATGTTCCTCAATTTCATCAAAGATATCTTTACTAAGACAGATATCAAAATATGTTTCAACTGAAGGTCAAATTTTTTTTTATCAAGGATATATTTGCCCTTAATTGATTATGGATCAATGGTATGGGGGACTACCTCCTCATCAAACCTTGACATAATATCTCAACTCCAAAAACGCACAGCACGAATAATATTGCATGCATATTCTCCATCGGCGGAAATGTTCAAAGAATTAAGTTGACTACCAATAGTGAAACGATTAAACTATTACATACAAAGCCATGAAGAATTTGACAACCCAGTATATCACGGATTTAATGAAGCCAGTGGCTGAAACCCATAATCGTACGCTGCGATTGTCGGTCAATGGTGCATTAGCTGTTCCAATGTCTCGCTCTTCCCTGTTTGATAGGTCATATTCGTATGCAGCCCCAAACTGTGGAATTCGATTCCGATTCCAATTCGCAATGCATCATCTCTAACAAGTTACGAAGACAGGATCAAATCCATATTATAAATAGTGTGTTGTGACACTTCGTGACTTTATCAATAGTTCATTTTAATCTTAACTGAATAATATTTTGTCCAATGCAAAGATTTAAATGTTTCGGTTTTAAACGCCCTTTCACTGTATGTTGCCTTTTTTTTAACACCAAATGCACAGCTCAGGCTCGGGCCCAGGCTAGGGTTGCACCCAAACTCGTTGTCTGTTTACATCCATCTGCTGAATCTGGGCGACTGAGCAGTGATTCACCGTCGCCTTAGTTCAGAAGCTTGGCACTCCTCTTGGATGCATGCTGATAATAATTATTTCATTAATGACTGTGCTTATGATAGTATAAGTATAGGTTTTATCATTTTATATATGTCATGCAAATGTTTTTTGTTTTGTTTTTTGTTTTATATATACGTTTGTACTGAGGGCCGCATGGTAGAATAGTTTTATAATAGCTAAATGTGTTTACCCTCATTAAATAATGTATATAAATAAATAAGTGGTAATTGAAGAGGCAGTGGGTATCAGCTTTTAACGCAAATCACAAAAAAGCGGTCAGGCCTATGGATGTATAAATATTACCAGTGCATCTTTCACAGAACCCTTCCATTCCCCAACCTTCTGGGTACACTTTGCTGAACTGAGACATTTGAATATTCGAATACCTGAAATAGTCAAATGGGTATGGTGCTGTATTTAGAACTCCATGGTCATGGATTCGAAGCTCAGAACACCTTAATTAATGTTACTGTTTCTTTTTAATTTTTGAGTTCTCATATACTGTCGTGCCAACCAAGAGTGACAGTGATGGAATACTTTGTTTACAATTGCTAAGTAAAAAACTAACGTGTACACTTCACTTGAGCATACGCGAATCGATAGCTCACTTGTGTATTAATCCTATCCTGTGGATAGGATAAATACACACGTGATCTATCGATTCTAAGTCCCTGATAACTTTGTAAACAAAACATGACGTCACTGTCACTCTTGGCTGGCAGGAAAGTACTTGTATGTTTTAAGATAAAAGAGCGAGCTCATGAGAAGATGCTTTGTTCGGGTTTGGTTTGTTGCGTTACGTCCCAGTCAACAGCTATGGCCATGTCGGTACGGCCACACTTTTTCCTGGGCGGTTAACCAGTACTTCGTGCACATACTTTCGCCTGTAACTGACAACAACCCTTCTTGAACGAATCAGCGGAAGGGAGGAGAATGACTAGAAATTATTTCATGGCCAATCTCCACGAAAGTATTGGACCGGGCCGGGATCTAACTCGCAACCCTGGATCTGCAGTTAGTCAGACACGTTACCGATTGGGCTACACGGTCCGGTATGAGAAGTTGGTACTTATCGCACATGCGAACAGTGAAGGCTCAGATGAGCTTGCACAAATGAGCCGCGACATGAGATTTCCATCAATGTGGCATTTTGACATGTGTAGACTCAGACGAGCCTCTGCAGCCACCTTTTAAGCTTAGAAGCTCCAAATGGTGTTCAGTCAGTAGCTTAACAATCATAGAATCCTCAAGCGACTAGCAAAGGCTCTGATCAGACTGTGCGTATGCGCAGGCTGATCTGAGGCTTTGCTGGTCGCACATACCACATTGTTGGAATTCTCATGCACTGGCTCAAATGTGTAGTCTTGCAATTATCTATTTTGCTCGCCATTTTTTGACTCAAAAGAGTACTGCACGCACGCTTTTCCGTCCTATCGACCGTTAACACGTTTAATAATTCACTGAATCAGATGCTATACGTAAATCAATTTATTCTGGGTACCGTAAATATCGCCACAAGAAGCAATGCAGATGCAAAAATTTAAACATTCCCTTTGTACATGTATCAACGCCGTCTAGATAAACCAGGCTTTAATGACAAAAATGTGAAGAATTAGGAGGTGTATACATATTCTGTATAAAAAAACTACAGGTATTCATTTCTAAAATGCATGTTGCAATCAAAACGCATATTATTGGAAAAAAATAGCCTACAAAAGCGATGTCCACTGCAATGTTAACGTTAACCTGTTGTTATTCTTATAAGCAAAGCAAACAGTTCCAAAACAAAATTTCAATTTACCCAAACATTGTAAGTTTTTATCACGCACGTGTTCACGTTTCTGCCCTGACAGAACATTACTTATAATTATAACTGAGCCGCAACATGATATGTCCAACCATGTGTTATGTGCGACCAGCAAAGGCTTAGACCAGGACCTAAGCTTAAAAGGAGGCTGCACAGGCTCGTCTCAGTCTACGCTTTGCCAAATGCCACAATGTTGGAAATCACATATCGTGGCTCAAATTATCATTCCAAAACAAAATTGTATCCTACCCATTCATCCTTATCTTACTCATACGTTTTTGTCTCGCGTGCATTTACGCGTGCATTTACGATTTTTGGCATAATACAGTGGCGGATCCAGAAGGGGTTCAGGGGTTCGCTAGACCCCCCTCTCTGTCCCTCGTTTTTAAATATCTTGTGAAAATGAAATAATTTGTTCTCAGTGAGACCAAATTATTTCCTTTGCATGGAATATTTAAGAAAAATGAGATAAAATGAGCAAAGCGAACTCCCCCCACCCCCACCACTACTTTATACAAATGAACCCATTCCAGAAATCCTGGATCTGCCCCTGTAATAATAATTATGAAATTAATTAACAACTACTATAACTAACATACTAACCCAAACGGGTACTCCATTCATCATATAAAAGGAAACAGTTTGATATTTTAAACTCATGCATAATATGTACTTTGTCCAAGAGTAATAGAATGTATGCACTATTCCACGTTCGGCCATACGTCAATAATGCACCATTGTACATTCGGCCATAAGTTATTGGAAACGATGTTTACATCGTTGCCAATGGTATCAATGTAAACCCAATGGTCAGAAAAACGTGGTTGACCATTGAAAGCTTAAATATGATTGAAACAGAATTATAAGCTTATTTGTACATCAAACGGAGAGGGTCTCAACGGGGTACCTTAAAAATCAGTATTTTGTTTGTTAAAATTACGCTTTAATCAGTTTAATTTAAGAGAAAAAAATCATTTTGTAATGCTGAATGTGCTAACTGGTAAAAATGAGTTTTATGAAGACGCTTATTGGTAAAAAATTTGGGACAAATTCGCAAATCAGTAAACCCCATTGGATGCCTCAAACGAGCGTCAGAAAAACAATGCCTTGGCATGAGAAACCCTGCTCTTGTACGACGATAACCGTTTGCAATATCTATGCCAGATATTGCAGTTAAAAGCACAATAGTACGGAAGCCCTGGAGGGACATTTTTACTTATTACTTATCACTTATTACTTACTACTTATTACTTATCACTTATTATTTATTACTTATTACTTATTACTTACTACTTATCACTTACTACTTACTACTTATTACTTATCATATCACCGGGCCGCGTAGCGCAGTCAGTAACGTGTCTGGCAACAGATGCGAGTCTGATTGCAGATCCAGGGGTCGCAAGTTCGATCTCGGCTAGGTTCCATACTTTTGTGGAGATTGATCATGGAATAATTTCTACGGTCATTCTCCTCCCTTCCGCTGAATCAATCAAGAAGGGTTGTTGTCAGTTACAAGCGAAAGTATGTGCACGAAGTACTGGTTAACTGCTTGTTCAAGCTTGCTTGTTCGAGCTTGCCCAGGAAAATATGTGGCTAGCTGAACTGACTATCACGCCATGACAATAGCTGTTGACTTTGGACGTAAAGCAACAAAACAAACAAACAAGCAAACAAAACTTATCATATCATTATATCACCCATATAATGGCGGGAAACTCCATTGTACATTCCATGTAATAGCCGTAAGCTGTAGTAGTAGTAGTAGCAGTAGCAGCAGAAGAAGAAGTAGTAGTAGTAGTAGTAGTAGTAGTAGTAGTAGTAGTAGTAGTAGTAGTAGTAGTAGTAAAAGTAGTAGTAGTAGTAGTAGTTAAATATAGGTGGTGGTAATGATTGTAGTAGTAGTAGTAGTAGTAGTAGTAGTAGTAGTAGTAGTAGTAGTAGTAGTAGAAGTAGTAGTAGTAGTTGTTGCAGTAGTAGTAGAAGTAGTAGTAGTAGCAATAGTAGTAGTTGTTATTGTTGCAGTAGCAGTAGTAGTAGAAGTAATAATATTAGTGGTGGTAATGATTGTAGTAGTAGTAGTAGTAGTAGTAGTAGTAGTAGTAGTAGTAGTAGTTTGTTTGTTTGATTTGATTCTTTATGTCCCATCAACAATCTTTCAGTTAAACAGGGACGGGTCTTCCTGGGTTGAACCAGTACTAAGCTAGGATAAATGTGTCTTGCTCACGGACAGCAATGCAGTGACGTCGGTGAGGCTCGAGCCTGCGGCCCTCGGTATCCAGTCAAGCAATCTACCATTAAGCCACTGCGCTCCCTAGTAGTAGTAGTAGTAGTAGTAGTAGTAGTAGTAGTAGTAGTAGTAGTAGTAGTAGTAGTAGTAGGAGCAGTAGAAGTGGTGGTACTACTACTACTACTACTACTACTACTACCAAAAAAGTAGTAAGTAATAACAAATAAGTAGTAAGTAATAACTAATAAGTAGTAAGTAATAACAAATAAGTAGTAAGTAATAACAAATAAGTAGTAAGTAGTAAGTAATAACAAATAAGTAGTAAATATTATAACAAATAAGTTGTAAAAGTAGCTGTAGTACTACTTCTGCTACTACTACTACTACTACTACTACTACTACTTCTACTACTACTACTACTACTACTACTACTACTACTACTACTACTTCTACTACTACAATCATTACCACCACTTATATTATTACCCTGGAGGGCAGTGGCTCAGTGGTAGAGTGCTCGCCTCGAGACCGAGAAGCCACGGGTTCGAGCCTCACAGGCGTCACTGCGTTGTGGTCCTTGAGCAATACACATTTATTCTAGCTTAGTACAGGTTCAACCCAGGAATACCCGTCCCAATATAACTGAAAGATTGTTGATGGGACGTTAAGAATCAAATCAAACAAATATATTACTACTACTAATACTACAACAACAATAATCACTACCACCACTAATACTACTGCTGCTGCTGCTACTACTATAATTACTAATACTACTACACTACTACTGCTGCTACTACTACTACTACTACTACTACTACTACTACTACTACTACTACTACTACTACTCCTGGGAGCGCAGTGGCTCAGTGGTAGAGTGCTTGACTCGAGACCGAAGGGCCGCGGGTTCGAGCCTCACTGGCGTCACTGCGTTGTGGTCCTTGAGCAAGACACATTATCCTAGCTTAGTACTGGTTCAACCCAGGAAGACCCGTCCCGCATAACTGAAAGATTGTTTAGTGGACGTAAAGAATCAAATCAAACAAAACAAACTATTACTCCTACTACTACAACAACAATCACTATCACCGCTAATACTACTACTACTGCTCTGCTACTACTACTACTTCTACTACTATTACTACTACTACTACTACTTCTACTACTACTACTACTACTACTGCTGCTGCTGCTGCTGCTGCTACTACTACTACTACTACTTCTACTACTACTACTTCTACTACTACTTCTGCAGCAAAACCAGCAACACCAACTACACATATACTACTACTACAACTACTACTACTACTACTACTACTACTACTACTACTACTACTACTACTACAGCGAAAACAGCAACATCCACTACAAATATACTGCTACTACAACTACTACTACTACAGCTGCGGCTGTTACAGGGAATGTATATTTGGAGTTTCCCGCCGTTATAGGGGTGATAAATGATATGATAAGTAATAAGTAGTAAGTAATAAGTTATAAGTAGTAAGTTATAAGTAATAAGTAATTAGTGATAAGTAATAAGTAGTAAGTAATAAGTGATAAGTAATAAGTAAAAATGTCCCTCCAGGGCTTCCGTACAATAGCTTGCAATCGTTTTTTATCATTATATTTTTCTTTGCTTTTAAACATTACGAGACGGACAATAAACGCAGCCCTGCCCTTTTGTCATAAACGTGAAGAAGACACGTTTTCTTGTGGATTGCTAATGTTTTCCCGCCCTATATGAACCTGATCGCCACTAAAATAGTTCTAGAAATATAGTGCGCTAGGTATAAGTTTTTTGGACAGAATGATAGCAGTGGCGTTTGAAATTAAGTCAATTGCATGAGAAGACACTGTCGATAGACAGAAACGAATAATAATAATAAAATAAATACAGCTTAACTTTCGTTTCGTTTCGCGCAATAATATCATCATCGAGTTGATTTACACAAGTATTAGCTTTTCAAAAAAAGCTGGCGGTTGTTTAGCCATATCATTGTATGTGTTCTTGCACACTGCATGCTTCCATTTTGAGCTTCTCGAGCATATCCATGTAGAATTGTTCTAAGCTCTGATTATTAACGTTTGAACTGTATATTTTTACCATTAAACACATTCTTCCAGCGAGTATGTTGCTTGATCTTAAGCACCCAGCTTAAGCATGGTATGTTATGGTAACGTATCTAGCATGAACGTTATTTGACAACATTGGACAGCCCGTTTTTCTAAAACTGATGCCAGAAATCAAGGCCTAGTCTTATATACATAATGAAAGACTGAAACCATGAATAGTTGACTAAAAGTCGCGATAATCACTGTGCCTCAACTCGGACCAGGGTCCGAGGTCTCAACATTTGTTTTCCACTAACATATTGCAGAATCATATACCTCATCATGTTTTGAGGTGTCACTAGACGCTCCAGGAATGGAAAATGAACAATTGCATGAAAAAACCTGTCCTTCTGGATTGACTTTACTGAAGACTTGAACATTTGGATATCGCAAGTGGATCTATCATACGCATGCGCGGATCCAGAGGGGTATGGGGGCCCGGACCACCTGGAAAATCACAAATTCTATTGGTTTCTATAGAAATTAGCATTTGGACCCCACACCCCCTGGAAAAATTTGGACCCCCTCCCCTGGAAAATGATAGACCCCCTCTGGAACCTTAAAAATTATAGTTTTCCTTAAAATAAACTATTGGACCCCTCTGTAAAATTGTAAAAAGCTGATGGTTAAGAAAACGTTATCAGAGTTTATTTTTCTGTCGGTTGAGCCTGGAGCCCCCTACCCTCCCTATGACAAAAATTCCTGGATCCGCGCATGATACTACCGTAAAGTCAACAGTGTACGATGCACAGGCTCATCTTTACCTACTAGCGTCTAATGCTCTTCACGTCGTTAAGAAAAAAGTGAATTTCCGTTGCGATTTTTCGGTTTTGTGACGGTGTACCGAGGCCTTTTATGCACCCACTGGAAATTTTAAAAAGGAGTTCTGGCTGTCGCCCGCCATAAAATTATGGGGCATTGATGGTTTGAATTTGTAAAGTAAATTTCCGAGATCCAAAACAATTTATATTACATGTTTGCGAACGTGTACACGATCGCAGTGAGCGAAAGTGATGAGTTAACAGAAATTGTCTTTTCATGCCAGATAGCTCATGGGCGGATCCAGAGGGGGACAGACCCCACCCCTGAAAAATAGGGTTTCTTAGCATACTGGTCCGGTTCCCTTTAAAATCACAAAGCTACCAAGCCAGCATTCGATGTTGGGCCATCAGCGGCGTGCCATCGAAACGCCATTTAAATGGTGTTTCGCTGGCGGGCCAATGATAACCCGCATATAGTGGCCGTGTTTGGATCCCCTCTCCCATCATCAACTAAAAAAATGTCAAAGTTGGACCCCTTCCTGGATCCGCGCATGCAGCTGGGCACCTATGTTTTATGCGCGAAGTCCGCTTTTATGCGCATATGCCACCTCTTAAAACAGCACGTGGCATGAAAGCGGCGGATTTGACCTTCATGCTTGCGGCTGATATTATTAGCAGACAGGTTTTACCCAGACCAGGCCCGACAAAATGTTTAATGTTTGTATTCATAACAAAGGCGCTGATAAGAATGTGCGGTACCCAGGCTGATCTGCGACTTTGTTGGTCTCATACAACAAGTCGGGGTAAAACATCTACAGACGTGTGGTAAGGATTTTTGCAAATTCTGATTTGTATGTCACCGCGGATGATCTCAAGGTCTTTACTGTTTTCATTAAGATGGATGTTATAAAGACCTTCCAATTTTCTGTGAAAAAAACTAAATGGGAGGAAAATCCATCCATATTGGAAGACTTTTCCTTCCAAAAAAGACACACGGTCTGACTGTTCATGAAAACTAATCTATTGAAAGTCGGGATACATACATCAATAGATGTGTGGTGGTTAAAATAAAGCGAATTCTCATCTCAAGGTCTTTCCTGTTTTCAAATTCAAAGCCACCTAGTGGGGCTATTATCCTAAATTAAGGAACGTACCTTCTTCTACATTCCTTCTATGCTCGCAGTTAAGCCTTAAGGCGCTGACGATTTTCCGCAAATATTCTGGTACCAGTTTATATGAGGCACCGCGCAAGTTGATTTCGTGTCGGGTCCGAGCTGCACAAGCATAGAAATGCTTTCCGTGTCACACGCGGCTTGGGTGTCCGATTATAATTATTAAAATATTAAAATATGACACAGAAGTAAAATGTAACTTTCCATTATTCTAAGGACACTTTTTGTAATGACCGTACAGAATATATGACGCATCGGCGACATAGGGCGTGTAAATTAGCATTCGCTCGATTTTCAGAAAACAAATTTTATTATTATATAACTAAGAGAAAAGACTGAATTTCATTGGCTTAGAGCGCTCACGTGGCCAGTCAATATATTGTCATATTCACTGGCTTGCGCGCGCTTGCCAGTGTATATTAGTTACTAAAATTAGACTCCTTGCTGTTTTTCCGTTCTGGTTCTGCTTTTCTAAAGCGTGGCTAATAATCATATCGTAGATGCTGAGAACGCAACAAATCACGCACTCGAGCTGATCTATTTCGATTTTAATGTACAATAAACGGCGAAAACAAATTTGAAGTCTTCAGCTTCTTCCAACTTTCCGCCTTTGCACTGAAGAACTCCCGCCAATACTTAGACCACGTCGCATACGTTTACATGTATTTGTAACGTCTTTCAAGCGTAAAAACGACGTTACACCGTCTAACGCAATGAATGACGTCATTTACCAGTAACAAATGACGTCAGCTATCGCACATTTTCCCTGCGCTTTCAAAGCTGTGAATTATTGTTTGGCATAGCACACTTATTTAATCATTGGCTCTACATGCGAAGTGTGTTAGAATTCTTGTTTGTAAATGTTGAATGGTGACACTCATGCACAACATATATGCATTAGTAAAAGGGTGGTCTTATTTAGGGTTGCACTGTTTCTGCTAAATGCTTGTCTGTCCCAAAACTTGTATATAAGTTCAATAAATAAAACAATTCAATAATAAAACAGTTATTGACTAATGAGGCATTGGATATGATGTGATATCGACCAGAAAATACCAATATTGACCTCGGCTCCGCCTCGGTCAATATTGGTATTATCTGGTCGATATCACATCATATCCAATGCCTCATTAGTCAATAATTGTATAATGTTATAACATGCGACGCCAATGCTTGATTTACGTTAGCGTTAGCAACCGAAATCGTTGGATTGACAGACGAAAAGGTCTGTTTGGTGCAAGCACCAATGAAGGAAAAAAAACGTTGTGTACGAACTAATAGAATTGCATATCAGAAAAATGACTAGTGTACGAACTATTATATGACATTTAACGAACTATTCGAGTGTACGAACTAATAAAAGATTTACCGTATTATAAAATCCAACTAATTAGGACTCCTTGGGATAATATATTAAGATAGATTCCAAGCAAGGATGAAATAGAAAATGACTGGGCGACTAGCCTTGACAGGGACTCTTATGTTTGGTCTTTGATGTGCTGATGGTACTTTAACAAGCAGAAATAGGGTCTCTTATTCCATTCGTTCCAATTTGTTCTATGTATTTTAAAGAGGGTTTTACACAAGTTATCATTTCATAACAAGGCGGTAGAGTGGGGCATTTTATTTTCTGCTGAAGGTCTCTGAGAGATGGCTCCTTTATTGTTGGCTAGTTGGCAGGATTAAATTCATTTGTCAAACTTTGTTGAGGGATGGGGGCAAAAGTCTATTCTTTTCTTTGCTCTCCTCTGTGGGAGGAGTCTGACAAGACTGAATAATGTTGACTAAATACTTAAAGCTTAAGTCAATCAGTTTAGACAGCCTTAGGTTAGTTTAAAAAAAATATTTGAAATGGGCAAAAATAGAAGATTCTCTCATCATATGAACTATTGCGAAATTAACACCTCCAAAGCTGGTTTATTTCAAAGAGAATTTTCTTTGTTATTAACATAACTTCTTTGTATCAAAATTATGCAACCTGTGGTCATAACATTATTTTTTCATTTGATGTTACTGTTATTCAGTAGAATATATCATGCCAAAAAGGGAGCGCAGTGGCTCAGTGGTAGAGTGCTTGACTCGAGACTGAGAGTTCAAGATTCACCGGCGTCACTGCGTCGTGGTTCTTGAGCAAGACACATTTGTCCTAGCTTAGTACTGGTTCAACCCAGGGAGACCCGTCCCTGTTTAACTGAAATATTGTTGATGGGACGTAAAGAATTAAATCAAACAAACAAATTATGTCAAAAAATAATGTCATCTCCAGAAGTTAAATAACTCTTTGGTGACAAGAAACACAATTGGAATAAAAGTAAGTAAGGGTGCATAGATCAGGAATCAATACAATCAAGTACCACACCTGACCCAGTATACCAATGGGAAAGTGACGAACTCACAGTAAGACACCACAAACGAGAGCCAAGAGGTCAGCCCTTTCCCAGCAGGTGGTCATAAAGCACATATAAACAGACGCGCAACACAAGACAGAACAAAAACAAAAGATCCACAAAGAAGTACCGCCTTGGAACGGTCAGTAAAATGATTTACTGGAGGGCTTAAACCGGTTTAACGGCGCCAACCTCACCCTTAATTCAGATGTGGATCAAGACACATAGATATTTGGTTTGCATGAAAGAACCCTAACTTATCAATGCATCATCTCCTAAAACATATAAATCAAGATATAACAAGGAGATAAAGCAAAGATAAGGACTCAACAGTAAATAAAACTGAATACCGGAGCAAAAGAAATCCAACAGGCAAACCCCAGTGGGCCCGACAAAGAGCCAAAGCATCAGGCCCCTACCATCTCATCAATAGATAAGTCTGTAAGTCGGAACCATCATAGAGTCTCTTTGACTCTAAACACTCTTAAACACTCTTTGAAGTAAAGCAATAACTTTTAAAAAATACTCATGAAATAATCAATTCTGTAAGAGCCACTATGTATGAAATGATGTTATCTGCTGAATAACAGTAATGTCATATGATAGTTAAATTTATGTATAGATTGTATGAATGTTTCTAGTCATTACATGTAGGTCTGAAATAATGTATAGTCAATGTGTCTTTGCATATAGTTCTGAAGTAGATAATTTCACCCATCAAGCGTCACATCATTGTGTCCTAAGATAACCATTGGTTGCACATGGATTAGAATTTTTCCCAGCAAAGTGTATGTTCATTATAGATAAGTATATTTTGCATATGCCAAGTAAAGGAAATGTGTGAAAATGCTTTCTTCACATTTGCACAAACTTGATATTAAACTCTATGCAATAATCTTTTGTGCAAGATCTACTATGTATAACATGATGTTATCTACTGAATAACAGTACTGCCATACGATAGTTGAGTTTATGTATAGATCGTATACATGTTCTAGTCATTGTATGTAGGTCTGAGGTAACGAATGTATTGTCATTGTGTCATTGCATATAGTTTTGAAGTCCAGAATAATTTCACCCACCGAGAGTCACAGCCTTGTGTCCTAAAATAAACATAGGTAGCACAATGAGTAATTTTTTTTACAAACAAAGTGCATTTTTGTTAAAGATATGTATATGCAGTGGCTCAGTGGTAGAGTGCTTGGCTCGAGATGGAGGGGCCCAGACTGGAGCCTCACCGGCGTCACTGCATTGTGTCCTTGCGCAAGACACATTTATCCTAGCTTAGTACCGGTTTCAACCCAGGAAGACCTGTTCCTTTATAACTGAAAGATTGTTGATGGGGCGTAAAGAATCAAATCAAACAAAAAAACAAACAGTATATTTTGCAGAAGCATGTGAAGATGCTTTATTTGCTTTTTGACAAACTCCATATTATGTTTGATCTGTAAGAAGTCTTAATAGTCGCTGAAACCAGATATTATATTGTTTAAAAATGTTGCCAACAAATTGCTTGCAAATTTACAATTTGCTGTTGCATGTTCCTTTGCTTTTTGAGCATACTCTGTGCCATTATGAACAAAACTCAACCTGGTGGTTGTAAGAATATTACAAATTACAAATGCTGATTTGGGTAGAATTCAAGGAATTAGGTGACATGAGATTTCCTGTGACCGGCAAAGGTTTGGGCCAAGTCTGATCACAGCCTTTGTGCTAGTAGCCAATACCACAACTGGTCCTGACAACAAACTACATTTAACTCCATTTAACTGCTATTCCTTGTAGCAAAGTTGCATATTTAGAATAGGAGCTTAAAAGTCGACCAAGTGTGATGTTTTTCAATTATCATCGATTATTACCAAAAACATAATCGAACGAAGTTTTTGATTGATCATCGATTATAATTGGTGATTATAATTGATCATCGATGCAACACTTAAGTCTACACATGTCAAAATGCCACATTTTTGGAAATCACATGTCATGACTGATTTCTTACTCTCTTTTATTTTTAAGTGCTTTGTTTTACTATTTATTGTCAATGTTCTTAATGAAACCTAAGTTTACCATCTATAAATTTTCTTTTTATATCTAAAGTATATGCCAGATATACACAGTTAATATTGCCAAAGAGCTACATGCATCAGGGGGGTGCCATTTTGACCCACATATGGGCTAAAACTGCTTTTTACCAATTTGTTCTTATTGGTTTATTAGAACAATAGACCAAGTTCAAAAGTAAAATTTTTTAAATTGACGTTTACCTTTGCTATGGTTACCAAAAATGGACATCAAAATGGGCTAAAAAATGGAAAAGCGAACATTTTGGAACAAATTTGAGACATTTGACAGAGAAATTAACGTAAACTCAAACAAGATATTTTACCAGGTGATAAGAATTATCAGAACACATAACATATTAAAAGCTTTTTAGGTATGTAGCTATGCTGATATCTAATAATCCCTGACAAAGTTGGAGGGATATAGTTTTTGCGTCGTCCGTCCGTCGCATTTTTGTCCATCCACATCTCAGAACTACTGGTCAGATTTGATACATATTTGGTAAACAATAGGTATCAAGTACTCTGATATCCTATAAGTTTCGTCAAAATCGACCCTTAACACCTTAGTTATTGCCCTTGTTGTAGTATAGGCAATTACAATGCAAGTCTATGTTAGCAAAATGTTAACGGGTTGCTCCACTGAACAAAATGTTATCAAGAGCTAGGCAAAAGGAAATAGCTATAAACCACCTTTCCTTAACCATTGTTTCTTGTTTGCAATAATTCATCACATTACCCTCAAAATAGGGCAGCAATAAACAGAGTGGAAAATCTAAAATACAAATCTAAACTTCTTAACCAGTGATCCTAACTCTTAAAATAATTTCAGTGATGTATTCGGCATAATACCCTCTGCTAAATATGGGCAAAAGGTTTGATCCCACATAAAAAATGGCCACCAGAGCTCAAAAGACATACCAGCCCGTGTTTGAAATGATAAGATTGATATTTTGTCGAATGCCCCTTCAAAATTCTGTTATGCTAAAACTAAACACTAAAAATAGAAATCATATCAAATTTTTTCTTCATCATTGGTCAGAAAAATATACAATATACAAATTCAAATGTTCCTAAAATATCATCTACAAAAATGCACTCTGCTAAGCCTACAAGAACTAAAATCACAAGACATCGTTTCCATCAGTACTCTCAGTGCTTTGATCATAATAGTTACTGGTCTTGATCAGTTTGGTCAGCGGTCAATATAGTCAGCGGTCAATATACTCTATGGGATTACCCAGACAATGGGACAGAGCATAATTATAAAGATGTGTCAATAATTTACCCTCAATAATTTGCCTTGTCAGAAGAAAGTCTACTTATTTCATATTGTTCAACAATGGAGCAGATTAGTCTGTGTATCCGCGCAGACTGATCTGCGCTTCACTTTCTTGCTTTATTTAGCATAAAATTTATTCAAGCTAGTCAGACTAGCTTGAATAAATTTTATACTAAATAAAGTCATTGTAATCGAAACATCGAATACAGGTTTTCCCGTGGTTGGTGCTCAATTATGAAGATATTATCCGTTTAATATAAGTAAGTTGTTATTTTAAAGATAATTTTATTAAAGTTCGTCCCTATTGCAGATTAGGGACACGATTATGCATTTCTGTCAAACCCAGGAATAATTCGTTAACTTTTTTTTCTTAAACGTTTGATTAGAATTCAATTTAATTTGCGCGAGTCTTATGACCGAAATTAGTGTGACTGATTAAGAAAAAAAGGATTTTTTTCTCTGCAGTGGTTAGAATCGTCGAAGCAGTCTAGAAAAAGATGAGTCTAATATATAACTGCGAACAAACTTGCATATTGAAAGTATTGAAATAGAAGAACAGAAAGTTTTGTCAGTAGGGGTCCAACTGTTTTGTCCAACTCTGACATGCGTTTTTTTCGCTTTTTGTTCTAGTCGAGTGTCTAAATAAAATCAATATATTGCAGTCAACGACCCGACCACTGGGCCAGAATACCCGATATAGAGAACTATGCGTACAGTAAGAAAAGCTTGAATAACTTTCAAAATGCTCGAGCCTCAGATTTTGAACTTTTTTCGCATTAAAGTACTGTTATTGTGCACTTTAGCTAAAGTAAGCATAAATTCCAGAACATAAGCAAAATTTTCTTTCGTCCTCTTTTTCAAGAAAAATCACATTTTGGCATAACTCTGGCGCTGTAGCGACTAACACTCAACCCACAAAAATTGTGTTAAGTAGATGCACAGCTGGATTTATAAGTGACAATTATTCGCGATGACTATTTCCAGAAGTAAAATATTGACCATAACACTACCCTTTTAACAGATAGGTACACTATTTGTGCACTCGTCGACTGCAACCACCACGCGATGACTGCGCTGTTCGAGTAAAGTGGTTCTCTAGCGTGGTAACGCCGTATAACATGCGTCTAATGCTAATATTACATGGCTTTACGGGCTGGTTGACATCATAAAAATCAATCTGGTTGCAAAGACAACGAAAAATGTCGTCACGCTAGTCCGCACGGTAGTCATCAACCAATAAATCACTTATTTTAACCATTGGCTATATAGGCGGCCAGTGCTAGAATGCCAAAAAAATTAAACCACCTGTGGTTTATGAATTTTATTCTAAAACACCTCGCCTATATAGAGTCAATGCGTGATATACCAAACAATTATTCACAGTTTTGAAAGCGCGAGGAAAACGCGCGCTTGTTGACAACATTTGTTACTGCAAAATGACGCCAGTCATGGGGTTAGACGGTTTTACGTCGTTTTAAAGCTTGAAATACGTTACAATTACATGTAAATATATGCGACACAGTTCAACATTTGGCGGGAATTATTCAGTGCAATGGCGGACTGTTGGAGCAAGCTGAATACTTCAAATGTGTTTTCATCGTTTATTGTTTGTTAGAATCGAAATAGATCGGCTCTAGTTCGTGAATTGTTGAATAATAATTCACTGTTTGTTAGTCAGCTGTACGAAGATAAATCACTCGCACTACGCGCTCGTGATTTGACCCCCTTTACAACTGCTGACCTAAAAATTGTGAATTATAACTCAACAATTCACTTCTAGAGCTGATCTATTTCTTAAACACATTACATCACTCCCAGACGCGCGACGTCGTGTGATGAAAAAACAAACAAATAAAATAAAACACTCGTGCACCTTTTTTATGTTTGTATTTAATATATCAAATGGATTTGCACACTATCAAACCCTTTTAGACTAGTGGACTTAACCATAAATGATACAGTTTATTCAGAATCGTCTATTGCATGTACCGTGGTGTTACAGGTATAATTATATATAACAGTGCTGGCTCTGTAGCACCCGTTAGTGTAAACGTTGACAATAACCGGAGAGATTGCTCCCGTTAGTATCCACATAACCATGTTTACACTAAGCGGCATAATGCAGACCCAAATAACAGTATCAACCGTTAGTGTCAACATCATGAAAAAAATAAAAATAAAATTGCAAGACATATGACCATCCCACATACATGACATAGACAGCTAAATAGTTTATCAACATTTCGGTGGAAACGGAGGGGGGAGAACCATATCTTGTGGGTTTTAGCTTCAAACCGTGTTGATTGTTTTTGTTTGTTTGTTTGTTTGGTGCTTAACGACGCATCAACCCTTCTGGGTCTTAGCGTCAGACGGTATCGAACTAAACATGATGTGGATGGAAAGAGTAAAAATTTGTAAGATGAAATAAAAGGAATGATGATGATGAGTTTGTATAATGATAATAAGTTGCAATACGATTGTTGACAGGAGAGACCACGTACAATATCTGACAGTTTCAAAGAGCTATTCAGATAACAGTACGTATTCTTCAACTGAACAGAATACAACATAATATATGCTATATTATGGCCTGATACAAATGTAAAACAAAACATGATTTTAAAAATAGCAATTATAGATTTTGTTAAAAAGATTTATTTGTCTTAAAAATGTCATAATACTATCAATATGTATATCTTGAAATAATTCTTTCATGTTATCAACATGGAAGCAATTATTTCTTATTTGTGCAAAGTCTCCACATTCCAAAAGGAAGTGACGTACAGTGAATGGTGCGTCGCAACCAACACATTGTGGCTGCTCTTCACCTTGTAGTAGGTATGAATTAGTGACTCTTGTATAACCTCAGCGGAGTCGAGCTAAAACTACTTCTTCTTTTCTAATGTTTCGAACAACTGATTGATATTCACCAATAGTTGGTTTGATGTCAAGAAGTTTATTTCCAATGCTGTTATTCCATGAAGTTTGCCATTCTTCCAAGATATATTTATTAATAGATGGCTTAAAATTAGAAAATGAAATCTTAAAAGAAGTTGGTTCTAACGAAAGCGATGTTTTTGCTTGCTTATCTACCATCTCATTCCCTTGGATACCCATATGACTAGGAATCCAACAGAGAACAATTTCTTTATAAGCTAAATGCTCATGACATTTTTCTAAAAGTTTCTGAATCTGTGGATTCTTTGAACTGGTGTGGTTCATTGCTTTCAATACAGAAAGCGAGTCAGAAAATATAATAAATTTATTGTTAGCATCACAAGTGCTAATGACATCTAAAGCTGGATCAATTGCTTTGGCTTCAGCAGTGAAAATTGATGAATTGCCAGGTGTACGTAGCATATAACTATGGTTGTCTGATATAACAGCACAACCAACCTTTGAGTCTTCCGTGTTGATTGTGATCAGACTCCTCCAAAGAGCAGTCAAAAGGTCTCAAACCTGGGTCTACGCCATTATCGAACGGTAACAATCAAGGGAGCGCTAAGGTAAACGTCTATTAATAATTTCATTTGCGCTTTCTAAATCAATGGTTTATTACAGTGTCCATATTTAGGTATATCTACAACTGCAGAATCGTGCCATGCAAATATGACATTAGCAAACAGTATGTTCTGCAAAAATGTCATTAGCAAATAGTAAAGAACCAAATGAGATGTCACCAATGTGGGTTCAGAGTCACATTTGAGCTTTTCAGTAACCTAGACACTTTGATGTTTTCCGATAATAGGCCAATTTTTAAATACGTTAAAAGTTATCAAATTGGCCTGTGAATATGATTTATCAGTCACCCCTTACATTAACTGTATTGTTTCAACATAACCTAATAAACGTTTCCTATCTCACGGCATGTTATCTTTATCAGGTCATGATGACGTTGCACTTTTGAATGACGTCGCTAATGACGCTGAATCAACACAAAAGTCAAAAATTACGTCATAATCGCTAGTTTGAAGAGTGTTCAACAATGGGTAACTTGATAAATAGAATACCAGGTTCGCATCTTTTGATATCAAGTTTACCAGGCTCGGCTTTGAGAACGCATGTTGAATTGCTCGGCAAGCCTCGCAATGTCAACAAGCGTTCTCAAAGCCTTGCATGGTAAACTTGATATCAAAAGACACTCACCTAGTATTCTCTATATACATGTACTTTTGGACTGCAAGTAAGTACATGTATGACCTGAAGTTGTCCTATAAATAGAGAATACTAGGTGAGTGTCTCTTGATATCAAGTTTACCAGGCAAGGCTTTGAGAACGCATGTTGACATCGCGAGGCTTGCCGAGCGATTCAACATGCGTTCTCAAAGCCAAGCCTGGTAAACTTGATAACAAAAGACGCGAACCTGGTATTCTATTTATCAGTTTATCCATTGTTGAACACTCTTCAAACTAGCGATTATGACGTAATTTTTGATTTTTGTGTTGATTCAGCGTCATAAGCGACGTCATTCAAAAAGTGCAACGTCATCATGACCTGATAAAGGTAACATGCCGTGAGATAGGAAACGTTTATTAGGTTATGTTGAAACAATTCAGTTAATATTAGGAGTGACTGATAAATAGTACAACTAGGTCACTCTGACCTATATTTTATAGTTAGATAATTTTGCCTTTCTTTTTAAGGACCCAAAAATCTGTCATTAAACGTAAAGAAATTTGAACAATAAGCGTTGATATCGCACAAGTTATCGTCACACGCTCCCGTTAGTGTAAATGTTGACAATAACAGGAGAGGCCGCTCTCATTTCTGTCAACGTTTACACTAACGGTACCGTTATGGTAAACACTTTGACAGTAACGGGAGCGATATATCCCGTTAATGTCAACGTTTACAATAGCGAGAGCGTTGACACTATATGTAACAGGTGCTACAGGGCTCTGATAAAATGCCGCATGCGGCATTTCATCTGGGAGGTCGCTGTTCGCACAGGAACCTGTTTAGAGGTTTCCAGTCTTTAAAGGGTTAAGATGACAAACAAATGTTTTCCATAAACGTGTTATGTACATTTCAAATATCAATATTTACATATATAGACTTTGGATTAGAGAACAATTAGGAAAATTGATTTAATGATTAATGTTAGAACACTTTTACGAGAGTAAATTGTTGGTCATTAGCTTTATTTTCGATCATGTTCTTGGGCCAATTGCTATACTGTAATATTGAATGAGGCCATTAAATTGATCAAATCCTACCTAGGTAAAAGTGTTGGTCTTTCTTATATTTCTTTCAAAAGCTCTTACTTGTATGAACTTTTTCCTGAATAAACAAAAATGGCTTTTTTTCAAGGAGACGGATACCTTGTTGTATGAACAATTTATACATCTCACATAGATCATTTTACGTCCTGACATACAGCTTTTGAGCATAACAGTCGTTTTGAAATACTTCCCTGTGTTATACCTTTTGCAATATTGTGACACGTTGGGTGAACTTAAGAGAAAAAAATGCATGATCTTGAACAAGAAGTATCCAACTTCAATATATGGAAGTATTTTTGCCCAAATATACAAATTCTGGTAGCGAAAATATAATTTACAAATTTTGCTTGTGAAGTTTTAATGGTAAAAATAAAAAAAAATGTAAATAATATTAGTACTCCATACAGTTGGGACAAAATACTTTTATATATTTTAGTTCGATAACTGTAGTTCTTGTTCATGTTAACATTTTTATCTAACATTCACACAGTATGCCACAATATTGCAAACGGAATAGAGCCAGGAAGTGACTCAAAAACGACTGATAAGCATGCTGCTGATTGCTCAAAAGCTGTGTATTGGGGCGTAAAGTGATCTGTGTGAGATATATAATTGTTCATACAACAATATAGCCCAAAAGGTATCCGTCTCCTTGATAAAATAGCTGCATGAAACATTTCATACAAGTAAGAGCTTTTGGAAGCAATGTCCCCTTAAACTGTTTTGCCCTGCAGTTGGTTGAAATAAAGCAATAATTATCAATAGGGATCCTCTTCTTGTCTTAAGGTTATTTGAACAATCCAACTGACGCGTGACGTAAGCAAGCCATTTTGTGCATATGAACAAGTATGTACAAGGTATCGGTTAATGTATAAGCTTTACTAAAGAGATACTAACAAAACCTTAACTTGTAAAATGCTTTCTTGAAAATATTTTTATTACATATACTGTAGCAAACTTTTTTGCCATTATAGTGTAGGCCCCTGTGTCGAAATTTGGGCTCCCGTGTGCACTTTTTGGTAAAAGTAATTCTTATCGATTTTCAACTAGAGAAATTTATGCAGTGTAAGGAAAAAGTTGTTTACAATTTTTTCTTGCAGTATTAACGTCACAGTGACGTCACAAAATGGGGTACCGTCTTTTCACTTGCATCAAAGAGCTTATATGTGGTGGGGTTATTTACACACCTAAAATAATCTTATTTTTATGTTTGTTGCATTGAAATGGTTGAAAACGTCTATAGAAACACAAAAAATGAAATTTTGATTCATTATGGACTTCAATTTTACGTGAAATCGACGTCAATTTGACGCCAATGTGCTGGAAAAAACACATTGAGTAAAAAAAAATATCCTGGAAATTTGTGTGTGCCTTGCGACTAAAATCAGATCTTAGCATAACTGTATGTTCCTGGCTGCACTTTTGAAGCAAGTTAGATCACTGGTGGTTGGTTCGTTTAGCTGCTACAGCATGTTAACTACGTTACCCTACATGTTTTAAACAAAATAAATGTAATCAAGTTTGTTAAGGTTATACTTGGATTATTTAGATTGGACAAACATTCATGTAATATACAAGAACATTTTATTCCTTAAATATATTTTTGTTTATAAAAGTTATATGGGCCCATTGTAATGTCCTTTATGTTACATTTTAAGCTTCTCCCTTTAAAATCACTGAAATTCTGTTAAATGATTTTCTTTGATAAGCTTCCAGTTAACTTTCAGGTTTTATATACATCTTCCAAAAGACAAGTAATGGTCCATTATATAGCTGCAGGCAGTTTGTTTGTATCACAAATACTTTAAGAGTTATGAACCGTTAAATATGATTACCCTGAACAAAAAGTTCATTCTTTAATTCAGCATAAAATTCAATTTGAAAACTTTCAAACCCCATATATGAGCAATCTGTTGTTTAGCAAGAGTGAAAAAAACATGCTTAACTTCGTTTTTGGTGTAAAATGTTAGTTTTGTTTTGGTTTGTTCAGCATCCTGTAACTTATATTACATCTTTCAATACTGCATATATATTGCTTTATTCATTATATTATACGTCATATGATATTTTAGTTTATCTCAAAACTGACTGTGGTTGTTAAATAGACATCAAGATACCTGTCTGTCTGCAAAAAGGATTTATTAAGTTCCTACTAATTACCCTTGTACATTTACATATGCAAAATAGTATATATTTGAAATTTTTATATGTACAAAGAAATGATTTGCCTATAATTATAGATTTTAAAATGCATAAACAAAGGAAATAATAGCACACAAGTAACAGCACTAACAGCACTAAGAAGGATACATTTCAAATTTCTGTCCATTTTGAGGAATATGATGTTTATGATTGATAGGAATAGCCATTATTACATGAACTTAGAAAACCGCCAACAATTTTAAAGACAACGTAGGTAGATGTCTAGAATTTTTATTTCGCTACAATTTGTTAACAAAGACGATATATAATTGAGCCAGAAAAGCTAATATATTATGTTAAGTTTAGAGTGTTGTAATATTTTTCTGAAGAATTCTAAGTTTAATTGAGCGGCTTCTATTCAGTTATTTATAGTGTCTGTAACTAGTTATTGTTTAAAGTGACTGGCTCAAAATCAATTCGTATCCTAACTTTGAGCTGTGTATGCATGTTGTGACGCATTACAGAAGCTTTTAATTAATTTTAGTTCATATACAGCATGGCGTTCGACTGTCCATCACATTAAGTAAGTACATGTACCTTGGGTCACTTGTTCAACCAATAATATCTAAAGAACTGCTTACTTTTCAGCTAAAATTGTATGCGGCCAAATTTTAACAGATGAAATTCAAGTTATTGTAAAGCAGATTTTACAATGTTTTTTTAGAATCCTGAATAGAAATGTTAAATATTAACAAATGCAGTCAAGAGATTAGATCTGATTTGGTTTTAGCAATAAATGTTTATATACCTGATGTTAATTTCCACTAAACACAACGTTGGCAAAATATTACAGGAACCTCGCAAACATGATAAATGTAATAATTAATAACAATGTTTAACATGTATATGTGTACTTTAGATTAGAACGAGTTGTTAACTTGCCAGGACATAGATTCAAAAGGAGCATGCACAATGCTAATTGTTCAGCATTTAGATGGAACTCTTCTCACTATCAACATTGTCACCAATGATAGTCGCACATGCAAAGTTTAAAAAATGTGCATGAACTTATGCATATCTAATTTGGCATGCATAATTTTATTTTAATTATCTCTAGAAGAAATCTTTTCATTTAAATGTACAGGAAATCATTATAAATCTCAGAGGTTGATTAAGCAGTGCATCATTGTCAATTGTGTAATATGTGTGTATGGTATAGTTTACGAAATGTTGAATGCTATATTTCAGATGTGTTCTTTGACAGTAGCGCAAGTATAAATCAGGTTGCTTTTAGATGAAAAATAATTTTCGACTCTTTAACTGTAATTCATAAATTAATATTTGGACTAGCAAATGCATTGTTTTATCACTCATGATGGATTGCAGAGGTGCTAGCGTTCTAAAATTTGGTCTTCAACCTACATGCTACTTTGTGTATACGAGCAGCGAAGGCTCTGGCAAGTCTACCTACACATATGCACAGGCTCACCTGAGGCTTCATTGCTCAACACTGTGACAAGTACCAAAATCAAATGGGCTTATTCCTTTGATCTGTTCTTTCGTTACTAGTAAATCTATTTTGTTTGATTCGAACTATGCAAAGAAGTATTAGGCTGCAATTTTACATCAACGATAAAGTTCACATCTGACACGCTAAATATCAAAATGATATTATCTGCAACAAAATTCCACTGTTAGACCAATGTGTCTAATTAATAGAATAATGCAACACAAATAATTTATTAAAAGCAATAATTTATTGTGAGTAAGCTAATTTAGCAATGGCTACAGTATTCATATACATGTATTACTAACAATGCATGGGGGCTTTTCTAAGTGATAAACATATCTCTTTAAAATGTATGACTAAAATGAACCATTAGAACAAATGTTGTTCTGTTTGAATGCTTCACAATAGTTTAGAACCAGACAGAACAGATGATAAGACATGTCCTTAATATTATCTTGTTATGCATTTTACCATCTTAAATGGTTTTCCTTTATCACCAAACTGGACATCCAGTTATAACCATAGGGGTAGGCTTGGCGTGTGTCATACCTTTGGGCAAAAATCGTTAAGTTTTCAAATCATTTTAGTTTATTTTTTCAAAAGACAAGGATAAAGGACTGTTTTAAATTCTCAATTCTCGCTTTCAACATATGCTTGAATTGACCTACAATTACAAATTCTGAATAAGTTTTTGTACCTGAATGTTATCAGCATACTAGTTGTAATTAATAGCTGGCTTAAACAATACGTGATAAATCTTACTAAGCTAGTCCATGATTAATATTATTATGTTATCTAAAATGCGATACAATATAATACAATATGTTTTATTCAGCATTAAACATACACCGATGTTTATAACCTACACAAGTTAACATGTTAATGTAGTGCAACAACAACAATAATTTTCCTTAGGAGCATAAAACATTTCTTCAGATATGTTTGATGACTTAATATGCGGCTTTTATATATCACCATACGTATACAAGAGGCAAATATATCAGTGTCAGTGAGATAAATGTATCATTTAATAAGCATTTAAGAAAATAAAATGCTGTTTACATTTTTAATAAAACGCACAGACTTAAAAATTTCGTTGTATGTGAATAAGGTTCAAATGTTATTATTTTATTCATCCATTCGTTGTTGGTATACCTCTACAAAATTAACCTGATCCTGACCTTTATGCATGAATTAATTATTACAGTTATAATACTGAATATATATTTTCTCGTGATGGATCGTGTGCAATAGGTATGTTCCGAGCAATTACGGAAATAAACGTCTTAGTGCAATTGCTATACTATCCCTCGATAACTCCAAAAAGTTGTACTTTTCATTGTAGTCGTGTGGTAAGTCCACATAGCTATAAATGTATAATTACGTAAATTATGGGTTCGAATCCTGCCTGACCCCACTTTTATTTTTTTAAATTTCATTTTTCTTTGATAAAGAATTAAACACAAGACTTTGTAAGTTCACGCTTTCTTTGAAAATGTAATGCATGACAACTTCTTGATGCTGGGAGTTCGAGTGTAGTATGCGAAAACGCCTTAAAAACAAACACCCTGCTCATGGCTCCAAAGTAAAATAAATCAGTTATCAGCGTCGAAGCATTTCTATAAAGAGCATCAAGGAGGTCCAAATATGAGCCACAACATGAGATATCCAACAATGTGGTATGTGCGATATGCAAAGGCTCAAACCAGCCTGCGCATACACACACTATGATCAGAGCCCATGCTAATCGCTTGAATATTCGATGCCTGGTAAGCTACTGATGAACAGCATTTAGAGTTTCTATTCTTAAAAGGAGGCTCCACAGACTCACCTGTGTCTATTTATGCCAAATTGCCACATTGTAGGAAATCTCATGTCGCAAATTGAAGAGGTGGCATGCGAGAGTGAAAGCTACAGTGTTACAAACCCGACGTGAGAATGTTGTTGTCATCAAACAGATCAAATTGAATAAAATGGAAAAACCATATTGCAAAAAGGAAAAAATTAAAAAAAAGTTACAATTATAAATGTCGCGTATGGCATTGCTTAAAAATATGAATGTGATATATTCACGTGTTCTACCCACTGAGCCACCCAGGTAACCGATAGGGCATCGATCATTATAGCGGTGTATACATTCACTGTGCTATAAAGTATCACATGTATTTCCTTATAACAAACATACGATGAACACCGAAGATATATTTAGATGCTCAATCGGCTGTGAAATTATGTTAATGATAAAGGCCAGGATCAGGTTAATATTTTCAAGGTATAGTTTCCTTTAATGACAATTAATGACAGTTAAATGGCATTAAATAGCCCACTGGCTAGTATTCTTTGTAATTTAAAAAGTAACGTATATCGCAGGAATAACAGATCCTTGTACTTGATAACATCACATTGCTAGCCATTTGCTTACAATTAAAAGGTTATGTGGCATGTAAGAATAAAGAATAATATAGATAAGATTTCCAATTATTTTACAGTAACGTGGAAAATTTTGCTTTTGCGTGGTTTCGCCCCAACTGCTAAAGAGTTAGCATACATTATTGTGTGGCTTGTAGAATGTGGATTAGAAAATGATAGTGTACAAAACTCCCCTTTGAGGTATTTTAGTAGTCCAATGTCTAGTAACAGTAATGCATTGAATAGTTATACGTTTAAAGTAACATATGCAACTGTAACATGATAGTGGTGTGTTTTTAAATGCATACCGCTTGTTCCCTTCCTTTAAAAATGTTTTAAGGCAAACAACATGTGGATAAATAATATTTAGGTATAACTTGGTATTTGCAAAATAGGATTTAAAACTAAAATAGGGTAACGTAGTTAACCTGCCTGTCAAAATATAGGTTAGAGAGCTAACGTATGTCATTTCGCATCTTATATATAATTTAGTTTCAGAAAATTATAGTGAACAATATTTTCAATGCTGTGTGGAGAGGAGGGTCCAGCTATTTGAACTTTCACTATCACAGAATTTCATTTTGGTACTGACGTCACTTTTCCATGTACAGACATCATTTTGAAGTCAATGTAACCTCTTTGAAATCCAGAGTCAGGACCTATGCTCCGAAATCAACATGTAGTCAGTAAAATTACCACAACTGACCAAACAGTTCATGTTTATGCCTGCTGGAATTCATAACTCTCCACTTTCAAGCCTTAAATAAGCTAAAAAATGGGTACGTCACTTTGTGACGTCACAGTGACGTTAAAACGCCAAAGAAAAATTGTAAACATATTTTTTCTTAATTAGGATACATTTTCTACAAGAAAATATATGTTTGACACTTTTACCAAAAAATGCACACGGAATTACACAGCAGCCTACACTATTATTATAATTTTGGCATACATGTTTGTATCATATGACGAGTTAAATAAGCGAGCTGGTTGCTTTACGTCAATTATGTTCTTGCTGTCTAGTGATTGTTTAAGTTCTGTGACTTTTCCTCGTGGTGACATGGGCCAGTCTGTGGTCTGGGATTGTGGCATTTCCTGGTTCTACTTACTTGTTTTCGTTTAACCCATTTAAGCCGAATGGAATTTCAAACTCTTATCTATTGGATCAGTCAATTTCCATTTTTAGGGTTGTTGGGTGGTATTTTTCGGTTTTATTCAAATTTTAATAGAACACTCTGTAAGCAAACAGTGGGGACCCTGATCAGACGCCGCATCTTGCGGCGTCTGGTCTGGATCTACACTGTATGCCTATGTCCCAAAGAGAGGACGCTATGTTTAAATAGGTTAAATATGTGTTAACTGGAGAGATTTATTGCTCTCTCTCTCTCTCTCAAAGTAAGAAAGGCGGCAAAGATCAGGAATCGATACAATCAAGTACCACATCTGGCCCAGGATACAACATAAAAAGTGACAAAAAAATGATTAAACATCACAAACAAGAGCCAAGAGGTCAGCCCTTTCCCAGCAGGTGACAACAAGGCAGCAATGAACAGTCGCGAAAGCATAAAAAACACAAGACATGCATGTAAATAACACAAATGGTCCACAAAAGAAGTACCACCTTGGTAAACTTATTATATTGAAGTTCTCAACTATTCACCCTGATATCGAGATGGCTTACTAAATATTGCCGATCTGTATTCATAAGAGTTCATTAGTTTGCTAAGGGTTAAATACATTAGAGTCATGCTAGCTTACCACTGGTCTTGACGTAACCCTTCTTTGTTCGATAGCATTGATCCGAATAAAAAAGCTACCACAATAAAAGGTAGAACTGTTCAAAACATTTATGGCTAAAAAAGGGTTAGCTTCAAGTTGTTTTACTAGGAAAGTAAGTGTAAGGTATCACCAAAAGTGATGGCAGCTTAGCTGCCATTACTTTTGGTGCTAACTTACACGTATTTTTAAATTGGAGAGACTTTGTGCTCTCTCTCTCTCTCTCTCTCTCTCTCTCTCTCTCTCTCTCTCTCTCTCTCTCTCTCTCTCTCTCTCATCAAGCATATTATATTGAAGTTCTTAACTCTTCACACTGATATCCAGATGGCTTACTTAATATTGCCGGTTTGGGTTAAAATACATTAGAGTCTTGCGAGTTGCCTCCCCTTCAGCTGCTTTTAAATTTTCTGTTCGATAGCATTGATCCGAGAAAAAAATACTACAATACTATGTATACTTTTATGCCTCGGTAACATTTGCCTTACGACGAGTATGCGATGCCCGTACGATGTCCAAATCACCGTTTCCGTGCGGCCTCCGCAGGGAGACCTTGCGATCATCGTACGGATTTACGGGCATCGTGGCCTCTACGATTTTGTTTAACTCCGCACAATGACAAATTTGAAAAAAAAATCGTAAGCCCGTAGCCCGTAGACACATCGCAGTGACATCGTACGATGCCCCTACGGGCACCGCACAGTGATCGTGAGGACAACGCAGGGTTTCAAATTGTCATATTGACCCAAAAAAGATCGTAGACTCTTGCGATAGTCGTAAGGAGCCCGCAAGGTCGCCGCACGATGCCTTTGCAGGGCCAATAAAATCATACGGACATCGGACAGTCATCCTGCGGTAACCCCAAGGCGATGGCACGATGATCGTGCGGTCGCCTTGCGACGTGTCAACAATTTCCCGGAGACTTATCATTAGCTGTTTGTTTGTTACATTTCAATATTTGTCTTCATGCGATGTCTCTAATACCACCACTCAGCGTGACTCAATGGACACAGTTGAGTTTGCTGATGGAAGCAGTCTAATCATGGGCGGATTCAGAGGGGGGTAGGGGGTCCGGACCCCCTGGAAAATCACAAAAATAATTATAGATTTTTAGCAATACTGGTCCAGATCCCGTAGAAAATCTCAAAGCTTCACGTGTACCAAGCCAGCATTACAAGACGGGCCATCATCGGTCCGCCAGCGAAACGCCTTTTAAAATGACGTTTCGCTAGCGGGCCAATAATGACCCCCGCTTTTAGTGGTATTTGGATCCTCTCTCCCCCTTACGTACTAAAAAAAGTTCAGTTGTACACCCTCTGACATAACTTTCTGGATCTGCGCAGGCTAATCAGGGCCTATAGAGTATGCTTCCATGATAATATTGTCTGAAGTGCAATTCAAAATATGCACCTAACGTGAATTGCATATGCCTTTTCAGTATATACATGTAAAATGCTGGTTGGATAAGGGATTAAATAAATTAGATAAGATTAATAAAAAGTCCAGATATTTTTGTGATTTATAACTCTGGGATTACTTCAAGGAATAAAATATATGGGTCTCGTAGTGAGAACATGTGCCTAGTTCGAACATTGAAATTTGAATGAATGAATGTTCTACAAAATGTATTTTACTGAAAACGAATGGCAAATGTGCTGACCAGGCTGTGTGGAAGAAAGCGCATTCTTGTCAGTACCTTTGTTGTTCGCATGCAACAACTTCATTTTTGCTTATAGCGAATATTTCATGTGTTGCTGGTCGAAGAGTGCCTTTTGATGATTAAACTGAATAAAACCATAATAAGCGTTTAAGTCTACGCTGATACAATTAAAGCATCATTATATTTTTTATTAAAGTGATAATTTTCGAATTATAAAAGTGTACCATAAAAAAGGGGTTGCAATATTCTGTGATTTAAAACTTTATGAAAACTGCAGAATTTAGAAATTGACATTAAAATATACACAAGCGTATCACGCTGTTCCATACCTTGGGACCATGTTCAACTAAGACACTAGCCTCTCCAAAGCACGATTTGTGATCACATGACTTTGAAACAGTTCAAATGAATTGCAAAAATGAACATGAATAGGCACATAATTACACGACAATTGCACAGTCAGCGTACCGACTCCTTGCGACTTCCGCAAGGTCATCGTATGGGCATCGTACGATTTATATGGGGAGGTCGTGAAGATAACACGATGATTGTACGATAACCTTGCGGTTGTCGTACGATATCCGCAAGGTCCCTGTAAAGTTTTGTTCTGGTTTGTCGCTGAAAGGAATCGTAAGGTGATCGTAAGCAATGTAAACACATACGTCGTAGCTTATAGCCGCCTACGATGCCGAAAAAATCGTAGAGAAAATCGTAGACAAATAAATCGTACGACAACCGTGGCCAATGTAACCGAAGCAGTAAGGAATAAAGAAACGCAACAGACAAAAATTCAATTTTTAAGTGCTTAAATGACGGTTTGGTGAAAAATCTTTTGAAAAATTTTTATTGAGTATTTATAGCATGTGATGAAATACCAAAATGTCATTTTAACGCTACATTTTACGCTACAAGATGAAAACATTTGAAAACGTAAAATGTGACGTTAACGTCAGAATAAAGATCAAGAAACACCGTTTTTTCCATGTTTGGTTATTTGACGTTGACTTGACAATGTGCATATTAAACAAACGTTCAATCATATTCGTAATGCAGTCAAATATTCCTCAAAACACGCTACTTGAATGACAATATACGCAATGGTAGTGAATAAGCGATAAACGTCACTTAGAGACGTCGGGTTTGTGTGGCTGGTGAATATACGGGATAAGATAAACCTAGAGACATCAGAACACGATTTCTTGGGAAAATTGACTTTTCAGATACCGTAGAAATACACTGGTAAGGTGTTTCTATTGACGTTAGCCAAACAAAATATGGTATAGGCCTAATGCAAGAGAAAACATCTGATTACATGCCGAGAGTGAACACCAAACTTGTTAACTGTAACCTAAACTTTGTCACTGCACAGGAGCTTGAAGTTCGATCCTTAAATCACCCCTATAGCCTCAAAACCAAAAGCTCACAATGTCACTACGTAATGACACCGTGAGCTTTTGGTTTTGAGGCTATATAGGTGATATAAGGACCGAACTTCAAGCTCCTGTGGTCACTGGACCATTTTATCATTAGAAAACACTTAAACAACATAGAAACCGTTAATACGTAGGATTTCGAATTTTGACGTCAGAATTGAGGTTTTTGACGTCTGAAGATGTCAAGTCATAATTCTTGAACATAACGTCCTTGTAATGAATAAATCTCAAGCAGCAAATGAAGTTTACGCGTTTCACGCAGCATTCAGAATTGACGTTAATGACGTTAAGCCGTTTCAGAATCCTACAAAAACGTCGCCATTTGATTATTTCCTTGATCCGCAATCTATGTCAAGACTTTTTAAAACAATAAACCGATGGTTGATTCAAACTTTGCTTTTATCATCCCTGTTTCAGCAGTTTACTACGGGGAGTCAGGCTGGTTACGCGCATACACTACAGACATCATTCACTTACCATTTGGAATGATCTGGGACCTAACCGTTAGCGAAACGTGAATGGACTGGTCCCGCCCCGCTTTTAGCGGTCATATCGGTGCATTTCATGGAATGGTAACTCAATTGGAACGTTTGGAATGGTTGCGCGTAAAACGAATAAATGAACGCTTTTTTTCATTATTATTATATTCTTTTTCTCTTTCTTTCAAGCATAATTTTAGGAATCATATTCATAGTATGCGTCTTAATCGTTTGAAGTTACATATGTTCAATTTCAGAGGATTAAACTGTAATGTCTTGGCAAATGGGCCCAGTGCGAAAATGGTCCCTGATCATGTAAGAATAAAACCAACCTGATCAGCTACAAACGACTAGCTAGAATGATGTAATTTTGCATGCAGCATGTTATAAAAGACACTTACAAGTGAGCGAATTATAAAGGCACTAGCCAGATAGCGTGTATGCACAGACTGGTCTGTAACTTGTTGTCCACCTGTAACCAGGTCAGGTTTTCTTTTGATACGGCTTTAAACGGTTATAAAATCAAACAGGTACATTGTATTATCATCTAGTCCATGACGGCTTGCTTTCACACATTGCCCAAGGCACGAGCAAAATGCGTGACTGGGGATTCAACAAAATCATGGATTAGCTCCAACATAACGGCCAAATAAAAAGGTTTCTACAATTTTGTTGCGCCTGATCTGGGTCCAAACTGTTTGACATTCTGATTGAATTGAAGCTGCTAATATTACTGTCATATCGAGTTCTTTACAAGCAATTTACTGCTGAATTATAGCTTAGTTTAGTTTGGGTACAATACTGGATGGACATTTTAAAACAACATTGGCTAATAATATATGGGCCAGCACATTAGAGTTTAGTACTTATCACAGATGCGCATACGCCTCTGTAAACGACCATGCCAACGTATCCTGCTAACCTAGAAGTATGAGTGTTGGTCTGAGTCATCATGTACGTCCATACCATATCCATATTTGACCACGAACAGCGAAGGCTCTGCCTAGTCTGGGCATTGGCGCAGGCTAAACTGAGCTCGAAAATGTGATAAATTATCACAAGCGTATGTGTTTACTCATGTATTTGTTTGTTTTCATGTTTAACACCCCTGTCGATACAAAGTTTGCCTGCCTGCCTGCCTGCCTGCCTGCCTGCCTGCCTGCCTGCCTGCCTACCTGCCTGCCTGCCTGCCTGCCTGTCTGTCTGTCTGTCTGTCTGCCTGTCTGTTGCTTTGAACTAGAATAAAGCGAAGACTCAGGCGAGTCTTGGCATTTGCGCAGACTTAAATGAGCGTTCGTTGCTCGAATATATGATAATTAGCAAAATCTCGTGCGTTTCCTTATGCACGTGTTTTTGTTGGTTTTCCTGTTTTACGCCCCAGCGGCTGGCTGGCTGCTGGAGGGCGGGTGTGCGGGCTGGGCTTGATCAATATATCATTATTTTGAATACTTTCGAAAATCGAACTTTTCTCTCTTGGTGAATGATTTAAGCCACTATGCCTAGAATGCAGTCCGCTGTAATTTTCTCCTAGCAACGAATCTCGTAAATTCGAAGTCCAAGGGACTAAAGGTTTTATTTCGAATTATCGAAAATTCGAATTATAGGGAGGTAGACATGAGTAAATATAACCCAAAAATGGCCATTATCAATTCTCCCCCCCCCCCCCATCTAACAGGGAGACGTTTCTTTTACGGACACAAAATATATTTTTATAGTTAGTGCTTAAAATAGCTCATAAATAGGCCATATTCTCTACATATATTGTGTCAGGAATTTATTTCGAATTAGCGACTATTTTGAACAAAACGAAGTTTGAATTTTCGAGGTCTGTCTATCTGTCTGTCTGTCTGTCTGTCTGTCTGTCTGGCTGGCTGGCTGGCTGGCTATCATTACTTTGAATACTTTAGAATTTCAGAATCTGTCATTTTCCCTTTACAGCATGGTGTTGTTTTAAGGACTATTAACAATACATTTACACGTCAAAACTGTCCGTGTCTATAGGAACTAAAGACTTGTCAATATGCTAGTTATAATCTAACTTTTGTTAGTGGAAGTTACTATCCTAGGAATAGATAGGAAATAAAGGTGGATACCTGAACATGCGCCACGCATATCCCAGTTCGGGTCCAAACTTATTCAGTAAGATCTCAATAACTGATTTGGGCAACCTTTTCAATCAGATGTCTAGCAAAGGTAGCTAGATTGCATGCGAGATCTTACATGTAATCCGAAATGCTGCAAATACGCATTTGCATATATTAGTTGGGAGACTATCTATTGTCGTGCCAACAAAGAGTGACAGTGACGTATTTTTTTTTTGTTTACAATTGGTAAGTAAACAATAACTTGTACACCCAACTTGCGCTACGCGAATCGATAGATCGCTTGTGTATTAATCCTATCCTGTGGATAGGATGAATACACAAGTGATCTATCGATCATAAATCCCTGATAACTTTAAAAACAAAACATGATGTAACTGTCACTCTTGGCTGACAGGACAGTAACTATGTTAAATTGAATGCAAACATGTCGTTTTATCCAAACGGTGACTTCCTGTCATTTTGAATATTCATGTCATTTTCGAAATTATCGAACACGTGTCTTTAAAGAGATTAACTGGAGTACCTCTTTTTGCTACTGATTACCGACGCGTGTCACGATATCTGACCGACTATTAAACACTTGTCAAAAATATGCAGGAAGTCCTTAAACAGGTGGTTAGTAGAAAATTTTGTAGAGGATTTAGCACTTACCTACCGTGTACCAAAAAGTCGGCAATTAAAGCAAACAACATGGATCATAAAATTAATTTTATGATCCATGCAAACAATGAACATTTGCTGGGATAATCTTGTTTAAAAAAACACTAAATTACTTCAAAACTCAATTATCCTAGCACAAGCAATGTGAACCCAGGGTATAGGATCTGGACGTGCACTGCATGCCAAGTTACACATAAAACCGTTTATCTACAAGAGGAGACGTTTGTCATCTGCTGTTAACATTATCTGATCTGAATCTAAAATGTTCAACGCTTAGATCATGGTGTTCGGTTTTCCTGAAAGATAATTTTGAACCTGTACCCAGCCTGCCAGACAGACTAAATAATGACCTGACCAAAACATATTCTGCTAAATGTGGTCCGGCTAAAACATTATTAACGACGACAGACAGCTTGTGTCCAGAACGTCAACGTCATTCTGGCGCTTTCCCCAAATTATTCAGGTGTTTCGCACCACTGACTTCCTGCAATATGGAAACAAGACGCTTCGCCCCCAAGACGTTACCCCATAGTTGTTTCCAAATATTGGCCAATAACATCATACCTACTCACAAATGCTAGCCACAACCTGACAAAAGCTATTTCTAGACAGCTAACAGCAAAGGCACTTTTCAGACTGCAGATATGCGCCCTTGTTTTTCGCAAGCTATTAATACGGATAGCAAGTATTATATTAATCAAACAATTACAAGTCAGCTAACAACAAAAGCACCGAAAAACTCGGCGGTTGTGCAGGCTGATATGCATGTTATTTTTTCGTATAAAATCCAAACGGATATATCACGTATACTGCTATAAAACAGTTTCTTAACATTAAACAACAATGTCGCTGGTCAGACTGCATAGCCGAGCTGACTGATCGGCGCATTTATCGTTTTCCAAAAACAAGGAAATCCAGTTTCTCCTTGACATGTATGACATTATACACATATATATGTTTGCATTAAAACTTTATTAATAGAGTATTCCAGTCTACTGTAAGTGAATACCACGGCGAGGCATTACAGATTGCAGAGTCTCGCCAGAATCGCTACTGTTCGGTAGAGCAACACATTTTCGGTCATAATAATAGGGCACTTCTTGGATTAGCCTTCAGACTACTCTGATTTGCGCCCTATCGATACACCACAAAATATAAGTGTACACGTCTGGTGGAAACTTAATTTGAGAATTTGACTTGAAGATCATGCCTTAGAATTTATGCATTTCTCAGATGCCATGTCGCCCATGTGAGGGCGAGAAACATGTATTTGTTTATGCCTAAATAAAGCATACTTGACTTGACTTGACTTGAATAATATCAAAATGGCTCGAAGCAATATACTGTATTTTCTTTCGAGCAAAATGGTAGCCATCAAAATTGTCGACGAGCCTTTAAGATAATCCACTTAACTCAATAACAGCGATAATTAGATTATCGAAGCGTGTGAACGATTATCAATTATCGATTATTGATAGATTGAGTGTTTATAAGCCGTCAGCGTGTCCAACAGTGTACACGTATAACAAACAAAAAATTCTTTCTCTGTAGATCATTGTTGTCTTTAAAAACAGTGTAGACCCTGATGAAATGTCACATTATGCGGCATTTCATCTGGGTCTTCACTGTTTGCAAAAGTACGCGTTAAGGAGTCTGATATCAGAGCTTTTGTGAAATTAAATGAGCCAGTTTATAAAATTTTGGTCCCTATCGTATGTGTGTATAGAGCGTCCTTGGAATAGTGAACGATCAGACGAGCCTGCGCGCCCGCGCAGTCTCGTCAGAGCATTTGCTCGCATCGTACAGTAAGGACGTAGATGATAATTCATGCAAAAAATAACACTTCTAGACCAAGTAGATACGCATTGTGTCTTCTCGTGAGTTACTTTTGTTACAACTGAAAGAAGATGCATCAGTTTGGTAGCATTCCACAATCGGAATGCAGTACACGAAAACGAGTCGCCCATACATTGCTGTTTGCTAAACAGCCGTAGCCACTGGATTATGCATTTGCGACATAGGAATTTTACAGTTCAGGGCCTGGATTTACAATGCCTCCTTAAAGTTACGGAAGACTTAAGTTAGTATTGGGGTCAGGATGCGAAAAATATTGTTTCAAAAATAGTTTCATTTTTTCTGTAGATCACAATGATATCTTTGACCATAAGTACTGCATTTATTGCATGGCAAAATATCAATACTTAACTTAAGTCTTCCTTAACTCTTAGGAGGCATTGTAATTCCGGATCCGATCCCAGATATATATGAAGATGAACAGAACAGAACAGAATTTTATTCGAATTCCAATAGGCTATAAAGCATGTGAGGATACAATCTATATATAATACTTGATGGCATATAAGGACAGTGTAATCTTTCGGAGAAGGTGCAGTGTGCTTACTTTCTATCTTAAACAGTCTATTCTTTAGTTTCTATACAAATAAATACAAATAGATAAACATAGTACAAGTATATACAAGATGTAAGATTATTAAGCTTGCAGTCGCAGCTATCTAGTGGGGTTATGCGCTTAGGTTTTGATTTAAAAGTTATTTATTTTCATGCATTAATCATTAAAAAATAATTATAAATGCTGAAATATATTAATCATTAACATCAATGAAAAATGCATAAAAAGTTCGGTCTCGTCCAACCCAAACTTTTTTATGGGTACTAAAAAGAACCGTCTCATCGAGACGGTTCTTTTGAGCACCCCACACACATGTTTAAATTGATGGGTAAGTATATCATTACAGTTTTATTCTCCTAAAGATTCCTTCTCTGGACCTATGATGTATTGTTTTAGCGTTCTTTAATTTATAATGATTATCATAAGGGCTCATAGACTAAGATCTGGGTAGCATGTAAATAAAAATTAGCCTGTACATGCGAGAAAAAAAAACGATGTTGTTGGATGCGAAAAAAACAAAGGCGCATAACAGCCTCGCATCGGCGCAGTCTGATCAGGGCCTTCGTTATTCGCTCCAACTAAGCGAGCGAGACGCGGCATCTCACTATTTTAATTACATGTAGCCCCTGTTGCTGGGCATGCTGGTTTGAGCTTGACCTGATAAAACACCACCGAGTCTCCCAGAGCTGAGTCTGCGCTGTGTGCAAGGTTCATATTCATTTAAGTAAATAGCTTAGCTAAGACCGATATCGATATCTGTAAAAAAAGTGGATAAACAGAAAATGCTATTTTTTTCTTTCTATCTTTAACATGTTTAATTTGCATATTTTTTATTCAGTTCCCCACAAAATTGAAAATCGCGCAATCATAAACATACACTGTAGATCTAATTCAAACTCGATTTTATTTTCTCTTGGTACTGGCTCACTCAAATTTGAGCCTTTAGACCGAAGGGCCACGGGTTCGAGCCTCACCGGCATCACTGCGTTGTGGTCCTTGAGTAAGACACATTTATCCTAGCTTAGTACTGGTTCAACCCAGGAAGAACCGTCCCTGTTTAACTGAGAGATTGTTGATGGGACGTAAAGAATCAAATCAAACAAACAAAAATTTGAGCCTTGCGCCTTTATGCAGTCTCGCCAGAGCCATTTCAACTCATATAGCTAAAGTAGGGATGTAGATGAAGACGAAGACGATATAGGCATGTAGTCCAACTACATCACTGTGCATGCAAGTTCCAAGAGTGACGTACTGAAGTACCAAACATTATGAACATGCGCGCCTTTAAAATATGTGGCGATTTTTGCCGTATGCAGGCATAACTGCTTATATACATATATACTAGGGGTGAATCGACTATGGGGGCGAAAAGACTAGTGGGGCGAAACGACTAGTGGGGGCGAAATGACCAGGGGGAAACGACCAGGGGGTAAACGTTTTGGGGGCGAAACGACTAGGGTAGGAAATGGTTTGGGGGCGAAACGTCCCAGATTCTGCTATAATATAATGCTGGTGTTCTTGCTGAGGTCAACGGTCGACAAATTCAATAATGAACAAGATTTTAGTATTGTCCACAAACCAGTGATTATATCACAGTATGCTATTGTTTAAAAACTTCTTTACGAAGAAATATGTCAGTCAGCTCAACCCATATAAGCCAACGTCCTTTTTGTGGAACATATGCGAACATTGCAAGCCTAGATGAGGCGCAATTGAATTTTTCGGCGTCTTTTTTGGTCTCTACTGTTTAAAACGTTTAATCTTAAGTTGAATAAAAATGAGAATACATCTCAACAACCCTTTGAACGGAAATGGACTGGTCCAATCGACTCAGGTGAGGAATTTCATTAATTATAAATATTGTGATACCCTGTGGCGATGTCAAGCATGTACGCGTTTTTATGCTTCTTTAAAGGCACCGACATGACCGAAGAAACTTAAAATATTACAATGTCACGGGACCATCAAACATAAACGTTTAACTTATCGCAAAATAGACAAAATGCGATATGTCTCATTAAAAGATTACTATTTGTCATGATAACTTTTTGAAATATCTTTCCTTATAAAATTTTGGGTCTGATCTGAGTCCAAACTGTTTGCTTATGTTATTAGGCCATTGATAAAAGAAACCATAAAATATCAAAAACAGACCATGGGTATTCTATTAGGTCGCGTGTCGTGTCAATGGCCATGACGTATGAAAACATACATGATACATGATAAATCGTTGAACTCTAAGACATTGCCATTATCTTCCTTTTGTTTTTCAATATTGGAAAAAATATAACGCATTATTTGAGAAAAGCATTTCGCCAGTCCGCAAGGCTTGTGTTTAAAACAGTTTTGCACTATTATACTGTTTACAAAATTTATCAGACATTATGGAAGTTCCCTTTTTCACATTGGCATGTCGATAAAGCAGTCCAAATTTAGAGGCAACTGGTTGCCTAGCTACGTATATGGTCAGCTGATTTTATGATTAGGTGTGAAAATTAACGGCTATTTTAATCTCTTGGACGCACAGAGCACGTAAAAAGGTACCAAGGTACACTGAAAAGATAGGTTAAGATTTGTTACAATGTGATCAGCTGGAGATGCTGAAGCACCATCCTCCCTCCTCCCTGGATGTAAATTAGTTTCTTAGGTTCTTAAGTCAAATTCAGCTTATTATCAATATGGTTTTGAATAGCTCATAAAAATAACTGATTTCTTTACCTACTACTTACTATTTATATAAGTTTATAATGGCGCTACACTAATACATGGGGTGGCAGGAATGAAATGCAGAACCTTGTTCTCTGGAAACCATAAGAAAATTCTCTAATTACGTCTACTAATTATTATTTTAACTTGACTATAGGGTTTGTTAAGTCTGTTTTTGTATAATGAAAAAGTATTTACATGTTTATTTCAATTTTGGTACTTGCTGAATTCATTATGAGGGATAAAATCCTCTGAGTTCAGACTTTTTTTCTGGAGCTCTGCGATTGCCCGCAAGGAGTGGAATGGTATGACCGATATCATTCCAATCATTCAAATTATCGATCCACTGAGTGATCGTACCGATACCGCCATGGTACCTGAGTGCAAGTGAGTAGTGAGTGACTGTTGAATTGAGTGATTGTATAAGTTACCGAAATCTCCACTGTACCAAAATAATTACGTAATCGATAATTGCGTTGAACCTGCTGTAATATGACGGATACATACTGCTCCTATGGATAAATATCATTTGCACTAAAAAAATGCTTCATATTGTATGCTTACAATGACTCGAAGTATTCGTTGCGTTTCTTTATACCTTAAGTATAGAACTGTTCAAACATCTATATCTGGAATAGGGTTGACTTTAATATGTCTTACTAGAAAAGTAAGTGTAAGTTAACACCAAAGGGGATGGCAGCTTAGCTGCCATTACTTTTGGTGCTAACTTACACGTATTTTTAAAGTGCACCATCGTTGTTTGCACACATAGTATGAATGGGCCAAAATATAGAAACCTTCTGAAGATGGATGTAGAAATGAAAATGAACCAGTGTATGTGTCTATGGGCCAGTGTATGTGTCTATGTGTTTAGGGATACTTTTGCTTGTCTAAACAGTATGCGTTTCGCATGGAGTTTCACTCATCACACACCAGACCGTTGACATGGCGTTCATGTGAACAGGGCATTTCTTAACGCCGTCAACACACTTGGAAAGTACTGGCGAACAGAACAAGTCGCGCCAATCCTCATGGCACGGGTCGAACTCCTCTACATGTAGGACAGACATGGACACAGAGGAGACCATGGTGAGAAGCAGGCTTAGCAGTGTTAGATTCATAGCTCTGTAGTACCTGGAAGAGAAACAATATTATGAACCCATACAAGCCTAGCGTCCTTTTTATTGTCCTTTTTAACACAAAATTAATGGGGCCTCAAGAGGGGACTTACCTGTATGCAACACAATTTCATTCACTAAGATAAAGATCAATATTTTATAATAAAATACCTAATCCCTATATGTGGCCACTTTATTGCCCCAGTAAGGAAGTCATAATCACCTCATTTTGGCTGTCCCTTTGATCTGCCCAGTATGACCCCTGGAGAGAGTCATAATGAGTGGTACCAGTATTATTGCTCAAATATTTGTCCCTTTAATGCGCCAATCGCAACAAAAATAAAATCGTCTGCTTTTCTCGTCTGCTGAAATGTTTAAGAAGCCTCTATGGCAAACAGTGTGGGTCAAGATCAGACTGCTCCTATTGGAACAGTCTGTTCTGGGTCCACGCTGTTTGCTTCTAGACTTAATTCGTCAGTAACAATAGGCAATTATTTGCAGCAGACGACTTCAGCAGACGACATTTTCAGATGCAATTTTTCTTGGCGCTTTAAGGGTTAAGAGTCATTGAAAAACAGTGCAGACCCAAATCAGACGCCACGAGACGTAACGTGACGTCTGATCAGGGTATTCATTGTTTGCTTATAAAATTTTCTATTAAAATTCAAATACAAATTTAGAAAATACCGCCCAACAACCCTTAAAATACAAATGGACGTTTTCAATTAATACGGTTGCGAATGTCAATTTGGCATAAAGCTTTGTTGCCAACTCTTTTCCTCTGCTTGTACATGTACACACTACCATCGAATATTAGAAGTACACTGGTACACTTTGACTGTAAAATGTTAGCCTTAGACACCTACCAACATCCCAAGGGAGGGGGAGAAGGTACACTGTTATCATATATACGTAGGCTTGGGCCATTTCTTGTGGGGGGGGGGGGGGGCTCAAAATTTTGAATTTGAATACTTTTTGGGGGGTTTCAGAACAATAAATATTTTTTGGGTGTGTTTTTGTGGATATTTTTGGGGGTCATTACAAAACTGGACTGTTTTTGGAAGTTATCCTATGCATTTTAAGGTATTTTCTTAAGGATAGCTGTTAATGTTTATGATGTTTTTTTGTGGGAGGGGTGCTAAAATTAACATATGTTTGGGGGTATGCCTAGCTGACAGTCCTGATATTTTGGGAGGCAAACAGTGTATGCTGAGCCCAAGCCTACGTATGCTCCTTTTGAAAATAACTTTTTTTCTCTCTGTTAAATGCCGTTTATAGGCCTAGAGACCAATTCTAACGCCAGCATCGACGCAGTAACGTTGCAGCAATTGAGAGATCATGACTGACCAAATAAGAATCTAACATTTATGCTCCTGTATTATTGCATTGGTTGCGAAAAGCGATAAAAACCTCGGCAAACCAGTTAAATAAATTTCAAAAAATATGACATGCGCTGATCATGAGGATGGCTGGGGGTCCGGACCCCCTAGAAAATCACAAAGCTCTAGGTTTCCGTAGAAATACTGATCCGGATCCCTGGAAAATCACAAAGCTACCCAGCCAACAATCAATCAAAGTTTCGCGAAAATAAAAAAACAACAACCTCGAAATCACTCTGCCGCTTACTGGTGTAGGTAAATCATGCTCCAGTCGTGAATTTTTAACATCGCACACATGTATATTAACATTATTGAAGAAAATAAAATTCTCGCGAAAATTTCTGAATTAACAGTTGCCCAAATTACTGATATCAAACTCGAAGAGAAAATATGGTCCCATGTAGTACTCACGTTGTATCTTTAAAGCACAAATTTTATATTCCTTGATTAATTGAGAGTAACTAAAAGTCTATAATTTTATAACGGAGGCAAAATAGGTTGGATGACATCCAACTTATTTTGCCTCCGTTCTAAAATTTAACGATCAAGATCTAAACCATGCCGCAGAAAAAGAAAGCTTGCCTTGAAGGAAATGAACCTATAAAGGATATGCACCAGAGCCATATTGTAAATTTTTGATAGGCGTATGAAATGGATTTGCATTCACACAGCATTCACTGTTCACCAGCACAAAGATTCAGAGCAAAAGCAAAACATCAACCGCTTAAAATGTGTCTTAACTGAACACAAAAGTATCATTATATCGCGATTATGATGGCTCAGTTCGTGAGGCTTTGGTATTACATGTAATCCTATCGATGGGCGACGAAGGCTCAAACAAGCCTGCGAAAACGCATGTTCACCAGAGCCTTTGCTGCTCGTATGCGCAACGTATGGAGGCAGAAAAATGGACATACGATATGTCGCTGGATGCCCTCCTTTGATTTGCTGTTGTTGTTGTTGTTGTTGCTGTTTTGTTGTTGTTGTTGTTGTTGTTGTTGTTTTTGTTTTTGGTGGGTGGGGTGTGGTGGGTGGGGGCAGCGGCACTACTGTATTTTTCAAGAAATAAAGGGAACAAATGTTGAATACTGATGGGAACTGGAAATAAATACTAATATTGATGATCATAGAGCAGTAAAATGATTATTATGGGGGCAGAGGCAAGTCAAGTTATTAAAAAGTGAAAGGGCCTCGTCAATGGCAATCATCATATCGATACCTGCACTGGAACGGCTGATCTGGGTGGCTCAGCTAGCCATTTGGCACACATACTGCTACCGTTATGTTATTATTATGGGTAGGTCATGCAAACGCCGCGCTGTGCACTTTTTTTATTAAGATTTTAAATGATAATATCCCTGCCAGCATATAATCACGGGCCATTATCGGCTCGCCAGTGAAACGCCATTCGAATGGCGTTTCACTGGTGGGCCGATAGAGGCCCGTTTGAGGTGCTTACTGTAATGGGACCTGGACTTTTTTCTCAGGCTGAACTGCATGCGTAGAAAAACTTACTGAAATGTAGACGATGAAAAGAATGAAATGTTAATAAAATGCCAACCAGGACACTAGATGAAATCGCACATGTTTTATCAACTTTAACATTATAATGTGGCAAATGTGCATAAAAATAAAGGTTTGGGCACGGAAAAGCCTTTTAAGACCACGACATACAAAAATACCAATGTCGTGTTAGGGATTTCGACTGTTTGTGGGTTTGTTACCCAGCAGTGGCATTTTCTATAGTCATGCATTCACACAGTATTAAAGTTGTCACAAACTGGTATGAGCTGTGAAAGTGATCTAAACGTACACAAATCTGTGACTCTGTGTAAGTATTATGCACGTTGTGATCCCAGGGGGGTACTCTAATTTTTTTCCTCATACGTAGGCTCGGACCCAGCATCTACCGTACACCCCAAAAAATATCAGGAATATCAAGCACCCCAAAAAATATTTGAAGTTTTAGCAACCCCAAAAAATATCCCAATTCTGTATCTTTGACCTTAAAAAAGACCCTTAAATGCATAGAAATGAACCTAAAACTAGCCCAATTTTGTGATGACCCCAAAAAATATCCACAAAATCTTCTTACCCCCAAAAAATATTTATTTTTCTGAAAACCCCACAAAATATTGAAATTCAGAATTTTGAACCCAAAAATAAGCCCGAGCCTACGTATGCGTGAAAATATCATAGTACCCCCCCCCCCCCCTGGGGTTGTGATTGCCTGAGTGATTGCCCTTCGAATTTTTTTCGAATCTTATATCATTTTACAGTATTACAGTTTAGAATTCCCAAGATTCTCACACAGACATCTAACTTTATTTTACCTAAGCATGCAATGTCCTACGGCATCCAAGTTACAGAATAAAGCAACTGACCCATTTAACATGTTAATACTATTTTATAAAAAATGTATTTGATGTATACTTCCACAAAACGCTTTGAGGCGTGAATGCTGCAGTAATGAATTGAATGAATCGAGGGTCATTATTAGAGGTCGTGGTAGAAGTTTACATGTATATGTAGATAGAACGCAAAAGTCCAATCTGTATAACAGAGCCCTCTAGGTTGCGACTTTCGCTGTGATGCCTGTGCATTAACCTGTACTTAGTCAGTGGTTTTATGCCCGGGAGCACTCGAAGGCTCACCGACAGTAATTCTCATAATATAGTATCTTTTTTTGTATATTTTAGTGGGAATATGATTTCATAATGATGAGGAAGTTTTTTTCATGTTGATTTATTTTTATTCAGAACATTCATTGGTTTTGCAGTTTAACGGCGCATATGTTAGAAATAAGATGTAACAGAACGATATATATCTTGCAAGTTATTCATGTGCAGGACGATTATTTAATAGCTTTAGTCAGTGGATTATATACCGTAAATACGCACAGCCACATAATAACTTTCTTATTGCACCCAGCATGCATGAGCACTTTGTACATTGTGGTATATCTGTCGTAAAACATTGGAATATCACTCGAAGATCCAATAAATCGCAAAATTTAAGAGGCCTTGATTTATAAACGTATGTAATTCAATGAATATCTTGCATTGATTGGCAATAATTTCTAAATAGTGCACTGAGAAAGATAGCTGACCTATTTAATAATATATTATAACGATACACAATTGTATTTGAATTTTATTATGTAGCGTTCTTCTTTTTAAAGAAACAAAAGTCAGATGCGGCGGGCCTTACATTAGATAAAAATAATTTATTCCAATAACAGAGCATGGTTCCTATTTAGGTGCCACATGAGTTTAACATACGATCTGGATCTTGTATTTTCAATCGGTATTACAACGTGTCACTGGAACGCTCCTGTGACTTGGCCATATGCAAAAATGTTTTAAGTGCAGACAATTGCACGACCCTTAGGTCTGAACTATAACTATGTGAGCCTCTCCGTCGGTCGGTCCGACCGGCTGTCAGTCCGTCCTTTACCAGTTAGTTCATAAATCTTGCACAACATGATATATTTTGATCGCATTTTGCATACATATGAATGTCAACATTCCCTAACCACTGGCATGCAGTAGTAGCAAGTAATTGGAGATTCACAGCAAGCTACTGTATACAATTGAACTCTGAGCACTATTAATAAACTCAAGAATCTAATTTATTCTTAGACTGAAATAAACCTTATTTATAAGGGTGTTCTGGAATTTTAACGTCTAGTTTCTTTCTATAAAGCTACTTTTGTGTCGTGGTTTTCCGTCCACCTTGATGGATAAGTTGAAACACTCATTTTGGCTACCTAAACACTGTTTTAATTTAAGATACATAGAGTTTCATTCTAATCAACAAACATTCAACGTGAATCGAGCATATCACGTTACTTGATATATCATACTGTCGCTATATAATCACAACAAAGTAAGAAAGAGGGCAAAGATCAGGAACAATACAATCAAGCACCACACCTGACCCAGGATACCAATGGGAAATCGCTATTATACAATTCTTGACTTCAATTTCGGTAGACATGAGGATTTATCTACCCGAAAAAGTGAATATCACTTTTAAGGGCAGATAAATCCTCATGTCTACCGAAATTGAAGCCAATAACTGTTTTGTTATATGACTTCAACTAAGAATGAAAAAATTCTACTTTCACTTTTGTTGTTGAAGTCATGCTCAACCTTCAACCTAAAGACTTTATCACAAGTTTTATCAACTGTTATCAAAATATTTTAATGTAATATTTTGCATTTGGAAATGTATATTAATTCTCTGAATGTGGAATGTAAAATTTAATCATATTTTTTTACATTTTGTTCATTCAAACAAAGATAAATGAACAAACAAAACAAAACAAAGCTGTTGTTTAAATTCATGAAAGTCTTTAGTTTGCCTGTTGGGATGTGAAACAGCAAATCATGTCAATTTCATGCAGCATATGCTAGTTTTATACTCATCATTTTATTAGCTCTCCAAAGGGTGATGTTAGAAAAGTGTCAAAAATATTAACTTCTGGAAACTAGTTTGAGCTGGTTTTCATGCAATATTAACTTGTAGGCCAGTTTAGACTGGTTTTCAGGTAGACATAGATATTTATAAAGACAAATTGAGCCAATCAGGAAACAGGATTCTCTCTAGTCATATAACAAATAGTGTTATTGTGTGACTATAAAAGCCGACGTGATGTTTCCACAGACAGGTTATTTATAGCTTTTTCTTCTGGAAGAATTTCGAGTAATACACACCGGTCATTAACACTACATATGTATCCCATTTTTTGGCCTGTGATGTATCATTGCAGACAGGATCTTTGGAGACATGCACAGACAATGAGACCCCACTTTTACCACATAAGATCCAGGGACCTACATGGTAATGTTTGTATCAAAATTACCGTTTCAGATTCTGTTAGACCCAAGCCTGGTGTTCAGATAGTCCTTTTTAAAATTCCATGTAAATAAAACAGTCATGTAATGGGTCCCGTATTGGTTAAACATTCATAAATGGGACCAATATGCGACCTGTTTGGGCAAAATACATACATTATGCACAAATGGGACACATATTACCTTGCGTGTTGGGGGAGAAAGAAATGAGTAGACGGAATGGTGGGGGATTGGACAGACAGACAGATAAATAGATAACTATAGTTTTCCGGCAGCTAATGGCCATGGGTTCCGTTTAAGATTTAAGTGACACCAATATGTGCATTGTATTTTGTATTGACTTAAAAAACTTCCAAAATGAAAAAAAAACAAAACATTTTTTCTATAGACACCAGCCGCCGAAGGCGGCTTCGACAACCCCCGAAGGGGGTGGTCGATTGTAAACACTTTCTGTTTCCGTAATGCCTTCGGTAGTTTCCGCCCGATGTCGAAGATAGACGACATAAAGCAAAAGTCACAGGCAACTGTAACTTAACACCTAGGGTGTTTTGAACAATTAATTACAAGAATATGTACACAGAAAAGTCATTATATTCGAATATATCTGTGTACATTGGAAATAGTTGGCATTTGAAAAATTTAGCGAAACCACCCGAGATCACGTAAACTAATTATTCTACAGGTTCCATCATATTTTTTTTTCGCCAGCTTATAGATCTTTGAGGACAGACTAATGCGGGTACCAGCCCTTAGCAACTGTCAAAAGCTTCGAAGTGATCCGCCATTTTGTGAAAAATGCTCGACAATCGACAGTGATCGATATTCATATTCGCATTAATAACAGAAAGTGAGCGTTCCCTGTGTATCAGACAGTGTTTATATCGTGTGCCGAAAGCTGAAATTGATATTTGTCCAGGTAAAATGATGTGATGATGCATAAGCGCGGGATGCGCTTACCAGAGTTCGGGATCTGAAGTGAAAGTAGCCCCGTTATATATTTTCGCGGCTTTCTCAATAACAACTTCCTACTTGTAACTTGTGCAACAAATAATTCAGTCATTTCACACTGCATCAGCTTTCTAACTGTTTTACTGTCGAAGAATAGGATTCAGCTATAGGCATTTCTGTACCAACTTGGAAGAATGGTTACAAGGTGTTTCACCCCATGACCAGTTCGCCCAGAGTGTTTATGCCCCAAATCTGATGCCTTGATGTTTCACCCCTACACCCAAGTCATTTTGCCACACAAATCAGGGTCGTTTGGCCCCACTTATGTAATCCCTTCAAAATCAAAGCCTCAATCGAAATAAATTAAATATAGAGAGCCATTATTTCATTTGTGTTTTTAGGATGAACATGAGTCAGTTTCGATCAGATCAATCAGCGTCAATTTAATTTAAAGTATTTGAGTATTTATTGTACATCATGATAGTCAGTGCATTTCGGAGGACATGTGGCAATATGGGGAGCCGGACAAAACATCCCGGGACAAAACATCCCATGCCATTTTTTTACACCCCGGACAAAACATCCCACAAAGATTTGCCACCCCGGACAAAACATCCCACGCTGTTTTTGTCACCCCGGACATAACATCCCATGCCATTTTTGTCACCCCGGACATAACATCCCATGCCATTTTTGCCACCTCGGACAAAACATCCCATACTCAGTCTGCTTCTTCAGGGTAAGTCTCATTTGTGACCTTCATCTACTATGACATGTACTAGCAGTGAATGCCCTAGTATGACTGTCCAACTGATATAAACTAGATCTTAAATTGATTGAAAGGCAGTTTCACAATGTAAATAGAATTTAATTAAAGATAATTATATCTTCTTGTGACAAACAACTAAATTTGTGTGTTAAGAAGCCAATTACATCTTAAAAGAAATCATTTACTGTTTGGGTCAAACAAACTATTATAATTGAGATACATATGTCTAATTAGTCTAATTATCTATCTACCTTTGATCTCCAATCATTTCAATAGGTATGGTACATTAAGAATATCAATAATAATAGTGACAATTAACTAAATGGGATGTTTTATGCACTTTCATAGGCTTTAAACAGAGTGTGGGATGTTTTGTCCGGGGTGGCAGAAGTAGCATGGGATGTTTTGTCCGGGGCGGCAAAAATGGCATGGGATGTTTTGTCCGGGGTGACAAAAACTGCATGGGATGTTTTGTCCGGGTTGGCAAATTGATGCGGGATGTTTTGTCCGGGGTGGCAAAAAATGGCATGGGATGTTTTGTCCCGGGATGTTTTGTCCTACATTCGGCAATATGCGATATATGTCAGGCCTTTAGTTAAGAGTGTGTACCAAAATATTTAACTTTCTTATTTTTCAACCAAAGTGTATGTTGTGGGTACTCAAAAGAACAGTCTCATTGAGATGGTTCTTTTGAGCACCCAGTATGTTGTGGGTACTCGAAAGAACCGTCTCATTGAGATGGTTCTTTTGAGCACCCAAAACATATGTTAAAACTGATGGATAAGAAAATATTTACAATTTTAAGTCCAAAAAATTTGTTTGTCTAAACCTATGTATGTCATCCTTATCTACATTGTTTAACATGTTTCATATCCATTAGATTAAAGATAATTTAGTAAGTTTATGTATATCATAACAGGCACTGAGTCTGTAGATACTGATGAATGTGGCAATATGCGATTACACCAACACAATTACGACCAATAATGGTTAGAATAGCGTAAATTTAAAAAGATTTCAAATAGTTTAGTATTTTCAAGTATATCATTAAAACCAGTGTAGATACTCATCAACTGACTCAATATGCAATAGTCATCAGTAGTTAACGACCGATAATGGTTAGAATAGCGTCAATTAGATTTAAGATCATTTAGTTATTCCATGTATATCATGACAGGCACTGATAGTGTAATGGTACCATGAGTACAGGCGAGCCCCCTAACATACAGGTAGCACAGCCTGGAACATTGCACAGTAGCCAAAATGCGGTCTCACTGAATTATTAATTATCACTTTTCAGGTAGATTAATCCTCATGTCTACCTCATTGAAGTAAATAATTGTTATTAAACTGTGTAATTATACCCTGCCACTAGTGATGGGAATCAGTTGGCTTTTCATAATCGATCATCGGTTTAAAACAAATGAATGATTATCGATTATAATCGGTTGACAGTATTAAATGTATTTTATTGCTAGTCAGTAACCATAGAGGCCTTATTATTTGCTTCTGTGATTACAAACAGACTTGTGTATTTCAGTATAGGGCTGTGTTTCAATATAGACAGATGACAACATGATCCGGTGTCTTCAACAACCATAATTCTCTTTCAGTCCAACAGCATCATAGACAGAGACTTGAATTTACCATTTAAGTACAAGCATCTCAGTCTGTAGTTATATTGTTGCTGGTGTATATGCAAATGTTAGTCATGTTATTTTATAACTAAAGTTGAATAAAATTTTGCATTTGGGGTTAAATAAAAATGAAATTCTTTTGCCTGAAGATTTTTTCCGATTATAATCGATTCCCATAATTCCATTCGATCATCGATTGGTTGCAAGTAGATGAACGATTTTCGATTATAATCGATCATCGGATCAACACTACCCGCCACTTTAAAAAGTATGGGGTATCATGTTATACCATCGTTCAAAGATTTACGTTTGAGTGTCCGTCCGCAAAAATGTCCGTCTGTCTTTCACCGCTTTGTTTCCGCTCTCTACATGCCTCGAAATATCTTAAAATATGCACTTGGCCTCCATCACAAAAATTATTGGCATATATGGAGAACAATAATTTGCACTAGAAATACCAAAATTTTCACTTGCCCTGCCCTGCAGCCTGAGGCACTCGTAAATACAAGTGGACGAGTGTATTTTCGAGCCCTTTCTCTATCTTGAGCATTTTCTGATCAATTTTCTTCAAAATTTTGTTTTATAGTTGATAATTTGGGAAAGAGTGGTTTAGTATTATAGACGGGTAAATTTTGTTGACTATACACAGTGTCATTACCATTGATTTGTGTTGAAAATTTGTTTCGATGCATTATATTGAACAATTTATGTCCTATTTCTTCAAACTTTGTATATGAGTTGATATTGGGGAGGAGCCGTTTGGGATCTTAAATGGGTAATTTCACCAAATAAGCACAGAGTGTTTGCCCTTTATTTACAAAATGTATGTTGAACATTGGTTTCGGTGATCTATCCTGAGCATTATTTGATCAGTTTTCTTCAAACTTTGCATGACAGTTGATTTTGGGAAGGATTTATTTAAATAACTACAGAATTATGGTCCTTGATTTGAAAATATGATGAAATTTTGTATAAAAATAAGAACTAGGTAGAGACAAGTGCATTTAAATTTTCATACATCTTCAACTGAGTTATGGTCCTTGATTTGTGGATTAATTTGTCTTTGTTTTGAAAATATTTGAGGTAGGGTATGATGCATGCCTACAGCACTTACTTTTTCCTAACTTTGTATAATTGCAAATCTCAGGGTCTGCATGGTAATGTTCCCAAGATGCTGAGATGAAAACCTGACCCTCCCCCCCAACACACACACACACACACACACACACACACACACACACACACACACACACACACACACACACACACACACACACACACACACACACACAACAAATAATAATGTAAAAATATTAAGGTCATGAGTATAATTTCAATTGAGAAAGGATATTGTGTGAGTACATAAGGATGATTATTTCAATGAGGATGGCTACTGTGTGATATATAGAATTAGATGATTTCATGGTGGCTTATTTCAAGGAAGATGGACATTGTTGATTACTTAGAAAATATGCACTTTAAGAATATTTCATCTTCATTGCAGTATAATTAGAGGAATAATATGTTGTGAGTACATACATGTAGGAGATAGTGTCAATGGGGGATTATTTCAAGGAGGATGGATATTATTTGATTACATAGAAAATATACATTTGGAATATTTCAGTAGAGAATTATTTCAAGGAAGTTATGTTGGATTGAACAATAATTTTTCATGGAGGAAGGATATTGTGTGAGTACATATGAGATTATTACAATGAATGATTATTTCAAGGAGGATGGACATTTATTGATTTTGTAGAAATTATACTCATTTAGGGTATTTCAATGGAGTATTATTTCAAGGAGTAATGGGGAATGGATCATTGTGTGATGGATATTATTTGGTAACAATGGAGAATTATTTCAAGGAGTAATGGTGGATGGATCAATTGAGTATTATTTCAATGGAGGAAAGACATTGCATGAGCAAATGTACATAGGAGATTATTTCAATGGGTGATCATTTCAAGGAGTATGAACATTATTGATTGCATAGAAATTGTACTCATTTTGAATATTTCAATGGATACTCATTTGGAATATTTCAATTGAGTATTATTTCAAAGAGTAATGGAGGATTGATCCATTGAAGATTATTTCAACAAAGGTATGATATTGTGTGAGTACATAAATTAAATGAGTATTTTTTCAAGGAGTAATAGTGTATAATTCGATGGAGTATTATTTCAATAGAGAAAGGATATTGTGTGAGTACATAGGAGATTATTTTATTTTATTGATTATTCAATATATGTGATTATAGTACTCATTTGAAATAATTTAAGTTCAGAATTATTTCAATAGATATGCTAATTTAGGGTTATAAAAGATGAAATGGAAAATATTTCATTTAAGCTTATTTTAATGGAGTGTTATTTCAATGGATGATGGATATTTTGTGATTACATAGGAGGATTATTTCAAAGAGTAATGGAGGATGAATCAATAGAGTATATCAATGGAGGAGGAATATTGTCTTAGTTAAGCACATAGATTATTTTGATGGAGGATTATTTCAATTACCGGTAATATAGGAAATATGCATTTGGAATATTATTAATGATTTCACAAGTATAGCTTACAGTAAAGCATGAGTAAAGTAGAGATTTGTATCAGAAATGAGATTATAAGCTGAATATCTGAAAATAGTGTCATAGGTCTATTTTGTGCCAATTATGAGAAGAGGAGATCTAGCAAGTTATCATTTCAGACTTATATGTTGGGACGAGTTATAATTGATTTTCAGTTCTTTCGTATAAGCTGCTGAGATAACTGCAATATCGCCAGTTTTTTTTTTCATCAATTGAAGTAATTAGAAATTGACAATAAACTTTGATCAATGAGATTATGATAATCTGACATATTAAAGTGTCATGGGACTATTCTAGAAAGTTAAAGAACTCCAGGCTTATACGTTGGGACGAGTAATTATTGATATGGAGTTCTTCCGTATAGGCTGCTAAGATAATGCAATATCATATCTTTTTTTAGCAATTAGAAATTAACATTACTAGAATGTGCAGCCAATAGGGCGCCATTGCAAATCCTCACACTCAAGTTTCCCCAAATCAGACCACTGAGGCATTATCCAGGCAACAGAATGAAAATTCCTTTAGACATGTTTTATGTCTTTAATTTGTGAGAACAAAAACAAAGTTTGCGATAAAAAAATTTGAAATTGACTCTGTAAGTGAAATTAAGTGATATTTGATCTTATGACCTCCCCCAAGGTTACCAGTTAGTCCCTAGGGTGAAATATTTACTGCCATTCTGTTCTACTCATTGTCCCCTTCAATTTGATATGCCACATGACCATGTTCATAAAAGAAAATTTTGACCCCTGGGCACACCCGGCACACCTAAGTCCCACCCCTGGGGCATGACCAAGGCGTCAGAGCAAAAATCCCTTTTAATATATTCATATCCTATTTGTAAGAATACAAAAAAGACTTTGTTATTTAAGTTAATGATATTTGACCCATTGACCCCTCCACTGGGCCCTAGGGGGCGGGGCCAAATTTATTTTGCTGTTGCCACCCCATTAATGTGAGTAACTCACACATCAAATTTGGTATTGGTTTAGCAGGAGATAGCATAATGGTAAGAGACGGAATTTAAATTTTGCCCCCTAAGCACCCCCTAGTCACACCCCTAGGGCATGACCCAGGTGACAGAAAGAAAATCCGTCTGATATGTTTTGTATCTTTCATTTGTGAGAACACACACCAAAATTTGGTATAAAAACTTTGAAATTGACCGTGTAATTGAAATTAAATGATATTAGACCTGTTTACCCCTCCCCAGGGAGCGGGGTCATTTTTTGCTGTTGCACACCCAATGCATGTTAGTAACTCACACCCCAAATTTGGTTGAATTTTTTACAATGGTTAATGACGAGATAGCATAACGGTGAGAGGTGGAATTTAATCTTTGATTCCTAAGCACCCCATAGTACCACCCCTAGGGAATGACCAAGGTGACAAAGAAAATCCCATCTGATATGTTTTGTATCTTTCATTTGTGAGAACACACACAAAATATGGTATAAAAATCTTTGAAATTGACTGTTATTGAAGTTATTTGACCTTTTGACCCCTCCACAGGGCCCCAGTGGGCAGGGCCAAATTTACTTTTGCTGTTGCACGCCCCATGCATGTGAGTAACTCAAACACTTCATTTGGTTGAATTTGGTCTAATGGTTTAGGAGGAGATATCATAACGGACAGACGGCGGGACAGAATTTGATTCTTGAACCCTAAGCACCCCCAAGTCCCACCCCTAGGGCATGACCCAGGCAACAGAATAAAAATCCTGTCTGATACGTTTTGTTTCTTTCATTTGTGAGAACACACACAAAATTTGGTATAAAAAATCTTTGAAATATGACCTGTTGACCCCTTCCCAGGGGGTGGGCCAAAACAATTGCCGTTGCACGCCCCATTCATATGAGTAACTCAGTACTACTACTACTACAACTAAATAACTAACTTACGAGTGCAACTACTACTCTGTGTCGGCGGCGATGACCACCACGACGACGACCACTTCCACTACTGCCAACTGCAATATAAGCTGACAGGGCTGTGCAACGTTTCAAAATAAGATAATAGAACCGTTTCACATATCCAAGGTGGAAGTATAAGCACAGGAGCTTGAAGTTCTATCCTTATATCCGTTATAAGCCTTAAAACCGAAATTCTCATAATGTCATTACGTAATGACATTGTGAGATTTTGGTTTTGAGGCTATAGGGGTGATTTAAGGATCAAATTCAAGCTCTTTAGGTATAAGTTGAAAGAACACGCTGTCCTTACCATGTGAAATTTCAGCTACTACACGGAGAACTGTAGGTGTACAATGAGAAAAGACTTTAAATTCCCGCAGCTTTGCTGCTTTTCTTGTTATAGGTGTGCAGACACAACGGGACAGAAAACCGTTAAATGACGTTCTAACTATCATGACCCTGATGCGTTTAGGAGGTGATATGTAGATAAATATCATTAAGTCTCCTCTTGCCTTGGCAGACGGCTGCTGTTTTGTTCTAAGGCAGTGATTATATGGGTGCTCACATTTTGTTTGTTGTTGCTACCATTGTGTGTGGGGGAGAAAGTGTATTCTCCCACCTTTGCCCTTGTAAGATAGGCTGTCAGTTCATGTAAGAAATTTCTATCTTACATGACCACGTGACTGCTTTCTTACATGGGCAGAGTTAAATATTCTCTCATCTCGAAAAAGGATACTTAAAGGACCAATTTATTGCGCCTAGGTAACCCAAAGGCACCAAACAAGGTTAAGCGTTACTTACTGACGTCATATAACGTTAATGACGTCACCGAACGTGCACCACGTGACGAAAACGGCAATGTTACGCTTATGGCACAGGGAGCCAAGCAGGAATTTATTTTGCATACTGCAACTTAACTAATGTTCCAAGGGTGTTTTCCTGGCAATAACAAGGTGCAAACTACGTTTCCACCCATTTAAATGCCCAATGAAAACACTCGTGAACTCAGAAATAATGTAAACCCAACGAGTAAAAAGTTAGAAATTTCAGGTTTTCATGGAGTTTTTATGTTCTGACAAAAACCCTTCGAAAAGCGGGACAAAAACGATCCATCATGAGCCTGTCCATGTAGGATAGAGATATCTCACCCTCGGGGTCGGAATTTAACCAGGGACTCGGCAAGCCTCGTCCCTGGTTAAACTTCCGACCCCTCGGGTGAGATATCTCTATCCTACATGGACACTCATGGTGGATTGTTATAGTCTTTGTTTTGTTGTGCAGTTCTTAGTGTCCTCTCTAGTTTTGAAACCAGCTGACAGTAATATGCACGACCCACGTTGAATGTTTGCTAACTAGAATGAGGCTAGGTATTCAAATTGAAAACAATGTTCGGGTGGCCGAACTGAGTGTTTAAACATATCTATCAAGGTCATGTGCAGATCCAGAGGAGGGGGGCAGGGGGTCCGGAGCCCCCCCCCCCCCCCCCTTGAAAAATCACAATAAAATATAGGGTTTCTTAGCAATACTGGTCCGGATCCCCTGAAAATCACATAGCTACCAAGCCAGCATTCAATGTTGGGCCATCATCTGCACGCCAGCGAAACGCCATTTAGTGACGTTTTGTTGGATGGCCAATGATGACCCATTTATAGTTGTATTTGGATCCTCCCTTCCCCTCATCGACTAAAAATAACAAAAAAAACGTTGTCAACGTTGGACGCCCTCTGGATCCGTCCATGAAGGTCGTTGGAAAACCATGACACAAGAATAGCATTGTAAAAAGAAACTAGATGCTAAAATACTTGTAAGTGTTCTGTCATACAAAGCCAAAATTTACAGATTTTGCCGTATGACTAAGAAGGATCAGATCTATTGATTTTCAATTTTTCAATTTGCAAACAGTGGAGGACCTGATCAGACGTCGCGGTTTTGCGGCATCTGATCTGTCTTTGCACTATTTACCAATGACCCACAACAAGGACGCTAGGCCTATATGGGTTAAATACTATGACGAATTAAATACTGTGACGAAGAATAAGAGACCTGCTGCAAGGAGAGATCCTTGAATCAGTTGGAGGCTCCAAACACTTGGGCGTTACAACCTTTCATTTAATAATCACACCCAAAAGATATCCACATCAGCAAGCCAGTCCCTTGGATTTATAAAGCACAGCATTATGACAAAATACACAGCTATCAGTGAAATGGCATACACGATACTGGTGCGCCCATTAGTGGAATATTCATCAGCTGTTTGAAGTTCGGCTTTACACTCAAAGAAATAAATATTCATGAGATTGAAATGATCCGACGTAGGGCATCTAGGTGGACATGACAAATTCTCCAGACAGGCAGGTGTAACAAAAATATTTAACCACCTAGGCTAGCGTTTTCTGGAACAGAGAAGAAATGATTCCCGGCTTTGCATGTATTTTAACTTGAATCATCCTAAGAGTTGAGCGTCCAGCGAGGATTTCTCATAAGAATTCGCACATAAGTCTTCGTCAGATCCATACAAGAGTAGATCTAGATTACTATATATACACTGAAGGACTTTAAAAACGTAAAAATCAAAATTCGTAATATTAATTAACTTTTAATGTTTCAATTTGATTGAGATTTGGCAAAAATGAGCATCACTTTGTCAGCAAAACATGTTTTTTTTTATTCTATGCCAAAATGATAAATGATGTTTGCGCAACAGTCTATCCAATAGCAATACCCTCAGATTCTGAAGTTTTAATTTGAAATTTGTCCAGAAATTGGACACGATTTTAAGTTATTGTGATAAAATATTTTTATTAAAAAAATCAGAAACAAATTACCCTTGGAGCCCTACTATAATATGTATAAGTCTGGCACTGACAGTAGCCAGCCGGGACGGACGGTCGATGTAACTATCGTTAATACACAATCAACGTAAGTTGCTGTCTTAACGCCTGTCGCCATTCTTGGTTACCAGACCTAGCCTGCGTCGATCTTTAACTGTATCAGTAGCCTGGTAACGATCTCGGAGGCGCTATGTAGTTGACGGATGGCAATTATTATATCTGGCATCGTCAGAAACACGCATCCCAGCTTTTAACATTCCAATTGCGCCAGGTCAGTCATGTTCATTCAAACGTGGCATGAATAATAAAGCTATAAAACTAAAGCTGCTGTGTTTTTATACATGTATACTTACAAGCAACATGTGAAATTATAAAATATTTTGCTTCATTAATTCGTGGGAACGCCACGTGCAAAACATAGTAAACCAGTGATGCGTAGCTGTTGGTGGCCAGTGTTTTTAAAAACACCGGTATTGGGTAGAGATAGAAGCTGTGTGGCGTTACCATCCGTTTTATCTATTAACGAAGGCTAAAAATGTAATGGGTGCAAAAAATAATAATTCTCATTGTTTGCGCTTTTAATGTCCTTCAGTGTATATACTCGGTCTATCCTATCTCATGCGTGCGTTGGAATAGATTGTCGTCCAAAATCTTATTATTGCCCACTTTCGAGTCCTTTAAAAGGTTTACTATATATACACTGATTGCACGACGGTGGGTAAGGCCTCAGACTCTACGACGGCTCTGACGTAAAGCTTTAATCGGTGGGTTGGTGCCTGATACTTATCTGTAGCTGGACCCACCGTGGCTTAACTTGAGGTTTTCTTTAGCTCTGACTATCTGTGAGTCATGAGCTCTTTTCTTTGTTTCACCATGGCGTGTTAATTTGATTAGAGTGTTTCTCCATGATGATGCATTGCATTAGTTAGAAGGTTTCCATGCGAGCTGAACATTTCTTGTACTTCAACAACAGCAGAATCTAGGGCGAAGATTTGGTAGCAGTAAAATGCATTTAAGCCCCCGGTGGCTTAGGATGCTGTCCGTTCTAAGGCGGTGGTTCTGTTGTTAATGACTTTTTGTTTATTGTTACTTCCATTTTGGGAGTCTGTAATTGTTCTACGTTTTGCTGTACGTTACTTTATGTCCATTCTAGTATTGCAATCATCTTGATGGGGAAGAGAGAGCTGGTTGCTTTGCTAAATTTGTCTTCCTGGTGTCTCGTGATGGTTGAGTGGCTCTTCCTCGCGATGCCATGGGGGCTGTCTGCGGTTTGTGATTGTGGTATTTCCTGATCATACTCACTTACTATTTTTGTGTTCTAAAGTTAGTCAGTAATGCAAATACAGGTGACCCGAACCCCCACCTCCATTTCCAGGTATGGGGCTGTACAGGTTACCTTTATTTCATTACTGATCACTTGTAAACAGGGAACCAGCAATTAATGTAGATATGGTCAATGCATGATCAGTCACCCAATGCAATTCCAAAGGTCAGTGTGCTGTTTCATGGTCAGCTTGTCTTCTGACTCTTAACATTTTTAATCCCATCGTCTTTTATCCACCCTCACTTACAATTCTTACGGAAACTTTTTATTTTGTCTCTCATCGCACAGACGCGCACCTGGCGAGGGGCAAACTCCCCGACAGCGATGTCTCCTCGAAGGGAAGGATGACCGCTAATGGACGCCACTGTTGGGGAGTTTGGGCGAGGGGTGATGCAAACTCCCCTCTGCTGTTGGGGAGTTTGGTACCGATCCCGGCATTTAGAATTTTGGGGCCGGAGGTTACATAAATCACTTTTGCAGACATGGCCCTCAGGAAAGGTGTTGTAAACTTGGTGCAGAAAAGGCATCTATTAAAAAGTAAGATGTCTGTCACATTGCTTTTTCATAAACCGCAAATCAATGAAATTTTCTAGCACACTGTATAGGAATATAGAAGCTCTTACACCGATTGCCGGGGGAGGTCAAAAACCATAACGTTTGTGCACTGATTTTTCTGCATATTGTCAGGTCTTTGACCAGACACACAAGCTTTTAACAAAACATACCAGAGTGATTTTACTAGGAGAGACTATATTACCGGGAATTAACATACCTGAGAGATACTTTGGCTAAATGGCCAATAACAACAACAACAACAACAACTTGATAACTTATTGAAGGGAATGCAAATGTAGTCATGTAATAATGACTGCATGTGATAACAGCCAGTAAAGAAGATAAAAAATTGGGGTTGGGGATCGAAGGGTTGCTTGTTCGAGACTCGTGCACTGCCTGCGGAGTAAAACTGTTACACCAGTGACCAGAGCAGCGATCCCACGGTATCCAGGAAAAATGCAGAACGCGAAGGTGAGCACAGTACGATCGCAAGCATACAATACAATACAATACAAATTTTATTTAAAGTCGGAAATCTAACAAATTAACATTAGCTATGTATAGCTATTAACCGACACATATAAGTATTAAGACATGTTACCTAGTACAACATACAGAATTATAAAAGGATAAATAAGTTTTAAATTGCACATAGAAGCATTAGCATCATAAGACATACATATTATGATAAAATTTAAAAGCGTTTAACTTTTTGCAAGCACATATTGTAGCAAACATGACTGAAAAGGAAGGAAAAATATCTTCAGCTATAGCCATAATTGAGTCTGTACAATTATTAAATTTGATATAAATAGTCAATATTATTAAGAAATCACCATAAAATCACCATAGAATAATCACAGCTTTACAATCATATCACAATGTTAAGTTTTAATACATAATTGACAAAGACCCAAAAAGAGCTATTAAACTGAAGATTTAGCATTAAAAGCAATAAAAGCAACAAAAAATTAAAACAGAAGCATTAACAGTTTGAGCAGAACGAGCATGTGCAGACCCCCCCGCTCCATGTACCAATTTGTGACCTAAATTGCTCCGTAGATGTAATGTCTCGGAACTTTTGTGGTAGGGAATTCCATATTTTAGCAGCAGTAGAGCGGAAGGATCTGACACCATATGAACTGGTCCTCACCTGGGGTATTTCAACTGTATTTGTGTACCTAAAAGAATAAGAATGGGGTTTATATGTTAAAATATCATTCAAATATACAGGTGTTTGATTATTTAAAATCTTAAAAGCCTCTAGTGCTATTGCCCTCAGTCGTCTGACTTTTAGTGAAGGTAGTTTTGATTTATCAAGCAAAGTATCATAGCTAGAATTGTAGTCTTGATATATAAATCTGAGGGCCCTTTCCTGAATTTTCTCTATCTTCTTTGTGTTAACTTCCCCACAAAAATGCCAGACGAGAGGGCAATAGTTAAAATTTGACATGATAAATGAATAATATATATTGAGTTTCCCCAATCTGCATAAGTTTTTTCCTATTCTCTTCAACACATTTAGTTGTCTAGATGCTTTTTTACATACATTTGATATATGAAGATCGAAACTCAATTTAAAATCAATGGTAACACCTAAAAGTTTAACATGATCCTCACAATGTATGATATTATTATCAAGATTAAAAGTTATATTTTCATCTTTTGTACGCTTACCAACAGCTATGGCCTGGAACTTGTCTGGATTAGCTTTCATATGATTGTCAGCAAACCATTTAATCAGCATCAAGCTGTCTTCAGCAAGATTTGCGATTAGTTTTGAAAGTACTCGGTCCGCAGCAGACACTGTAATAGCCTCAGCAATGCAGTGGCATTGCCAATAGAAGCTGTGAGGCCACATAGAACGCCAAATGATGGCACGCACGTTGAGTATGCTCAAAACAAGCACCGAGACTTGGCAATGCCTGGGCATTCTTAAGAGAGCGCAGTGGGAATGCCGAAGGGTCACCATAGCCACACATCAAGGTCTCCTATAACGCAGTGGGAGCTCCATGGGTGCGCTCAAGGACGCTGTGCAAAGGCTGTGGTCGTCCGTGGCATTTGCAAGGAGATTGTACGACAAAACTATAATTTGATCTCTAAATTCCATGTTAGACTTAAATCTCTTTTGCAACAGGGACTTTCGGAACTAGAGTTTAATAGCGACTTAATTATTTATAAATAAAAAAAATGTTGGCTCTAATACTTTTTTAGCACATTTTTAAAGATAATTTCTCATTACAAAAAGATTGGTTGTAACAGTAAAACATGTTTCTGACGTGTTAAATAGAGTATGCGCTCTTGAAGAGTCCTGGGGTACTCCTCATGTATGGGGCCAGGGGTTTAACCCTGTGACAAAAAATGGTTTCAGTGCAGTTCACAGTGGCGGATTTAGGGGGGGGTGCTTTGGGTGCTTCAGCACCCCCAGCTGAGTCCATGGTAAAAATATCTTAACCTACTTTTTTTTCTTCTCAATGTACGGTAGGTACCTTTTTGCGTGTTCTGTAAGTCTGGTTTTAAAGTCAGCACCCTAGAGATTTAAACGGCTGTTAATTGTCACATCTAATCATAAAATTAAGTTTTTCTAATCAGTGGAGAGCAAATCAGCTGACCGACTGCGTAACCAGGCAACCTGAGTTACCTCAAAATTTGGATAGCCTTATCTGCAAGAGAATTTCTAAACAGTGACCTATTCTAAACTGTATAAATTTGAAAACAAGTCTTGATACCTGGCGAAATGCTTTCCTCAAACTATGCGTTCATTATTTTCAAACCGCTGAAAGGGTGGTTATGTATTTGGAGTTTGACAATATTTCATATGTAATGTATATTTTCACGCGCCATGGCCACTGACACGACGCGCGCGACCTGATAGAATACCCCTGGTCTGTTTGTCGGTCTCTTTGATCATGAATCGCCACAGGTGGTAACACAACTGAAAACATTAGCAAACAGTCTGGACTCAGACCAGGCCCGAAAATTTGATAAGGATCCAAACTGCTTAAAATTATGTTGTATACATGAACTCGGACCCGGTCCGTGACATGAAAGATATTTCTAATAAAAGTCTGCAGATAACATCAGTTAGCATGCAGAGTTGATACACAAACATGTTGACATAAATACTGGGATTGCGATCAGGTAAGGGACACTCCAGTTAGCTCAGCTACAGAGACTAGCTGTGGTATAGAAATTTCGCCTGAGGTAGGGTTATCTGTTACAATTTCATCAGACAAATACACTGTTGTTTTTTTTACATCATCGCAGTCTAATCTGTGCCTTTGTTGTTCGCAAGCAGCAAAATCAAGTTTTCTCGCAGCTATCATTTTTCAAAGGATTTAGTTTTTAAATCGAACGGTAGAAATAGTGTTTTCCCCAACCGCATTTTTCTTTTTAAAAATTGCCGCACACATTTGCCTTACTGTTCTTTCAAGACCTGTTCCCAGTCTTGCCGGAGTCTTCATTTTTTGCTGACAAACACGGATGCGCACTCTGATTCGGGTCATTAAAGTTTCAACCTTCTCTGGGCAACATTGCGTGCGATAAGACGCTTTAAAAAATGAACTAGCACATAAGATTTTGACACTATCGTATCAGCGATGCCAGTCTTGCATATCGTGCGTGCGTGTGTGTGTCAACTCTGTGGGATGTGGGTCTGACTAGCGATCAGGCTGTCACGAGTTCGCTCTTCCCGTCCAGCACCATTCTAATGTTGAAATTGGTCATGAACTATTTTCTAGTCAATCCCATTCCTTCTTATTGAAAGAAGGACAGTTGTCAGTCACTGGCAAAACTCCACTCCAGGCCCTTTTGTATCTATTAGATGGGAGCAGTTAGGAATTATTTCACTACCTTCTGGGAAATAATCTAAATGCGGACCCAGTTGAGTAACAATATTGTTAGCTCACATGACCACGAAAACTCATGTGAGATTTTAGTGTACCAGTGGTCCAACGTTCGTCACGGCATCTTCCGTTCACGTTTTCAAAGAAGTGTATCAGCGGACTTAATTTGACATATAAAATTAAGCATTATCAGGTATGGGAGTCGAAAGGTTGCATGTGGTTTTGGGGCTGACTGGCATATGTATAGACTTTTAATGGGAACAAGAAAAACTATAACATGAAATATCATGTTATACTGGGGGCGTTTTTAGTGGCTCATTAATGTTCACCCAGTTTGGAGGGCATTAGATATCCACAGTGTTGTATATGTATTGTCTTTTGTTTGTTTGTTTTCTTGTTGTTGTTGTTGTTGTTGTTGTTGTTGTTGTTGTATTTACTTGAGAAGGAATTTGGATGGTTTCTAACACATATCAGTAGGCTACATATTTAGATTTTTTTTCTTGATTTAAAAATTAACTTATCCATGAAGATGCTGCAAAAGCGCACAGACAACATACAATTTGCGTACAGAGAGGTTGAGGGTTGGTGCTCAAAAGAACCGTCTCAATGATGCGTTACTACTATTTTCGGTTATAATGTCGGCGTTTTGCGGCCCCCTGCCTCAGGCATATGACTGGGGGGGGGTTGCTTGATAGATGGATACCGACAGTCAATATATTTTCCCCCTGAAGTTCAAAGGGAGTGGCCTATGCCAATTTTATTTCCGATCTATAATTGGTAGTTAAAACTAATTACAATATACTTCGGAACTGTTGGATAAATTAACGCTAAAGTTTTCTCTTCAACTTTTATCGCGATCAGGGCCCGGAATTACAATGCCTCCTTAGAGTTAAGGAAAACTTAAGTTAAGTATGAGTTTTCAGGATGCGAAAAATAACGTTTAAAACTGATTAAAATCAAAATAGTTTTAATTTTTCTGAAGATCACAATGATGTCTTTGACCACAAATACCACATTGATCCAGGCAATTTATGTAGCATTTAATATAGCATGTTGAAACATCAATACTTAACTTAAGTCTTGCTTAACTTTAAGGAGACATTGTAATTCCAGGCCCAGAGTTTGCTAACTTATTTAGGATAAAAAAAAACTATGAGAGAGAGAAAAAAACACGTAAAAAATGAGTATAGTGCATGAACTGGGGAGAGCAGAAGATTTTTTTTTTCGTGAATGGGGAGAAAGGTATTCATTTTAACTTGAAGAAAAACGTTGAATAGCTTCACAGGATTTATGAAAGTCTCAGATCCGGTCCTAAACTTGTGATTCCTTATGAGCAGTCCAATCAGGGTATAACTAACGATTTCTTTCGTGATATAATGTTTTTGTGTGCACTTGGACATATGCAGTGGACGTCATAAGTAATGCAATCTTCAGGACGTATAATTAGCAGAATAAGGTGTACTCGATTTAAAATGAACTCATGTATGAATTACAATAAAAGAGATATATACTATCCCAATATTCTCATTTTCCGAGATGCATACCAATAGTAGGGGAATACTGCTAAAAAATAACACACATGGGATAAATGAAAAAAAAATAGCGTCGCCATGTGGATTCGAACCTGCTACCATTTAAATCCCAAAGTACAGCTGCCGTTAACAGTCACCGTCGCAAACGATTGCGCCACATCAGTAATCTCTAGTATAAATAATTTGTTATCTCTAATTCAGCATCTTTCTATTTATAGATCTATCCACGGTTACTAAATTTAACCAATATATAAACCTATATTTTATCAATCTGTCGGGTTTCTGCAACACTATTTTCATAAGTTATTTCTGTTATTTAATTACAATTTAACTTCGAAGCTTTAGTATATGGGAAATATATGACGAATTGACACCGCGATATTAGTCATGTAAATCTCTCGCTTCGATTTAGCTGGTTTCCAGCATGCATTGCATCTATATGGTAAGAGGTACCAGCTAGGTCCAAGTTTTTGGAGTCGGAGAAAATTTTTTTTACCACGCCCACCTTTGATTGACAGAATTATAGAAACATATTGGGACTATAGAGTACTAATTTGAGCATTGCGTAGTCTGTGAATACTGTCTTTGAATTCGCATTTATATCTTTGTATTTATCAATAAGTTTGCCCCAGAAAATTTAAAAATCTTTTTCTCTGAAGCGGCGAGCCACAGCTTAATGATGTATGTCTTGTGGTCACCTACATAAATCCTGCCATCCATGCTCATATATAAAAAATCTTCCCTAAAACCATGAGACCCACAGCTTGTAGTCCCATAAATTCTGCCAACCATGCATCTTGGGTCAAAATTTACTAAATACTGACGATCATTAGGCTTCAAAAGCATCCATAATCATAATTGGGAAAAACTTCTTTAAAAAATCTTCTGTCCACAGCTTATACTTTTAATATGTAGCAACGTTTAGTGTTTAGTTTTTTTCTATACGTTAACCCAACGACGCACCTTCACGCGCCGGGACATTTGCTTTTTCGAACAAAGTAATTTGAACAAAAAAATCTCTGAAACCAGAAAACCAAATGCTCAGGGAGGTGGTATATAGGCTAATAGAGTATCTTGCTTCTATGGGACACAGTTCTATATGGTCTGTAATATTTTGACTGTCGATGTCCATCTATCAAGCACCCCCAGCATAAGTGGTCCTGGATCCGCCACTGGTTCAAAGAAGTAAAAAGAGCCCTCAAGACACGCAACTACACACTATTTGCTGCATTCTTTCCCCAAAATCAAATTAAAAATAGTAAAACCTGTCTTAAGTGGTCACTCAAATTGAAGATCAAACCTTGGTTTTCAAGATCGATTATTGCTAAATGCAGGTCAAAAGTATTGCAGAATGCTCCAACCTTCACCTCAAACTTGTCTCTGTCAATTTCAGTCCTCTATAGTTGCTTCCATCCAGAGCATCTACCTTTCTCTTGTTAAGGCAGACAATGAAGCTCTGCTCCTAGTCTCGAATGATTGCTATTGTGAGGTTGCGGATCATGATAGCACCTGTATCACCAGCTGCTCTGATCATCTCCACTACTACACCTGATGGGCCAGCAGCTTTGCCAGACTTCATCTTGGAGATGGCCTTCTTCACCATATCAATGGCAGGGTTCAATCTGGGCCCTGTGATTTCTTCCTCCAGGAAATTAGGGAGAAGTGACAGTCAAATAGGGAAAAGCTATAGCGCAAAATTACAACGTTTTCTGTCAATTTAACAGCAAATTAGCCATTACACATACTATTGCCATTAAATGAACGAGAAATAGGAATGAATATTGTAAAAAACATTTGGGGGGGGGGGCTCCCACTTCTCCCTGGGTCCCATTTCAGGCGAAATTTGGGCCCATATGGCTAGTACTACGCCCTAGTTGCCCCCCAGCTTATTCCCTGAATGGTGATTGGAATTGGTGGTCCTTCAAGCGGTGGTTCATCAGATTATTATGATAGATGTTCAGGGTCCCACTCAAATTCCACATTGAGAAGTCTCTCATAGTGTTCAAGCCTTGCCTTTTTGCATTGCCTCATCACTCACTCAAAGGCAGCTCACCTGCATCATTTCTCATTGGCTTGTCCCCCAAGATGTTAAAATTCTCTTTCCTCTGACAGTGGCTGTGTGACAAAGGAAAAATAGGTCTTACTGTATTACAATTCATGCTCTTACTACTCCAAGAGCAGGCAGAATCTACAATATTCAGTTGCAATTATAGCTAATTATAGCTAAATTATATTTTGGTAGTGAGATTTTCCTCCAATTAAGCCTATCTTAACATTTTGACAGAAAATTTAGCAAATGTCTTACTCTCTCCCAATGAATCTTAACACTGGATATTAAAATGATAGCTGGAAAGACCCTGGTGATAGTCATGTCTATGACTGAACTATTTTTTTAAATTAATTCCCAAAACAACATCAACAACGCAGGTTTCTCAAATTTGAAAATTATTATTATTAATTAGAATTTTGGTCTATATTCTGTTCCAAATTTGGAGGAAATCCCTGAATCTGATTTTGTCACTTTCAACATGACAGAATCAGGGATTTCCTCACCCAAATTTGGAACAAACTGTTAAGAGGATTGTTCAGTTTTTATGATTCATGGGTTTTCCTAACTTTCTGTAGTCAGGGCCTGTTGAATTTGGGAAAAGAGCATTTGGATCATCAAAATTGGAAAAACTTGATGCAGTCTAAAAGAACTGGAAGGCCATTTTAAATGGATTAAACAGCAAACAAGAAATAAGCAGTGTAAAGCATAGTTGCTTTAATTGCCCTTCTTAAAAACTCATGAAAATTTACATAAAAATGTGAATGATAACAATTTCTGTTTTCATTCAAATTTTATGCAAATTTTCATGCTTCTGTAACTTTGCTGTTTTTGTTCGGAATTTCATGAAATTTCCACCAAAATGTTGAACTAAGAAATTGGGAATGATATACCTGATTTTGGGAAGTTTATGCTCATTTTTTATTTGGGAAGGGGCCGATATTCGTCCCCAAAATCAGACCTAGGAAAATCCCTGTGATTATGTCTTTGCATCTTATCTCTTTTCCTCAACTTGTTTAAGAAATTCAATAAAACATAAGCACTTATGTAACATCCTCTATATCTGCAACATGGGGAGCACTCATGTAAGATCCTCTATATCTTTGCAGATATCCCAGGTTGGCAGCAGCAGGCAAGATGTTTATCAGGGCTGGTAAATATTCCAGAGACACATCAGATCTTGAGAAAGACATGCCGAGACTTTGCGGACAATGAACTTATACCAATAGCTGGCCAGTTAGATAAAGATCATGCATTCCCTACAAAACAGGTAATTTATGCATCCTGTATTGGCTTTCTACCATTGAGAATTTAGTCCTTACATTTAACCCTTTATGGCCTAATGGATTCTTCTGAGAAGTCACAGGTTATGATATAATTAATTTACCGGGTCCGTTAGCGCGGTCAGTAACACATCTTGCTGCAGATCCTGGGATCCCGAGTTTAATCCCTGCCCGGTCCCATACTATAGTGGAGATTGATCATGAAATAATTTCTACAGTCATTCTTCTCTTTTCGCTGATTCAAGAAGGGTTGATGTCAGTTGCAAGCGAAAGTATGTTCCTTTAGTACTGGTTAACTGCTTAGTGAATAGTCATGCTTGCCCAGGAAAAAGTGTGGTTAGGTGAACTGACCATCTTGACATGACCATAGCTGTTGACTGAGAGGTAAAGTTTCAAATCAAAAGGAAAACCGGCTATAATGTCCACATAAAATGTATTTTTTTTTATTTCTCAATCGAAATTCATGTTTATACTGATAGGTAAAAACATTAAATAGGATATTAAGCTTAAAAAAAAAATAATTTGTTTATCTGCATAGGGCCAGTTAAGCAATTATTTTTAGCGTAAAATTGCGATTATTTTCTTACCCATCAGTTTAAGCATATGTTTTGGGTACTCAAAAAAACGTCTCGGTTGAGAAATAAGAAAAATACTTTTCTGGTATGCACTCTTATTTGGAGGACTGTATCTGGATCCATGCTTGTTGTTTATCAGGTGAAGATGATGGGAGAGATGGGGCTGCTCTGTGTGGACATACCTGAGGAAGATGGTGGCACAGGTCTTGACTATCTCGCCTACGCCTTGGCCATGGAAGAGATCAGCCGTGGTTGTGCTTCTACCGGCTGTATTATGAGTGTTAATAATGTAAGCAGGGTTCAGAAATGTTTTTTATCATTTGACGTAGCGTCTGGGAGTGAAATAACGCCATGCAATAAAATCGATCTAGTGGTTTATAGATATACGGGAAATGTTATGACCTCCATAACAACGTTGCGTACTTAATGGCAAAATTATAACATTTTTAGGCCAGAAGTCAGGTTTCAAAGTATTTGTCATATGATAAATAGAATCTAACATTAGTGCTCTTGTATTATTGAATTAATTAAGCTCGTTGCGAAAAAGAGATAAAATGCTCAGCAAGCCTCGCATTTTATCTCTTTTCCCCAACTCGTTTAATATATTCAGTTAAACATGAGTACTCCTGTAAGATCCTCTATATATTGGGGCAGCTTTTTTAACCCTTATTTTGGGGTGTGGAAATACCACTGTGCGTAACTTGTCCTACCTGGTTACATTTAAGGACAAGTTTGAAATTTCAATTACTTGTCCTGGGACAAAAATAAACTCTGACCGAGTATACTTAGACTTGGTCACTGAAGGATATATGCAAAATTGGTTGTCATGACTGCACGCAAACACTTTTTTGATATATCTGGCACCAAATAGGAGGGGGCATATTGATTTTGGTGCAGAACCTGTCGGCATGGATAATACATTGGGGCATGACGAAGGCTTGATTAGGTTTTTATGACCTTGTCCTAATTTTCAGGGTCACAGTAGAGCTAAATAGGTCAAATTTGAGGGCATTGGCTTGGCATTCTCAATGTGCAAGATGTCATGAACTAGTGGTCATCAGGATGTTCTTTAAAAGTCTAAACCACAATTCTTTCAGAGCGACAGATCATACTCAAATTACTAAACCACAGTACTTACTAAGTAAGAAAGGTGGCAAAGATCAGGAATCAGTACAATCAAGTACCACACCTGAACCAGGATACCACATGGGAAGTGACAAAAACACAATTAAACATCGTAAACGAGAGCCAAGAGGTCAGCCCTTTCCCAGCAGGTGACCACAAGGGAGCAATGAACAGATGCGAAAGCATGACAAACACAAGACATAAATAATACAAATGATCCGCAATTAAACCACATGGCTCCACCCACTCCATCTCCTATACTCATTAAACTTCAGCTTGGATTGCAATCATTGTTCTGTGGTAATTCTTTTTCAGTCACTATACCTGGGACCATTAAAGATGTATGGTAATGCTGAGCAGAAAGAGAAGTTTCTTAAGCCTTTCCTGAATGGTGACAGAGTTGGCTGTTTTGCTCTCAGTGAACCAGGTATTGACTGAATTCTATATTTACCCTTCGCATACTTATTGTGTCAATATGTATGGGGAAATCCATCAGAAAACCAAGGCCTTTGGTATTCTGATAGATTTTCCCATACATATTGATACAATAGAGAGGTTGCAGATGACATCACACACCTTGAGTTATCTTTCTTGCTGGAGACAACCAACAATGTTTTCTACTCTATCTTAATGAACTTTGAGCATATTTTTTCCGTTATCCCATCTGTAAACTAAGATGAAACCTTAATTATTCAATTTTTAAGAGCCTCAAAATTAAACATGTTGAAGTTTCAAATCTCAGACTATTTTTATTACTGCGTAATAATCTGATAAAAATGATTAAAATTGTGTACATAACCCTGGTTATTGTCTTCAGTTTTTGTGGATCAAGGGAGAATAATCTTACAAAACTTTGGCCTATGCAACCTCTCTATAAGTAAGGGACTGCCCATTGTGTACTTTAAGGGGAAAAAGGTAGAAATTTCTAAATCATGATGTACATGTATTTCTGTCCCTGAAGGTTGTTTTAATCTAAGCAAACAGTGCAGACCCTCATGAAATGCTGTGTTATGCGGCATTTCATCTGGGTCTTCACTATTTGCCAAAGTACCTGTTATGGGGTGTCTGGTCTTCAACGTGTTTATGATAAGCAACTAAAGGAAATGTCAGACCTCCAGATATAGGGAGCGCAGTGGCTCAGTGGTAGCGTGCTTGACTCTTGAGACCGAGGGGCCGCGGGTTCGAGCCTCACCAGCGTCACTGCGTTGTAGTCCTTGAGCAAGACACATTTATCCTAGCTTAGTACTGGTTCAACCCAAGAAGAGCTGTCCTTGTTTAACTGAAAGATTGTTGATGGGACGTAAAGAATCAAATCAAACAAACAGGCCTCCAGATAAGAGTGCGTAACAGAAAATAATTTTCTTATTCCTCAACCAAACATATGTTGTAGGTATTCAAAAGAATATCTCAGTGAAACGGTTCTGTTCAGCACCCAAAACATATGCTAAAATTATGGGTAAGAAAACATTTACAATTTTACACTGAAAAGAATCGTTATCTAAACCTATGAAATGAGCAATTTTTTTAGACCTGTGCAAGTTTGGGGAAAGGTTGACCGTTTTGAACGTTTCCTGTGAGCAGGTCTCTGGATAAGATTGTGTACAGTTAAAAAATAATTTTCTTATTTCTCAACCAAAACATATGTTGTGGGTACTCAAAAAAACGTCTCAATAAGACAGGGTTTTTGAGCACCCAAAATATATGTTAAAACTGATGGGTTAAAAATATTAACAATTTTACGCTGAAAAAAATTGTTTATCTAAACCTTTGAAGGGATAATTCTGGCTCAGAATATCAATCATGAGAGAAAATAAGCCATTCAGCCATAACTGACAAGAAATTATGAATTTTAGCAAGAATCTAAAACAAAATCCTTTGCTAAAATACATTTTGCTATGAGATTTTTCTCCCATCAAGCCAATTTCATTGAGATTTTTGACAGAAAAATGAGCAAATCTCTCACTATCTCTCCCCCCCCCCCCCCAAAAAAAAAAAAAAAAAAAAAAAAAAATCCCTGTCTATGAAATGTGCAAACTTTTTAAACCTGTGCAATTTAGGGGAAAGGTTTACTGTTTTGAACATTTCTTGTGAGCAGGTCTCTGGATAAGATTGTGTAATTAAAAATAGTTTACTTATTGATCAATCAAAACATATGTTGTATAATTTATCAGTGTGGTTAATTTAACTAAATGAATCAGCTCATAAGATTTTGGAACTCCTGGTTGGACAAACACGTAGAAAAACATGTTGTGGAATGAGCCACTTCCAAGGAGCACCTATTACATTTTTCATTGAGAATTCATCAATTGAAAAAATGTGTTATTTTGTTATTTCTAGGTAATGGTAGTGATGCTGGGGCAGCCTCTACAACAGCAAAGTTAGATGGCGATAGCTGGGTGTTAAATGGGACCAAATCATGGATCACTAATGGTTATGAGTCAGAAGCTACTGTTGTGAGTAATATTTCAGTGATCCAGATAAGGATATTAAGCAAAAAGTGTTTTACCTCTTGATTTTAAGAATTCATGTCACATAGGTCTATTAAGCGTAAATTTGTTATTATTAAGCCTTTGGCTCAGGTGAGCTATTGTGATCGGTCTTTGTATGTCATCCGTCTAGCGTCCGTTGTCCTTTAACTTTTTTTAAATGACATCTCCTCCTGAACCACTGGTCCAAATTTTTTGCCTTCTTCGAAAATTGCATAATTGGTTCAGCCTTGCTGATCACAAGTGAACATGACAGGGTTCATACGCGTCAGGGAAATGTCAGGGAAATTTAAATTTTTTCAAGGTCAGGGAATTGTCAGGGAATTTTATGTTGTGTCAGTGAAAAATGGATATTTGCTAAAATGTCAGGGAAATGTCAGGGAATTTTATAATTTCCAGTTTGTATCAAATGATATACAGATAAGAAACAGAAAATTGCTAGGGCAGTTATCTTAACATTTTGGGTACAAGCTTTATCATTTTGATAGCTTCTAAATTGCTTTAAACATAAGAAGATGGAAGGATTTGGCGCCCCTTGCATCCTCAGCTGCCTTTTTAGCTCACATGAGCTATAGGCTGAGGTCAGTGAGGTACATATATTAGTATGGCAATGGTATGGCATTACTCATCATCCATTCGCATTTTGGAAGTGTCAGTGAAATTTCAGGTAAAGATTCATCAGGTAGGGTCCCATAGACTTATAACTTGGGCAAAACTTTGAAAATATTCTGAAACCTTTAGGCCCACAGCTTATATATTTAATAAATAGCAATGTCTAGTAGTCCCCTACATAAATCCTGCCAATCAAGCCTCTGGGGTAAAAAATGGCCACACCCCTGGGATCAATGTAGCTACATGTATTATGCAAAAAAATCTTCTGAAACCATATAGTATGTGGCAAAGTCTAATGCTCCGGGTGCTCCCCTTGGGTGCAAACTGGTGATCAACAGCTCTCATAGACAAAAACTTTCCAAAATCTTTTCTTAAATAATGAGGCCCATGGTTTATACAAATAGTATATAGCAATGTCTTGTGGTCCCCTGCATAAATCCTGCCAACTGTGCCCTTGGGGTCCAACTTGACCATGCAGTGAGGGTCTGTCATTAGCTTCCTTTTAATGGGGAAAACATTAAAAAATCTTCTGGAGCCATGAAGCCAATAGCTTTTATATTTAGTATGTAGCGATGCATAGTGGTTCACTATGTAAATCCATCTGACCCTTTGGAGTCTATCCCCTGGGGATTAAATTAGCCACGCCGATAGACTCACAAAAAATTGATAAAAAAATCTTCTGAAACCATGAAATCAACAACTCCGGTGAGCAGTTTAGGCTCATTAAGCTTCTTGTTAGCTCACCTAAGCACGTTGTACTCAAAGTCAATCAATGTTTGTCGTGAGTCATCTGTTGTCAACACTTTGCTATATTCATGGTTTTAGTAGAATTTTATCATGACTAAAGTAAGTAAGAAGGCAAAGATCAGGAATTGATACAATCAAGTACCACACCTGATCCAGGACACCAAATGGGAAAGTGTCAAAAACACCAAAAATATCACACACCAGAGCACCAAAAGGTTAGCCCTTTCTCGGCAGGTGACCACAAGGCTGCAATGAACAGACAAGAAAGCATGACAAACACAAAACAAATTTAAAAAAAATGATCCACAAAAGAAGCACCGCTTGGAACGGTCAGTAAACATTCTTTTTACTGGAGGGCTTAAACTAGTTTTATGGTACCAACCTCACCCTTATTTCAGATGTGGATCAAGACAAATAGATGTTTGGTTCACATAAAAGATCCCTAAAACCTTTTCTGTTGTAGCTTTTACAATGAAATATTCCACATCAGATTAAAAATGCTTTGCTTTCCTTTATATCTGTATATAATGGTTGCATTATGGGTGGCTGTAGGGGAGGTTTAGAGGTCAACATACAAATTTTTTAAAGAAGACCGCAGTTTTAATATAGTTATTTGACAATCTTGTAAAGGATCATTGACGATTTGGGCCTTATACGCCTATTTTTCTGATTCACAGAACGCTGCTTTTGAGCTTCTAGTGTGATGCATGTAGTATCAGTGCAATAGATGAATCTAATGGCAAGTGCCAGCTAGCAAAATATTTTCAAAATTCCTACGCACTCGAGAGTTATGGCAGGTCAGGCCTTGAAATATCTCAAAATAGGCACTTGCCCTGCATCACAAAATTATTGACATATATGGATAAAATATTAATTTACATTGGAAATCATCCAAATTCCACTTGCCCTGCAGCCTGAGGCACTCGTAAATATGAGCGGACGAGTGGATTTTTCGAGCCCTGCAGGTAGAAAGGGGAGGGGGTCTGAAATTTCATGAAAATGAAAAGTGCTTTAAAAAGTTATTTCTGCACGTTTTCTTGGTTTATTTGGTAGGCATGGTGATATCTATTGATTATACCATATGCAGAATATTAACGAATCGCGATAATTGATGAAATTGTTTTAAAAACAAAATATCTTTTGTAATAAAATGATTTTGGGGAGATAATTTAGAAGTTACCTGTACATTTTTGACTACATGTACCGTAAATAATACAAAACTGAAAACTCAACAAAAGAAATAAATATTTTTGAAGGAATGAAAGTGTCCCATTTAGCATTGGAAAGTAAATCTGATTCTAACTAGATCCTTTGAATATTACTTTTGCTTTGGTAAAGGGCATAGCATGTTGAATGTATTTAAAGTGTCCGAATATTTATGGCATACATATGCATGTATATCTCTATAGGAGACAATATATTGAACACTAAAGTATTTACCTGGTATAACTCTTTGCATGCCAGTGAATAATATTGTCGTTTGCCAATAGCCTTTTGCAAACATTTTGAACCCAGATGAAGACCAACAGAATGTCCGTCTTGATCTGGATCCAAACTGTTTGACACTCTGATGGTGGTCCTGGGTGGTTTATTTTTAAAAACTTTATTTTGAAGAAAGTTAGCAGACGAAAATAAAAACATGAACAATTCCCTAGCATGCAAATAGATAAGTACAGGACGTTTGCAAAATAATGTGTCATTTAATAACAGTGAGATTTTTTCATATGAAAAAATGCATAAAAACTTGCTAATTCAACTTTTAATCTTTAATCTCTTTATATTAAACTAGCATAGAATACAAAGCAATTTAGGAGGTTGGTTCTAGAGAATTTCATTACTGTCATTGATTTCTTATTTGGTAGAAAAGGCATTTTATGGGCTTAGGCCCTGGGTTTTTGGGCTGATGAACATCTTTCCCCCCCTTGTGCCAGCAAGCCACTTTCATACAATGTGTAAAATATGGTAACACATATACATGCAAAAGCTTTTGCTGGCACACGGGGGGGGGGGGGGGGGGGGAATGATATTTTAAAAAATGTTTTCGGATTTCTATATATCTTAATGTAAAACTGATTGTTCTACCAAAAATTTTACATCTTTGAAGCATTAAATATCGAAAACGGATTTTACAGCCATAAAGTACTCAGGTCAGGGTAGCTTCAAGGTGAAGAAATGGACAATTGACAAACTTTTATTTTTTCTGAAAACCATAGGCATTTACCCATAGCAAATGTCAATGATCCTTTCTAGTTGGAAAACATAGCTATTTACTAATCTATAGACATGCTTTTAATGTTGAATAAATCTTTCCAAAATTAAAATTTTTCACTCTAAATTGAAAACAGAGCTACTCACTGTAGCTATACACATAAGTTTGAATAAAATCAAGTTTCTCCGACGAGTACAGTTATGTCAGGGAAATTTGGAGTGGCGTCAGTGAAAAGTCAGGGAAATGTCAGGGAATTTTGTTTTGTCCTTTCTGTATGAACCCTGCATGAGGGCCGCCAAAGCTCTAGATAAGAAATCTTTTAAACAGCATAGATGCTAAACCACTGGTCCAAATTCAAAATAATTGCACAGATAGTTCCTCGTGATTCCCTCTACCAAAATTGCACAAATGTTCCGCTCTGCTGAACATGTGCCGCCAGAACTCTAGATAAGAAATATGTTTAAACGACATTTCCCCCTGAACCACTGGTCCAAATAACCTTAAAAAGGGTCCGCCAGAGCTCTAGATAAAAAATGTCTTTAAATTACATCTCCTGAACCCTTGTTCCAAATTCAAAATAATTTCACAGAATTGCTCCTCATGATACTCTTAAGCAAAATTGGCACAATTGTTTCTGCTTCGCCCGACAAAAAAGCCTCCAGAGCTCTAGATAAGAATTATCTTTATATGACATCTTCTCCAGAAACACTGGTCTAAATTCAAAATAATCTAACAGAAGATCCTAAAATAGCCCGCTACCAAAATTACACAAGTCATGGTTTCGCTCTGCCAAACAAAGGGGTCACACGAGCTCTAGACGAGAAATGTATTTAAACAGCTTCTGAACCAGTGGTCCAAATTCAAAATAATTTCACAAAAATGTTCCTCATGATGTCCCTACCCTTAATTGCACAAATGGTTTTGCTCTGCTGAAAAAGGGACCCAGAGCTCTAGATAAGAAATATCTTAAAAACGACATCTCCAAATTCAAAATAATACCACAGAAATATTCCTTATGTTGCCCCCTACCAAAATTTGAAATATCTTAAAACCGACATCTCCAAATTCAAAATAATACCACAGAAATATTCCTTATGTTGCCCCCTACCAAAATTAATCAGAATGTTCAGCTTTGCTGAACAAAATGGCTACCAGAGAAAAAAATAGAAAGATCTTTAGATCATATCTCTTAAGCCACAGGCCAATACATTGTCTACTCATGAGCCAGGACTCAGGTGAGCAATCCAGGGCCATAGGGCCTCTTGTTTTCTTACCAATCAATTTAAACATGTGTTTTGAATCATTTTTGGTCATAGTGAATTAAAAAGATTATTTATTTTAATTTGACTGAGCAACAATCTTAACCCTTAAAGCGCCAAGAAAAAAATGCATCTGAAAAAGTTGTCTGCTGAAGTCGTCTGCTACAAATAATAGAGGAGTTTCCCATTATCTGATTTTACCTGTATCACGTGACATCGGCTGGCCAGTCCAGCAATTGGACTACTTCTGGTATATAAAGCAACATATGCTGACTATAGAACTTCTATATATCGGTTACAATTTTAAAGAAATTTAAAAATGGCAATTTATTAATTGAAGAGTCTGACAAAACTGCGTGCTATGGTCATTTATGGTTGAATTTTGTACACTGTCTTTATTTTGTGCTAGCCCAAATTGCATCCGGTTCTCAGTTCAATGAGTGCCCGGGGGCCCTTTGAAACAATAAAATCTTGCCCACGTGTCTTTAGAACTTAGGTACACGTTGCTTTCTTTAAAGTTGATCAGAAGCCCAGCTAGACGTCTACTTATCACATATTTGTAAAAGCCTTTAAAACGCCCACACAATCTTATCCAGCGGGGCTTGAGGATGAGTCTTAATCTACATCCGTGTGTGTGTGTGTGTGTGTGTGTGAGTGCATCCGTGCGTGTGTGTGTATGTGTGTGTGTGTGTGCAGGGTAGTTCTACTAGAAAGACCCTGGTGTGTGCGAGCAGCGCAGGCTCTCGTGAGTCTGTGCATCCGTACTAGTGGACGTTGTTTATGTATGGTGAAATTATGGATCTATGAATGGAGGTATATTAGATGAGATTTCATCATTTATCGCATATGCTCAGTCAATATACTTAACATGCATGCGCGACTATGCACGGACATGCATGTATGAGTATCTGGTGAGACTAGAGGTCTTCATTTTTGTCTGAGTCTCTGTCTACCACATTTCTATGATGCGTGAGCAGCGAATGGCCTGGCGAGACTGTGTATTTGCCCAGACTCTTTTGACTTATAGATGTTAGTATTACAGATTCGTTTGTTTTATTAATTGGCTTGAGGGAGCGCAGTGGCTCAGTGGAAGAGTGCTTGACTGGAGACTGAGGGGCCGCGGGTTCGAGCTTCACCGGCATCACTGCGTTGTGGTCCTTGAGCAAGACACATTTATCATAGCTTAGTACTGGTTCAACCCAGGAAGGCCCATCCCTGTTTAACTGAAAGATTGTTGATGGGACATAAAGAATCAAATCAAACAAACAGACAAAAAATATTTAACACTTATTACATGTATAGAATAAAAAGTACGGAAGACTTATATAATGAATATGAAAATATAAATTTATCTTTTTCGAGAATGAGAAAATTAGCGGTTTTGTTTTTGAGTTCTTAATAGCTAGACAACAGCGGATTGGAATGTTTGGTGCATACATTCAGTGGCCCAGAAATTGTGAAATGAATATATAAAGTTTCTATTAAAATTCGGCGTTACAAATGCAATAACAATTTTACCGAGGAGGGATATGAGTTACCCGACATTCAGTTTTGGGTGCATATGTGGTCCCAAATTTCAAAACCTATGCCTTTGACGTAACTGATTCTCTACAAATAGGGACCCATTTAAATATTCAACTTCTTTCAACTCGAAGTGCGCGCAGGTTTCAGACATTTCACAGCGAGCTTTCAGTAGTTTGAGCTAAAAAGAGTTTGGTTGCAAATAATATTGAATCAAAAAGTTGTAATTCTTCTCTTATCTTAAAAAAATGTGCGTTTTGAATACAAAAAAAAACAAGCGTTTCATTGAGATTGTTCTTTTGAGTACCCACGAAACATTACATATTAAGAAATATACCCTATATGCAGAATCCAATGTGTCATATACTCTATTCGACATATATGCGGATGCTTCGATGTACCAGGGTTCGAGCTGTTGAGGTTTTACTATATTGCTGCAACTTCTAAAAAGTAAGAACAACTTACAAACTTGCTTCGCGATAAATAATACATTTGCTTCTAGCGCGAACATGTCCAAATTATTACTTTTACTCAGATGGTTTTTGGCCAGAATGAGACTTTAGTGAAACAGACAGATAGTTCCCTATTATTCCAGTTGCTGATGAAGGCCTTGGAGATATGTGTTTCCCAGCGGGTCTACATTATCCATAAGTTATCCCTTTTGAAAAAGTCCGCATATATGGCGATATATTACCGGATAGATCAAGACATCCTTTCTCAGAAAAGTTCGCATAAAGACACACCGATTTCTGTGTTATTTTTGGACATTCTTGTTGGGAAAGTTAATAAATAGTGTAGACCCGCAGGGAAACACGTCATCTCACCAGGGCCTTCGTCAGCAGCAGCGAATATAATTGTGGCAATATATGCCGGTACACATACCGCTTGAATAAAAGACTTCAAGGCTTCGTTCAGCGTAAATTAGATAAATATGAAATAAAATTAACTCTTTTTGTCATCATATATAATTGTGCTACATATAATTGTCATTTTCCTTTTGGTTTGTGTTTTAACTGTCATAAATATAGGTGAAATGCATTCAAAATTAGTAGTAAGTTATTACAGCTTCACATACCGGAAGTAGTCCAATTGTTGGACTGGTCAGCCGATATCACATGATACAGGTAAAATCCGATAATGGGAAAGGGGTCTATTGCCTAACATTACTGACAAATTAAGTATAGAAGCAAACAGAGTGGACCCAGAACAGACTGCTCCTATAGGAGCAGTCTGATCTGGGTCCACACTGTTTGTCATAGAGGCTTCCTAAGCATTTCAGCAGACGAGAAAAGCTGACACATTAAGCGTCAATGGCCCGAAAGGTTAAGCAATATTTTAGCATTTGATCTCTATTTCAGGTATTTGCCACTACAGACAGAGGCAAGAAACATAAGGTAACATTTACAATTAAGAGCTAGATCAATTTTTGGGAAGTATATGTATGCTTTATCTAGTAAAATAAAATTGTGCCAAATAAGAAGGATTTTAACCTTTGTTAAAAGGTTTTCCTACCTTTCTGGAGTCGGGGCCAGGGACCTGTTGAATTTGGGAAGATATCATTTGAGCCAACAAAGTTGAGAATTTTTGCTGCAGTCTAGAAGAACTGGACTGCCATTTTGGATTAAAAAAGATAAGGATCGTTTGTGCAAATAAAATTTCTGTTATTACCTTACCCATCAAGACCAATAATTGCAAGACGAATAATCGCATAATGCAGGTCAAGAGTATTGCAGAAGGCTCCCATGAAGAATTCTGCAGTACTTTTGACCTGCATTAAGCTACCAAGTGGCTCTAAAACCTTTGTTTTGTCTATTTTTGAGTGGCAGCTTAAGACAGGTTTCACTGTATACTATAAACCAAACTTAAAACAAGGGAGCGCTGTGGCTCAATGTAGATCGCTTGACTCGAGATCGAAGGCCCGCAGTGATTCATTTACAATTTTGGGCTAATGGGTCCTGGGACTCGCTACATCCAAAATCAATGAGTCCCCACTGCAAACTAATGAGTCCTCAACACTATTTTTAATGACAAGTCTGCCATACTACTGCATCCCGGGACTCGCTGGGACTCGCTGAAATAAAAACTTATGCGCAAAAGATGCAGGATGCGCAGGTTACAAAATCACTGAAGGGTCGCGGGTTCGAGCCTCACCGGGTTCACTGCGTTGTGGTCCTTGAGCAAGACACATTTATCCTAGCTTAGTACTGGTTCAACCCAGGAAGAGTTAGACCCGTCCCTGTTTGACTGAAAGATTGTTGATGGGATGTAAAGAATAAAATAAAAAAAAAAAAAACAACAACAACAGGCTTTAAGACCTTTGTTTTGTCTATTTTTGATTGGCAGCTTAAGACAGGTTTCACTGTATGCTATAAACCAAACTTTAAACAATCATGCACATTAATGTAGCTTGTACCACATCCACATGTAACCATATACATTATGTATTTAATAGCTTTATTATTGCAGGGTATCAGTGCCTTTCTAGTACCAAAGCCAACACCAGGATTATCTCTGGGAAAGAAGGAAGATAAACTTGGTATCCATGCCACATCCACATGTAACCTTATATTTGAAGATTGTAGAATACCAGCGGAGAATCTGCTTGGTGAACCAGGCTTTGGGTTTAAAATAGCTATGGTAGGTTCTTAAAATAAGAAAACTATACTGACTGTCTTTAAAAATGCATCATTCGGATAACAGCTTTATTGTATGTCTCAAATGATAGTGCAAAATGGTCATTTCGATGGTATGTTAAACTTAAAGTGTGCGAGAGCAAAACGGTCATTTTGATGGTATGTTAAACTTAAAGTGTGGGAGTAACACATGAAAAACTTGTCCAATTAAAGTGAACTTCACACAATAAAAATATACTTTTTTGAGATAGGGTTAAACTGTTTCCTGTGACAAAATGTTATTAATGAAAGATTCCTTACTTTTTTAAATCAAGAAACACCAGAAGCATCAAATTTGTCATGGCATTTGTTAATAATCGAGAAATCACTTTTATATTGATTGGCAGGTCTGAGATACAGCTTGTTTGCTTATTTGAAGTTTATCTGTTTATACCCCCTCATTCGATGACTTCAAAAAATCTTTGCTTCTTAAGAAATGTTTCAGCGACTAATTGTATGAAGCAGTAGCATCGTCGAGTTTAGTTGTACAATTAAAACTAAAGTGTTGTCTATAAAAGCCACTTCATGATGATATCATTGAAGCAAAGGAAAATTACAATCAACTGTTATATAAAGGAAAGTTAGTATCAAGCTATTAAAGTCCATCAGTAAGTCCATAGGTATACAGTAAAACTTCAATAGCTCAAATTCTGATGACTCATTCACCTTGGCTGGCTAGAATTATCATCATGGACCCTACGGGTCATTTTATGCATAATCCACCCTTGATGACTGGAACTTCTTTTGGCTTAAACTGTTTTTTCTATGGTTCCAAGCCTGTTAATCGAGCAATTGGAGTTTTACTGTATATCAGTTTAATAATCCATGTAAAATCATGATAGAGTGTGAATTTGAGATCATAAACATGTTTTCATGTACTTACACTTGCCTATGTCTGAGAATGAGCAGACTAAGCCAATTGTTCAAATATCTTCAGAGGGACCAGGGAAGGCAGGGTTGTAAAATTCCACTGGCCTGCTCTCATTGGCGAGTTGTTCGGGCAAGTAGAATACCTGCCAAGCCCGCCCTAACCGTCGAGTGCATTTTCTGACACATAAAATGCATTTTATCCTTTAGCAAAGACTAAACAAAAGTAAAACTACAGATCGTCCATCTTTTCATTGTAAACCGGATGTTTATATCTGACTGTTACAACTACGCATGTGCATTTTCAGACTGGTTGCAGTTAAATTCCCAGCGGACGCGTTTCAGTAGATTCGCAGAGCCTCCTCTATATGGGGAGTCTGACCACAGAGGTCCTCAAAAATGGCAGGCGAATTCAGACATTGGACACTGCATTTTTGTTTACATCAACATCGGTCGAAAAGTACCATATTTGCTGCCCAAATTAAATGTCACAGCGAGACATTAGATGGTTTTAAGGGAAGAAAATAGGGGGAGGAGATAATGAGACAGAAAAAAGTGAAGCCTCAGCAGAAAGACTATGATAAAAAAAACAAGACTATTTGAATTCAAAAAGAGTAAATGTTCATCAATATGATTCAAGTATTTGTACGAGAGCTGTTCAAATATGAATGCAAGTGGCTTCATAACTTTCTTCACATATATGCTACGACAAAATGGTAAACGTTTCTATAAAGGACTGTATGTCACCTTTAAAGTGGCACCAGACCAAAAGAAAAATACAGTATATTTATCGAGTTATAGCCCTTTGAATGAGGGTCACGTGTGTATACTAACAAACTCAATGCTTCGAACATATACCAGTGATAGAGACGAGCGTATAATTCTTTGAAGAACAGGTGAAATTTCTTGAAATTTTTAAGGTATCCCCATACTCTTACATAATGATTCTGTGAAAGTTGTGAAAATTTGACATGCTTTTGTTAAATGACAACGAATCGTGTTCACTAAAGTCTCTTTATGCTTGCCAATAAATGGTAAAAAAAAAACATCACCTTTCAGTTTTCAGTTAAACTTATCTATAACAAAATGCACGAAACAACATTTAAACTAGTTTAAACTCAAAGACAATATGTTGATTGCTCATACTGAGTTGTTGCTACAAATTATTGACGGATAGTAGGTATTTTTCAACCGGTGAAAAGCATTTTTATCAAGTCAAAATCAGGGTGGGTAGTCACGTGGTTTCTGTTAGGATACACTGTATGGAAAAATGGCGGACTTCTTTCCACACCGATGTTTTAAGCAAAAGTAAGTAGATATTTCTGCGTGTATTTTCATCTTTACACAGAAAGTTATACACCATTTTCCAGCTCCCATTTTTCCCGATCTTACGATGCCAGGATATCCTCATAAAGCTTCTTACTTTGAGTACAGACTCTGTCACAAAATTTTTAGCGGCGAAGATATGGCCTGAATTTGGAAATAAGCTGTACGGATAACATTTGTGACAGAGTTAGTACTCAAAGTAAGAAGCTTAAAGATGTTATCCTTGTAGCGTTTCATAGGGGGAAATGTGGGCTGGAAAATGGTGTATAACTTTCTGGGTATAGATGAGAAAACATAGAGAAATCTACCTACATTCGATCAGAATGTCCGTACAGTGTATTCGAACATCCGTACAGTGTATCCAAGCAAAAACCACGTGACTACCCACCCTGAAAATGCCTTAAGTGAAAGGGGTTATAGAATGTATACTTATTTTTTTATCATAACATTGCGGCTTTATTCTTAATTTGAACGTAAACTTTAAGTTTGACCACTTTAGGCATTACTTACAATAAAATTACTTACCTGGTCTTGAGGACTAGACAGATTGAACATATTTTAAATAATGTAAACACGTCCTCAAGAAGCAGAAACATGCTTGAAAAATTATATAAAGTGGGATAACTCTGTAAATAGAGGATGAATTATTTTGAAAACTTCCTTCTAACATATTTAGCATGTTTTCAGCAAAACGCAAAGAAAACGACACAGCGATGTTTATTATTCCATCACCAGTAGATAACTCAAAATGATGTTTATCATAAAATTAATGATGTCACAAACGTGCCTGTTTACTCGAGATTGAAACAGGATTATATAAACTTTTTCTTGCAAGCAACTTTTAAATTGTTACTTAAACTTGCATTTAAAATTTGGTGCCATTTTGTCTAAAACTTACAAAGATATGACACTATATCATAGATGTACCAAAACGTGCATTGCAATTTGCTTCAGAAAAACTTCAGTATACAGAAATGGCCTTTATATAAGGGTCTGTAACTCGAGAAATATAGTTAGTGTTTCTTTACGTTTGGTGCCATTTTAAAGGCGACAAATAATTCTTTCCAGAAAGATATAACATTTTGTCGAAGCATATATGTGAAGAAAGGTATGAAGCTACTTGCAGTCATATTTGAACAGCCCTCGTATGATCCGTAATTAAGGGCAAGTGATAATGTCATGAGGGCAAGTAACTTTTTCAACACACTAGTCCTGCATGGCGAGTGAGTAAAAAATAATTTTACACCCCTGGGAAGTTTACCTGATCTTGCAATTTACATAACTTTTAAACAAAATCTTACCAAAAATGCAAATTAAACTGACAAATGCTCTTTGTCATGGGCGGATCTAGAGCCTTAGAGGTGGGGACAGGGGGACAAGACCCCACCCCCTGAAAAATCACATGATTTTTATGTTAATTTAACACACAAAGGGCTAAGACGTTTGTACACACACTGTATGGGCTCCATTATTGGTAAGAACTTATGTTAAAATTATGCATTTTTCTTGCATATTTCAGAAAACTCTCGATGCAGGTAGAATAGGAATAGCGGCCCAAGGGTTAGGTATTGCTCAGGTAAAACATGATCATTCATATTTCAAAATCCTTTTTAAGGTTTGTCTAGGTCTACACTATAAGCATGATAAGCAATAATTATAGTCATAAAATAGCATGATTTCATGTCAAAAGTATTTGAGCCGTGACATGTGATTTCCAACAATTTGGCATTTTGACAAATGTAGACCAATATGAGCCTTTGCAGCCTCCTTTTAAGCTTAGAAACTCTAAATTATGTTCAGTTAGTAGCTAAACACTCAAAGAATACCCAGGGGACTAGCAAATGCTCTGATCAGACTGCACGAATGCGCAGGCTGGTCTGAGCCTTTGCTGGTAGCACACGACACATTGTTGGAAATCTCATGTTGTGGCTCATTTAGTATTTAATATGCTGTTGTAATTGGGCAGAGGATTGACTGCATTAAGTTTCGATACAGAATGGAACAAAATTGTGGTCACCATGGCAACAAAAAAGGTCACAGAGACTTATAATGGGGAAAATATTGTTCGAGGCATAGGGTCTTTAGTTTTGATCAAAACAGCTTCAATTTTGCAGGTATTTAGGGCAGATGATAAAACTCAATCAAATTCAGCTTCTATTTGCTTATTACTAGCTGAGATTTTTTAATTGCTATAACTTAGGGGAAAACTGTATTCAAATTTTTCATTTGGGGAGGTATATCTTCAGATAAACGGTCACAAATTTAGTTTTTCCGTGATGCGTCCGCTGAATCCATAAAGCATGATTTCGGAACCTATATGAGACCATATACCTCCCCCAAAAAAACTTTGAATATGGTTATCCCCATTCTAATGCACTAGTAACATTTTTCCTTCAAAAAGACTGTGAAAATATAGTATACTCAAAGCCAAAAGTAACTTTACACTTTGAACTACCAAATATATCTTTACGGTTTTTGATTTTAACCAAATTAAATATTGCAATGAGTTGTTGGTACCCGCTCTAACCTGATTCACGAAAAACAACTAAGGTAACTTAATCTTCTTTCGAGTTATCTGTGCTTTCATTAAAAACACAAAATCAGCATTTCAGAACAAAATCCAAAGTAAACCTAGGATTCGAACATGCTATTTTAAGTGCCATCAATTGCCCATTAAAAATACTGCAGGACAAATTGTCTCTGACGTATAGTTTGTTTTTGGCAGCATCTTAAAGTTGATTAACTTTGAAATTATCTCCCTTTGAATTAAAACAATAGTAAACTTAAGTCCCTGCTAAAAGTTTTATCTCAGATGACATTTGAATTTTTTAATCAGCGATTTGTTAAGACTAATGCCCTGAGTATGTGACACGATAATCTGATAAAAATTCCCATGGGTTTGGAAGAAAAATGGCAGGCACTTTCTTATGGGAAATGCCATTGGAAGCACTGTAAAGTTCACAAAAAGGTGTTTGTACCAAAAAACACACCTCTTATTTGTGTTACTCGAAGGATGGTCCAGGCTGATTTCAACTTTGAACAGCAATTCAATAGCCTGTCTTTCAGACTGGTTCTTTAAAGTTAAAAAATGTTCAACCGCAAAGCTACAGTAACAGATCAAAAGTGATGCGTTTTGGAAAAGTTTATTTTGCCCCCTTGCCTTTTTCATTAGGGCATAGTGGTTGCATTTATGACAGCAAAAGCATGAAATTCAACTGCCATTTGATTAATTGATCTAACATTAATATGAGTTAAACACATTTAAAATACCACTTACCAATAACCAGATAACAGTGTAAAGTTACTTTTGGTTTTGAGTATAAATTGCGCCTACATCAAGCAGCTGCCAGCTGGATTAAATTGTTTGCCAGCTGCATATAACCACTTGTCAGCCAATGAAAAGTGACTTGAAGTAACAACATTGAGTTTGTGACAGTATATCGCAGGATATACTGTGGCAAATTTATGATGTTATCCTATCAGACCCCGCTTAACATATGCAAGTGCATTAGAATTACTTATTTTGCATCTAATTTTGACCAAATTTGAACTCAATGCATGCTTTGATAAAGACTTTTATGTGATGTGCAATGTTCATGAATATTGCATTCCCTTTTAGCTACATTAAATTAGTACTGTGTAACCTACTGTAAATATGCCTTAAAATAGTGATATATGCAGTATGTTGTTGTATTTGTTAATATGGGCCATGCTGAGGTAAGCCTTGAAGTTCCCTTAATGATGTGTTGCGTTAAATATTATGTATTTACATTATTAGCTCACCTGAGCCATTGGCTTATGGTGAGCTATTGTGATCGTTAGATGTCAGTTGTTGGTTGTGCGTCGTCAACAATTGCTTTAAAGGACATCTCATAAACTACTGGCTGGATTTTGACCAAACTTGGCAGGAATGACCCTAATATGACCCTCTTCTATAACTGTTCAAATGGTTCTGGTCTGTTGCATATCTAGGTCACACAGGCTAAGAATAGATTTTTAAGATAAAAACTTCTTGTCTGAAATCACAAAGCCTAGAGCCTTGATATTTAGTATGTAGCATCATCTAGTGGACCTCTACCAAGTTTGTTAAAATTATACCCCTGTTTCCAAAAATGGGCCCGTATCAGGTGTCACATGTTTTGCAAACTTAAGGCTTATATAGGGAAAACATGAAAAAATCTTCTTCTCTGGAACCACAAGGCCTAGAGCCTTGATATTTGGTATGTAGCATCACCTAGTGGACCTCTACAGAATTTGTTCAAATTATGCCCCTGTGGCCAAAAAAGGGCCCTACCTGGGCGTCACATATTTTATTCGACTTATAGGGAAACATGAAAAAATCTTCTCTGAAACCACAAGGCTTAGAGCTATGATATTTGGTATATTGGTTACTAGTGGACCTCTACCAAATTGTTTAAAATTATGCCCTGGGGCCTAATTTGGGCCGCCTTTGGGGTCACATGTTTTACATTGGTTTATATAGGGAAAATATGAAAAAATCATCTTCTCTGAAACCACCTGGCATAGAGCCTTTGTATTTGATATATGGCATCTCCCTGTGGACCTCTACTGAGTTTATTCAAATTATGCCCCTTGGGCCAAAATGGCCCGCCCCAGTGGTCAAATGTTTTATATAGGCCTATAAGGAGAAATCATTCAAAAATCTTCTTGTCTGAAGCCACAAGGCCTAGAGCCTTGATATTTTGTATGAAGCATCACCTAATGGATGTCTACCAAGTTTGTTCAGATTATTCCCCTGCGGCCAAAAATGGCCCGGTCCTGAGCGTCACGCTTTTCATAGGCTTATAATGGGATAAACATGAAAAAATCATCTTATATGACCTCAATTTCATGTTAAGTCGTATTGAATGTGCTGTCAGATCAATCATCAAAGCTGTTTGGCGGACTGGATGTTGCTTTTCCCTGACCTTATGAACAGACATTCTCAGGTTAGCGACCCAGGGTCCTTTGGCCCGATTGTTACCCTTAAAGTGCCTCATAAAGCGCTCAGCAAACAACATTTTTCAAACATTAAAGCTTCTTTTACTCTTTTCTTGCTAGCGGCAACTTTTGTGGACTGCTGATAACCGTTGCAAACAGTTTGGATTCAGATCAGGACCGACAGACTGTCGGCCTTGATCTGATTCAAACTGTTTGACACTCTGAAAGTGTTCCTGAAAGATTTTTTGAAAAAAGTCAGCAGACGACAATAGCATGAAAAATTACCCAGCATGCAAAGAGTTTAGGAACCAAATAAGGCTTGATATTCAGTAAAACAGGTCTTAACCCTTAATGCACCAATTGCAACAAAAGTAGTCTACTTTTCTCGTCTGCTGAAATGTTTAAGAAGCCTCTATTGCAAACAGTGTGGACCCAGATCAGACTGCTTCTATACATAATTCGTCAGTAATGTTAGGCAATTATTTGCAGCAGACGACTCTAGCAGACGACATTTTCAAATGCATTTTTTTCTTGGCGTTTTAAGGGTTAAGCGGCCACTCAAAAATAGACAAAACAAAGGTCTTAATGTTAAATGACAAATGGTAGCTTAATGAAGGTCAAACTTATTGCAGAATGCTCCCAAGAATTCTGCAATACTTTTGACCTGCATAAAGTGATAATCAGTCAAAATATTTTTTTGGTTCTTTCTTTTGAATGGCCGCTTAAGACAGGATTCGCTTTATCATGCAAGATATCTACAGATGATTCACATGATACATCAAGCCTTATTTTCCAGAAAATGAAGTCAAATGTTTCACAAAATCACTCATATGCTTCAGTCGCGACTTGTGCTTTAAGAGTTTGTAGTCCAGTCATTTGTTGTGAAATTTTGCCTAATAATATTGGTTAAAATGTAAGTTCTGTTGTTTTAATTTTTGTCAGGCTGCAATGGAATGTGCCATGGATTATGCTCAGAAAAGATTAGCTTTTGGACATCCAATATCCAGGTTTCAAGCTGTACAGGTAATATAGCAGTTGATTTTATTAGTTGCTTGAGAATATGGCTAAATGTGATCAAAATGGATGGTTAAGATTCTTTTAATTGTTGTACCTTAGTGCTAATACAGCAAAAAACTAAAACAAAAATAAAAAAAACTCACAGGATGCTAAAGGGAAATTTTGAATGTCAGTGGCCATGCAGAGTTGAAAGTTTGGATCATCTGACACATGGCCAGCAATGGAGATATCTTTAAAGTCCTAGCAACCGTACACAGATATTTTGCACACTAGAGCCCGAGATTACAATGCCTCCTTATGGTTAATGAAGATGTAAGTTAAGTATTGATTTTTCAGGATGCGAAAAATAACGTTTAAAACTGATTAAAATCAAAATATTTTTATTTTTCTGAAGATCACAATGATATCTTTGACCACAAATACCACATCAATCTTGGCAATTTATTTAGCGTTTAATATAGCATGTTGAAATATCAATACTTAACTTAAGTCTTGCTTAACTTTAAGGAGCCATTGTAATTCCGGGCCCAGATCATCAACTGGAAGATTCGACTTTAGAAACTAAACACTTAAAACAGATGACACTCAAATAATAAGTGATCCACGACATGAGATTTCCAAAAATATGGTATGTGCGACCAGCAAAGCCTCAGATCAGCCTGTGCATATGGGCAGTCTGATCAGAGCCTTTGCTAGTCGCTTTAATATTCTATGAGTGTTATGCTACTGACTGAACATCATTTGGAGTTTCTAATTTTAAAAGGAGGCTGCACAGGCTCATCAGAGTCTCATCATGGCCCATCACAGGCTCATCATGGCCACTGACATTCAGAGTCTACACTTGTCAAAATGCCACATTGTTTGAAATCACATGTCACGGCTCAAGTGTTACTTTAATATGGCCAAGCTTATTCGCTGTAAATTCAAAATTTTTGTGAAACTTCCCAACCATTTGCAATAAACATTAGCAGTTGTGAAATTTATCACAAATAAACCCCAGCAAATTGGAAAAATCACTCTGACTTAACTGACGTAGGTAAATCATGCTTTAGTATGCGATTTTTACACGACAAATATGTCTTAAATTAATGCTTTTTTCGAAAATAAAATTCTCACAGAAGTTTTTGAAATTACCGTTTATATGAGCCGCCACATGAGAATTTCAACAATGTGGTATGTGCGACCAGCAAAGCCTCAGATCAGCCTGCGCATACGTGCAGTCTGATCAGAGCCTTTGCTGGTCACTTGAATATGATATAACTCTTACGCTACTGACTGAACATCATTTGGAGTTTCTCTGCATATCATCAGAGTCTACACTTGTCAAAATGCCACATTTTGGAAATTACATGTCACGGCTCATGTGTTAATACTTCCAGATGAAATTAGCAGATATGGAGGTACAGATTGAGAGTGCTAGACTTCTTACTTGGAAGGCAGCTATGTTGAAAGATTCTGGTCAACCATATACAAAGGTAGGATATACTGCAAATATGAGTGACATTTGTCAGGATTGTTCCTGAATTTAGGATTTTTGGGCTGACTTTCCACATCTAAGCATATGAACGGAAAATAATTGGGCCTCGTCACGATAAAACCTGTCTTCGGGGGTTTGTGAACAACACAGGCGCAGACCAGCCTGCGCATCCTGTCGAAAACCTGGTCACCAGGGTCATTGATCTGTCTTTCCATCTGTATGTCTGTCTGTCAGGAACTAGATTCAGGCCTTTAGTTAAGAGTGCATGACAGAAAATAATTTCGCATTTTGCACCCAAAACATATATGCTAAAATTTATGGGTAAGAAAATATTTACAATTTTACACTGAATTTTTTGCTTATTTAAACCTGTTTATTGATCAGAATTGATTAATTCTAGGTTTAAGTGAAACATTTTATTGAGGCTCTACATCCTGTTACTTTTGTCAACATAACACTTTTCCATGTAAAATCTTAATGAAACTTTCTTATGGGCGAAAGTTTTCAGGATCATTCCTGAATTCAGGATTTTGAGGCTGACTTTCCATAGAAGTCAGCCTCAAAATGCTGAATAAGGCAGATTCTAATAGGTTCTCTGATTCGTTTTCAGATTTTTAATCTCAATTAATCATTTAAGCTTGAAATTATTCATTATTTTGAACTTTCACCCATGCTTTCAGATCCATTAAAATTCATAGCTGGAAACTCCTTCTCAGGTGAGCACCCTAGTGCCAGAGGGCCCTCTTGTTGAGTATAGCTAACACTTTGTACATGACAAAGTGTATTAGTTTGAATCCTGAAATTCGTGCAAAAACTCAAGTGAGGTACTAGGTTTGATACCCAGATAACTAAATACTGATACAATAGCAGTCAGTATTTAAAGGTTTGAGCTCGATACAAATTGCCAATGCTACTATAATTTAAACTCTAAGACCTGATCACCCTTTTGCACAAGCAGTCTCACCAGTGTTTGCACTGTTTGCAAAGGCAATCAGTTTTACACAGGACATGCTTGTATGAACCCTGGCTTATCTGTCTTAATATTAAGGGTTAATAGGGTATGTTATTACTGTTTTTGCAGGAAGCAGCCATGGCTAAATTAGCAGCCTCAGAAGCAGCCACTGCTGTCAGTCATCAGGTAGGTAGAAATCTGAGCATTTCTCATATAGTAAAACCTGTCTAAGCAGTCACTCTCAAACACACCAAAATATGGTTTTCAATACAAATTATCGCTTAATGCAGGTCAAAAGTATTGCAGAATGCTCCAAGGGGAGCATTCTGCAATACTTTCGACCTTCATTAAGCTACCATTTGTCATTAAGATCTTTGTTTTGTCTATTTTTGAGTGGCCGCTTAAGACAGGTTTTACTGTATATACTGACCAGTCAAAATCATTATAGCCCTATCTTGGAGGGAACTGCTCCCAAAATGTATTGTAGATTTCTTATGAAAGAGGTTGACAAATGAGCCAGTGCATGAGATTTCCAACAATGTTGCATTTGACATGTCTACTCAGACGAGCCTGTGCAGCCTCCTTTTAAGCTTAGAAACTCCAAATGATGTCCGGTCAGTAGCTTAACAATCATAGAATAGTCAAGCGACTAGCAAAGGCTCTGATCAGACTGTGCGTATGCGCAGGCTGGTCTGAGCCTTTGTTGGTAACTCATAACATATTGTTGGAAATCTCATGTCGCGGCTCAAATATATATCAATGTACATATGAGAGCAATAATCTGCACTATACATGTACTTCCATAGCAGTATGTTTGCACAAGCTGATCAAATTTTGCCTTCTACTTTTATATATGGAAACATTCTTGGCTTATGGGTCCTTGGACTCGCTGTTTCCCATATCAATGGGTCCAACTGCAAACATATGTGTCCAGATCATTATTTTTCATGACAAGTTCTGCAATACCATTGCATCATGGGACTCGCTGAAATAAAAACTTTGCATCCTAGAGAAAAAAATATGTGCAAAAGATGCAGGATGCGCAGGCAAAAAAATAATAATTGATTTACTGGTCAAAATCAAGGTAGCCCTATCTTGGAGGAAATTGCTCGCAAAATGTAATTGTAGATTTTTTATATGAAAGAGGCTGACAAATTAGGGCATTTGGTAAACAATATACAGTAGAACTTCAATGGCTCGAACAGGCTTGGGATCATGAAATAAGTTCTAGCCAAGGGTAGTTCCAGTCATCCAGGGAGGATTATGCATAAAGTAACCTTTAGGGACCATGATGATAGTTCTTGCCAGCCAAGTTAAATGAGCCATTAGAGTTCGGGCCATTGAAGTTCTACTGTAATGCAAATTGGATCACTTATTTAGAAGATAGGTGCTTTGAGAGATTTATAAATGACTGCCTTGGAACCAGTCATATGACTTTCTTTAAGGAAATGGCATTGCAGCCTCAAAATGAAAAAAAGCCAAATAGAATTTAAAATTAAAAAGAAATCCATTCCATTGAAAAACATGGCTTCTAAGAGGAAGAGCTGGTTTTTCTTTTGCTTATTAGAAAAAAACATTTTTTAGTGGGCACAGATGATCCTTGGGTGAGTCTCTACCAAGAGTGTTCAAATTATTGTGATCCATGAAAAAACATGGCCATCAGGGGGCAGGGCTGATTATTCTTTATATATATACGTATAGAGGGAAGTGTTGAGAAATATTTTAATGATGAATTGCTGACAGGATTTGGAAATATCTGTTGCATTATGTGATTTGGTGTCCCTCAATGGACATTGTCAAAATTATGATGTTCTGATAAAAACAAATTGGGATGCAGTGCTAAAAAGAGACTCGGGTGAAAGATTGAGTCATCATGATGGCCCTATTACTCAAGCGGTGTCTTCAACTGCACTTCAATGCAATTGGAAACTATATGCATACTGTATATTGGGAAATTTTCGCGAGAATTTTATTTTCGCAAATTGCATTAAAAGACATATTTACGAAGTTAAAAATTTGCGTCTAGGTCATGATTGACCTTCATCAGTAAACAACAGAATGATCTTGCTATTTTGTGAGGTTGTAATTTTCACGAAACTGCATATGCGAAGTTTCGCGAAAATAAAACCCTGGCGAAAATTTCCGAATTTACAGTATTAGTGAATATCACAGCTGTATGCTTTATTGCTATGAAACACATTTAAAGTGCCCATATTTCTTTCCATGAGAGGTCATAAGCAGATTAACTGATAAGGGACAGATTAAATCAATTTCAATTTCTCACTTGAATAAAGGGGCCCGAAGAGGGGACTTACAATATTTTATCAGAAAGTACCTAAACCATTCATTGGACCACTTCATTACCCCCTGTAAGTAGGTCATAATTTCCTCGTAGATATTAGCCTTTTACCTGCCTGGAATAGCCCTCTGTTAGTGGTAGCATAGCGCACCATATTCTCACGGTACTAACAGTTCCTTGATCAATATTTATTGCAGTCTGAGACTGAATATACTGTGCCAGGGAAAACAATTTGTTATACCCCCCGCAAACTTTGTTTGTAGGGGGTATACTGTTTTCACGTTGTCCGTCCGTCCGTGCGTGCATCCGTGCGTCCGTCCGTCCGTAACGCTTTGTTTCCTTAATAACTCGAAGAGTCATTGCAGGATTTTCATCAAACCTTGCAAACATGTTCATATATGCAAGACAAATACTTTAGACAAAAAAGTAAGGGCTAGGGGCCAATTCTATTAGAGTTATTTCCCTTTGCGTCCGTCCGTCCGTAGCGCTTTGTTTCCTTAATAACTCGAAGAGTCATTGCAGGATTTTCATCAAACCTTGCAAACATGTTCATATATGCAAGACAAATACTTTAGACAAAAAAGTAAGGGTTAGGGGCCAATTCTATTAGAGTTATTTCCCTTTGTAGTTCTAAATGGCATTTAATATAGTGCTTTATGCTTATGCTGTTATAGGCCATACACGGGCCAATCAACGCCTACCACAGCTTTTGATGGAACAATTTGATACTTTTCCTAAACAATGTAGACACATTGAACATATGCATAAAGGAGTTTAGTTCAGAAAAAATATTGTTTGACAAAATGACAGCTGTGAGAACTTAGACAATTTTTCCCTAATAAGGTGTTTGTATATGCATAGACAGTGCCTTTATGGGCCGATCAACTCCTACCACAGCTTTTTATGGAGCAATTTGATGCTTTTCCTATACAATGTAGACACATTTAACATATGCATGAAGGAGTTTGGTTTAGAAAAAGTATTTTTTGACAAAATTACAGCTGTGAGAACTTAGACAATTTTTCTCTAATAAGGCTTTTGTATATGCATAGATGGTGCCTTCATGGGCCGATCAACTCCTACCACAGCTTTTGATGGAACAATTTGATACTTTGCCTATACAATGTAAACACATTGAACATATGCATGAAGAAGTTTTGTTCAGAAAAAATAATTTTTGACGAAATGACAGCTGTGAGAACTTTGACAATATTTGCCTTATTAGGCTTTTGTATATGCATAGATGGTGCCTTCATGGGCCGATCAACTCCTACTACAGCTTTTGATGTAACAATTTGATACTTTGCCGATACAATGTAGACACATTGAACATATGCATGAAGGAGTTTGGTTCAGAAAAAATAATTTTGACAAAATGACAGCTGTGAGAACTTAGACAATTATTCCCTTATATGGCTTTTGTATATGCATTGATAGTGCCTTTATGGGCCGATCAACTCCTACCACAGCTTTTGATGAAGCAATTTGATACTTTGTCAATACAATCTAGACACAATGAACATATGCATGAAGGAGTTTATAAGTTTTGTTGAACTTAGACAATTATTCCCTTATATGGCTTTTATATATGCATGGATAGTGCCTTTATGGGCTGATCAACTCCTACTAAAGCTTTTGATGGAGCAATTTGATACTTTGCCGATACAATGTAGACACATTGAGCATATGCATGAAGGAGTTTATAGTTTTTGTTTGCACAGATTCTACTGAAATATTCTTATCAAAACTAAGGTCTCCTTGTTCGAACTATAAATTGCCAAGTTTTTTCACTGACTCTTACTGTGCGGGGGGTATCTAAGACTTCTTTCATTTTAACAAAAGTGATAAAAAACAATTATTTTTTTGTGTTTTAGGCCATTCAGGTACTAGGTGGTATGGGATATGTTTCTTCAATGCCAGCAGAGAGACACTACAGAGATGCCAGAATTACAGAGATCTATGAGGGAACCAGTGAAATACAGAGACTTGTTATAGCTGGTGCCCTTCTCAAAGAATATGCAGCAAGCTAGGATTATGATGAATTTTTAGATAAAATTGTTATATCTCCATTTGAGCAAGATCATGAGATTTTGTATTTGAGCTCAGATATGTGATTTCCAACAATATGGCATTTTAACAAGTATGGACTTGGACGAGCATGTGCCGCCTCCTTTTAAGCTTAGAAGCTCCAAAAGATGATCTCCCAGAAGCCTAAGAGTCATAGCATTTGTAAGCGACTAGCAAATGCTCTGAGCAGACTGCGCATATGCGCAGGCTGATCTGAGCCTTTGCTGGTTGCACACACCATATTGTTGGAAATCTCATGTCCTGGCTATTTTATCCAATATGTGTTAAGTTATCATTTAAACATGCAGGCACATCTATCTAATGGGACTAGATGCCTAAATATTAAAGGCCTGACAGACCTTCATGTAAGAATGTTTGATAATGAATTTAGGTTATTATTTCTCAACCAAAACAAATGTTGGTTGCTCAAAAGAATCGTCACAATGAGCACCCAAAAGACATGTTTGAACTAATGGATAAGAAAATAATCACAATACAATTTTATACACAAAAAAGTTACACATCTAGACCATATGGCTTGATTATTGATCAACGCCCTTTCTTTCTATGTGCATGCAGTGAAGGCTCTGGCTTGTCTCTCAGATGCACAGGCTTGTCTGAGCATTCACTTGTCATCTATGGGATAAGTCCCAGAATCTCATGAACTAGCTCATCAATTTAAGAATAGCTATTTGTTATAGAGACTGTTTTTACATTTGGTCTTTTAGAATATGAACATGGCACTGTTGTAAAATCCATGACCAGTATATGATAATTCACATATATTGAATAATAAATGAGCCGGGGCATGAGATTTCCATCATTTAGACATTTTGACAAGTGTAGACTCGGACGAGCCTCTCCAGCCTCCTTTTAAGCTTAGAAACTCCATATGGTGCTCAGTCAGTAGCCTAACAATCACAGAATACTCAAGCGATTAGCAAAGGCTCTGATCAGACTGCGCGTATGTGCAGACTGATCTGAGGCTTTGCTGGTCGCACATACCACATTGTAGGAAATCTCATGTCATGGCTCATATATATAGTTCTATAAAAAATTCTTAGGTATATTCAAGGGTATGATGCATAGCATACTCTGGCAGACATAAGTGTAATATGTTTATCAGCCATGGGGAAAATAGGTTTGTTTTGAAACTGCCAAAAGCAAAACAAAACATTTTAAATAAATATACTTTTATCAAGTTGCCATGGTGTAATGTAACAAAATGTTGGGCCTGATCTGGATCCAAACTGATTGACAGTTTGATGGTATTACTGAAAGAATTTTTTAAAACATTAATTTTGGGGAAAAAAAATAGCAAGAGACAAAATGGGATGAAAATTACTAAATGGAAGGCCTTGTAGTCCATCAGTAGGGAGTGTGATTGCTGAAACAAGGGTGTTGAAATGAATCCCATAGCAGCCTCATACTTTCATGGAGATTGATTGTTAAATATTTTCTACGGATATTCTCTTCCTTCCACTGAGTATGTGCACTGAGTACTAGGTAACTGCTTAGCCTAACCTTGCCCAGGTAAAGAATGGTTTGCTTATTTGACCATCTCAACATGACCATAGCTGTTGACTGGGACATTAAACTGCAAACCGGACAAAATAAGATTAGTCAGTAAAGCATGCAAAATTACCCAGTAAGTAAAGTTTTCTCAAATAATTATTCTTGAAAATGATACATGACTTGTTGTTAAGAAGAAGACTATGCATTTGAATATCATACAAACGCACAAATGGTATATTTTGTTAACTTGCTCATATGATAACTAGGGATAACTGGTCCATTGAAGACATTATTCCCCATAAATATTAATTTACTGTAAAACCTGTCTTAAGCGGCCACTCAAAAATAGACAAATCAAAGGTCTTAAAGATAAATGGCAGCTTAATGAAGGTCAAAAGTATTGCAGAATGCTCTCTCGGAGCATTTTGCAATACTTCTGACCTGCATTAAGCTATAATGGGTCTTGAAAACCAATTTTTGGTCTCCATTTTGAGTGGCTGTTTAAGACAGGTTTTAGTGTAATCATTAAATAAAATTTATATTATGCCCCTTGGTATTGAAGATCAGAGGCTTGTTGCTTTTGGTCTGTCTGTCTGTATGTGTGTTTGTATGTGAGTGCAATAAACTTTATTGTTAGCCATAAATTGTATCTGAGCATTGAATACATGAAAGAAAGTTTTCAGGACTATTCCTGAATTCAGGGTTTTGAAGCTGACTTTCCATAGAAAGTCAGCCTCAAAATGCTGAATAAGGCAGATTATTATAGCTTCTCTGATTCATTTTAGTTCATCTTAGGACAATTGACCATTTAACATGAAATTATTAACGATTTGTTGGCATACAGCAAGTTTCACTACTGCATAAACTCCCATTAAAATCCCATTAATGGCCCCCATTAAAATTTCCCATTAAAAATGGTCCTATTAATGGTCAATTTTAATGGTAAAATGCACTTTCAAAACTGAAAATCTGTCAAAATACCATTAACTCAAACCATTAATTGAAAAAAAAATGAGCATCATTTAAGCATTATTTTTAGTGTGTGAAAATTAATGGCCATTAAAACCTCCCATTAAAATTGTTGCTGGTTAATTTTAATGCCCATTAATATGGTCTATTTTTCATGGCCATGAAAATTTTGGCCATTATTAGAACCATTATTAATGGCTTTTTATTTTTAATGGCCATTATAACAGAAAATGTAACTACAAATTTATGGGCATTAATTACCCATTAGTATATTGGATAGAAAATAATGGGCATCATTCTTTTAAATCAACAGCATATTAATGGGCATTAAATGCATAATTTAATGGCCATTAGATAAGCATGACAAATTTCTAATAAAAATATGTTAATGGTCATTAATTTTCTCTTATGCCCACTGCAATGTTTTCAAGATTCTATTTCTTGTGCTGCTTCCTGTTTCTCATTTAGAAGCAGGAAAGACAAGCAAGAATCTTGCTGGACTTTGGTTTAAGTCCCCTGTCATCTTAAGAGATAAACAGGCCAATTAACAAGTTAATGTTACCTTTTTATTTCTGAATCCTTCTATATATTGATGAAAATATAATTACCATTGGTGAATGCAACACATATACATTTTGATAAATTTAGGGCACAACCTTGCTGTATGTTTATAATAGAGATCAGAAATTCTGATAAATTAATAAATATAATATTTCAGAAAAAATATAAGTCTTAAATCATTTTTGTATATCATATTAATCTTTTGTGAAAAAATAAGATTTTTCAAGGGGAGCTACTCTAATTTGCAACTCTTGTTTAAGTGATTTTAATGGCCATTAAATGTGTTTATTAGAATTATTGCATGTTTTGATCATTTTTCTCAGTCAGAAAGTAAAACAAAATTTTTTATTAAGATAATTGTAAAAATAAAGTATGGTATTTTCACGATTTTAGAGACATCTTTAAACATTAAATTGTGTACTTCTCATTATAATTGTCAAATTCTATCCCATTGTTACATATAGCATTTACCTGTTGGTATGTTTTTTGGTTTTTTTTGAAAACTTAATTCATCTGGATATTCGGTTTTGTGACATTAAAACATAGTTTGAAACAATATGAAATTTGTTAAAGGGGATGATAATGATACAGCATATATCCAATAAGTAAAGTCTAAGACATGATCAAATGGCTTTACACATTAGGCACACCAACAGTCTTAATGAAGCCTCATCAAGAGCGTTTAGAATAAAGTCTTTTTTTCTTTCTGATTCTATTGAGAAATGTTGCATTCTTTTACATGGAAATGAATTTTGAGTGTAAATGTTATTGGCCAAGTTGAATCCTTCTTAGGACACAGTCACATATAAAGAAAACCATATTAATTCAAAACTAATGGCCATTAATAAATAGTTTGGATAAATAATTGGCATGAAATTAGATTAGATCCATTAGATGCAACTTTAATGGCCATTAAATCCTGCTCAAAACTCATTTAGGCTAAATTAATGGCTTTGGATTTTGTATTTTCTTCAAAAATACACTAACTCTTTTTATTACTTCTCTTCTTTGTTCAGACTTATAGGCATGGGGTCGAAGCCTGCTAACCAAGTAGTGCTTAAATTTATGAGACGCCTGACTGAAAATTTCAATCGCCATACTACTCGCACCTCGCGGGTTCCCGCTTCTATGGTGATTGTGCTTGTACTCAGAAGCAGTAATACACATGTTGTTGATGGACAAGCAGGGTTTGGTAGCATACATAACTTAGAATTATAGAACTGTTTGGAATGTTAAATTATGCACAAAATTTCTACAAATGCAAGATCCATAGAATACATGTTTGTGCTACAAGTTTAAAATTGATTACCAATTGATTACCAGTGTACCTCATTAAAACTCCCCTCACTGTATCACGGATTTCATTATTTCAATAAAGCATGGTCATGGCTCCCAAATGCATATTTTCCTATATCCTATGTATTCTTGCAGTTGCTAAATCCTGTTTCCAGGCTCTAGCTATGCTTGGTAGGAGAGCAGATTGGTTTGTGTCTGAAAAGGTAACTAAAGGCCCACAATCTCCTTGATAAGCTTTAAAATTTCCTGGATAAATGCTGGAGAAATTTCTCCAGCATTTCTCCAGGATATGTTATGATTTTCGATGAAATTAATAGAGTTTGCCTTTAAAACTCATTTTCCTACAGCATTTCTCGAGGTAATTTTCTTTGTCTTCCTGAAATTTCAGTTTAATCACACAGGCAATTTCTTCATGAAACAAGAAATGTGGCGATTTTAATTTACAAGCACTGAATAGTGGAGCTCTTCATTACACAAACATACCTATGGATGCAATGTGCAGCAAGTTTTGAAGGCTGTAAAATGATAATGTTAAAAACTAACCTTTACATGAGTGTACAAATAATGAACAATATCAAATACTCTGATGATCTTTTTATTGATGGCCATTATTAAAAAATTAATGGGTTAAGATGTTCAGTCCCAAAAATTAATGGCCATGAAAATATTGATCTCCCAACTTCAGTAATTTAAAATTCATGAACACATCTTTCATGGCCATTATAAGACATGTTATGGGGTTTTCATGGCAATTAGTTTTTGTAATGGCCATTAATACTGCAAATTCATGGGCATTAAATCACCTTAAAACAGAAAATAATGGCCCATTAAATTTTAATGGTCATCATTTCATACCAAGGGTAAAAATTAATGGTATTTTAATGATCATACTTGCTCTTGAATTAAATTAATGGCCATTACCACTTAAATAATGACACATTGTTTCGTATAAATATTGGTTCCCGATATTTCACTGCTTTCTAATGCTAATGAATTGCATATTTATATATTTAATGGCCATTAAAATATCAAACATGCAAATTTACTTTTACTTTTTGTAATGGCCATTACAGAATGCAAATTCATGGGCATTAAAACATCACAAAACGAAAATTAATGGACCATTATTTCTTTTAATGGTCATTAATAATTCAGAAGGTGTAAATTAATCAAAAATTAATGATTTTACTTGCTCTTTAATGGCCGTTACCGCTGAATTAATGGCCATTATAATGAATATTAATGACCGAACACACAAAACCATTAATTTTAAGAAACGAAAAGTAATGGATGATTTTAACAGGAATTTGATTATTAATGGCATTTTTATGGACTTTTAACGGAATTTAATGGGTTTTATGTGCAGTAGTGTTTTAAGATTTAAAAATTTCAAAAGTTTAGGATTTTGGAAAATTCGAACTTTCACCCATGTGAATAGGAAGATTCCAACAATACTCTTTTTGAGGTTGAATTAGGCCTTGATGGTGAGCATATACACAAGTGAAAATTCACAGGATTGATTATTCCTGAATTCAGGATGGAAAGTCTGCCTCAAAATACTAAATAATGCAGATTCTTTGATTTATTTATCAGGGTTCCCACAAGCTCTGGAAATCATGGAAAACCTGGAAAATCAAGAAAAAAAAGTTCCATGCATGGAAAAATCATGGAATTTGACAAAAAACCCTGAATAATCATGGAAAAATCATGGAATTTTATGAAATATTTTGACAAAACCACCAGTAGCCTGAAAACTTGCTGTCAGACACACAAACGGAGCCACCAGTAGCCAGAAAACTAGCTGTCAGACACACAAAAGTTGTGTGTCTGACAGCTAGTTTTCTGGCTACTGGTGGTTTCAAGTTTTAATTTCAAAATGCATGATTTAAGTACATTACTGTTGCTGCATTTCGCATTTATGCACAGCGTGGTGATGAAGCTGCTAAAAGTATGCATGCATTAAATAGTCATGGAAATTACATTGTTGATCATGGAAAAATCATGGCATGTTTTTGAATTTTTTTTGGGAACCCTGATTTATGCATTTTATCTGAATACAGTCAGCTGTTCAAACTTGCAATTATTGAATTTAGTAGGCATACTGCAAGTTTTGGGATTTTAATTTGTATAAAGTCCAGGATCAAGATCCACACTGTGTCCTAGACAGCTACTGAATCACCGCATATTAATTAAATCATACAACTGAAATGGATGCAAATAATGATTAAGTATTTTAGCAGAACAAGGGTTAAATTCTAATTATCTGACAGACTTGATGCTTGTACCAATTATCTTGTCAAAGTAGACTTTTGTTCAATCAAAGCCTATGGGACCAAGTTTTCAAGTTTCACTTGTTTTTATCAGTCATTTGAGCTTAAACAATCGATTTGTAAATAATTGTGATAGTAAAAAGTGATGATTTTTCTTATTTCCTACCAGATTACATGTTATGGGAACAAAAAAGAACCATCTCAGAACATTATCTTTATTAGGAAGTAAGAGAAATAAATCGGAAATATACCTTATAATATGAATGAATACAAAGTATTTAAAGTTTAATGTAATCTGACAGGGTATTTCAAGAGTTGAGTTTTATAATAATGGCAAAAAGGGTTTATTCAATAGACCAGTACGTCAGTTATAAACCTTTTTCATGCTCCACCCACTTGAGCATGAAATTTGTAATCTTGATAAATATCAAAATCAAACAAACTAGTATAGGTATCTTATAGGTAGTCTTGAACTCCAATTTCTAAATATTATATTGTGCACTGAGTAGATCAAGGTTTAGCTAACATTGCACCAACATTATTCTGGAGTAAAATAGACGAATTGATAGCTAGATTGAATGGTGTATTAGACTATTATGGGTTGGGTGCAGTCAGGTAGATTATTTGAATTCCTGGCTGTCCTATATGTTAGGTTGAATGGTGTATTAGACAATTAATGGTTGGGTGTATTCGAGTAGAAGATTTGAACCATGTTAGGTTGAATGGTGAATTAGACTTTTATGGGTTGGGTACAGTCGGGTAATGCTCAGAATTGTCATTATATATTGCTAGTTTAAATATGATTATATGGAATTGTTATCTATCACTGCCAAAAACTGTGATAATGAATATAATAGATATAAATCAACTCTTTGTGTTTTTTAAATTTACTTAACCCGTTCAACACTACAGACCCGAAAAAAGTATGGGAGAACAGTGTAGATCCAGATGACAGGCAAACAGTGTAGATCCAGATGACGGGCAAACAGTGTAGATCCAGATGACGGGCAAACAGTGTAGATCCAGATGAGATGGCTCATATGAGGCATCTCATCTAGATATTCACTGTTTGCTTACTCATTTTGCTTTTTTCTCAATCTCAATTTTTGCAGGGTTTTGTTTCAGGATTTACAATTTAAAATGGAAGAATTTGCCTAAGTAAATTAGGTGGGAAAGGGTTACCTCTTTGAGTGCCAAAACCAAAGAACTCAGCAGGAGCATGAGGAAAAGTTTTCAGGATTAATCCTGAATTCAGGATTTTGAGGCTGACTATCCATAGAAAGTCAGCCTCAAAATGCTGAATTAGGCAGATTATAATAGCTTCCCTGATTAATTTTCAGATTATCTAAACACAATCATTTAAGCTTGAAATTATTTATTATTGTAGGCATCCTGCCAGTTTTAAAATTTTGAATTTCTAAAGTAAAGGATTTTGGAAATTTTGATTTTTCACCCATGCAGGAGGCATGTGCAAACAAGCCTACCAAACGGTCAGATGCTCAACCGCTGGTTGAGCAAGAAAAACAATTCAAGTGTCGTCCGGTTGAGATTTCAAGGAGAAAAAAAGGTGAACAAATGTTGCATGTTCTGTATATGATAATTAATATTTCTTGTCCTAGGAAGAGAATAATAAATTGGGGAATGTAATGCAACCTCTTACGGGTCCCTACGTTTTTGGTGTAAATAGGAGGAAAGAGAAATTTTCTCCTTTTGTCAGATTTACTTTTTGCGTGAGGAAGGTGTACCAGTAGCAGATATAAACATGTAGAAATTCTTGTTGTTTTGGGCTGTGTACTCAATTTTATGATCTGCTTGAAGGTGATATATACATGCCTGATCAAGACTAAGTCGGCATCTAGAATTCAAATGGTTATTTTCATGGAGCATGTGCGATATGCGAAAAATCTTGGTGGAAAGTCCCGGAAAAATCTGGTTGAACATCAGATGATAAAAAATGATAAGAAAATTTAATAGCATCATTTGTCCTTTTTTCACACCCCATACATGTAACAGACTGAATGCGTTATCTTGACTATAGGAAGCAAAAAACGACAAATGATGCTATTAATTTTTCTTATTTTTTATTATCTAATGCTCAACCAGAATTTGGGACTTTCCACCAAAATTTTGCACAAGCTAGATGAAGATAACCATCTAAATTACAGTTGCCGATCTCAGACTTGATCAGGCTTGTATATATCACCTCTGAGCACATCATAAAATTGAATACACAGCCCAAACATTAGAATTTCTACACGTTTATATCTGCTTCTGGTACACCTTCCTCACGCAAAAAGTAAATCTGACAAAAGGAGATAATTCTCTGACCTCCTATTTACACCATAAACGTAGGGACCCGTAAGAGGTTGCATGGCATTCCCTGATTTTTTATTCTCTTCCTAGGACAAGAAATATTCACTATAATATACAGAACATGCAACATTTGTTAACCTCCTTTGTTGCTCCTTGAAATCTCAACTGGAAGACACTCAAATTGTTTTTCTTGCTCAACCAGCGGTTGATCATCTGACCATTTAGTAGCTGTGAATAAGCCCTAGATCAGATATGTTTGCTCTGTTTAGCACTTTTTTTGTTTATCAAGATTGATTAGCCCGGCAGGCCCTGAGGTTATAAAACTTTCATGCTCAACTCATCTAATCATGAAATTTCACCTGCACATATAACTTAATGACTAAAAAGTGAAAGATTTTTCTTGCTTTTAAAATCTCAGATGTTGTAGTTATCCTGTTGATAAATGTTAAAATACCAACAATTGTTAGCATTTTAAGATTAATGAGCAGGATAAATTCAGTGCTCATTAAATTTGAGTATAGCTTGAAATAAGTATTATAACCTTGATGCAAGGTACAAGGGCTGTTCAAATATGAATGCAAGTATATTGATAACTTTCTTCACACATCTGCTACAACTTTCTGGAAGGAACTATTTGTCGCCTTTAAACTGGCACCAAACATAAAGAAACATTCACTATATTTCTTGAGTTACAGACACTTATATAAAGGCCATGCCTGTATCCTGAAGTTTCTCTGAAGCTTACTGCAAACACCTTTTGGTACATGTGCGGATATAGTGTCATATCTTTGTAAGTTTGAGACAAAATGGCACCAAATTTTAGATGCAAGTTTAAGGTACATTGAAAAAGTTGCTTGCAGGAAAATTTTTATTTAATCCTGTTTCAATCTCGAGTAAACAGGCATGTTTGTGACGTCATTAATTTTATGATAAAGGTCATTTTTAGTTATCTACTGCTGATGCAATAATGAACATCGCTGTGTCTTTTTCTTTACGTTTTGCTTTAAACATGCTTAATATGTCGTAAGGGAGTTTTCAAAACCCTCTGTCCTCTATTTACAGAATAATCACAATTTATATCATTTTCATGCATTTTTCTGCTTCTCAATGACCTATTTACTTTAATTAAAATATGTTCAATCTGTCTAGTCCTCAAGACCAGGTGAGTAATTTTATTGTAAATAATGCCTATTTTTGTAAAACTTTAAGTTAACGTTCAAATTTTGATTAAAGCCGCAATGTTATGACAACAAAACTAAGTACGAGTTCTATACCCCCTTCACTTAAGGCATTTTTATACCCCGCCACACTTTAGTGTCGGGGTATTATGTTATGCCTTTCGGTGTCTGTCCGTCCGTCCGTCCCTGCTCACCATTTCCGATCGATAACTTGAGTATTTATTCACGGAATTTTTTCAAATTTTGCATACATATTGTTATTGGCGATGAGTGGTATGGGATTCTTAATGGGCAAAATCCGTCCATTTTTAACGGAGTTACTGCCCTTTTTCGTATTGGACAAATGGTTTTTGGCCTGTTATTCCTTTACTGTTCATGATATCTGAATGAAACTTCACAGATATGTTGCACATCAAAGGTTACATATTGTGACTAAGGACCGTCACTCTGACCTTCCCAGTTTGTGAGTTATCCGCCCTTGATAGGTCTGAAAAAAGGTTTTTGACCTATTGTTCCTTTACTATATGGAATATCTGAACATAACTTCACAGATATGTTTCTCATCAAAGGTAACATATTGTGACTAAGAACCGTCACTCTTACCTTTCCTGTTTGTGAGTTATCCGCCCTTGATTGAATTAAAAAATGTTTTTTACCCGTAGTTCCTTTACTATGTGGAATATTTAAATGAAACTTTACAGATATGTTTCACATCAAAGGTTACATACTGTGACAAAGAACCATCACTCCTACCTTTCCAGTTCATGAGTTATCTGCCCTTGATTGATCTGAAAAATGGTTTTTGACCTGTAGTTCATTTAATATATGGAATATCTGAATGAAACTTCACAGATATGTTGATCATCAAAGGTTACATATTGTGACTGTGGATCGTCACCCTTACCTTTCCAGTTCATGAGTTATCCGCCCTTGATTGATCTGAAAAATGGTTTTTGACCTGTAGTTCATTTACTATATGGAGTATCTGGATGAAACTTCACAGATATGTTGACCATCAAAGGTTACATATTGTGGGTAAGGATCGTCACTCTTACCTTTCCAGATTGTGAGTTATCCACCCTTGATTGTTCTGAGAATTGGTTTTTGACCTGTAGTTCATTTCATCCGTCCGTGCTCACTGTTTCCGATCGATAACTTGAGCATTTATGCACAGAATTTTTTCAAATTTTGCATACATATTGTTATTGGGGATGAGTGGTATGGGATTTTTAATGGGCAAAATCCGACCATTTTCGATGGAGTGACTGCCCTTTCTCCCTTTAAAAAATGGTTTCTGGCCTGTTATTCTTTCACTGTTTATGATATCTGATGAAACTTCACAGATATGTTGAACAGCAAAGGTTACATATTACAACGAAGGACCGTCACTCTTACCTTTCCAGTTCATGAGTTATCCGCCCTTGATTAATCTGGAAAATGCTTTTGACCTGTAGTTCCTTTACCATATGAAATATCTGAATGAAACTTCACAGATATGTTGACCATCAAAGGTTACATATGGTGACTAAGGACGTCATATCACTGTCTATCTCAGTTCTGTTGCTATTTCGGCATTATATATCTCACAAAATAACTTTTGGTGCCCCTAGCAGTGGCGGGGTATTATGCAGTGCTTGCGGTGCTTTTATTTACTTAATAAAAATGCTTTTCAGCGTTTAAAAATACCCACTTTCCTTCAATGATTTGTAGCAACAACTCAGTATGAGCAGACAACATATTGTCTTTGAGTTAAAACTAGTTTAAATGTTGCTTCGTGTATTTTGGTAGAGATAAGTTTGAGTGAAAACTGAAAGGTGGTGTTTTGTTTACCATTTATTTGCAAACATAAAGAGACTTTAATGAAAATTAATTTCATATAATTTAACCAAATTATGTCGGATTTTTGCAACTTTAAAGGCAAAGAAATTTGAGCAATAATACTGGTACCACTCATTATGACTCTCTCCAGGGGGCTTACTGGGTAGATCAAAGGACAGTCATAATGAGGTGATTATGAATTCACTGCATGGGTGATAAAGAGGCCTCTTGAAGGGATGAGGTAATTTCTGATACAGAAAGAATAAAATGAGTGATCTTGCTGAAACAAACAGGTAATGTTTACAATAATATTGGACATTTTGGGAAAATAAAATAATTTAAAAAAATGAAAAACATGAAAATATTAATTCTTGCAAAATATTTATAAAAAAAAGTATCTTTTGAATATTGCCGTTGGGCACTTTTTAATGCCCTTTTGTCATCTGCTGATTTATTTAATTTATTTATCTGTTTTATTTATTTTACTTTATTTTTTTTGTTTTTACCAAAACGTTTTTCTTTTTTCAAGAAGAAATCAGAATAAAAGAATCAAACAGGTTCAATCTAGTCCAGACAAGACATTATTTGTCCAGCCTGATCTGGGTCCAATCTATATGCTGATGTTATCAGATGGCAATAATAAAATGTAAAAATACCCAAAATAAGTGTCAAACAGTTTTGATTCAGATCAGGCCCAGCATCTTCCTGGGCCCAATCTGGGCCCAAAAGCATTTTATTTGCGTGTAACAGTAATCAGCAGATGACAATGGCAGGCAAAAAGTGTCATAACAGGGAAAATGAAGTTTCAAACTTTTAATATTTACAGAAAATATCATTTCCCAATACATAATGGACCAGCACATATGAAAAAGGTACTTATTTGACTGTATAAAGTGGATGTTCAGTTTGGTATTATGTCTCAAACCAGCAAATGCCCTTACAAGTCTGCACAGGGGAGCAAACTTGTCTGAGTAGTCAATGGTATTCTATTCAATAGGTATCATTTTCTCACGCATTACGGACAATGTAATGTTGCTTCTCATCAGGGTCTGCATTTCTAATGGGGTCGTGACGCAAGAAAAATAAAATGCTGGTCGGACTTCGCAGATGTGCAGGCTGGTCTGCCCTTTTGTCTTTCGCGGGGAACTATTTCAATGTGTTTCGTGACAAGCTCCAATAATTTATATATGTAAACAGTGTAGACCCAGATTAAATGCCACATAACTTGGCATTTCATCTGTGTCTGAGCAGTATGCCAAACACACAGCAGTCAAAGGGTTAATTTATCGTACATTTGCATTACAGACAAAAATGATTATACACTGTAATAATGGGACATCAGCGAATTTCTACAAATATTGCGTTCAGCCCATTCTATGGAATATTCCATTGGACTAAAATGAGTTGAACTCAACTAGTCAGTGTAATGTGGGGCTATAAATAGTATCTTGTTCATCTGAGGAAATAATATTTATTTCAAGAAAGAAACAAATAAAAAAACATTTATTTGTGTTCGAGTCTCATCTCTTTCCTATTTGGATTGAGAGACAAAATACCCCTCAAACAAAATATATCCTATGGATAAATTCTAAGTTGTGGATAGAAACTGACCAGATTTACAGGTAAGTCTCCCTTGGAGCCCCCTCAATAAAGTGAGATATTGAAATTGACCTAGAGGCGATGTAGCATTTCCCTTATCAGTAAATTCACTAATGATTCCATATATCACAAAATATGTGTCTTTAACAGAATCATTATATAAGTATATGGGGATACTTCCTTAAAAATTAAAAGAAATTTCACCGATTTATCAAACTACACGCTCATCTATATCACTGGTAAATGTTCGAAGCATTGAGGGTTGTTAGTATTCTAAAGTAACCCTCATTCAAAGGGCTACAACTCGATAAGATTACTGTATTTTTCTTTAGGTCTGGTGCCAGTTTAGAGGACACATATAGTCCTTTATAGAAACGTATACCATTTTGTCGTAGCATATATGTAAAGAAAGTTATGAAGCTACTTGCATTCATATTTGAACAGCCCTCGTAATCACCTGCTATATTCCATTCCTTTATTAGCTCACCTGAGCCAAAGTATCACAGGTGAGCTATTAGTTTACTAATGCCTTCGATATCCATCCGTGCTTCATCTGTTAGCATTTGCAAACATCTTCTCTTAAACCACAAGGCCAACTAAAGACACATTTTGGATTGCATAATACGCCCAAAAAGTAGCCCAAGATCAGATTTGTTTGCTCTGTTTAGCACTATCTTTTGTTTATCAAGATTGATTACCCCATATCCTTAGGCTATAAAAGTTTCATGCTGAACTCATCTGAGCATGAACTTTCAACTGCACATAAAACTTAATTGTGTTAAAAAGTGAAAGCTTCTTCTTGCTTTTAACTCAGATGTCGTAGTTATCCTAATGATAAATGTTTAAATGCCAACAATTGCTGGCCTTTTAACATTTATGAGCAGGATAAATTTTATGCTCATTGGAAATAGCATGAAGCTAAATAACCTTGACGCCATGTAATCATCTGGTATATTCCATTCCATTTTTTGCTCACAGGTGAGCTATTAGTATACCAATGTATTCGTCGTCCATAGTCTGTCAACATTTTCAGCTCCAAACCACTGTGCCAATTCAACTCAAATTTCATATGGATACTTTGTAGGAAAGGGGAACGAAAGTTTGCACCAATGATCCTGGTAACATGACCAAGATGGCTGCCACGCCCATATAAGGTCAAAAGGGTTTGGACTTGGTATGTGGGCCCTTCCAAGTTTGCACAAATGATGATTTTGGGTTGACCTTGACCTTCTTTACAGCAAAGTCTTTGATTCCTAATGCATTTATATGAGAAAATATTTAAAAGTTCATATTTCCATAACTGTTGAAGACAAAATTATTACACTTGCTAGATATGTTTAACCTAATGAGACATTGCTCATAAATAAGAACCAAAGGCCAAGCCGACCTTTGACCCTTTATGGAAGCTTGCTCATTTTTGACTGCCACATACATATCTAACATCTTTTCCTCAGAAACCACTGGGATGATTGAAGTGAAATTTCACATGGAGGCTCCATAACATGAGGGAAGGAAATTTTTCACAATTATTTATAGTCACATGACTGAGATGGCCGCCACACCCATATAAGGTAAACAATATTTAAAAATCTTCTCTGGAACCAAAGGGCCAATGACTTTGGGACTTGGTATGCAGCATTGGGTATGTGAGCCCTACGAAATTTGCACGAATGATGATTCCTAATGCATTTATATGGGAAATATCTTGAAATGTTCATTTTCTGTAACTGTTAGTTTAAACCTTAATTTCATTTTTGTATAACAACATTTGTACATATAATACAATTAGTTCTCATACATATAATTTTGGAATACAAAAAAGGATTCAGAAGATATTCTGTTGACTGTAACTATTAAAGCTGAATAATACTTGCAAGAAATATATAGACAAGGGTTTATATAAGTACCAATGGTCACGCCGACCTCTGATCTTTCACCCTCATTTTGGACTGCCACACTACTCTGGTGATTGGACTCAATTCCATATGGAGTATTTGTTAGATAAAAGTATATAAATGTAACTTTTTGTTTCAGGTCACATGACCGAAGTGGCCACCATGCCAATATATTGTGAAACCCTTTATATATTTTTCTCTGGAACCAAAAGGCCGATGTTATAAAAAAATCCTAGTTATACACTTTTTTTTTAGCTCACCACGTCTATCATCCGTCCGTCGGTAAACTATTTCTTTAAATGACATCTCCTGAACCGCTGGTACAAATTTAAATTAATTTCACAGGAATTTTCCCCATAGTGCCCTCTACCAAAATTGTTCAAGTGGTTCTGCTCCGCAGAAGATGGCCGCAAGATCTCTAGATAAGAAATCTTTCAAATGACACTCCTCCTGAACCACTATTTCAAATTCAAAGTAATTTCACAGAATTGATCCTCATGATACCTCTACCAAAATTGCATAAATGGTTCCTCTCTATGATCAAAAAGGCCAGCAGAACCACAATTCTAAATTCAAAGTAATCTCACAGAATTGATCCTCATGAAACCTCTACTTAAATTGCACAAATGGTTCCGCTCTGTGATCAAAAAGGCCGCCAGAGCTCTAGATAAGAAATATATCTAAACAATATATCCTTCTGAACCACAGGTCCAAATTCAAAATAATTTCACAAGAAGTGTTCCTCATGATGCCTTCTACCAAAATTGCGCAAATGGTTCTGCTCTGCCGAGAAAATTGGCCGTCAGAGTGTACGGTTACGCTGAACAAAGCCACCAGAGCTCCAGATGAGAAATGTTTTAAACGACATCTGAAATACTAGTGTCAAATTCAAAATAATCTCGCAGAATTGTTGCTCATGACGCCTTCTACCACAAATGCACAAACGGTTCTGCTTCAACGAGCAAAAGGGCTAGATAAGAAATACAAGCTTTAACCACTGGTCCAAATTCCAAATAATTTCACAGCATTGTTCCTCATGATGCTCTCTACCAAAATTGCACAAACTGTTTGCTCTACCAAACAAAAAGGTTGTCAGAGCTCTAGATAAGAAATATTTTTAACAACATCTGAACCACTGGTCCAAATTCAAAATAATTTTACATAATTATTTTCATCATAATGACCTCTACTAAAATTGCACAAATGGTGTGTCTGCTGAACAAAAAGGCCACCAGAGCTCTAGATGATGAATATCTTTAAGCGACACCTCTTCCTGAACGACTGGTCCAAATTTAAAAAAAAAACAGAAATGTTCCTCATGATGCTCTCTACCACAATTGATGAGTCATTCATCTCGGCTGAACAACATGGCCACTAGAGATAAAATTGAAATATATCAAAATGGTATCTCTAGCCAAATGCCAATACATCATCTCCTTGTGTGCCAGGATTCAGGTGAGCGATCCAGGGCCCTCTTGTTGAAAGAAATGCAATATAATGATTTGGTTAAATGGTTCAGGATTAATCCTGAATTCAGGATTTTGAGGTTGACTTTCCATAGAAAGTTAGCATCAAAATGCTCAATTAGGGAGATTATAATAGCTTCTCTGATTAATTTTGAAAGAAATGCAATATAATGCATGGGTGAAAGGGCTCAGGATTAATTCTGAATTCAGGATTTTGAGGCTGACTTTCCGTCAGCCTCAAAATGCTGAATTAGGGAGATTATAATAGCTTATCTGATTAATTTTCAGATTATCTATACACATTTAACCAGTTAAACACGAAATTATTAATTTTTGGTGGCAACCTGCAAGTTTAAAAATTTGAATTTCTAAAGCTAAGGGTTTTGGAAATTTTGAAATTTCACCCAATATAATGCTATGTTACCATCTGTCTAAACGTTTTATATTTCTGGATAATTCCTACATTTTGTATTTGATGAAGCTGAAAATTGGTTGATTGTTAGTACATGAGGTTTTGTTCGTTGAGAATTGTCAACTAGAGACTTGCTTCATTTCAGGCCCCGAGGTTATAAAACTTTTTCTGTTCTCTCCTCAATTGAGCACGAAATTCCAACTGATCATAAAAACTTAAATGCTGTAAAATAAGACTTTTCTTGCTTTCAAACTCACAGATGCTTTATTTATCATGCTAACAATGGTTGGCATTTTAACGTTTATGAGCATGACAAATTTTATGCTCAGTTGAGTTGAGCACGAAAATTGTTTTATAACATCGGCGCCAGGATAAAACTTCTTACAGGTTTCATCCGATTGAGTAGAACTTTTATGGCTAGTACAACATAAATCGCATAAACACCAAGGTTACAGTCAGATAAATTTTATAGAGTAATTCATAGATCCAGATTTATAAGGCAACTTTTAATGCGTAAGATTTCGATTATGTTTAAGGGGATATATCTTTCAAAAGCACTTATTTGCATGAAATTTTTCCTGTTTAAACCAAAAAAAAAAATGCTTTTTTATCAAGGAGACGGATACATTTGGCCACATTGTTGTATGAACAATTTATACATCTCACATAGATCACTTTACGCCTCAACATAAAGCTTTTGAGCAAGCCGCAACATGCTTATCAGTCTTTTTCTTCCTGGTTTGATACCGTTTGCAATATTGTGACACGCTGGGTGAACTTTAGCGAAAACATTTTTTTAAAAAAAAGCAGTGGAGATCCTGATCAGACGCCGCTGGGCTTATATGGGTTAAATGCATTCGATATTTCCATCTTGCTGTCATAATCCTCGCGTGTGTGTGTGTGGGGGGATAACTGTGGGGTAATTTTGGTACGGATGTGCGAGCCAATATTTTGAAACCAATCCCAATCATATACATGACCTTTGAAAAAAAGCCCATTCATATACTTGCTTTCACAGAAAGTTGACCTATTCATATACTGTCATTTGAATTTGCTCTGTGATTTGTAAACAAACTTTAAATATAAGATAAAATGAATCTGCCCTAAGTTAAAGCTGTATAGTCTGTAACTTTTGATCTTCTAATTTTAAAAATAATGTTTTAATAGTTAAAATACTCAAATTCAGGTAAATATTTTACCATTTTTGTTAATTTTAACAAGTTATCACTATCAAAACAACTGCATTTATGTTAAAATTCAACGGTCTAGAATTATTGGAGGGACGCAAATAATTACCAACAAGAGAAATAAACACCTATTTGATAAGATAATTCACTTTTCCATGCAGTTTTCAGCTGTACTGAACATTTTTATTGTGAAAACATAGCTTAACTCTACTTTTACAAATGATTTAATAAGAAAATAAAAAATTTCGAAAAATGTTCATAGTTACAGAGTATGCAGCTTTAAACTTTGTTCTGAAAATTGATTTGAATCTTTATTGATTTGTCATTTGTGGCATTTTCTTTACTCCTAAATAATAGTGGGAAAAATCAGAAATAGATGGTTTATGATATACCTGGCGGCGCTGAAAAATGGGACTTCGGTACGCACATCCGAACTTTGTTATATATAGAGAGTTACCCCCCCCCTCCGGGTCGTAATCGCAAGAAATGTACAAAAATGTAACCTGTGCAAAATGTTTCATGCTTCATTTTTCGGTCATATCAGGTGGTGACACACCTTTGACTACACTATTATACTAAATCTGTTAGTCATTCATGCATAAAAAACGGAACAGAGGTCATACGAGCAGAACACAAGCTGTGTGGCTTGCGTTTAACCCTTTGTATACTGGAAACCCCTAAACGGGCTCTTTCACAAGCAGTGTAGACCCAGATGAAAGGGTCTACACTTTTGTAAAGGTAAAAAAGATCTTCAGTCAAAAATACAATGTTTTTTTTTGTTTTTTTTTTAAATTTAACCTGACACCCCTAGATATGTTAAATGAACTATCCAACGTTTATTGTATCAAACCAGAAGGAAAAATCCATCAGTATACAAAAGGTTAAAGAAAAATTTCGAACATCTGCTGTATATATCAGGAAGCAAAGGACCTCGGATTGTCTCCTATTTAATCTACCAAAATTTTGACAGCTTATGGTTAGGATAATGCATAATATTGACAACTAAATTTTTTTGCTTAGATTTAACCCTTACATTAAGTGCACCTAGCAAACTAAAAATATTTTGAAAATATTGCATAACTATGCCAGGACATCAAGGCTAAGGGGGTTTGGGTATTTTTTGTGACCAAATTTTATTTCACAGAAATTCAAAGTTTCGCCCGGGGGGTGGGGGGGGGGGGTACTCTGATATTTTTATACATACGTAGGCTCGGGTTAATTGTTTTGGTTCAAAGTTTTGAATTTCAATATTTTTTAGGGGTTTCAGAAAAAAATAATATTTTTGCGGGGTATGAAGATTTTGTGGATATTTTTTAGGGGTCATCACAAAATTGGACTATATTTAGTGGTCATTTCTATGCATTTTAGGTCGTTTCTTATGGTCAAGGTACAGAATTGGGAATATTTTTTTGGGTTGCCACAATTTCCGATATTTTATGGGGGGGGGGGAATAAATGTTGGGCCCGAGCCTATGTATGAAGAAAAATGAGAGTACCCCCCCCACCCCTAGGAGTTTCGCCTTGTATTCAAGTAAAGACATTGAAATATAATGTTTGCGGCATAAAACTTGAGATGAAAGTGATGTGTTTGCATAAAATACATGTTGAGTAGATTTCATTGTTTCTTCTAAATAAGTATGTTGTCCATGACTTTTGACTATTACCTGTTATGTTTCAAGTTCAGCCAGTTTGACTTGTTCACAGAGGTGTATCACACATACATTACTTGCTACATAATTAATTACTTGGTACACAATCATAACAAAAGCCCTGACACATGCCATTGTAAATTAATATTTACCTACAGGTTTGTACAAAATAAGTTCCTAATAAGTTTTTATGATATTTTGTTTTTGAGCATTTTGACAGCGTCCCCCCCCCGTGACCAATCATACCATTTTCATATGATGTGTGGAATATAAAACTACAAACTGTATGCAAAAGGATTAGTTCGGTCACGGGGGGGGGGAGCAATTCAGTATTTTTTTTCTATTTTCTATGTGTTAAATAGCAAAAACAGAGTTTTCAACCCCTGTTTTTTCATTGGTACTTGTCCTATGATGAAAACACCTTTGCGGATAATTTGACGGTATAACCTACTATCCTTTTCATGGAAAAATATCGTTTTCTTTGAAACTGTTCTTTGGCCATTTTTATGGGCAATCGTTCATTAAGACTGTCCGAGGTCCATATATATTCTTCAGTGAATGGTAACGATATTGATTCAATCCATAGGTATTTTTACTATGTTTTATTTCAATTGTAAGTATTTTGATCATTTATCAGTGTAGTGCCCATGGTTGCTCATTTGCTGATTAATCCCCTGCAGTAAGTCTACCACCAAGAACAAGCATTTTCAAAAAATAAACGGAATACGAGGGACGTTCATTTAATTCTGACGCTAATGCGCCTCCTTACCACAGCGGCTGTTAGAAACTCGTGGAATTTGCGGTAATATCACGGAGGAGTGGTTTTGAATAGTGGAACGATGTTCTGTTTGAATCTGTTTACTCTTTCAAAAGTTATCAGCTAGTATTACAGTAAAAAGTCAACTTAGAACCACCTTCATATTAATGCTGCATATGCATTTACAAGATAAATATGTTCAGATAAAAATATCTCCACCTTAATTCATAATAACATGATGCAACAGTATAATAACAACCTTTTCTTACCGTCCTCATGCCTGCCATTTGTTTACAATCGATTAACTTGGTACCAAGTTCCGGAATCGATATTGAAAGTTCCAACAGGAGCACTCGTGATGCACTGGCTAAAATAATGTGTGTTTATTGCAAACTCATGCAAGCTTTGAAATAAGGACCTTTGTTATATGACTCGAGAGAATCCTGTCTCCTGATTGGCCCAATTTGTCTTCATAAATCTCTATGTCTACCTGGAAACTGGTCTAAACCGGTCCACAAGTTATTATTGCATGAAAACCAGCAGGAACTAGTTTCCAGAAGTTAATATTTTTGACACTTCTGCAATATTACACTCTAGAGAGCTAGAAATAGCATGATGAGCGTGAAACTAGCATGTGCTGCATAAAATTGACATGATTTGCTGTTTCACCTCTCATCAGATTAATTAAAGACTTTCATGAATTTTTACAACAGTTTTGGTTTGTTTTGTTTGCTTTTTTATCTTTGTTTAAATAAACAAACTGTAAAACAGTTTTATGACAACACTGTATATTCCCCATTAAGAAAATTAATACACATTTGAAAATGCAAATATACATTAAAATACTTTAATAATAGTTGTAAAACCATTACTTATAGCTGCTGGCAAAACCATTACTTATAGCTGCTTACTATCGCCCATCAGAACATGATCAGGTAAGTGCAGAGGAACTTAAAAAATCTCTAGCCCGAATTGATCAGTCTAAGTCACACGTATGGGTCCTTGGAGACTTTAACTACCCCAAATTCTCATGGGAAGACAACCAACCTTCTATCAAACAAAACTGTCCAAATCTAGATATGTACCAGGTTTTTGTTTCGACTATAAATGACAACTGTCTCACCCAAATGGTGTCTGACCCCACAAGAGAAAACAATATTCTTGATCTCTTTCTGACTAATAACCCCACCTTTGTTGATACTGTCAGTGTAGTACCAGGTATTTCAGACCATGAAACAGTCATTGCAGTTGTCAAACTCAGGCCAACAATACAAAAAATGAAACCTAGGACTGTTCGTATTTATTCGAAGGCCAATTGGGAAGGCATGAGGCATGACATGCTAGAATTCCAGTCATCCTTTCTATCCACCTGTGAAGGTAAAAATACCGAGCAACTATGGCAGGAGTTTAAAGGTGAGATTGACCAAATTGTAAGTACCCATGTCCCTAACCAAAACTCTCAGAGGCAAGAAAAACCTGCCCTGGGTCACTCAAGAGTCAAGAAGAAAAATGAATCTACGGGATCACCTGTATCAGGTACAAAAAAAATCTGGGAAAGATAAGGATCGACAAAAGTTCAAAAAGGTAAAGTATGAAGTTGATAACATGATCAAAACTTCCCACAGTAGTTACCTTGACAACATTGTTGGCATAATCGATGACTCTGACCCAGCTGAAAATGCCCGCCCAAATACCAAAAAACTTTTTTCTTACCTCAAGAACTGTAGGCAGGACAGTCAGGGTAGTGCACCTCTGAAGGAAAATGGTAAGACATGTACTGACAATGTGAAGAAAGCCAATCTGCTCAATGCCCAGTTTTAATCGGTCTTCACACCAAAGTCTCCCCTACAACTGAAACAACTCTGTCAAAAAAAGGTGCAAGACCTTCATGATGCAGGCAACTACAGCCAGGATATGTCACAACCACTTGATGACATCAGAAACAAATATCCAAATATGCGGGATCTCAAAATTTCAGTAAATGGCATCATCAAGTTACTGCAAAGCTTGAAGCCGGATAAAGCACCTGGTCCCGACCAAATCTGACCTCTGCTACTTCAAAAACTCTGCCTTGAAATTGCTCCAATCCTGCAAATTATTTTCTCCAAGTCCCTGGAGGAGGGATCTATACCATCTGAATGGCTCAAAGCAAATGTCTCACCCATTTTCAAAAAGGGAGAAAAGTCCGATCCTGCAAATTACAGGCCCATATCCCTCACTTGCATACTTTGTAAAATATTTGAACACATAGTTGCATCCAATGTTGTGAAACATCTTGACGTAAACCAGATCCTGTATGATCTCCAGCATGGATTTCGCTCAAAAAGGTCCTGCGGAACACAACTGACCATGCTTATTGAGGAAATCCATAGGAACCTAAAAGAAGGTAAACAGACCGACATTATTTTGCTCGATTTCAGCAAAGCTTTCGATAAGGTGAACCACGCAAAGCTTATCTTGAAACTCCACAACTATGGAATCAGAGGTAGAACCTTATCTTGGATCAGCGCATTCCTAAATGGTAGGTCACAGACTGTGGTTCTGGAGGGGGATTGTTCCGAGGAAGTACCAGTAACATCAGGAGTCCCACAGGGATCTGTCCTTGGGCCAATCCTCTTCCTGATCTACATAAATGACCTGCCGGACAAGGTTAAATCGCAGGTAAGACTCTTTGCTGATGATACAGCAGCCTACCTAGCCATATCCAAACTAGCTGACTTTGAGCAATTACAGGCCGACCTAGACATCCTCCAGGAATGGGAAATCAAATGGGATATGCAATTCAACCCCATCAAATGCCAGGTAATACACGTAACCAGGTCACGTTCTCCCCTCCCAACAACATACACACTACATGGTGAAACCCTTGAGGCGGTAGCTATTGCCAGATATCTGGGTGTTGATATTGCAAATGACTTATCTTGGAAGACCAATGTCAGCAGAATTACCAACAAAGCAAATAAATCACTGGCCTTCCTAAGAAGGAACCTTAAAACAAAAAACACCTCACTAAGGGAAAATGCATACAAGGCTATTGTCAGACCCCAGCTGGAGTACGCTTCTCCAGTATGGGACCCCCACACTAAGGATGACATACAAAAATTGAGAGTGTCCAGAGACGAGCAGCTCGATGGGTTCTTGGGGATTATTCGCCCTACTCAAGCGTCACAGACATGATAGGAAAACTTGGATGGCGTACCCTAGAGCAGCGGCGTACTGATTCAAGACTGATCCTCTTCTACAAGATCATATATGGCTATGTAGCCATACCTCTCCCTTCATATGTCATACCACTCCCACGTGCTTCCCGTACCTCACATCCATTGGCATACAGACAAATATCCACCAGAACCGATTACTATAAATACTCATTCTACCCTCTCACAGTCGTTCAGCGGAACAGTCTCCCGGCATCTATCTCAACCCTGACTGATCTAGACAGCTTCAAACGAGCTGTCTGTCAGGTGTGCCACTCAAAACCATAAATTTACAATACTGCTGTTTCTATCCTCACTTTACTTTCTCACTGTATAATACACTAACACTATGCACTTTTAATTCATTCCTACTGTCAGCTGTTTTTTTAACTTCTTTACTTTCAACGCATGTTGCGGGAACCCAGCACGTAATACTCATTTGAGGGTGTATGCCGTATGAAGGGATAGAGATAGATAGTTAGATAGTCGCTTAAACTTGTGAGAAAGTCCTTAGATGTCTTAGATTGAAGGTTGAACATGTCTTTAGTAACAAAAGTGAAAGTAGCAAAATTTTCATTCTTAATGAAAAGTCATACAAAAAACAGTTATTGACTTCAATTTCGGTAGACATCGGCCTAGCCGCCTCGGTGAATTATCACTTTTGGGTAGATAAAACCTTATGTCTACCTCATTGAAGTCAATAATTGTATAATATTAAAGGCCGCGTTCATCTGAACATTTCAGGTTCACAGACATATAATAAATTGTGCCAGATACATCGAACACATGAGTGTCCAAAACGTTAGTTTTCAGATGGTTTCATTAACCTCAAAGATGGTTCCCATCCTGATTAGCCCAAAACTGTTGTTACCGATGCTAAAATGGCTGCTGTGGTAGGCCTGATTAAACGAGCCGCCAGACTTACAGTTGAAAATATTGCTCGTAGTTTTGGCTATAATTGGGGTCAGCTCATAGCATTTTGACTCAGCCGTTAAAACTTAGAAGGTTTGTGCTAGATGTGCCCCTTGACTAAAGAACAAAAAGGCTACTTGTATGAAAATGCCCACTTAATTTTCCTAAAGGTACCATGATTTGGACTATTCTAGAATAACATGACTTCTTGCAGTTGATGAATCCTTGATGTACAAAGTGGAGCCCCAGAGACGTGTCAATAATAAACATTGGCTGTGCAAAATCCAAGATATGCCTGTCCTCGTAAAATAACAATAAAAGCGGGAAAAAAGTTTCATATGCCTTATTTTTGAATTCTGATTGGCCAATTGTTCAAGCTTAAGTGCCAAAGCTCTAAAAGTTGCAGGTAAGTTCTATAAGAATAATGTGTATTCAAAATGAAAAATAAAACATAAGTAAAGCAAACACGCAACTGATCTTAGAGGCTTGTGCTTATTCAAGACTATGCAAGTGCCCACAAGTGTAAACTGGTTCAGGATTTTCTAGAAGTTTCAGCTCCCCAATCGGCCTTATTCACCAGACTTGAGTCCCTGTGGTTTTTCTCATATTTACTGAAAAACAATCTCTCTAGACGCCGCTATGAGTTTCAAAGTACTCTTGACAGTGTCACTGTTCAGTGTCTATAGGGTGTGCCCAAAAATGTCTACATATCTGTATTCAGAGTCTGGATTTTAAGACTAGAAACTGAACTTCTTTCAAGGGAGAACACACCAACCGGTTTAAATCAATACAATATGGATAAAGTCTAATAGTGGGCCTTGCAGAACCCCAGTGCCACAATTAAATGAACACCCCTCGTACAAACAGATTAGCCCCCGTATAGAAAAACAAAAAGAAAATCATTTTGACCTAATCAAATTTCTGATCCAATCAAAACATATTTGAATATATGTTTGAACTGTTGACTAAATAATTCATAGCTGTAAAATCTTTCCTGATTTGGAAACGTTAACACGAATAAAAAGTATGTAGCTTGAGTTGTAAATTACATCATTCGGTCCAGATAAGTGGGGTTTATCTTTGGATTACATTGCTACTTTAAGAATAAACGATGTAATCGGCAAAGTATCAAAAAACTTAGAACTGGCTTTACGACTCATACTTGAATGAACCTCAGAAAATCAAATGCATCTTATTTGTTTACATAAACATATATGATCTTACCTGGGTGGTCATTTAATAAGAAATCAATGAAACAACATCATTCCATAGCTTTATCGTATTACTATTGATCATTTTCTGTCTTGGACAATTCGAAAAGTTCTGCATCTCTGTTAATATCAAGCCAAAAAATTACACACGTCCTTTGCAGCACAAGAAAATTGTCTACGGTTTAACACACTATATGAACGTCACATTTACCAAAACATGTATAATATCATTAATGTGTAGCAACATTTTTGTGCTATTTTTAATCCTTAAGCTCTCAGGAGACATACACCCAAACCCAGGGCCACAGTCTGACTCGCTATTATCCTCAAACATATCAACGGTCTTTCCTCATAACTTAAATATCTTACACTTAAACATACAAAGCATATTACCCAAGATGGACCTGCTAGAAGCCGAAGTACAAAATTATGACATCCTTGTTTTTACTGAGACTTGGCTCTCACCGCAAATCTCTAATGACGATCTGCTTTTAGAAAATTTTGATCCCCCATACAGACAAGATCGTCATGCTAGAGTCGATGGGGGCGTCGCAATATATATAGCATCCGGTATACCATCATGTTAACGCAGCGACATTATACAAGGAGACATAGAAGGTATATGCATTGAAGTATCCATTCAGTCACATAGATGTTTGTTATGCGGCATGTACAGGTCGCCAAATAGTGGATCAAATTACTGGGACCTCATTGAACAAACATTTGATAATCTTTGTGACTCACACATTACAGATTTAGTAATATTGGGCGACTTCAACAGCGACTTATTAAAACCCATGCACGCCAACAGAATACAAAACCTGACAAATTCATACAACCTTCACCCCTACACATAATACAGAAAACTCATCTTCTCTTCTAGATCTGGCAATAGTAAGCAAGCCTGAAAATGTAGTGTATAGCGGTGTCAGCTCTCCATTTATTCCTGATCTGATCAGATACCACTGCCCCATCATAGGTACATTAAAATTTAGAAAACCAATCCAAAAACCATTTAAAAGACATATTTGGCTCTACGATAAGGGTGACTACAACAAATACAAGCGACTTCTAAGTGAAAATGATTGGAGCTTTATATCAGCAGCAAATAATATAGATGAAATTGCAGACAAAGTCTCAAGCATAATCATTGAAGCAGCAAAACAATCCATTCCATTTAAAGAAATAACAGTGAGACCAAACGAGCCACCATGGATCAAATATTAAGAGACAAATTAGACGGAGAAAACGACTTTTTAAGCGAGCAAAAAAATCAAATAGCGAGCACATTTGGACACAATTCAGAACAAAACACAACTCAGTGACAGCATCCATACGCATAGCAAAACAAGAATACATAGAAAAAATTGCAAAAGATCTCAGAAGCAACGACATCAATTCCAAATCATGGCACAAGATATCATCTAATCTTTTACGTTCTTCTTCAAAACAAACATCAATCCCATTCTTAGAAACAACATCAGGAATCACCGAAACTGACAATGATAAAGCAGAAATTCTTAATCATTACTTTGCTAGCCAATCTGATCTAGCGGATAGACACTCTTCACCTTCCGACCTTGAGCTACTAATTACCCAATGCTAGAAAATATTAATATATCGCCAGACGACGTCAAACAAGCAATCAAGCAACTTAAGCCAAACAAAGCACCAGGTCCAAACCTTATTGGCCCAAAACTGTTTAAAGAAGCATCAAATGAACTAGCTACTCCTCTCTCTAATTTGTACAATCTCTCTTTAACCACCAAAACATACCCTGCCTCATGGAAAAAAGCAAACGTAAGTCCTATTTTTAAAAAAGATAATCCTTGTAAGCCCAATAACTATAGGCCCATTTCCTTACTGAATTATGAAGGTAAAATAATGGAGCGCTGTGTGCATAAACACATCTCTGAATATCTAGAGGAAAACACAATCATTTCTGAGTTTCAATCTGGATTTAAACCTACAGACTCAACCATCAATCAACTAGCATACCTTTGTAATGAATTCGCTGAAGCCATCGATGAAAGCAAAGAAATAAGGGTAGTTTTCTTAGACATAAGTAAAGCGTTCGATAGGGTCTGGCACAAGGGCTACTAGCAAAATTTCGAGCCATAGGTTTCTCTGAAATATTGTGGAATGGTTTTCTAGCTATTTTGAAAACCGTAAACAAAGGGTCTGTCTTGGGGGTATCGCGTCTGCTTGGCTATCAATTTTCGCAGGAGTTCCTCAGGGATCTATCCTTGGGCCAATATTATTCTTAATTTTTATAAATGACATTGTGAAATATATTCGAACCAACATCAGACTTTTTGCTGACGATACCATACTGTACAAGGTCGTCCACAATATCGATCTGGCTGCAGCAGAATTAAACATCGATCTCGATAGCATCAAGTTCTGGGCCAAGATATGGAAAGTTGACTTTAACCCACTTAAAAGCAAATCACTACTGATAACCAAAAAGAATCAAAATATACAACACCCCCCTCTAATAATGTCTCAAAGCCAAATAGAAGAAGTTAACGAACATAAACACCTCGGCATAACATTTGTAGAACATTAACTTGGACAAACCATATTTCAGAAATATCTAGAAAAGCTTGGAAAAGAATTGGGTCTCTCAGGCCCTATAAATTTCTTTTAGATAGAGGTTCATTGTTCAAAATGTACACAACTTTTATTCGACCTCTTTTAGAATATGGGGGTGTAGTTTGGTATAGCTGTTCAAACGAAAATAAACGTTTCATTGAAAAAATCCAAGTTGAAGCTCTTAGAATTACAACAGGTGGCACAAAAGTATGCAGCCTCCAAAAGCTATATGACGATTTAAGTTGTAATACCCTAGAAAAACGCAGGCACAAGCAGAAACTCTTCCTTTTATACAAAATAATAAACAACTTAGCACCAAACTACTTTATGCAACTCTTACCACCAAGGGTGCAGCAGTTCTCAAGATATCCTCTACGCAACTCAGAAGATTTTGCCATTCCAGTCACGCGTACTGCTACTTACTACAACTCATTCTTACCAACAGCTTTAAGAGACTGGAATGTGCTAAGTCTAGATACACGGAACGCTCCCACCCTCAACAGCTTCAAACACACATTAAGAAACAACCAAATTCTTGTTCCTAAATACTTTGATACTTTGCATGTATCACGAATTGCGCAAATACTACACAACCGCATTAGGCTAGAATGTAGCTCGTTAAATTCTCATCTGTTTGAAAAGAATCTAATTGACAATCAGCTATGTTCATGTGGCAGCATCGAAACAACTTCACACTTCTTTTTCTCATGTCCTAAATACACAGCACACAGGCAACAATACTTATTAAATCTCACACACGAGTTATCCGTATCTTTACTTCTTAGAGGAGATCCCAATCAGCCATGCGCGGTTAATAATATCATTTTGAAACATGCACAACTATATATACTAGCTACAAAACGTTTCCTGTAATATACTGACAAACGATGCTAACCAGCAGCTCCCCGCTCAGCTGACGCCATCCTAAAATAATTGCTACAATTTTTACAAGTGCTAGCGACCCAGACTCTCTCTCTCTCTCTCTCTCTCTCTCTCTCTCTCTCTCAGTATAGACAACTTTATTGTTTAAACTTATTCCTAGACATATACAAATATTTATAAAGTGACATATCACGCCATGTTGTATAAACTATGTAGCTGCATGTATCATAAGGAAATGAACTCTATAAGCTTTAAAGCTTCCGTTCAGATCCTTTACATTATTCTATGCAATTATTGTACCACTTGTATTATTTATAGAGATAAAAAAATAAAGTTTAAACTAAATCAATGAAACGAGCTTTAGCAAATTTCATTAACTTCATATGGAATGGTTATAAGTGTAAAAGTTTGTTACATCAATTATGACCGTTTAGCCACGATGATGTTAATTATTTCAAAAGTAAGTGTAAAGTTGTCACAGATGTCACCCAGACGTTATATGTAAGCGGAAAAGTGTTAATATCACTTTTAATTATATACAACGCAGTGAAATATTTGTTAAATAAAACCTATGTTTCAATATAATGCTACGAGAAGAGGTTATGTGAAAATATAAAATATAACCTATCCTCGTGACATTCTTTTGATGACCTCTGCTTTTTCAAGTGACTTCTTCGAGTACACTTCAGATTTTCAAACGAATATAACTTTCTTTTATTTTTAGGGAATAAAACACTTATGTAAATGTGTTGGTTTTCATTTTTCTGAAGGTAGATCGCCACTTACAACAATATCAAAAAGGGTATAACTTAAGGTCGTGCCAGATAGTTTGTTGGTACACTCTCCATAATCATTAATTATTTTGGTGAATATATTTATTTGATTTGGCTCTAAATCATAAAGGCAAAGTATAGGTATTCCAATGGGTACTGGTTGCAAATTTAGGATTGTTTTGTTATGAGAGAGACTTCATGCTTTATCTCTCTAACAATAATTAGGCCGATGTTATTGAAGCCTTCAACTCTACTTTAAGATATCTCTAGTAGATATTTTAAAAATTAATGATGTTTATTTTGACAATATGGTAAGTCAAATATACCCTTCAGAGCTCCAACTAAATTAAGCCAATACCTCTGATAAAGAAGCCGCATTTTTAGACTTGCATTAGTCAATTTCTAATGATATTGTTTGTACCAAAATTTATGATAAACGTGACGACTTTGATTTTGAAATTGTCAATTTCTCATTTTTAGATGGTAATATTCCTCGATCAACATCCGATGGAGTCTATATCTCTCAACTATTTCGTTTTGCTATAGCATCTAGCTATGTTACTGACTTCAAAACTTGAAATAAGTTGTTAACTCAGAAACTTCTTAAACAAGGCTATCAGTATCATAAACTTAGCAAAACCTTTTCTAAATTTTATAGACGAAAATATGATTTATTATCTAAATTCTAAGTTGGACTCAAATCTCTCTTGTGCCAAGGACTTTCAGAACCTGAATTCTATGGCGACTTGGTGTATAAATCAAAGAAGATTGTTGACTCTACTAATTTGTCAGCGCAGTTCATTAAAATAATTTCTCATTATAAAAAATTGGCTTTAACATTAATGTATTGCAAGAGACTGCATGCTTGGAGGTCAACCCAATAACGGTTGGCAACTTTGCTTTCCTCTGTAATTGCACGCTGGTGGGTCGAACTTCAGACTCTATCACTGTTCCGACTTCAAGACTTATCTATTGATCAGAGGGTAGGGACCTAATGTTTTGGCTGTTTGTCAGGTCCACGGGGGTTTACCTGTTGGATTTCTTTTGCTCCGGTATTCAATTTTATTCACTGTTGAGTCATTATCTTTGCTTTATCTCCTTTTTATATCTTGATTTATATGCTCTGGTAGATGATGCATTGATCAGTTAGGAGTCTTTCATGCAAACCAAATATCTATGTGTCTTGATCCACATCTGAAATAAGGGTGAGGCCGTGAAACCGGTTTAAGCCCTCTAGTAAATTATTTTACTAACCGTTCCATGGCGCTACTTCTTTTGTGGATCTTTTTTTTTTTATATCTGTCTTGTGTTTGTTATGCCTTTGTGCGCGTCTGTTTATTTGTGCCTTGTGGTCACCTGCTGGGAAAGGGCTGACTTCTTGGCTCTCGTTTGTGGTGTATAACTGTGAGTTTGTCACTTTCCCATTAGTATCCTGGGTCAGGTGTGGTACTTGATTGTATCGATTCCTGATTTTTGCACCCTTACTTTCTTTTCTAAATATTGATACTTCTTCTTTGAACAAATGGTACATTAGTTATATCCAATAGAACTTAAGTTAAATAAAGCAAATTCGTTTGATGCTGGATCTCCCTTTTTAGACTTGGGCTTGTACATTACCTATGGCTTGCGCCATAGTTTCAATTAAAATGTACGATACATGAGACGATTTTAATTTTGAAAATAGTTAATTATCCATTTCGGGATGGAGATGTTCCTCGCCTACCTTCTTATCGTGTATATATTTCGCAACTAATTCGTTTTGAAGGAGTAAGTTCAAATGTAAGTGACTTCATCAACAGAAACCAACTTTTGACTGCTAAGTTGCTGAAACAGGGCTATCGATATTATATTCTTTGTAAAATATTTTCTAAATTCTACCAAAGACACTGGAAGTTGATCGTTAAATACAATGTTGGCGAAATTCTTCTGCAACAAGGTATTTCAAAGGCAGTCTTTAATGGCGACTTAATTTATCAATTCAAAAGAAATTTTTGAAACCTTCTATTTATTATTAATTTAAGAAATATCATTTAGCATTATCAAATAATGGGATATAGCTTGGATATTAGATGGGTTATTTTATTTGTCTTATTTTTGCTACTTAGAGTTTACATATCAGAAGGAGGAATAATTGAATGGGTCACACCTTGGTTACCGAAGATGAGAAATCTTATGACCATCTATATATTTTACTTGCATCAATTAAGAAGACTAATTCTAATACAACAGCTACTTAGGCACACAGAATACCAAGTTACACGCAACCATTACTGACGATCAAGTCTTCTGATTTCTCCCAACCAACCATAGTTGATAGCCTTAGTGTTGTGTATTTTAGAAACCATGGACATTGTGCTGATCATTGGTTAGATGCGGATTTTAAAAGACTTACGATGTCTAATCAAGGTTTTAAGGTCACTACTGACCCCACTAACCATAACTCATGCATGATTAAGCGCATTTTGCCTTATAACTTCAATATTTGTTGCCATATTTACCTGAAACTTACTGCATTAAAGTGAGTAAAAGCTATAAAACTTGAATATTATTATCTTAATTGTGTGAAAGCTGTTCTGAACCATTACTATGTCAAACTGTAGATTAAAATATGTTTTTGACATTTTTTTCAAACATGAGTTTAATTGGGTCAAATTCCAATTTTCTCCAAACACTTGCTTACAAACCTGCATGCAAGATCTGTTGAAAGTGCCATAAAAAATTAAAAACAACATTCTCTTAAAATGCGATTAAACTGACAGTGTATTTCCCTCAAATGATTCTTTTGTGGATCTTTTATGTTTTTGTTCTGTCTTGTATTTGCTATGTCTTTGTGCGCGTCTGTTAATATGTGCTTATGGTCACCTGCTGGGAAAGGGCTGACCTCTCGTTTGTGGTGTCTACTGTGAGTTTGTCACTTTCCCATTGGTATCCTGGGTCAGGTGTGGTACTTGATTGTATCGATTCCTGATCTTTGCACCCTTACTTACTTTCAAAACATATAAAATTAAATGGTGTTGAAATTAAAGACCTTGAAAATCCCATGAATTTATTGCTATGTCAAACTCTAGATTAAAATATGTTTTGGACACATTTTTTTTCAAACATGAGTTAAATTGGGTCAAAATTCAATTTTCTCCAATAGCTTGCTAACACTTCTGCATGCAATATCTGTTGAAGGTGCCATGAAAAATTAAAAACCTTTTAACTTATACCCTTAAATCATGTCTACAGCATTCTCTTAAAATGCCTTTAAACTGACAGTGTATGGCCCTTAAATGATTTTCAAAACATATAAAATAAGAGGTGTTGAAATTAAAGCCCTTGAAAATCCAATTAATTATTGTATGAATATTTTTAAGGTTGTTTTGTTTTTTTATTTTCATTCTTTACGCCCCAGTCAACAATTTTTAGTTATGTCTGATGGGACTTCAATGCTTGAACTAATACTAAGCAAGGATAAATGTGTCTTTTCAAGCGCACAACACAGTGACGCTAGTGAGGTAAGAACATGCGGCCCCTCTGTCTCGAGTCCAGCACTCTATCACTGAGCCACTGTGCTCTCTTAAGGCTGTTTTAATTGTGTCTTAACTTGAACAGAAACTAGTTAGCGCTAAGCTGTCTGTTTTAAATGCCATAAAGTGTGTTTTATTTTTCTGTCACCTAAATATTGCAATTAATGGCCCTCGAAATCCCATAAATATATGCATCCAATATTTAAGTTTGTTTTAACGGCATACTATTTTGTTTTTAAGCCATTAAATTTGAAGAATCAACTTTTAAGGTTGACGCATGCAGATGGATGATGGGAAAATAATGGCTGCCAGAAATGGAGGGATATTAAATGCTCTTGTTAAAAAAAAAAGATCCCCACCGGCGTCACTGTGTTGTGGTCCTTGAGCAAGACACATTTATCCAAACTTAGTACTGGTTCAACTCAGGAAGACCTGTCCCTTTATAACTGAAAGATTGTTACTGGGACGTAAAAAATCAAATCACATAAATAAAAAAAAAAAAAATAGAGCAGCAGTCGATGGTACACCATCGCAAATACCCGCTTTTTTACCTATAACCTTTCCCTTGGGGTCAAGGTCACACAAAATGTAGCTCAGTACCTTCTACATAATGTGACGTAGGCACCTGTGAAGTTTGAAGTTGCTATGTCCAATGGTTAAGGAGGAGCTGCATTTACAAGAAAATACAGTATATGACCTTGACCTAGTGGTTAAGGTCACACAAAATGTTGTCCAGTACCCTTAAAATTATATGAACTATGCACCTGCAAAATTTGAAGTTGCTACGTCCAAGAGTTTAGGAGAAGATGGATTTACAAGAAAGTACATTATATAACCTTGACCTTGGGTCAAGGTCACACAAAATGTTGCCCAGCAGCATTCACATCATGTGGCCAATGCACCTGCATACTTTGAAGTTGCTATGTCCAATGGTTCAGGAGAAGATGCATTTACAAGAAAATACATTATTTGAATCTCATGAATTGTTGCCTAGTACCCTCTACATCATGTGACCTATGCACAGGCAAAATTTGAAGTTGCTACTTCCAAAAGTTTATGAGGAGATGCGTTTTCAAGAAAATACATTATTTGACCTTTGACCTTGACTTTGGGGTCAAGGTCACACAGAATGTCACCCAGTACCCTCGACATCATGTGATCTATGCACAGGCAAAATTTGAAGTTGCTACTTCCAAAAGTTTATGAGGAGATGCATTTACAAGAAAATACATTCTTTGACCTTTGACCTTGACCTTGGGATCAAGGTCACACGAAATGTCACCCAGTACCCTCTATATCATGTGATCTACACATCTACAAAGTTTGAAGTTGCTACGTCCAACGGTTTAGAAGATACAATTACAAGAAACGTGACGGACGGACGGACAGACAGACAGACGCACGGACGGACAGACGGAGGACGGACCGACTTTGGTACGAAATTAATATACCCTATTTTTCTAACAAAAAAGCGGGTATAAAAAAAGATGTGAGGCAATTTCTAGATGACACACACACTAATACATGTAAGCTAGCTGACACAGTGAGTATAGACCTGAAACACAGTTTCTAAGGTTTTGGTAGTCACTGATAATGTTATTGTGGTTGCTGTTTTTTGTAAAGTAAATGTAAGACAATGTTTTGGAATGGATGGGGTAAGACACAATGAGAAAATCGGCATGGGTTGGTTATTTCAAACAGAGATGCTGAATAGTTTACATTCACTTTGGCATAGGTAACACTTGCAAGTTATAATGTATCGGTTTTTGCAATGAATGTTGTTTGTTGTTTTTATTTTTCATTGCAAAATAGCTCTTGCGAATTTAATTGTTTGTCATCAGGATCTTAAAACATCTGAAGTCAAAGACACTTAAGGCCCCATTAAATTATTTTACATTATATAGTAAGGGTCTTATAATGGCACCATTAAAGTTGAATATCAGAATATGAAGTTTAATTACAGTACTTAGCACATTAACCTGTTCATGAAGTATTCTTGATAAGTTCTTAACTACAGTCTATCAGATAGAACCCTTCTAATGTTTAACGCATTTTACTACATCCTTTTCGAGAAGCAATCAGGCCCCCCTCTGTAAAATATCCTAATGACTAAAGTTTAAAAAAAAGTTGTCATAGATTATGTCAGTTTGACACTCACCTACCCATACACGGATTCAGAGAGGGGATGGGGTGTTTTCAGACCCCACCCGAAAATCACAAGTACCCTAGGTTCCCAATGGAATACTGGTATGGATCTTCCTTCGCCCCCTCCCCTCCATCGAAGCAAAATAAAAATTAAAATAAATTGTCAGAGTTTCTGTCAGTTCCATCCCTCCCTCCACCCACCGCCCATGCGCAGATCAAGAGGGAATGGTGAGTCCATACCCCACCTGGAAAATCAAGAAAATTGACCATTTGCTTTCTTTAATGTAGGAATTTCTAACAAAAATAAATGTTTTAAGGGTTATTTTTTAGAATCTAGGGCGAAGATTTGGTACCAGTAAAATGCATTTAAGCCCCCCCCCCCGGTGGCTTAGGCTGTTGTCCGTTCTAAGGCGGTGGTTTTGTTGTTGTTGACCTATGTTTATTGTTAATCCCATTGTTGGAGTCTGTAATTGTTCTATGTTTTGTTGTACGTTACTTTATGTCAATTCTAGTATTGCAATCATCTTGATGGGGAAGAGAGAGCTGGTTGCTTTGCTTAATTTGTCCTCTTGGTGTCTCGTGATGGTTGAGCGGCTCTTCCTCGCGGTGCCACGGGGTTGTCTGCGGTTTGTGATTGTGGTATTTCCTGATCATACTCACTTACTATTTTTGATTCAAATTAAGTGCTATTTACATAAAGCTGTATACTAATTAAAGGCCATTTAAAATAAAGTTGTATTTCTAATGCCCTTAATTTTGTTAAAATAAAGACAATTCAATTCATGTACCATGGGGCTTTAAGTATCATTAAAACATTTGTTTACAAAGAGGTTGTATGCAATGGGACCCAATATCACCGTATATTTTTATTTTATGTGTGGAAGTTTTAAGACAAATGATAAGAAATAACAAAGACATGCTAGGTATACAAATAAATGAAACATAATTCAAGCTTAGTCAGTATACAAACGCCATTCAGATGTTTTAAGATGGTCGGATCTATGAAACAGCTAATGTCTACTTTGTATTTTTTAAATAAAATTTCTGGCCTTAAAGTTAATGAAGAGAAAACTAAAGCTCTTTGGGTGGGGTCCATGTCAAAGTCACAGAAAAAAATCGCCAAGACTATGATTTGGACTGGGAGCAGAAACCAATTAAAATATTAGGGATCACTTTTAGTGCAGATGTGTGCAATATCTAGGAACATAATGCAGATGATATTATACATAAAACAAATAGGGTGATAAATGCATGGTCTTAGAGAAAAGTAACATTGCCAGGAGAAATCAAGTTAATAAAATTTTTAATGTTGGCAAAATTTACACATCTACTTCTTGCACTTGCAAATCCGCCAGGAGAAATGATAAAATACTAGACAGAACATTTTACAAATTTCTGTGGAACAACGGTCCAGACAGAATAAGTAGGAAAAATAAAGTAAAAAAATGTGAGAGCGGGCGTTTTAAGGATGATTTATATTAATGCATTTACCACATCCTTAAAGGAATCTTGGCTGCGCAGGTTTATCATATACTCAAATATGACAACTGTAGCCATTTGAGTAAAATCAATTTAGTAAACTATTTAGCTTGGGTGACCTCTATTGCTAGGAACTGCTGAAAATATACGTTACCCATTCTGGAACAACATAATTATGAGCTAGATATTTTTTCTTAAAGCTATGAAAATTAAAGAACTTGAAGAAATCGTTCATTGTCCACTTTGGTAATATAAAATGTGCAGGTTAGTTATAATGGAAGTTTTTCATAAAAGATTGGTACGATATAGGTATTAGAAACATAATGGACATTATCAATGAAAATGGTCTGTGTTGCGATTTCGTATAGTTAAAACATAGATATTATATAAAAGGAACATACCTAGATTACACCCGACTTCTAAAAAATATGCCTAAAACTTGGAAAGAAATCATAAATGTTGAAACTGATAAATGTGCAAAGCTCAAGTATAATGTACAAATAAACTGCTTTGTCAATTATGTTTTAAAAACACAGACGAGGGTGTAGAGACATGTATGGTACACTCATTCCAGTGGACGAAACGACTATTCCAGTAAATGGTTGCATGAAATAAACGCATTAACTATTGAAGAATGGAAAATTTATAATAAAAACTAAATTAAATAAAGGAGTTTAAATTTTTAGATTTTCAATGCAAGATTTTAAATAGAATACTTGCGACAAATAGCTTTCTCAATAAAACCAAACGAAAGTAACTGAACAGTGTTCAGAGTGTTAGTATCACACACTTATTTTTCAGTTGCGAAAAGGTAAGTTACTTTTGGAGAGAGGCTAAAAACATGAATACTGAATAACGCCAAAATAAGTTTACAACACGACTTTAAGACAATTACATTTTCTGCATTTTCCCAGACATTGATATATTTTATAACAGTTGCTGCAAAATATTATATTTACAAAAGCAAATTTGTCTATATAAATTAAGCTTAGTATTGAAGGATTTGAAGGACAATTAAAGATACAAATTTTGAACGAACAATACATAGCAAAAATAAACAATCAAATAGATTCCTTCGAAAAGATATGGAATAAACTCCTGATTTATATGACACAACTTTAAACTATGATAAACCCCAGTGTCTTGACTGTACATCGGCTTAAATGAAAAAAAAAACGGGTGTCGACCAGGAATAAAAGAGTAATTTGGCTTTATTCGAAAGATTACTTTCCTTCTGCTGCTGCCCAGCCCAGTTTCTGATAAGATATTTTAATTGAGTTTCCACCTATTATTATAGCTAACACTTATTCAGTTAGGCCTACCGCACATGTAACAGACCCCAAGCTTGGTAATACGTGGGTCCAGTATTATACTTGCGGAGAATAGTTTATGTTGGGGCAAATAAGGAGTAGAGAGTGTTTCCTTTATATTTTCATATTAAAAAAAGTAAGTAAGGGTGCAAAGATCAGGAGTCGATACAATCAAGTACCACACCCGACCCAGGATACCAATGGGAAAGTTACAAACTCACAGTTAGACACCACAAACGAGAGCCAAGAGGTCAGCCCTTTCCCTGCAGGTGACCACAAAGCACATATAAACAGACGCTCACAAAGACAAAGCAAACATAAGACAGAACAAAAACATAAAAGATCCACACAAGAAGTACCGCCTTGGAACAGTCAGTGAAATATTTTACTGGAGGGCTTAAACCAGTTTAACGGCGCGCCAACCTCACCCTTAATTCAGATGTGGATCAAGACACATAGATATTTTGTTTGCATGAAAGACCCCTAACTTATCAATGCATCATCTCCCAAAACATATAAATCAAGATATAACAAGGAGATAAAGCAAAGATAAGGACTCAACAGTAAAATAAAACTGAATTCCGGAGTAAAGAAATCCAACAGGTAAACCCCGGTGGGCCCGACAAACAGCCAAAGCATCAGGCCCCTACCATCTCATCAATAGATAAGTCTTTAAGTCGGAACCATCATAGTTCATGATTGTTGTTTGAAATAGGAAAAACAAATGTGTAGATCAAATGCGCTAGCCCGCAAATTTATCTATCAATTGCATTATTACTGATCATATAGTCTTATATCTCTACTACATGTGGCCAGCGTGGTAGGCGCTATAATCAATGGAATTGTGGTGCCCAAGGTAAAAGGTTAACTCATGTAGAGGAGAATTAAGACATTTAATGGTAGAAACTAATATACATAAATGTAACATGTTTTCATCAAATATGTATTGATAATGATATATATATATATATAATATAAGAAAGGGGAAAAACACAGAATTAAAAAATGTTAATTTTAAATGCCCTCTAAATCATTCTATTGTTTTAAGGTGTTTAAGAGGGATTTTTTTAATGACCATTATTATTGAGGACCGTTAATTTTTTAGCGTCTACTTTTAATGACCCTTAATTTATAGTCCGTTATTTTAATGGTGTTTTAATCATCATTCAAAAAATCAGTGCCCCTTAAAAATAAAGCAGTTTTTTTAATTGCCATTAAATTTATATTGCTCCTAAAATACCCTTAATTTAATCGTACTTAATTTGCTGTACTCTTAAAACACCATTAACGTAAATGACATAAAATTGTTATTGTTAAAGGGTAATAGTACTCCGTGTTAATGCATTTAAATGGATGAATTTCTTAAATTTCCATTCAAATTTAAACTATTTTTAAGGTCATTTAACAGCAGTACATGCAGTAGTGTAACTGAGGATCAGATTGCAGTAAAAGAATACATAAAATATTTAGTTCGATACGTTTTTATAACTGCAAACGTTAGTGATGAACAGTTTTGCATCAAATATGATTTAATGCCCATGCTTTTGCATTTTGAGCAAAACAGAATCAATAAAATTTGCCGTAAGAATGTCTCAATGACCCAAAAATATTGAATAAATATCATTTTTTTTTCCATAAAATTTTGATATACATGTTTTTCGATGACTGACGTTATTATGTGTGTTTGCAACTGTTTGAACATTTTCATTGCGCCAGAGTCGAGAATCATTGAAAAAAGTGGGTAGGATAACAATAATTGTTTATTTGTCAAGGAAAACTTTCTTTTACTAGTGTATCTTCTCAAGACTAGTTTCAACACTTACATATAGCTTCAAAGTAGTATTTCAAACATTTTTTTTTTTGGTTGAAAATAAATTTATTCGTTATAAATATGGAAAGAGATAAAACTTCATATTGTTTTTATTCATATATTTCCCAATTAGTTTCGGTCTAACAGCCTTTCTCAATGGACATATGTAAACAATATGCAGTTAAAAGTTACAAAATTGAAACTGTGAATAACAGGGGTAGGGGTAGTAATCAGGAAGTATCTCTCTTTCTGGATTGTGAAAATTGCTCAAATTTTACACTGATTCCGCATACGTTAAGATGTTTATGGCATACAAGTTTCTCTAAAATATTTTTAGAAATCATATAACATTTGAATTTGGAGTGACCAAATGTAAAAATGGCAATAATTTTGACTATTTTTAATACTTTAATACTTATTGTTTAATAGAATTAGTCAGCAAATATAGAATTGCTAGATTTGCATCAATTAACCATTCCTGTATTGAAATTAAACTTAAGCTGTTCTGATACAACAATTCAAAACACTGTTTAACTCTTACGTTGTCAGTGAACATCTTTAAGAAAAAGGGCGTATAGTGCATTTTTGAAGTGTCATAGCTCAAATACTAAACAGTGACTTTTTATTTTTATTGTTTTATATCATTTTTAATAAAATGAACTATCAAATTACAAAAAAAGATAAAAATTTATTTTTCGCTGAGAAAAAGGCCCAAGTGTCAGCGGTGACCTTAAATAAAGCTATACACTGAGCGAAAGTTCTAATATATGACCGCTTTTCAATTTCATTTTTTCTGACTAAGAGCTTATGCTATTGAAATGAATTTTTGCCCAAATATGTGGAATCCAGTGAAAGTTAAGCGGTGCTTTAGAAGTGTTTTCTATCACAAAACAACTTTGGGGTTCAAAAATGCAAAAATCAACTTTTTGAATAAAGTAAGCGTTTTTAGCGCTGTTTTTTTATTGAATTGAAGTGCAGGTGAGTACAAACCCACCCAGCCGACTTGAAAAACACCAAACTCTTGATTTTTTGCTTATGACAGCTTTTTTATGATTTAAAAAACAACAACTCAATTTCTAAATTTCAGATATTTTCGAAAATCATCAGCTGCACATACTAAATTCATTGTATGTGTTTTATTTAATGTAACCATGTTAAACCAAACACAATACAGCTTGATCAGCCCATTTTCTAATGATTCTTTTTCAAGACTGGTGTCTTCTTCTGGGTTTAACGTGAAACTTTAAAGGTCATTAAAATGGCAAATGTATTTTTTTTTATTTTCTTTAGTAGATTCATAATAAATAATCACTGAACATGTCAATGCCGTGCCACAGATAGTAAAGCGTACAGAGCAATGCAAAGTTTGTATGCAAAGTGCATGGTTAAAGCTAAAACTCTTTGACAAAGTTATGATAGTGACTCTCTTCATGTTAACGTAGAAGAGAAATGGAGAGTCCGTTTGTCACAAAACTTTTGATTCTTTTTCATCTTATATCAAAGCTGTTATGAGAGGGACTTTATGTCGTCTCAGTCAGGCAATAATCAAACTGATATTATTGAAGCTTTTAACTCAACCTCCAGATAGTTAGATGACTTACTTAATATTGATATTCCTTATTTTGAACAAATGGTAGGTCAGATATATCCCACTGAACTTCAGTTAAAAAGGCGAATTCTTCTGATACTGGAGCTCCGTTTTTTGGACTTGAACTTGTCAATAGCAAATGGCATAGTTTCTTCGAAATTTTATGATAAACGGGATGATTTTAATTTTGAAATAGTACATTTCCCATTTCTTTGTCGAGATGTTCCTCGATCTCCTTCCTATGGTGTATATATTTCTCAGCTTATTCGTTTTGCTAGAGTGTGTTCTAAAGTTGATGACTTAAACAACAGAAACTTATTTTAACTGTTAAGTTATTAAAACAAGGTTATAGATATCATAAACTTCGAAAAGCATTTTCTAAATTCTACCACAGACACTCAGAGTTAATTGTTAAATACAACATTGGGTTAAAAACTCTTCTGCAACAAGGCATATCAGAACCCATATTTGATGAAGATTTAGTTTATAAATTCAAACGAATTGTTGGAAAACCTAATTTTAGTGATCAATTCAAAAAGATAGTAAAACGTTATATAAGGGTTGGATATATAACTTGGATATCATTTGACTGTCTGCATGCCTAGTTTTAAACCCAATCACGGTTTATAGCTATGGTTTCCTCTTTAATTGCACGACGGTGGGTCAGGCCTCAGACTCTATGACGGCTCTGACGTCAAACTTTAATCCATGGATTGTGGTCTAGGGGCCAAATCTCAAATTTTGAGTTCTGTTGCACCCCCCAGGAAGAAAAAGTTGGTTACTATATTCAGTCAGGGACATGTCTGGGGGCCTCAGAAACCCATGTTTTACTAAGTTTTCTGTGGTCAATTTTCTGTAAATGGCCTGTAACCACCGTTACCCCACAAATATTGAAAATAACAGTACACAAAATACAAGACTAATAATATATTTTATGATAGTATCAATGAATTTATTTTAGGTTAAAATGTTTTACATAGTCATAAACATCAATTGCAGACATCTGTTAGATGTATTGCAGCTCGTCAGCGTAACGTATGTTACTTTTTATACGAAATTGCAGATAATGACTTTATAGAGTGCACATAAGAATGAACGATGTTCCCCAGCCACAGGAAGAGAAACATGGTTACTATTTTCAGTCTGGGACATGTCTTTGGGTATTTGAAACCTATGTTTTACTATGTTTTCTTTGGCCATTTTTCTGTAAATGGCCTGTAATTAATATTACCCTACTAACATTGAAAATAACAGTACACAAAATACAAGACTAATATGATTTTTTTTCAAAAGTATAAATGAAAATATTTGAACTTTACATGTTTAAGCTAGTCATAAACATCAATCGCATACATGTGTGATATGTATTTCTGCTTGTCAGAGTTTTTTATGTTACATTTTACGAAATTACATATTATGACTTTATAGATTGTATATTAGAATAAACCATGTCCCAAAACCTTAAATGTGTATTAAAGATCTCTATTCTTATGATGAATTTCCATTTTCACATATTTCAGGCTATTTATAACTTGTAACTGGCAATAGAGGTTGAAAAATAAATATTCAAGCATGCCTATGAGCATGTCACTTCTAATATTGGCGTAGAGATTTTCTATCTGACAATTTACATTGCATTGGAATGTACAATGTCTTCTTCACCACTTTCACAATGAAACGAAATAATAACTTTAAACAAGTTCAACTAAGATGGATAATATATATCAGGTAACGTAGGTAACAACATTGTCCCTGGCATAAATGGATAAAAATACTAATTTAAAAAGTGTGGAAAGTAGACTCAAACTTTACCTGGGCCTGACAACAAGCCAGTCTCAGAATATATTTGAGTCTTCTCTCCATATATTATTTAAATATTTTCAATTATGGACAAATTATTCTAAATAAATGCTTATTTAAGAGAGTTTTGTAATTTTGATTGATTATTTTACTTTGATATGACAGTTAACAGGTTTTTAATCAATGGTTCATGTCAATATGTAGAATATCTACTTCATAATTTAAATATTGGACTGAATGTTTTACTATGATTCCTGTGGTCTGTTTTACTACGTTTCCTATTGTCAAAGTTTCATAATATTTCATTTAATTTCATGAGTTTCATAGGCCTGTAAACTACGTTACCTAATAAATGAGGATAGACAATTTGTAAGCCAGTACAAATTACATGCTAATAAGCATATTTATTAATTAATTTCACTACAGTTACAAGTAATTAACAGCTTCAAATAGGTAAAAATGGAAATTTACTATTAGAATAGATATCTACATTATAAATTTAAGGTTGGGGAACATGTTTTGCTCTAAAATGCAATCTACAAAGTCATTATTTGCAATTTAGTATGCAACGTAGCATAACTAACGCTGACGAGCAGAAACATATCTCACAGATGCCTGCAATTGATGTTTATGTCTAGCTCAAACAAATAAAGCTAAAATAAGTTCATTGATACTATTGCTAAATAATCTATTGGGTAAGTGTGTCTTGGTTGGCCTTTTGGTGACTAAGGCTCTCAACAAGGTTATTCAATGATATTTACACATGTTATGCAAGAATCTGTCATTCACCATACTGCAGCAGCTAATAGCTTGAGTGTACACCCAGTCTATCATCAGTTTATCTGAGGTCATGTCTTATGTTTGGAGAAATTACATTACGAAATGTTTATCTTATATAAAATTACAAACATTATCAATTGGTTTAATGTCTGATTTGCTTGATGTAGAAAAAAAACCCTAAGGTGAGAAACTCGCCTGTCCATACATATAAAAAATGCATCTGTGTTTTTACCATATTAGTTTGCTGAAACAGTGTTTCTGTGCTTATAAGGTTGGTCTTTACATTAAATTATTCTACTACATGTATAAACCAATGCAATATACGAGATTAGCTTGCACTTGTAATTTAGTAGCATACTCATAATTTGTAATCTTAATATGGCATTACACTTAAAATAAAACTGAAATACTTTCTTTCAACCAGAAACAGCCCTCAAACAATGTTAGTATTCACAAATACATACATGGATATGGGTGCAAGAATGAATCAGATTATGACTAAAATTATGTTTACGAGCTGTTGTTTGCAGTATTGCTCGCAATTTTTGATGGTTTTGCATACATTTAGGCTAATTCAGTAAATCTTTGAAACCAACACACTGATCATAAGTCTCTTACTCCTCATGTGTGCACATGTATCAGTGTTATAAATAGCTCAACAAGACCCAAAGGTGCAAGAAAGAAGAAAAAAGAACTTCCTTGTGAATAATGTAAGAAAGCTAACAGCTGCTCGTGAGTCGTGGCACTACTTTTTCAACAGACACTCATTCGACAATTTAATCTGTGAGTTTCAGAAATTCAAATCATGTTGTTGAATTACAGCGAGTCATGTTTATGTTTAAAGCTTTAAAATAACTCCTCAAATGTGGACTTTAAAATAAAGCTTCACTAACAGACAAACCATGTGCAATTAATGTTAACATAAAATAGCTTTGTAATTAATGTTATCACGTAATATGCTTTTAAGTCTATGCGTATCGCTCTGGTTGCTTTACCTCAAACTTGCTTGGCTAACAAATAAAATAATTTCTTTCAAACTTGCTGTATAATATAATAAGATAATAAGCATTTTACAAAATGATATAATGAAATTGTGTTCAACAATAGAATAGACGATTGCAATTGTGACAGGCCTAGGAATTCATTGGGTTTTTTTCTTTTCAAAATGTAATTGTCAACAGTGATAATTGATGTATTAAGCATTCAAGAAAAAAAGTTAATGCTAGATCTACAAAGCATCAGGTACATTTTGATATAAACCGTGCTATTTCTATACTGATAAGTAGTTTTTGAAAACTATAGAGGAATTTTAGATTATAATTAAATGCAGCCAAGACCTAAAATGTTCTGTGTTTCTTCATCACAATACCTTTGTTTGATCTACAGTCTGTGATTGTGACATTTCATGATCATTCTCATTTTTTAGCAAACATAGTTATTTTCAGGCATGATAAAATACTTTTACTGTCAAAAAAGGAGCAAGTTGTGACTAGTTGTCGCAGGAAAACATATTTAAGCTAAAATAATGACAGTGTGCTGTTACATATGTTATGGGCTTGACAAATATATGCATATAGTGTAAAGGGTTGATATCTTGAATCGTCAAATTTGACTTATTTGTTACACATTCAAAGAAGGCTCGGCTGGAACTTTACTAGATGTGTCCTCTGTGTAAAGTTGACAGAAAGCCCCTGCTCTGGAAGACACCCACACTATCCTCATGTCTTGTCACCAGATGCAGGAAATATTGCTTTTTTATTTAAATTTATTTATTGAGGTACGGTATATTCAATCCAATATTTGAATCATAAAGTAAATATCATCTTTATTGCTATGAACCATTGATAAAAAAATCTGCAAATTACAATACATGTATCAAAGTAACAGGATCAAACAAAGTTACAAAACTCTCTTAGATTAATGTTTATTTTAAATGATTTGTCTATTAATGAAGTTATTAAACGATGTGGAGAGTAGAGTCTGCATGTCGTCAGGCTTAGGTAAAAATATGAGTCTACTCTCCACGATTTTTAGTATATCCTTTTACGCAAAACACCATTGTTGTTACTTACGTTACCTTATTTATATATTGGCAGAAATTAAATGCCCATGGTAGTAAAACTTGTTTTAATGCTGTTATTTCATTTCATTGTGACAGAGATGAAAGAAGACACTGTCAATTCCAATGCAATGTATATGGTTGAAATAGAAAATCTGTATGCCAGTAGAAATGATATGTTTATAAGCATATTTTATAATTTATTTTACTACTAATTATCTCCAATTGCAAATTATAAATAGATTCAAATATGGGAAAACGGAATTTCATCTATAGAATATGGATCTGTATCGCACATTTAAGGTTTGGAACATGGTTTATTATAATATGCAATCTATACAGTTATTATCTGCAATTTCGTAAAACAATGTAATGTAAGTAACTCTGACGAGCAGAAATACATATAATAGATGTCTGCAATTGATGTTTATGTCTAGCTAAAACATGAAAAACTCAAATAATTCCATTAACACTGTTGTAAACTATCATACTAGTCTTGTATTTTGTGTACTGCTATTTTCAAAATTAGGGTAACATTGATTACAGTTCATTTACAGAAAACTTACCGTAGAAAACTTACTAAAACATGGGTTTATATAGCCCAAAGACATGTCCCAGACTGAAAATAGTAACCAAGTTTCTCTTCCTGTGGCTGGGGAACATGGTTCATTCTTATACGCAATCTATAAAGTCATTATCTGCAATTTCGTATAAAATGTAACATACGTAACGCTGATGAGCGGTTAAACATCTCACAGATGTCTGCAATTAATGTTTATGACTAGTTCAAATATTTAAACCTCAAATAAATTCATTGATACTATTATAAAATATATTATTAGTCTTGTATTTTGTGTACTGTTATTTTCAATGTTTGTGGGGTAACGTTGATTACAGGCCATTTACAGAAAATTGACCACAGAAAACTTAGTAAAACATGGGTTTCTAAGGCCCCTAGACATGCCCCTGACTGAAAATAGTAACCAACTTTTTCTTCCTGGGGGGTGCAACAAACTCGGAAAATAGCCCATATATCTCAGTGGCCCCTACACTATTGGGGCCTGATGCTTATCTGTAGCTGGGCCCACCGTGGCTCAACTTGAGGTTTTCTTTAGCTCTGACTATCTATGAGTTGTGAGCCCTTTTCTTTGTTTCATCATTGTGTGTTAATTTGATTTAGAGTGTTTCTCCATGATGATACATTGCATTAGTTAGATGGCCTCCATGCGAGCTGATTATTTCTTGTACTTCAACAACAGCAGAATCTAGGGCGAAGATTTGGTACCAGTAAAATGCATTTTAGCCCCCCGGTGGCTTAGGCTGCTGTCCGTTCGAAGGCGGTGGTTTTGATGTTTTTGACTTTTGTTTATTGTAACTCCCATTGTGGGAGTCTGTAACTGTTTTGTTGTACGTTACTTTATGTCCATTCTAGTATTGCAATCGTCTTGATGGGGAAGAGAGCTGGTTTCTTTGCTTAATTTCTCTTCCTGGTGTCTCGTAATGGGTGAGCGGCTCTTCCTCGCGGTGCCATGGGGTTGTCTGCGGTTTGTGATTGTGGTATTTCCTGATCATTCTTACTTACTATTTCTGTTATTAACAGCTTTACACTTATTAAAATATAAATGGATAACGTATCTGAGCAACATTTTATATCACACTTAAAAGTGTGACTTTTTGAAATGAGGGTACCCTTTCTCGGACTTTGTCTGTGCAATATTTATCTGCCTTTTTGAGATGATATAATCTGCAGAGTTTCGGCAAAGCCTTGGATTTCTTCTTCGCATTTTTGTAAGGGCGATTTTTATTTTTTGAACAGGCGCAAAAAATGTAAGATGGCCACTTATAACATCGTTTCGGTGTATACATAAACAATATGATTCATTTAATTCAATTTGAAGCTTTTTAGACACCTCAGCCTTGTTTCTGAATTTAAAGCTAAGTGCGTTTAAAAACCAATAATTAAATGTTTCTATCTGACAGTTCCTGGTTGAGTGCCTTTTCACTTCAATTTTTTGGCTTACACTTTGTGGTCATTACATGAGCTGTGGTTGCGTTTATAAGAGGGAAAATTGGAACTTATAGACAATTTACGACAAGATTCCCTCATGTCAAAATCTTGATTTCAGTCTATTTCTTTTTATTTTGAAATATGGGTACTTAAACTTATTGCCTTTGTAAGGGTAAATGTGTAAAGCGTACTTTAAGGCATGAGCTACATCAATGATAAGTAAATAACTGTAAAATAAATGGAAAACCTTTTTTACCTGTCAACAATCCGCCATTGTACTTAGAAGCATGTACGTTCCATTTCCATTTGAGAAGCATCAAGGCGTCGCAAGAAGCATGTGCGTTTCTGTTGACCAGTGCGTACCGGTGTGACAGACCGTAGGTGTGAAAATGCCACACCTATAAAACAGTTAATGATAATCGGGCAATGCCTTTCAAACTGGTTTATTAATTGGACCACCCATACGAACATAGGAAACAATTTGTGTACAGACGACTGTGTATGTAACTGATGTTTCAAAGATACATAGTAATGAGGTGATTCTATATTTCTTATAAACAGGTAAAGATGACGTATTCACTACCACGTGCATATGCAGTATTCTGTGGTAGGTTCATTATAACTGTTAAATTAAGACTACCTATACGCCCCAAAACAGGGTAAACTCGCCAGTGTTTGTTTACAACGTTTCTCGTCTATCTTTGAATCTACAATATGTTATACAGTATAAAACAAAACAACACAATAATAGCAAATGCTTTATATTACATAAAAAATAATTAAATTAGAAACTGAAAAATTATATACCAAGGGTAACAACCTACGTCATAGCATTGATGTTGCAAACACGTAGTACGGCGCCATCTTTGATTTACAAGGTCAGTTTTCCCCTTCGTAAAATTAAACAAATGAGTGTCTGTACAAACTAAGCAGCGCAGGCGGTGCCTAACATCACACTTGAACAGAATATATAACGGTCACGCCCCGTTATGCCGTTGCCTTTGTAATCATTCACCCACAAGAATCGAAGCGGGAGACACGAGGATAATTTTAGCAGTCACCCACTTCGATTTTTGTGGGTGAATGTTTACAAAGGCAACGGCATTTCTGGACGTGACCATTGTATATTCTGTTCAAGCGTGATGTTAGGCACCGCCTGCACTGCTTAGTTTTGACAGACACTAATTTGTACGACATTTACGAAGGGAAAAACTAACCTTGCAAATCAAAGATGGCGTCATACTACGTGTTTACAACACCCATGCTATGACGTAGGTTGTTACCCCTGATATACTGAGATTCAAACTATTTTCACATTTCTGCTCTTTGTATTGCATAAGCATCTAGTGAATGTGAAAAAAGGATATGTTCTAGTGGATATATACTAGACGGATGGCTGAGAATGGGTTTGCTCCCCCCCCCCCCTAGGGAATTTTGCAGACATATCCTATCTTGTAGAAAATTGAAAGCCGAGTCTTTTAAGAGATGTTTGCACTCTGTGCTCCGGGGCGTTAGTCTGTAAGAGCCTGTAACATACGTTACTTAATCAAACTAAGAAAAAGTAAATTGAAAGTTTGGGCTACAAATTAAAGACATTAATATATTTATTTTTAAAAATCATTCATATAGTCTGCATGCTGGATATCTTAACTGCGTATGGCAGCCATTTGAACAAAATTGCGGCTTCCTAAGGTGTCATATGCGTTACATAAATCAGATAACCCATTAAAATTTGCAAGTGTGGCTAACATCATTTACATTCACAATCTCTCTGTGTGTTTTGAAAAATGTTTTTAACCATGTCTGACTAGCTTATGCAATTTACTAACAGAAAAATTAAAGTTTGCTTCCCTAGCTTAAATATTTTTTCTGAAATAAGCAATTAAACAACCCTACCCCTATCCAGTATTAAGGTGAAATGTTTGGTATTAAAACTAAAGTAAAAATAGTTAAAAAATATTTGTAGTTGATGAATGTGTTTCATTGTTTGGGATTTATTTGCTTATATGAAAAGACTCATACATCTGCAAGTTTGTTGCAAAATTTTTAATATCAGAGGCTGTAACATATGTTACCTGATGTAATAAATGGGCAAGCTCATTGTCTTTACGTAAGATATGCCTAAAATGTTTTAATCTCCTCGAGGGAATTTTGCAGACATATTTCTTCTTATAGTACAAAGCAAGCTGCATCGTATAAGCGATGTTTGCACTCTCTATGTTGGGGCGTTAGTCTGAAACAGCGTGTTACATGCGTTACTATATCAAATAAAGGAAATGTAGTTTGAAAGTTTGAGCTAAAATTGTTAAAAAACTCGCAGCTGTTGGATATCTTACATTGTTTAGGGATTTTAAACTGGCTCCTATTATAAAGACTTATAGATCTGCTAGTTGTCATCAAGTTTTAAAGATCAGAGAGCGTTACATATGTTAGCGTGATAAGTAAAATCATCAAACAGTATTTTGACATCAAGCTGAGTGAGGGCCTGCTCCATCCTAATCCCCTTTGGAATTCTGCAGACAAATTACATCTTATGTAACCATTCAAGGTGCATTTAATAAGAAATGTTTGCACTCTGTAAGTCGGGGCGTTAGCCTGTAACAGCTTGTTACATACGTTACTATATCAATTTGAGAATAAGAAATTTGAGTTTGAGCTACCAAAAGAAGACATTAAAATTATCTAATAAATTGACATTCTTATAGTCTTTATACTGGATGTCTTTACTACATAAGGAAGCTGTTTAACATTAATACGGCTAACTGTGGTGTTATGTGCGTTACATGAACCTAATTATAATTTAAAAGCTATAATTGTGGCTATCGTCATGTAGTTAAACAACTACTATGACTTGGTTTCAAACTGTTTTGTTAGATTTTACAAACATATACTCAATTGATGAATAGGAAAAACCAAGTTTGCTTTTCTATCTTAAATATATTGTCTTATAGGAGCTAATACACAGCCCTACTCCCAGTTTTACAGAGAAGCATATTTTGTTATTACCATTTAAGTAAAACACACGAAAGCGATTACAGCGTGTGGATATTTTTCATTTTCTTAGTCTGTCTTGCTCATATATCTACAAGATGTCATTAAGTTAAAGACACTTAATGTGTACTTATAAGTCTTTGGTGCCAAAACACTAGGAATTATATTCATTTCTGATGATCAAGCCCATGGACTGGTGTTACAGATGTTATCAATGACCTTTTGGACACATTTCCTAATACTGTGCATATCATGCTAAATATAGAGCAACAAATAGAAAAGATAGTTTTACATTTTTACAAGAAAATACAATAAATTAAATGGTCCAAACTATTTCTCAACGATTTAACACTCATGTTAAACGTTTGTCATTGTCTGCTTCTGTGGTAATCATTATTACCGGGTATCACACGCCTCCTTGCAACTAGAAGAATCATCACACAATATTTCAATCATTTACTGTTATTCAATTTTACCACCAGTCCACTCAAAATTGATGAGCCATTATCAACTTTCCAATTTTGCCATTTATGGCTTGGAACATTCGGAAACTGATATGAATTCCTAATAGTTGGCTCTTTGAGTATGTGTTTCAAGTGATACTCTGCAAGTAGGAGAAAGACTAAAGCTTTACAAGGAGGAAAACAATGCCATTAAGAGCAATGAGAACCTGGACTGATGTACCTTGATATTTCTGTGATAAAGAATCATATCTTAGCTGGTTAACTTTTATAAATGTAGCCTTTCCATACATGCAACCCACATTTTTTCATCTAATAATGTCTCTGCACTTATTATCTTTCCCCAAGCATTCAAAAACTTATTTGAAGTCTTAGTACTTCTGAAGTGCTGAAACCGAGGTAACTCTTTCCCTTCAGATAAAGGAACTAAATGTATCACAGCAGGTAAAGCAATGAAATGCAGGATGAAAAGAGCGCAAATTAGACCCTTTCAATTCAATGATTCACTAAGTTTCTAAGATAAGAGCACTTATTAAAGGATGTAACATATATAACTGGTCATAATAAATGAGCAAGGGCATTGTCGTGACATCCTTTTTGATTACACAGTCAGAGGCAAGTGTTTTCAATTTCAGTGTTTTCAATGGATCGTGAAATGAGGCACCTTATCAACTTGTTTACTCTGTATAATTCTTCCATAGAGCATAATACAGAACAACTGGTTATCCCATTCTACCTATAGTCCATTTTCCTTCTTTTGAATGCAACAGCTAATGATATGGCTGCAAAAACTGAGAAATCATAGGTTTTACATTATTTTAAGACATGCTTCAATGTACTGACATCAAAAAACAACCAACTGCAAACAAAATTGATGGCAATGTATTAAATGTCCAGCTTCATATTCTTTCTCTTATACCAGATAACGTTCAAGGTGTAACAGAAATTGTTTCAGACGGTCTGCCAAAACCATCAAGAGTCAACATTGTAACTAAAGAAAACTTATAAAGTTCTTTTGGCGCAGCAAAATACTATTGATCTAAGACCTGAGGACTTAAGCACCAAAAGACTGGATAGGTTCCATGGCAAATGATGCAAAAAAGCAGCCTATCAAATTTCTGTTTGACCAATGTCAGAAATCTTAAAGTATTCTTAGAGGTACACGGTAGAGACATAGATTTTGCAAAATCAGAGCAAAGTTATCATTTGACTAGCACGGATGCAGAGGCAGCTGCAGTTAGATTGCTCTTGCCACTTCACAGGAAGAGATATATACCAGAGTCATACTCCATTGTATGCATATATGTGAAATGGCATTAAACCCATATTTAATCAGGTGTTTTGATCCCATGACACTGACATGCTGTTTCTGCTTTTGAAGAATGCTAAGGATTCAAGTTTGGCTGAGTCAAGTTGTTTGACGCTGGCACTGGCCACACATACAAAGAAAATTAAGTCTTTTGATGGCTAAAGAGGAGGATCACACGAAATGCTTATAAGTGATGTTTGTCACAATTACCAATTTTAAAAAGTCATCTTAATTAATGTAACACATTTAACACCATAGGAAGCTGTATATTTGTTAAAGAATCTTTTCTTATGTATAAAAGGTATTCAGCATGCAAACTACATGAATAATTCAAATAAATAGATAGTTTTATGTCTTCTTTCTGTTTCTCAGACTTTCAATTCATTTATTCTTAAATTGATATGGTAACATACATATCGTACCATTACAGGCTAACCGCCTAGTTAATAGAGTGCAAACATCTCTTATCTGATGCAGCTTGAATTGTTCTTTAAGGTAGGATATGTCTGCACAATTCCCAAAGGGGTGGAGAGGAACAGGGTTGTACTCAGTTTGCAATCCTAATACAATGCCATGATTCTACTGGTTGTGATGAAATGGGTGATTATTTTGCAATAGAAGCAGACACAATGATAGACATTGTGAGGGTGACTTGAATAAAGATTGTTTTTGAATAATTTTATTTAATAGGAGAATTTATTATATTGTGTCATTTAAATGAGAACTATTATTTTCTATCTATATGTCTATATATTTTAATATTATAGGCATTAGGAAATATGTGATTACAAAGGTTTATAACATAGGTAACACAATTCCAAGGGCTTGTTATCAGCAATGACTGTAATTACTAAGACTAAGGCACCAGAGGCTAGAGATTAATAGGAAAACATGTGAAAAACGGTATTTTTCTGAAATATCATCTCTTACTTCCAAGAAAATTTCCTGGCTCATTCATTATGCCATGTAACATACGTTACATACTTAAATAAGTGCTCTGATCCTGATGTCAAACTTGCAAATGTATGATTCTTTATTGCATTAGTAAGACAGTGCCAAAAATGTAAGATATCCACGAGCGTCAAATATTTTCATATACTTTTCTTCAATAATAGATACCAAAATTGGATACTTTAAATTGGGGATAGGGTTGTTTAATAGCTCATATAAAACAATGTATTTGAGATAGAAAAGCAAACTTTGTTTTTTCTATTAGTCAAATGAGTACTTTAGTAAACTAAGATAAGAAACACTTGTAAAAATGCACAAATTGTCTGTAAAATGAATGATGTTAGTCACGATTTCAACTTTCAAAGGGAAATTTAATCTATGTAACGTATATAACACCATTGAAGGCTGTAATTTTGTTTAAAATGCTGCTTTTATGTAGCTTAGGCATCCAGCTTGCAAACTACATAAGAAATTTGAATAATTAGATGGTTTAATGTCTTCTTTCTGTAGCTCAAACTTTCATTTTGATTTTTTCCTTAGTTTGTTACAGTAACATATGTAACAGGCTGTCAGAGACTAACGCCCCGGAACACAGAGTGCAAACATCTCTTAAAAGATGCGGCTTGAAATTTTCTTTAAGATAGGATATGTCTGCAAAATTCCCTAGGGGGGGGCAGGACCTTTTTTAGCTCGAAGTCTATACATTTCCTGACTAGTTTGTTAATTTTACCAAAATAAAACTGACCAGTTATCATCATGATTATTATTATTATTATTATTATTATTATTATTATTATTATTATTATTATTATTAGTGGTAGTAGTAGTAGTAGTGGTGGTGGTAGTAGTTGTTATAGCCCTAATGTAATTTACCAGTACATTTAAGAATGAGAGGACGACGCACTAAAAGGTGAACTTGCTAAAATGCATGTGCCAGTTTTATTTTACTCTTACAATATATTTACAAAATATGAAACCTGTGCAAAATAACACATGAATAGTATATCTTTAATACAGTAAAAACTGGAGCATGGTTTGTTAAACATAATGCCAGCCCACTATTGTCTTATTGGGCACCTCGTAGACAGTACTTTAAGGCTAGGTTAGTATTTATTAAGTTGCGTGGTAGATACGCCAGTTTTTTTTGTTTTTTTTTTTGTAAAAAAGAACTAATGTTGTGTAACGAAATCTCTACGGCATTCATCTAACAGTATAACCTGTACATTTCATAAACAGCATTTCAACAACGGTATACAATTTCATTTTGGTTTAGATTTGTTGTTATTTGTCCAATATAGATTATAGTCACAAAAACTCGATCATGTAAAACTAACCCTATTGCCTCTGCTTAATTATTAGACGACTCAAATGCGTACCACAGGAACGAGGTTTTGAAACAGTTTCGACCAAAACATCTCGATCATGTTCGAAAATCCCTGGCAAAAATGCATAGACCAACAGTGCCGACCCAGATTAGACTGTACGGCAGTGTGAACATGCTACTGTGAAGCAGTGGCAACAGGCCCTTCCGTGTTTGCTATTCTGACAAGCAATTTGTGGGGCTGTGGGGCCCTGATAACCAACAATTTAGCTGAGGTGTTCGAAATTAAGAACGTTTTCCAAAACTGAGGGAGCCGTCGTAGTATGGCTACATGCTTCATTGCAAAAATATTAGCCATATGTTGATCTATGTTATGTGATCGCTTGAATGTTTCACAACTTTCCACCAAAGTATATAGATCTACGCCCTCTTATTTCTATAGCAATTTAATTTAGACTGTGTGTATACTTGGAAGATTAAATATTGAATGTCAGATAAATCCCAAGGCTATTGGTGTGTAAAGGCGAACTCTATTGTATTAAGTGTGTTGATAGCGAGACGCGATAAAGCTTGCAAATACATGCTAGCGTGTGTTATTTTTAGATCTGGCTAGGCAATTTATCTTTCGGGTTGGTCGTATAAATTATCGTTATGCGCTTACCAGGGCCGCAACACCAAGTGGTGTAATTAGAGCTGTCTAGAGGATTGAAGATTGGATACAATATGGCGGATTGTTGTTATACATTGGCCGGCTAAAGACGATACTATAGTTTTCACTATATATCTTGGTTATCTGCCTACTTTCCTTTCAATAGACAATGCCAAAACGACAATGAACACGATTATAATTCGGAAATATATTTGTCATTCAAGATGTTTTGTTAACAATAGTTTTAGATCTAATGTTTTTAGAATTTGATGGAACAACAATCACACTTTTATTTAATGAACTTGCATTTCTATCTGACCTACATATTAAATCATGGATGAAAGTTTTCAGGATTATTCCTGAATTCAGGATTTTGAGGCTGACTTTCCCCTGAAAGTCAGCCTCAAAATCCTGAATTGGGGAGATAATGATATCTTCTCCAATTAATTTTCAGTCTGCCTAAAGACAAATGACCATTCAAACATTAAACTGTGAATATTTAGTGGGCATACTGTAAGTTTTAAGATCGGAGTTTCGAAAGTACAGGATTTTGAAAATTTTGAACTGTCACCCATGATTAAAATTTATACACACGTACAATGTTAATACTAAAATGGCACTTAATACAATGGTGAAGAGCGACGTTCCAGACAAGTCTATGTAACCTCGTGCTCAAAGAAATCAAGCGGATGCAGACCCGGACAAACAATCATCGCTCTAGCCATATTGTAGATAGCTATTGTTTAATATAAATATAGTATTTCATTGAGATCTGCTAAATCTGGTGTATGTCGGCCCAGTGGTGGACCGATGACGACCACTGTTGAACTATCATTCACCTGATGATGTTAACACCATTGTCAACACAATTGACCCATAAGCAGAAAAAGTATTCGAATGGCATTTCGATGGCGGACCGAGGGTGCTCGTTTCATTTGCTTACTTGGAACCATCTGGATAAATATAAACTATCAGCAACACAAGAACACTATATGTTGCGAGCCCATGGATCAGTTGCAGAGTAATACTGCAATGACACGGGTTGTTGTAGTGTTTATTGAAACATCTCATGGTTACAGAGCCGATTCCATTGCGTAGCCCCAATATATGTTAAGTGGCGATACAGTTAAACCGCATTGTTATTATACCCCCTATAAATAGGTCGTGACAATTATAAATGAGGCAAACTAAAAAATACCAGTGTTAAGGGTAAAAGTAAGTAATGTTGCAAAGATCAGGAATCGATACAATCAAGTACCACACCTGACCCAGGATACCAATGGGAAAGTGACAAACTCACAGAAGACACCACAAACGAGAGCCAAGTGGTCAGCCCTTTCCCAGCAGGTGACCACAAAGCACATATAAACAGACGTGCACAAAACATAGCAAACACAAGACAGAACAAAAACATAAAAGATCCACAAAAGAAGTACCGCCTTGGAACGGTCAGTAAAATATTTTACTGGAGGGCTTAAACCGGTTTAACGGCGCCAACCTCACCCTTAATTCAGATGTGGATCAAGACACATAGGTATTTGGTTTGCATGAAAGACCCCTAACTTATCAATGCATCATCTCCTAAAACATATAAATCAAGATATAACAAGGAGATAAAGCAAGGATAAGGACTCAACAGTAAATTAAACTGAATACCGGAGCAAAAGAAATCCAACAGGTAAACCCCAGTGGGCCCGACAAACAGCCAAAGCATCAGGCCCCTACCATCTCATCAATAGATAAGTCTTTAAGTCGGAACCATCATAGAGTCTGAAGTCCGACCCACCGGTAACCCGACCCTACCCAAATTTACTGATGGAACCTAGAATATTTTTCAGATTTTCTGGATTTTCAAAATACATAAAATTATATTATTTTCAAAAAACAAAAGAAAAATATGTGTGCCTACCCTACCTCAAATTTTCAAACACACTTATCTTTTTTTTTTTATTTAGCCTAACTACCACATCATATTATTGCGAGTTTATATGATGTCGTTTCGACATATTACACATGATTAATTACCATGATGTTTTATTATAGTATTGCTAGACTGTTTCATTACACTCAAACCGTTCAACTATTCTATATAGTCAAATGTAAAAGCAGTGATTGTCTTTTCTGTCTCGTTTTGCAGATTATTTTTATTTTGTTTTGAGAGGGACCTCAAGAATTACATCTATTTATATTCATGTATAATAAACTATAATATGTTTTTTACTTGTTCTCATTTATGCCATGTCATACGCCATTAAATCGAACAGATCTTTTAGAGAGGCTTGTATAGGGGTTTTAGGGATACAGGATATTTGCCATTTTACTTCCAGGGATATAGGATACTATCCATTTTACTTCCAGGGATATGGGATACTTGGTTCAATATTTTTGTTACTTCCAGGGATATTGAAAATTTAGGAAAATTAATTATGGGGATATTTGCCGATTTATAAGGTATATTTGTCTGTTTACTTCAAGGGATATGGGATATTTGGTACCCCCCTATACAAGCCTCTTTAGAAACATATATTTTCTCTTTCTGTCATTTATAAACATTTTAGTATAATTATAGCAGGCAATGGCCAGGAACTATGAGACCACGACCAGCACTCATGTAAGATCCTCTAAAAAGGTTCTACGATTCACTGTTAATTGAAAGAGTTTTACCATGTATTCCTGGCCTCGAGGTTATAAAACTTATGAAACATATTCAGACTCAAAATAAAGCGCAAGGATTGGCTGCTTGTGGACACGTGTCCGCAAGAAGCCAATCAATGCGCTTTATTTTGAGTCTGAGAATGTTCATAAGTTTTATAACCTCGAGGCCTGGAGTTGGGGATAAAGAGAGCAAAACGAATTCTAGAAATAGAGGATCTTACATCAGTGCTCATGTTTTATTGAATTTGTTAAACGGGTTGATGAAAAAAGATAAAATGCGAGGCTTGCCGACCATTTTTTCGCATTTTCGCAACGAGTTTAATAAATTAAAAAATACAGGAGCACACATGTTAGGCTTTTTTTTATCATATGACACTAAAACTACTTTTAAATCGCGTTTCTTGAATTAAAACGTTAAGATTTTGCCATATTTACGGGACGTTATAACGGCCGCTAATACATAACGTTACCAAAATCTGTAAACCCGACTAGTGGTTTATCGATTTTAATGCATGGCATAATATCACTCCCAGAGGCGACGTCATATGATACATAAAAATATAAAGACCGACGGATATTTTCTTTTCCAAAGCCATGTTTATTGCATAATTCGTCGGCGTGATATTCATTTGTAAAAATCGTGCACCCAAATCTTAATGTTCGAAACACATGATCAAATTAATCCTACAGCTTTTATGCACAATACTTGTCATATTAATACTATAGCTGTTTAGGTAAATGGCATTGATTTGGTAAGTACTATAATGTTTGATATTCGAATATTCCGTACTTTTTGTGAACAGTAGATAAAAGAATTGTAAAAAATGTTTTTGAACAAAGACATGAGGGCACCAGGGGTGAAAACAATTGCAGAACAAAATACATATCCCCCCCCACACACACACCCCAATATTACATGCGTGCTCATGTTGAATTTAATAAACGAGCTGGGGGGAAAGATCAAATGCGAGGCTTGCCGAGCATTTTATCTCTTTTTCGAAACGAGTTTAATATATTCCATAATACAAAAGTACGAATGTTTGATTCTACTTTGAAATCTCATTTTTGTCGTTCAAAATGTGATAATTTTGTCATTACGTTATAATTTTGTCGTTACGTTTCCCGAAAATCTGTAAACCACTAGCTGTAAACCACTAGTGGTTTATCGATTTTATTGCATGGCGTTATATCACTCCCAGGCTCGTCGTCATGTGATAAATGGCGTTACATCACTGGCAGCTGCGACATCATATGAAAAAGAAAACGTTTCGAGCTGTGCTGTTTTATTGTCTCCCTTAGACCATACCTGTGCATGTACCTGTATGTAGAAATGTTGTGCTTAGTTTTAGGTCATTCAACAAAAACAAGTGAAGGAGACGGCTTCCAACATAAGGTACAGTTGGCTTGTGCATACAGCGAGTTTCAAGTCTGTCTGCGCATCCGCCCATTCTGATCAGATTCTTATTTTTTCGCCCGACGAAACGTTGACTATCCATAGTGCGCCCACCGAAGGTTCAGATCAGACTGCACGCATGCGCAGGCTGATCTGAATCTTCGATGGGCGCACATGGCAACTTATAACTTTTGCTGGACGCCGCCTCATTAATAACACTACAGTAAAACCTGTGAAAAAGGGCCACTCTCAAAAAGACCAAAAATTGAATTTCAAGACCAATTACCGTTTTATGCAGGTCAAAATTATTGCCCCGCTGGAAATGTTCCCATATACTTTATGTAAATACATTAATGTTTGATTTATCATAACATTTTTTTGAAAAAAAAAGAAGATTTTCAAATAAAATTGTCAGCATAGGTAGCAACGTTTCCTCTCAACATGTGCAGGGATAAATTTTCCATAGGGCTTCAGCCACTCCAGTAAACGTCTCGTTTCGTTCCCTATCATTCCTATGTAGTAAAATTGGAATTGGCAAAAAATGGATTATCTTGGACAATTTAGCACATACCCTATTTAATTGAAACTTTGTGTAATTACACCTAAGATATTGTTGTCTAACTTGAGTGGAGTTAGAATTTTCAACTACCTTCGATAATTTTGAAATAAACAATTAACCTTTGGACTTTTAATATTATGGCTATGGCAAAAATAGTGACATGGGGTTTAACTTATTTGAACAGTTTATTTATGTATGTTTGTCTTTAATTAACTCTTTTCCAAATATTCGAGGGCCGCCCCTCTTCTTCGGGGTTGAAATGGACACTTTTTACATTTCTAACTAGATTTCAATATAATATTGCTTCCATACCCGTCAACGTTTACACTGCGCAATGAGTCTATATTTTACGTCATGAGGTCAATAATATTTCTTAGAAACAGATTTAAACAAATCTGGGGCTTATATTTGTATGCCTTTCAAATGTAATGTATTGTGTATAATATGCTTTGTTAGTATCTTGATGTACTTATATTTTAATAAAATACTGTTTACACGAATGATATTTATCTATATTTCCATGGCCAAGAAACATATACGAGGGACGTTTTTTTTATCTTCGTAGAGTGGTCGATTTAATTGAAAACAACGAAAGAAAATGAAAACATTATGTATATATTTGGATAGATTGAACTTTAATTTACACATGCAACCTAAAATTATTTTAATGCATTACTTTAATGACTTCCAAGAGGCAAAGACATACCTATATATCGGACACTGGAAATATGGTAGAAATATGACATTTATGGACTGAGTTAGTATTAACAATTGCATGAAAATGGGTCCATAGCCATACGCAGCTTCTGAAAATTTGGTCGCAGATAAAGGACACTAAATGCTTCAATATTATATGACCATTATAGCATATACGAAGCAATTTTTGGATATGGAAGATTTATTGCAAACCTCAGCAAATTGTACAGTAGGCATATTATACTATTATTGACTTATGTTGAGGAGGACATGGCGTGTTATTGAAAGTAAACGTTATATTGACCGACGCGGAGCGGAGGTCAATATGATTAAGTTTACTGTTCAATAACACTCCATGTCTACCGAAACATAAATCAACAATTGTTTTATTATAAAATACATGATTGTTATGCATTTCCTGTAACGTCACGTCCGGCAAACCATGTAAAATGTAGTTTTATTGACTCGAGTGGATATGCTTCTGGGTCAATCAGAATATGTTTATTTATAGATTATATAATAAACACTTTTAATGTAAAAAGTTGACATAAGTGGAAGTTGGATATGGGCTTTTAAATGTGGCTTAATATGTTAGCTGTAAAGTATTATTATATTTTTTCTTGTCTATATGGTAGATAGAAGTATTTTGGTAACTTTCATCCCAAAAAACAAAGTTAATACTTTTGTTTTATTAGAAATGAGCTGCAAAATAAATAGCCTAGGTGTGCTAAAATCCCTTATTTGTACATAAATGACGTTATGGAGCGTTACTAAATCTAGAAAATACATTAAAACTGTTTTTGTGCCCCTTATCAGGTGTTGGAATCACTGAAATAAGAAAATTATGCAGACCTGATTGTTATCGTTTTTTCTACGCGGGGTTGAATTTCCCCACTCATTTTTTAAAACATGATGGTATGACAGTACCGGAAGCTGCCAGGTACACGCTTTAATCGATTCATCAATATAACTGCTGACGGATGATTGTGTATATCATGACTGTGCTATGCAAAACCAGAATGTGTTCATAATCGTAATTTAAACAGATGTAATGAAAAAAGTCAATAAGCAATGCTTATTAGATACCCCCACCCCCCGCACAATAAGAGTCAGTGAAAAAAAACTTGGCATGTTATAGTTCCAAACAGCAGACCTTAGTTTTGAAAAGAAGATTTCAGTAGAATCTGTGCAAACAAAAAATATTTTTCCAAACAATCAGCAAAGTATTGAATTGCTCCATCAAAAGCTGTGGTAGGAGTAGATTGGCCCATGAAGACACTACCAATGCATATACAAAACCATATAAGGGAATCATTTTGTCAAAAATTATTTTTTCGGAAACAAACTCCTTCATGCATATGTTCAATGTGTCTACATTGTGTAGGCAAAGTATCAAATTGTTCCATCAAAAGCTGTGGTAGGAGTTGATTGGCCAATGAAGGCACTATCTATGCATATACAAACACCTTATTAGGATCTATTAGGGAACAATTGTCTAAGTTCTCAAAGTTTTCATTTTGTCAAAAATTATTTTTTTCTGAACCAAACTCCTTCATGCATATGTTCATGTGTCTACATTGTTTAGGCAAAGTATCAAATCGTTCAGGGAAAATTGTCTAAGTTCTCACAGCTGTCATTTTGTCAAAAAATATTTAAAAATTATTTTTCTGAACCAAACTCCTTCATGCATATGTTCAATGTGTCTAAATTGTATAGGCAACGTATCAAATTGCTCCATCAAAAGATGTGGTAGGAGTTGATCGGCCCATGAAGGCACCATCTATGCATATACAAACACCTTATTAGGGAAAAATTGTCTAAGTTCTCATAGCTGTTATTTTGTCAAAAATATTTTTTTCTAAACCAAACTCCTTCATGCATATGTTCAATGTGTCTACATTGTATAGGCAAAGTATCAAATTGTTCCATCAAAAGCTGTGGTAGGAGTTGATCGGCCCGTGTATAAACTACAATAGCATAAGCATAAAACCCTACAAAAAAGCCATTTAGAACTACAAAGGGGAATAACTCTAATAAATTTGGCCCCTAGCCCTTGATTTTTTGTTTAAAGTATTTCTCTTGCATATATGAACATGTTTGCAAGGTTTGATAAAAATCCAGCGATGACTCTTCAAGATATTAAGGAAACAAAACGTGACGGACGGTCGCACGGACGGACGGACGAACGGACGCACGGATGGACAATGTGAAAAAAGTTTACCCACCACAAACAAAGTTTGCGGGGGTATAATAACTAGCTCTTGACTGTGATTATTTTGGTATATTGATGGGTGTTTTAAAATTGTTATAGAAGAGCAAACAACATGCTTATAGTTTTACTGCAATTGTCTACGATTATCGTTTGAATAATTAATTTTGATGGTGCAAAAGAAAAATCGGCTTGACAAATGCTTTTAATTTTGATGGTGCAAAAGAAAAAACGGCTTGACAAATGCTTATATCACGATAGCGAAGGGAATTTAACAGCATCTAATTCCTTCTGGTTGCGTGGTTAAAATGACATGGATTTCGACCAGTGTGCTTTAGTTTGCCCTATTCAAAGCTAAATATCTTGACTGAACTAAGCGCTAATGGTTTAAATTTATATCAGTTGATAGACAGAAGCTTGACCTTTAAAATAGATATACTTATGGTACCGTAAATTCTATATTTGTAGAGATAAAGCCCAATTCTACGAACATAAAAAAATGACCCTCGTAAATGTCGCTTCAATGGATTGCCATGAAAACTTATGATTGTTCGGTTAAAACCGAGCGTGTCTACACGTGTATGCAATCGACGTTAGATTTATACCTGTTGGGTTCTTTTGCTCCGGTATTCAGTTCAATGTAATGTTTAGTCCTTTTCATTGCTTTATTTCCTTTTTATATCTTGATTTATATAATCCAGGAGATGATGCATGGATAAGTTAGGAGTCTTTCATGCAAACCAAACATCTATGTGTTTTGATCCACATCTGAACTAAGGGTGAGGTTGGTGCCGTGAAACCGGTTTAAGCCCTCCAGTAAAGCATTTTTACTGGCCGTTCTAAGGCGGTACTTCTTTTATGGATCATTTGTGTTATTTATGTAATGTGTTTGTCATGCTTTCGTGCCTTGTGGTCACCTGCTGGGAAAGGACTGACCTCTTGGCTCTCATTTGTGATGTTTAATTGTGTTTCTGTTACTTTCCCAAGTGGTATCCTGAGTCAGGTGTGGTACTTGATTGTATCGTTTCCTGATCTTTGCCAACGTTCTTACTTTCACTACTATATTCAAGAGCATAGGGTTTCGCTCAGTACTAATGTATATACCAGTCTGATTAAATTCCATCAAAAATGGCAATATCTGCTACGTGTTGTGTTACTTACAACGATCAGAGCTGGATTTTGTCAATACACTTTAAAGGGACTAGCTAGGTCTGTAACTATGAACATTTTTCGAAAAAATTCTTTTACTTTTATATCATTTGTAAAGATAGAATTAAGTTATGTTTTCACAATTAACTTGTTCAGTACAGCTGAAAACTGCACGGAAAAGTGAATTATCTTATTAAAACAGGTGTTTTTTCTTGTTTGTAATTATTTTCGTCCCTCCAATAATTCTAGACAGTTGATTTTTAACATAAATGCTGTTGTTTTGATAGTGATAATTTGTTAAAATTTACGAAAATGGTAAAATGTTTACCTGGATTTGAGTGTTTTTACTGTATTCTTGAAAAATAGAAACTTTATTTCTAAAATTAGAATATCAAAAGTTACATTCTATGCAGCTTTAAGATTTATTTCATGAGATATCAAGTCAAAATCCATATACTCGTATACAGCTCGACCAGGATACAGTGTCGAGCCACCATCGGTCCGCTAGCAAAACGTCATTTCAACGGCCGAGGGCTGGAGGTGGCCCGCTTTTTGATCTCCACAGGGGAAACATTTCGATCAGCTGCTTAGCACAACCATTTCATCGCAAATCATAATGTTTCAGCGACATATAAATGGCCTCACATTTATTATATATACTAGATTAATCCATAGATATTTCGGAATCGCATCTACTTGAATCATAATTTCATCTCTTTCTGTTAGAAAACGATACACAAGAAATACAGTAAAACCTGTGTAAGACGGCCACTCAAAAATAGACAAAACAAAGATCTTAATGACAAATCGTAGCCTAATGAAGGTCGGAAGTATTGCAGAATACTCTCCTGGAGCATTCTGCAATACTTTTGACCTGCATTAAGTGATAATTGGTCTTGAAAACAATTTTGGTCTTTTTGAGGGTGCCTGTTTACACAGGTTTTAATGTATTGCCATTTAACAGAATTCTCCATTGGAGATCATTCATTGAAACTGTAAAATCTGCTCGATAAAAGACGTAAAATGGTAATTAAACGTAACCGCTTCTCAAACAATAGCAAAAAATGTTAATACGAAGTTGGTGAAATAATTTGAAGATGGTGCCATTATGGGTACCCAATACAAGGTTGAATGTATTCAAAACGCCGCCTGCATTTCCCGCCAAAATTGCGATTTTACTACAATAAAATACAATGTTCAAAATAATTTAACCACAGGCATCAGGTTTGAGGTAGGTTTGCTAGATGTACTTTATCAATACTTTTAGTAATGAGCTAAATATATTTAAGAGGCCCTGGAAGGGTCCCTGGTATCTCATATCCCTTTAGGGTGGATATAGATTATTAACTAAAGTTTGATCTGCATATTAGTTCTTTATGCAGAAAGGCAGGTCAGCAGTTAAATGTCTTGAAGAGGCTCAGTCCTTTTTATCTAGGCTAAATAAACTCACTATATTTTATACATGTATTCTATCTAATTTCAACTACTGTCCACTAGCTTGGCATTTTTGCGATGAAAAGAACTCAAGGAAACTCGAAAAAAATCAAGAACGTGCTTTAAGATTTGTTTATGATGATTTTAACTCAACTTATGTGGACTTACTTGCAAAACAAATATCCCATCTTTAAACATAAGGAGATTTAAAATTATGGCAATTGAAACTTTTAAAATTCTAAATAACATGTCCCCTCCTGTTTTATCTGATTTAATTAGAATCTTAGAGAAAACATACAACTTTTGTTATAAAATAATATTTTACAGATACCTCGAGTTAGAACAAGTAATTTCGGTAAGAAAAGTTTTAGGTATGCTGCAGCCGTTCTATGGAACAGCTTCTCAGATGAATTTGGAAGGTTAACTAATTTTGGGCAATTTAAATCATTGATTGCAAATTCGAATGAGGAAGACTGCAAATGCTAGAAAAAAAACAATTATGGTGCGTGAAAAAAATATCTTAGAAAACAAAGATATCCAAAATGAATCTTTAGCATGCAATATCGAAAGCGTGTCATTTTTGTTTTCATATTTTTGTGAAATTTGAATTTGGATCTCTAGTTTTTTTGGCACGCCCTTACATTACTCAATTTTCAGTCCTAAAATTATACTGGGAAACTGGCTTGTACATATTGCACCATGAAACTTTGAGACAAAAATATTTACGCGATAAAATTTGATTAGGAGTTTAATTTTTAGATGTGTTGTGTCCCAATATCCCTTATTTTCTTTTTTTTTCTTTTTGTGGACAGTATACATTCGAGTATTTAGTTATTGAACTTAAAAAATGGCAGTAATTATGACTAGTTTTAATGTAAAAAATGGCGGGTAAATTTATAATGGATAAATTCACATCAATTAACCATATACACTGTACTGTTTCGCCCTGAACATTTTCGGAGAAAAATAGCTGTTAACGGTTTGTTTATTCATAATTATAAATATACATTGGTATGTTTGTTGTATTTTCCTTGTTTCGTAGATTGGGGCCTGGTACCGTTTCTGGCACATTATTATGAGAATGCCAATTGAGTCAACACATGCGATGTTTATACTTATCGCATATTTTGAACATCGTAGGTTCAAGTGAGCCTACGCAGTCTTGCCATGAACTTCGCTCCTCGCATGCGTAGATGAAGAATCAAAGTAAGTAAGAGTGCGAAGATCAGGAATCGATACAATTAAGTACCACACCTGACCCAGGATACCAATAGGAAAGTGACAAACTCACAGTTAGACACCACAAACGAGAGCCAGGAGGTCAGGTCAGCCCTTTCTCAGCAGGTGACCACAAGGCACATATAAACAGACGCACACAAAGGCATAGCAAACACAAGACAGAAAAAACATAAGAGATCCACAAAAGAAATACCGCCTTGGAACGGTCAGTAAAGTATATTACTGGAGGGCTTAAACCAGTTTCACGGCGTCAACCTCGCCCTTAATTCTGATGTGGACCAGGAAATATTTGGGAAAGTGACAAAACACGACAGCCAAGAGGTCAGCCCTTTCCCAGCAGGTGACCACAAGGCTATAAGAAACAGACTCGACAGCACAACACACATAACTAACTAAAACGATCCACAAAAGATGCACCGCCTTGGACAAACCTTTAGACATCTTGTTCCCATTGGATACAATTGCATAACCATCGACGTTGAATGTATGCGATAAGTACCAATGTCTCGACAGCTGGTCACATTTTGGTAAAAATGAACCAGCTAATCTAATGAGAGATCTGGGCCCCGAGGTAATAAAACTTTTTTCAAACTCAACTCAACTGAGCACGAAATTTCAACTGTCCATAAAGACTAAAATACCGACCATTGAAGAAGTTTCTTGCTTAAAGTATCTTATGTGTTGTCTATATCATGCTAATAAATGTTAAAATGCCAACAATTGTTGGCATTTTAACATTTATGCGCAGGATAAATTTTGTGCTCAGTTGAGTTGAGTATTGAAAAAGTTTTATAACCTCGAGGCCTGGTTGATTTACGTTATTCGTATTTTCGCTGCTGTGCGGATGTCTAGCTGTGTTATGTGTCTGTCCCTATTTCCTGATCATTCTTACTATACTAGTATAGTTGTTTTCTTCTTTCGAACACCTTCGTTTACTATTCTTAAATAAAATGTTTTTTTTTCAGGGCTGGAATTCACAAACTGCTTGTCAAAATAGCAAGCAGGGAAGACCCTTTCAGAAGCAGTCTGATCGGGGTCTCCTCCGCTGTCTTGACTTTTTGGCAGGCATCTAATGTTCGAATTTTGGAACCCTTTTAGGTCACAGACCTGTAAATGTAAAAGGGCAGTGATTGGCTCAAAAGGTGGGTGGAAGCTCAGCACAATATTTTTAAGTTGTAAGGTGTTTCATGATTGGTCAATAATAAATCTAGGAAATATATTGTATTTATTAGACGGGTCTATCTTTCCTGTGCTTTTTGGAACAACATCTCATTGCTTGTGTTGATTTAGTTTAATCGTGTGGCTTAGAAAAAAAGGACCTTGCAATCTGGTATTTTTTTCAGTAGAATTTTCCTCTCATGTAGGGTGCCCACCTTCAGGGGCCAAAAAGTGGCAAAACATGGCGGTCACCAGGGTATCTCATTCTTGTTTTTTGATTGAACTAGGTCCAATCTGTAACTCTATGGCAGCCTCATTGTGATTGAAGAGTTGTGAGGACCACAGCCTACTTAAAAGCTATAATGGAGGTCTATGGAAAAACAATTACAGGTCTGGGCCCTTTACAAATACTCTAATAGTATTCTTCGAGTAGTCGTAGGTAACATAGTACATGTATAAACCAAACGGCACTCTAGTAGTATTTGAATGAAACCAGGAAACCTCATAAAGTAGACGGTATTTAAAAAGATACCTTTATTCATAGCATGGTACAATGTACGTATCTGATTAACAGTTTAAACTTGTATCCATGGCAACCGCTCATACAGGATAGTCTAGCTACGTGCTTGTTCTATACTAGCAGGGCTAATAAGACCGATAAATCGATTTTGTACTGAATTAAACATACACACATCACCAGCTTAAGGTATTACTTTTGTGATATGATATGCCTTAAATTGAAATCGCAGAGCTTAGAGCCAAACTACAGATATTTTTGTGCATTTGTTAAAAGATTATATTCCCCAAGCAAATTTTTATTTATTTATCTTTATTTAAAGAGGACAGCACATTTAGCGATCAACGCTAGTCTACCATGCGTCCCTCTAAAACATTTTTACATATATACACAAGTTAAACATATGATAAAACATAGAATATGTCAAGTATAAACGAGCGTATAAAACATTTGGCAGCATTTGGTCATGTTAATACAATGTACACATAGACGTAAAAGCTGATAAATGATCATTAAAATTAATGAAAATGATTTAAAACTCCATGATAAAAGTTAAAATCATTCATTAAACATAAACTGTTTGACTTGCGTCTTAAAACGTAAAAGTTAAGATCATTGATTAAACATAAACTGTTTGACTTGCGTCTTAAAACAACTTAAAGAAGATGCCTTTTTGGTAGCCTCAGGTAGCTGATTCCACAATCGTGGTGCAGTACACGTGAAAGAGCCATCAAATATTGCTGTTTTCGATCTGGGTACCGCTAAAGAGCCGTTTAAAGTTGACCTTAGCCTTCGGTTATGCGTTTCTGACATAGGAATTAGCAGTTCAGATATATATAAAGGCGTGAGATTATTAAGCGCCTTATATGTAAGCACGGCCTTATTATAGCTATGTCGTTTTTCTATGGTTGGCCATCCTAAAGCGTTGAACATATCAGAAGAGGCTGTATCGTAAGGTACGTTTAAAATGATTCGTGCTGCTCGTTTTTGAAGTCTTGATAGTCTTTCTATGTTACTTTTTGACGTGGTACCCCATGTACATGATCCATAGTCAATCAACGGTAGAATATACCCTTGATAGAACATTTTTTGAGCTTCAGTTGGGATATATGTGGAAAGTTGCCTCAATAGTGAAATTTTGGAAGAGATATTGGCGCAAAGGTGGTCAATATGATCTGTCCAACGAAGATTTTCGTCAATGTAGATACCAAGTAATTTCTGTTTTTTGACATCATTAATTTTGTTACCATCAATGCAAATGTTTAAAGGTAGAATGTTTTTTGTTCTTTGTTGTGTTCCTACGATCATACATGTAGTTTTATCATAATTTATTTCCATTTTATTTTGTTTACACCAAAGCTTTGTATTATTGCCATCTTGCTGTAGCTTGGACTCTATCACATTTGGTGCACTTCCATGTGTATGGACCGTCGCATCATCTGCGTAGTAGTCACTGTCGCAGTGTTTCATATATAGATGCAAATCATTTAGAAACATTAAAACTAATGTAGGCCCTAGGATAGATCCTTGAGGGACGCCCGATTTAATGTGTGCTGGTCTAGACGTACCAGTATTACTTTCCATTACTTGATGACGGTCCATGACGTATGAAGCAAATAACTTGAGAGTAGAATCTCGGAATTTATAAATTGAAAGTTTCTTTATAAGGATAGAATGGTCGATTAGGTCGAAAGCCTTCCTAAAATCTAGGAAGAGTGTGCCAACGATATCCCCTTTGTCGATACAGCTCATCCATTGGTCGATTAATTTGATTAATGCTGTTTGACAGCTGTGATTAGGTCTGAATCCAGACTGGTTTTTGTGTATTAAATCATATTTATTTAAAAAACCCATTAGATGTTTGTTTATATGTTTTTCGAAGATCTTCGATATTGTTGGCAAAATAGAAATGGGTCTATAATTTGTTGGGTCAGATTTCGATCCACCCTTATGTATGGGAAATATTTTTGCTGTCTTAAGATGAGACGGGAATGAGGCCGTTTGAATACTTTTGTTGATGAGTGAGGCAATCGACGGTGACAGAATGTTTGCCGCCATTTTAAGTATCCTTGGGCCTAGCCCATCGACACCGGTGGCTTTAGTGGGGTCAAGTGCATGTAAAAATGCATTCACCTCCTCAGGCGTGATATAAGGCACGGTAAAATTAACATGTGATGGGACCTTAGATTCAATATATGTTTTTAGTTTATTTAGATCTGGATGATCCGCAGGGTCGTTTCCAAAACTGAACTGGTCGCACACTGAGGCAAAAAATTCGTTTAATTTGAATGCTATATCTTTTGAGTCTGTATATGTTTGGTCGTTTATCAAACTTTCATCAGGTAAAGTGTTTTGTGCTGAATTAGCCTTATTGTTTAGTGATCGAAAATGTTTCCATATCTTTCTCGTGTCTTTTTGAGATGCTATTGATTCCGAAAAATGCGCTTTTTTAGCAGCACGAATGAGATTTCTCGTTTTATTGCGGTATTCTTTAAATTTTGACCAGTTTTTTGACCGTTTATAATGATCTCGCAGTTTTCGCGCGTCCCGTATATCCGGTGTAAACCATTCTGGCATACGCTTTGATTTTACCCGTCTTGTTTTCAGTGGGGCGTGCCTATCTAAATGATTCTGAATAACTGAAAACCACTTTGTAAAGTCGTCATCTACGTGACTTTGAGATGCTTCAAACGACTCTAAACCAGAACCCAGATCATCTAAAAATGAAGATTCATTAAAATGTTTAAAACATCTGTAAGTGGTTGAAATGTGATTAGTTTTAGCAACTTTACTATTAACCTTTCTTGAGAAGCATACAGGAAAATGGTCACTTATAGCATATGATGGAACAAAACAATCGATAATATTTTCAGGATTTGAGGTATAGATGTGATCAATAATTGTGGCTGTCAATGGAGTTATGCGAGTGAAATCCGTGACTAGCTGGGTAAGATCAAACAATTGGATCAGCTGGAGCCACTTGGTATTTGAGCATGACCTGTAATCAATATTAATATCACCCATTAGGATAAGTTCAAGACCAGAAGATTGTGCTACTGACAATTCTGCTTCCAACTTATCAATCCAATCGGATGTAGCGTTTGGAGGTCGGTATGCTGTACAGATTAGAAATGGCTTGGAATTTGGCATGGAAATCTCAGACCAAATCGTTTCTATATTTGATATTTCGATTTCCGGCCTTCGTTTACAAGTAATGGAGTTTCGAAAATAAAGGATTAACCCGCCTCCGGATTTATCCTGTGTGTCAGACCTGTCTTTTCGTATATGACTAAAGCCATTTATAGTCACTTGATTACAGGATATGCTTGGGTTCAAAAACGTTTCACAGATCCCAATTATATCTGGGCCATTTTTTTCTGCCATTGCTATCCCTTTTTCGTCAATTTTGGGCAATAAATGCCTTATATTTAAGTTTGCTATATGTAGCCCCTTGGACCTGTAAATGAATTCTGAGGTAAGACCTGTTTTACTTTCATTTGACAGCATAGGTGTCGCAACATCACTAAGGGAGCATATACTATCATCGTTACAATGCGATATTGTATTGAGTTCACTGAGAGGAGCCGTGGGCTGGCAGACTGTCTGGCTGCTGCTAGGAATTTCAGATAGGACATTGAACGCATTTGAAGTGGGCACTGTATAGATCCCATATGGTTTCATACGCTCCGTGTCTCCCTATGGGTAATATCTTTCCTGCCGCCCAGTGCTCCTACCATTGAACCAACACTCGCGGGTTTCATGACCGTCTCTCTGACATATATGACAAAATCTTTTTCTAGACTGCCTTCCCTGAGAGTAAGCTCTGGTTCTGTAATTACGGGTTCCACCAACATGCACCCGTCGTGAACCTGACTGTGACTCATTCAATCGCCGGTTCGCCAAAGAGGTTTGGCGTGGACTGGTGATATGATGAACTCTATTAATATTGGATAGAAGTTTTTTGAGTCCATATGAATTTAGGTGAATTTTATCCCTCAAAAAATAGGAGTCAGGTATATCACCGGATGCAAGTAGGAAGTCCCCGTAATTATCTATATAGTCTATTTCGTATGAATCACACAGAGATTTTAGCCGATCATTATATGGGCTCAGATCGACAGTTTTTCTGGGTAATAACCCTGAGACGATTACTCGTCTATCATTTGACAAAAGTTCAGTTAGAAGTGATTCATACTGTTCAGCAAAAGTTTCGATATCAGTGCCGTTGTCGTGAAATGAATGCGAATGCCACAAAAATCATACATGACAAACGTTAAAAGGCAAAACAAAGGCGTTGTCATTAACGAAAGAACACAACACGCTTAGCAATTACCCCCTTCTCCTCAGCGTGACGACTGTCCGAGCAGAAAGGGGGTCAGCAGGCCCAAACACGACACACACACGCAATGAGAATGAACTAACCGTCGGACTGCAGACCCGCATCCCGCAAGCGGTTCCAAACTGTTTGACACTCTGATGGTATTCTTGAAATATTTTTTTTTCAAAAAAGTTGAATTTGAAAAAAGAAGACGACAAAAAGCATTCAAAATTACCTAGGGGGCAAAGATTTTAGGCAGGAAAGAAACAAAAGCAAGGCAACAAGCTTTCTGTTACTCAGCGAGAGGATTGCCAAGCTTGTACAATGTTAAATACGATGACCATCTTGCTTTACTTTGTTTGTCTTCCTAGTGTCTCGTGAGTGTTGTGTGGATTTTCCTCTCGATGCCACAGGTTTGGCAGCAGTTTGTGATTATGGTATTTCCTGATCATACTCCCTCACTATTTTTGAACTCTTAGTACATTAGTGCTCATGTATTATTGAATATATTAAACGAGTCGGGGAAAACGGATAAAATTTGAGATTTTTAAGCAGTGTGTTTAATATATAGAGGATCTTACATGTACATGAGTGCTCATGTCTTATTGAATTTATTAAAAAGAGTTGACAAACCCATTGCACCGCGAGGAAGAGCCACACAACCATCACAAGACACCAGGAAGATAAACTAAGCAAAGCAACGAGCTCTCTCTTCCCCATCAAGATGATTGCAAAAATAGAATTGGCATAAAGTAACGTACAACAAAACATAGAACAATTACAGACTCCCACAATGAGAGTAACAATAAATAGAAAGTCAACAACAACAGAACCACCGCCTTAGAACGGACAGCAGCCTAAGTCACTGGGGGGGGGGGGGGGGCTTAAATGCATTTATTTTATTGGTACCAAATCTTCGCCCTAGATTCTGCTGTTGTTGAAGTACAAGAAATGTTCAGCTCGCATGGAAGCCTTCTAACTAATGCAATGTATCATCATGGAGAAACACGCTAATCAATTTAACACACTATGATGAAATAAAGAAAAAGGCTCTAGATTCACAGATAGTCTGAGCTAAAGAAAACCTCAAGTTGAGCCACGGTGGGTCCAGCTACCGATAATCATCAGGCACCAACCCACGGCTTAAAGCTTTACATCAGAGCCGTCATAGAATCTGAGGCCTGACCCACCGTCGTGCACTTAAAGAGGAAACCATAGCTATTAACCGTGATTGGGTTTAAAACCAGGCACGCAGACTGTCGCATGACATCCAAGCTATATCCAGTCTTTATATAACGTTTGATAATCTTTTCTTAATTAATCACTAAAATTAGGTTTTCCAACAATTCTTTTGAATTTATAAGCTAAATCACCATAGAATATAGGTTCTGATATGCCTTGTTGCAGAAGAGTTTTAACCCAATACTGTATTCAACAAATAACTCTAAGTGACCGTGGTAGAATTTAGAAAATGCTTTTCGAATTTTATGATATCTATAATCTTGTTTTAATAACTTAGCAGTTAAAAATAAGTTTCTGTTGTTAAAGTCATTAACATTAGAACACACTCTTGCAAACCGAACAAGCTGAGAAATATATACACCTTGGGAAGGGGGGGGGGGGCGAGGAACGTCCCCACCAAATTTATAAACTATTTAAATATCCATAAAATAAATACAGGGTCTGATATGCCTTGTTGCAGAAGAATTTTTTAAAAATAAATATTGTATTTAACAATCAACTCTGAGTGTCTGTAAAAAATTTAGAACAAGCTTTAGGAAGTTTATGGCATCGATAACCATGTTTTAATAACATAGAAGTCAAAATTTTGTTTCTGTTGTTGAAGTCATCAGAACATACTCTTGCAAAACGAATAAGTTGCGAAATGTATACACCATAGGAAGTGGGGGGGGGGGGCAGGAACATTTCTATCAAGAAATGGAAAATTAACTATTTCAAAAATAAAATCGTCCCGTTTATCAACCATTTTAGATGAAACTATGCCATTCGTTATGGACTAGTCCAAGTCCCAAACGGGGGCTTCAGTATATGAGGAAATAACCTTGTTTAACTGAAGTTCAGTCTTACCATTTGCTGGAAATAAGGATAATCAGCATTAAGCAAGTCATCTAGATATATTGAGATCGTGCAAATTGCTTCATTAACATCTGTTCGTAGACAACATAAAGTCGCTCTCATATAAAAACAAAAACAAATCTGCAACAAGAGGAGCCTATAGCTTAATATCTATTTACAATGGCATACATACAGTATGTTGTCATGAAACACCTCAGTGAAAAAGTCAGACTGATTTATCCATAAACAGAACAGGAATGACTCTGTGTGTAAGACATTTATAGATAAGAGTCAAAAACCATGTACCACATACTTATTTACTGGAAACGATGAGATATTCTAAACCCCAATTTTTTGCAAACGCAACACTTTCATCTAAAGTTTTATGCTGCATACATTATATTTCCATAGCAAAACCTTGGCTTTCTGCCAAAAAAAAATATACTCACATTAAATACCCCCACCCCTAAACTCTAAGGTCCTGGAATTTATATGCAATATTTTTCAAATATATTTATTTTGTTAGGTGCACCGAATGTCAGGTTTTGATTAAAGCGAAAAAAATACAGTTTGTTATTTATACAGAATCGTAGCCATATACTCTCAAAATTTGGGCAAATTGAATAGGAGACTGCAAGAGGTCCTCTCAAACTGTAAATGCTTTTTGATGAAGAAGTAAAGCGCTCATCTGTTCAATTTGATACAGCGAGTTTCAGGAAATTTACCGATATGAATTCACTTTAGGAGCCTCCTTCAAACGTGTGCCTTGTACTTCGCATCTATCTTAACGTTACACCTTTCTTTCAGAGAAATCAATTATTCCTCCATTGGCGGATTCAGGTTGGGTTCAGGAGAATCGCTCAAACCCCCTTCCGCCCCCAGCTTTTTAATATCCCATGAAGAAAAAATAATTTGGTCTCATTATTATTTCAATTTCATGGGATATTTAATAAAAATGAGATAAAATCAGCAAAGCGAAACCCACACCTTTATACACATGAACCCCTTTCCAGAAATCCTGGACCCGCCCCTGACTATCGCATGCATTTCTAAAATTTCATCTTTTTTGTTTGTTTGTGTTTATGTTTTACGTCCCAGTTAATAATGTTTTAGGCATGTCGATACATTTTCCTATCTTCTTGCGTTGTACCAGTACAAAGCAGAATTTAAAGTTTAATTTTTAATTTGTTGTCAGTTCATTCTTGAATGTATTGGATCAGTGCCGCTGTATGATTTCACTGCAAAATTTCATATGAGGGCAGAACTGACATTATGGATACCAGCAATTCAGAAATGTTTAACATTGATTTTTTATTGAAGAAAAAAAGGCGGAACGACATATCTCCATATTGGCACCTACTGTCCTGTCAGCCAAGAGTGACGGTGACGTCATGTTTTGTTTACAAGGTTATCAGGGACTTAGAATCGATCTATCCACAGGATAGGATTAATACACAAGTGATAGATCGATTCGCGTTAGCTCAAGTGGTGTGTACAAGTTAATGCTTCACTGAACTGTTAACAAAATATTACGTCACTGTCACTCTGGGTTTGCACGACAGTACAACCCTCTTTCTAAGTTGGTATACTAAGACAAACGATTCTGTTACGTCTTAGCCATACCTACAAAAGAGATGCCTTTTTTTGCATACGAATGATTCCGCCATTGGGTACGTTTTAACTTGTATATTTATCGGACTTACATGTAAAGCCACTGGCCTTCTGCCAACTACATGTGTTCAAGTCACCGGAATTAATCTAATCGTGATTTTATTCAAGTTTTATCAGGGCCTTGACCTATTTTATCGGTTAATTGGTAAAATAGTTATACCAGTAAGATCATGTGAAACGGGTTACATGTATCTAATGTTGTAAAGATTGAGTTGTTCTTTTTCAACCCAGGTTATAAACAAGGAACGTTTCTACAACGTTTGCTCTTAGGCTGTAGCCTAATCCGAGTTTGCTCTGACGTTTTAGTGGCTTTTCTTTATTTGATATTTGCCACTACCGTCAGAGCAACTTAGCTATCGAAAATCCAGAATTCTCCCAGCCAGTCGTAGCTGGGCACTTTCAATGAAAAATATGGTAATTGAATATATAAACATTTAAAATAGCGTCCAGTTAAACAAAATGATATTTTTCATTTAAATCTTACAAAGATGGAAATTATCCACACCTATTGTAGCCTACCCTCTGTACACATATAGTTGGTGATTAAGCTGTATTCATTACCCATCACTTCCCATTAATCACTTAAGAAGCGAAACTTCTTTTATTTTTCAGTTGTATATTCATTTGTCTTATCACTTAAGCAGTTATCTAATGAATACATCATTCATTTGTCAATATCTTTGGTAAAAATACCCAATTTTTGATAGGTGAAGAAAATTCTCGATTTTGGTAATAAGAGTTACTCTGATGTTAGTGGCAAATATCAAAATATGGAAAAGCCACTTAAACATCAGAGAAGGCTCGGATTAGCTGTAGCCCAGCCCAGAGTATCTCGTAAAAAGTCATCGATGCTTACCCCAAAAGTAGCAAAGCTGATTTTTTTGCACAAAGACTATTTTGAACATTCGGTTATACAAAACCACTATTAGCTTAGTACTGGGTCAACCCAGGAAAACCCGTCCCTGTTTCACTGAAAGATTGTTGACGGGACGTAAAGAATCAAACAAACAAATACAAAACCACTGTATGGCAATTCGTTGCGAATTGCCGTTTATGCGAAATTTGTATGGGAACCCGTTTTCCTTTAAAATCGTAATAATGATTTAAACGCAATGTTAAACATGTTATCATAGCAAATGGGATTGTAAATTGTATCTGTTCTGCCCCATATATACTATTGTATGTTATGAGGAGGGGGAACATATTTTGATTTGCCTTATGTTTAAAATCTAGCTGGAAAACACAGACTGTCTATGCTATTCGAAGTTTGTGTTTGTTCGTTTCGGTTTGTTTTGTAGTCTTCATGACAAAAAGGAATATGGCAATTATTTTGTTATTAGCCGAGAGGCAAATATGCTTGCAACACCAAAAAATGAAAATTGAAATAATATACTCATTATTTAATCCATGTCGCGAAAACAAACATAGGTACCCCATCAACAAAAAAGGAAAAAGTAACATCCCACACAAGGCTACAAGAGGATAAGAAACTATTCTGTGCACAATAAGTTTAGCAATTGTTTTGTATGGGTGAGCCAATCCACTTCAAATCTCAAGTTTCATTTGCTGTCATGAAGATACAATCGACGATCATCTGATAAAATACAGAATTACCAAACGCAGCGGCTGTGTTCAAGTGACGTTGAATTTAAATACTAGCGGGTAATGTGATTATTTCTGATCATTGAGGGAAGCCAAAATCATTTCTAAGCGATTGTTTGGTCACTAATAACCAAAAAAACATAGCTAATGCTGCAATTTTCTGAACTTTCGCAGAGAAATAAAGGACCCAGTTTTCACAATTTGACGTTTTAATTAATGTTTTACGTTATCGCCTTTAAACGGTGTTTCTAGTCGTGTTTTTGAGCCACATTGACAAGTAAAACTGCTTGTTGCCTTCCAACACATTCAGACAAATAATGTTGAATGAAACATCTTCACGGCTACAGAACACGAACCAAAAATAAAATCTAACGTCAGCGTTATCTTGCAAATGCGTCGCACCATTTTCCAGTAACTTAAGGTTTTAATCAACCATAAGATGAGTTACATTGTAAGCCTATGACATCTTTGCAAACTGAGTCTCTGCTGAATTGAAACTCCAATTAACATTAGAGCCCTGCAGCGTTATTTTGACTACGTTGAAATTCTGCATTTACAATAATATTTACCATTAACAAAGTTATTTTCAACTCACTATTTTTAAAATATTACATGTATTTTATAACATCTAAAATGCTATACTGAGGGAAAAATGTTTAGCAATTATTTATAATGGGGGTTTCCATAGGCGATCTTTGAAGCATTAGATCTTTTTAATTGGAAGGTTTGCAAACATGTCAGTTGTTTGAAAATGACCTAATGGCTACCCGCAAGTGGTCAGGAGAAACAAATTCCGACTTCATAGTGAGGATTTGATCTGCTAAGCATTTTAATTTCAAACGTTATTCAATTGAAAGGGAGGTAATTTGGAAAAATACGATTTTCAACTAAAAACTGTACGAAAAGTGTGAACATAACATTCAGTTTTAAAACGTTTTTCACTTTCTTGCTTCTGGATCTAAACATTTGACAGAAAAATGAAACTTTTAGTCGAAAACTATTCACACTGTTGCCAGATAAGCTGTTTTAGCAAGGGGGCATAAAATCAGACTTTACATTCTGTGAAATGTCAACCTGTTAATGTAATCGTACTCATGAACGTTTGTCAACATATATTTTTGACACTATGAAATTGAAAGTCCTTTTTCTTCTAAACTGTGAATCTTCAAAGTATAATGCTAAACTTTTTTCCCTCAGTATATATGCACAATCACCAAGGAGAATTCGTAGCATAGTGGATGAATTGTTTGTCCACTGTCATAGAGGCTGCGAGTTCGAACCCCGTCACCGTACCTTGTTTTTTTGTGTGTGTGTTTTTACGATTTTATATTTTTATCAATTTATTTATTTATTTAAAGATATAATTCATAATTATTTCCAAACCATTTGGGTTGCTGAATATAGCTTTAATGACAGCAAACAATGCATACCATATTGAATTAATGCATTCAGTGGCATCTCACATATGCGTTTTCATGTTTGATAATGTCCCATTTTATGGACACTTTGTATAAATGTTAAAACTGTTTACTTAAATGATACATGTGAATAAATGATACAATAAAAATGCTGAAAAAGAAATGAAAGCATTGATGGGATTCGAACTTGCGCATAATGGAAAATAAATGTATTTTCTGCTGCCAGCGACTCTACCTACTGAGCTATACAAGCTGATATCAAATAGTTTTCAAAACTACACCTGGCTGCTGAACATGCTAGCCTAATGTTTCGATTTTAATGTTACAAACAAGCAAATGTAAACATGGCCATTAAATCTTGGCAGGACTATAGAAGTTTAATCAAAAGATGACTACGTTTTGCGTCATTGATGGCAGCTGTTTTTTCAGCATGAATTCTCTATCACATCTGTCACATAACCAATAGTTTTTATAGGCTTATGATGCATGAGGAAGATGTTAGACCACCAAACGAAAATCCACATGCTCACATTTTAGCATTACTTACAACGGATGTGAATTTTGCTTACTGTCAACTCTGTAATTCATGCTTTCCCCCAAAAAATGCCTATTTAAAGGACGGCGTCTGTAAATTCGTGGTTTCATTTGCCTAGGATCCTGTTCTCGTCATTGCAATTGAAATTGTACGATATTGCACAAAGATGAGCACAAACAGATGCGAGACTTAAGAAATTGCTAAACTTAGTGCATAGTATATATCCAAATGACTTGTATAATAAACAATGCACATGGCAGGAATAAAAAAGTGTGTGTTTTCAGCCTATAAACACAGCTAATTATACTTGCATAAATTGATTGAAGTCTATTTTAACAGAAAAACTAATTCTTTCCAATCCTCCATGAGTCATCACCGGGAGGATAAAAGGTACATGTCACTTTTGGAAGCTGCAAAATGTCGAAAGCTGCAACAATGAAAGTAAGAAAGGCGGCAAAGATCAGGAGTCGATACAATCAAGTACTTAACCTGACCCAGGATACCACATGGGAAAGTGACAAAAACACAATTAAACACCACAAACAAGAGCCAATAGGTCAGCCCTTTCCCAGCAGGTGGTCACAAGGCAGCAATGAACAGGCGTGAAAGCATGACAAACATAAGGCATAAATAACACAAATGATCCACAAAAGAAGTACCGCCTTGGAACAGTCAGTAAAAATATTTTACTGGAGGGCTTAAAACAGTTTCATGGCGCCAGTTTCAGCTGCATTATATATCCCCACCATAGTTTTTAATTGTGTTTAATCTATTTTTTGTCTTTGTCTTTTTCTTTTCCTATGTTCTCTTTTTCTTTTTTTGCTACTTTTTCTTTCAGATTTTTCGCACATTTCTAACAGAGTTATGGCCCTTGATTGACGTCAGAATTTCGTTTGCGCTCAATATCTTTAGAACAAATTGACATGATTTTACCAATTTTTATGTATTCATATTGACAAGATCTAGCTTGGGACTGTTACCTGTAATTTCTTTTTGGTTTATGTCAGAATTTCGTGTACGCTCAATATCTTTAGAACAAATGGATATATTTGACCAAACATTGCATTAACCTTAATATTTACAAAATCTAGGTTGATATTGTTACCTGTCATTTTTCACAAGTTTGTATCAAAAGTATGGCCCTTGGATGATCTCAGAATTTCGTTTCCGTCCAATATCTTGAGAACAAATTATGGAACTTCACCAAATGTTATATATACACGTATATTGACAAGATCTGGGTTGGGATTGTTACCTGTCATTTTTTGCTTATATGTAGCAGATTTATGGCCCTTGTTTCATGTCAATATTTCTTTTCCGCTCAATATTTTTGGAACAAATAAACTTTATTTGACCGAATTCTGTATATGCATTCGATATCGACAGCTTTGAGATTTTTCAGGGGATCCGAACCAGTTATTGCTAAGAAACCCTATATGTTTGTGATTGTCAGGTGGTATCCGGACCCCTGCCTCCCTCCTTCTCTTGATCCGCGCATGAACACCTTCCCCAGCAAGATGATTTCAATACTAGGAAAGACACTAATAACATCATAAAACAAGAATAAAATACAAAACCCCAGACACGGTAGGAGCAACAATTAACAGTTGATCAACAACAACTGATTCACCACTTTAGAGTGGACGACAGCCGAGGCCTCTGGGTGGGGATATTATATTTTTGTGGGTGGGGTTGGGGTAGGGGGCTTAAATATATTCTACCAGTCAAATCTAAATTTGCCCCAGATATTTGCGATGCTATTAAAAATGTTTTTCTCGCATGGAAATCCAGGATCTAGTCCCAGCATGAATGACTGGGTCGTATATCATCATTTTTAAACTGGAACAAAATAAATAGCCAAAGGGTATTTTGCATATCTTTCGACAGTATGTCAGTGATACATGCGTGTTCTTTCCATATTTGGTGTAATCGGCTTCAAGCTAGCCACAAAAAAGAAGAAATGTTTTTGTGACATATTTTGACAGTGATGATAAAGTGAAGGCGATACTGTTAAACACTTTTGTTTCATGACTTTGCCGCCTTTCCTTTGATATATGCTGTTCATTAATTTCACACGAAAATTTGCAGATGGGTACTTAATGTCAAAAAATCTACAAATGTATCTGGCCTATATGGAGAACTGGGTAGGGTACCACTCGTAATCCACAGGGAAAACAGTATGAACTGATATTGGATAAAGCTTCTTATCTCTGGTGAAAATTTCAAACCCAAGAAAGTATATATTATGTTAAAGAATGATGCAGATAATAATATAATATATAATGGCTTAAACTGGGCGTATCAAATTAAATGCATTTTAGATATTATCAGCCTCAACTATATTTAAATTGACCAGTTTTTCCTAGATACTGTGTCATTCGCGTTAATAAAACAAAGATTAATAGATATGTACCAGCAGACCTGGTACGCATCTATTAATAATTTAAACAGACCAGAAACGAGGTCGGTATCAAAACATAGACCTAAAGGAAAGACTTTTGCAATTTCTGTAGTGGCAAACATGTAGAAAGTGAATATCACTTTCTACTAGTTTGCCTGTTCTACAGGGAACTATGAAACAAATATATGAAGTCGCATTACTGCCTTTCCCCAACATCGAATAAATTTGACAATTTGATGTTAGCAGCTAACCAAAGAACAATTTTGAATCTTGCAAAAAATATTTATTTTATACTGAGCAGTGAAATCAATGCATATAAATAAAACAAATAAAAGTGATATCAATCACTAGTGTAATGATATGATATCACTAGTAATTGATATCTGCCTTTATTTTCACTGTAGGGTTTTGTGGATGACCTCTGACTTTTCCATTCACTTAATGCATTTCACTTCAAAACTTCAAACGCCAATAGGTTTGTTTTTTTTTATTTATGAACGAAAACATCAAGTGTGGGTATGCATTTTCTTAGTTAGGACGTGACGAGTATTTTGGTACCAAAACTATTTGGGTTTGCTAAAATTTTTCTTTTTTGTATTTTCAGCCTCTCCTTTTTTTCTGATTTCAATTGCATGTAGCCTATAAAAAGAGTAAGATAAAAAGAAACGTAACGTTTTTTTCGGTAAATACAAAATACATTTGATCTTGTGAGTTGAAAACATCATATTTTTCACTCATGCTGCACACTCGTGAAAATTCTGATGTTTTCAAATCACTCGATGAAATATATTTGATTTTCACCTCAAAAAAAAGTAAATATCCTCGATATATTATGCTTCTGAGGTAAGGAGAAATAGCCAAGTAACATGATTTATCCCTGATGTTTACTAAATCTCCATCAAAGAGCATGGCGATGTCAGTAGCTAATAAGGGACAATGTTCCTCAGGAGTTTCTGAAATCATTTGTACACCAGGCTGTTTGTGATAACTGTACATTATGTATGTATTTTCCTCACTACTCTATATATGTTATTGTAGGCTATAAGCATTGGTATGTGTGCTTAATGCTGAAATAAAAGTATAGTATAGTAATTTTGACAAGACCAGTCAAAGGCGGAGCTTATAAATGACTTGAACATCTGATGAATAAATTAAAGGATAATTGTTTAATTGGTCATGGCACAAGTATTTTATTGTACAGGTACTCGTGAATATACAAATATTCGCTATTGTAGGGGGAAACTCGTCTACGACTCGTCCCGCCTACATGAGCGAATATTTGATTATGCACTGTCGTAAATTGTACAATAAAGCTAACATATTTGGCGGGTATTTGTATTTGGTGCTATAAACACAAATCACCAAAATACGAGACCGCGAAATACAGCTTCGAATTCAGTTACACAACAAGACATTCTCAGACTAGTATTTTGGAATCTGTATCGATAAACCAACTTTTGAACAGTAGAGAATGTTTCACCGTCGCGGAAAACATGTCCTAAAAGGGGTTACTATTAAGTAATAGATAAAGGATTCTTTTCCGAGGGTTTCTTGTTTAACAGAAAGCCGAGGAAGAATCCTTTATTTAGCTTGTAGTATGGCGCAGGCGCAAATAAACACGTGTTACTGACACCTGACAAAATTTACATTTTTTCCTCCCTGCATCCGGCCTAAGCTGTCAATTATATTACATTTACATACGGGTCAATTTGTCGCTATACAGGAAGTTACCGCCTACATCGCTGTTCAACTAAAATTGGAAGTTAGAGTACGGTTTTAAGCTCCTCCTTCGTCGTTATTCTAGGGTGTCTGATTTAAACATCAGCAAAGATCAAAGAAAAAAATATCAGCCATACTACAAAGGAAAGTAGATGCTCCCAGGTAGCATAGTCTTTCTTAAGCATTCTTTCCTTTAGAATAGCCCCTATGAAAATAGACGCCAAAAGTCAGACTTTTAAAATTGCCAAACATTGATGCCGCGAGTAACAAGTGTTTTACAGTAGTTAATGCAATTAATGCACTGAAAATATCTACATGGACGTAGTGATGTCCAAGTATGCATTTTTCAGCGTAAGATTGTGAATATATTCTAATCCATAAGCAAGACACATTGATCCTTGCTAAGTATATATCCAAACATAACTGGAAATTTGTTGACTGGGACAAAATCAAATCAAACAAACAACAAGAATCAGAAACAAAAGTTTCCCTTTTCTACATGTTTGAAAAAGAGAGAATTTGTGACCTTGACCTTCAGATTTAAATTTGTGATCCTTTTTGGCTTTTCTGTCATTAGTAGATATATCATTCTCTATAACGCTATCATTTTTCTTATCATCTTCTGCAATACGTGTAGGTTATAAATCAAATATTACAATTATAAATGAATTCAGTGGAACGAGCGTAGCGAGTGAACAATTTAATTTATTTATAATTGTAATATATGATCTATTACCTACGTATAGTTTTCTCCTATCCTTTCCTTTGGAAATTGTCGCAGATTTGCTTAATGATTTACTTAATAGATATTACAAAATATGTAATTAAGTTGGCCAAACATTTAAATAAACTGATTGGTTGTGAAGCACAGGAAGGGGTGGAGTAAACTATAATAACCAATATTAGTTCAAATTAGCTAACTGTCCCTGTTTTTCTCCAATTTTGAAAATAGATGCTTTGGGACTTTGACATTAACATTCAGATATAAATTATTGATCCATATTGGTGTGGTACTTGATCGTATAGATTCCTGATTATTTGCATTCTTACTTACTTTGCTATCAATAGTAGATACAATATTCTCTATATACATATTATTTATTTTAAATACTTACAAATATTGGTCCAAATTAGCTAAAATTCCTGATTTTCTCCATTTTTGAAAATATAGATTTTGTGACCGTGACCTTCAGATTTTAGTTATTGATCCATTCTGGTTTTGCTGTTAAAAGTATATACATAAACCTTTATTACCATATTATTTATTTTCTTATCATCTTCTGCAATACTTACCAACATTTGCTCAATTAAGCTGAAAATCCATGTTTTTCTACAATTTCGAAAATATAAATTTTGTGACCCTGACCTTCAGATTTAAATTATTGAGTCATTTGGGTTTAGCTATCAATAGAATATACCTAATTCATAGAAGATACATAATTATCTTTAACCATATTATTAATTTTCTTATCGTCTGCAATACTTACCAATATTGGTCTCATTTAACTAGAAATTCCTGTTATCGTCCATTTTTTGAAAATAGAGATTTTTTTACCTTGACCTTGGCCTTCATATTTCAATTCCTGATCTAATCTGGTTTTGCTATCAATAGTAGATACATTATCCTCTATTACCATATCATTTTTTTCTTATCATCTTCTCCAATACTTACCAAAATTGGTTCAAATAACTGAAAATACATGTTTTTCTACATTTCGAAAATAGAGATTTCGTAACCTTGATATCGACCTTCAGATTTAAATAATTGATTCATTTTGGTTTAGCTATCAATATTATATACATAATTCTATATGCCCATATTATCAACTTTCTTTGTCACCTTCTACAATAAGCACCAATTTTGATTCAAATAAGCCGAAACTCCCCGTCTTTCTAAATTTTTGAAAATAGAGATTTAGTGACCTTGGCCTTCGGATTTAAATTCTTGATCCATTTTGGTTTAGCTGTGAATAGTAGATGCATTATTCTCTATAACCATATTATTTATTTTCTTATCATCTTCTGCAATACTTAGCCAAAATTGGTTCAAAAAGCTGAAAATCAATGTTTTCTACAATTTCGAAAATAGAGATTTCGTTACCTTGACATTGAACTTCAGATTTAAATTATTGATTCATTTTGGTTTAGCTATCAATAGAATATACATAATTCTCTATTACGATATCATTAATTTTCTTTGTCACCTTCTGCAATACCTTCCAACAACGATTCAAATCAAATGTTTGAAAATAGAGATTTTGTGACCCTGACCTTGAGATTTAAATTCTAGATTAATTCTGGTTTTGCTGTCAATAGTAGATACAATATCCTTTAAAACCATATTACTTATCTACTTATCATCTTCTGCAATACTTGCTAAAATTGGTTCAAATTAGCTGAAAATCCCTATTTTTACATTTTTGAAAATAGAGAATTTATATCCGTGACCTTGGCCTTCATATTTTAATTTCTCCATCCATCAATAGTTGACATGTGCTGTGTGTAAGCATGCTGATGGTTTTCTTGAGGACCGTTGCAAAAAATTCAAAACAACTGCTTAATATGTATAATTTTGCAGTTTTTACAAAATTGACATCTTGCCAAATTTCCCAATTTCGTATCATTTAAACGTACCAATTTAGTTAATTCAATATCGCATACTTACTTTAAAAACTATATAATGACACGCAAAAAAGCAACACAATTTGGCAGATTTGGCAATTTTTCCTGTCAATTTCTGTGCCATTATAATAGGATCAATTAATATCCGTTTCCATGGTAACGAACTACATATCGAAGAGTTTTACACCTGCTCTGTATGTTTTCGGTGACATCTGACATGTAAACAAAAATTATGAAAATCCCAGACATAGCGTGGCTAACATTTTTGAGTCTTACAGAGAATCCATGTTAATATTTGTTTTAGGTGGTCAAATGAGCATTTAGATGGTTCTTTAGAGTACAAACATCACATGAGCCGCGACATGAGAATTTCAACAATGTGGTATGTGCGACCAGCAAAGGCTCAGATCAACCTGCGCATACGCGCAGTCTGATCAGAGCCTTTCCTTGTCATTTGATTATTCTACGATCGTTAAGCTACTGACTGAACCTCATTTGCAGGTTTTAAGCTTAAAAGGAGGCTGTACAAGCTCGTCTGAGTATACACTTGTCAAAATGCCATATTGTTGGAAATCACAGGTCGCTGCTCAATTATATTTTAGTTTGAGAAGTATATATTTTTCATTAAAATCTCTTATCTTGGCTTTTCATCATTGCTACTTTTGTAGACATATGCAGGGCAATAAAATATAATTAAATCTTACTATTCTGTGATTTGTTCATATCCCGCACGCTATCACGAATAGACATATGAAATGTCACCATAAATAGTAAGTGTGTTAGATCACGAAATAACACAATCACACACTGTAGACAAACCCACGGCACCATGAAGAAGAGCCACATAACAGAACGGCACCGCGATAAAGAGCCACATAATATTAACAGTCACAAGTCATCAGGAAGACACTAAAAGTAAAGAATCTCTCTCTATCTCTTTCTCTCTCTCTCTCTCTCTCTCTCTCTCTCTCTCTCTCTCGTCCCCATCAAGATGATTGCAAAGCTATAAAAGACAATACGTACTGAATAACAAAGCAGACTTCACGAACAAAGGAAGCAAAAATAAACAATGAATAAATTACAACAGAATCATCGTCTTAGAACGGACAACAGCCTAAAGCAGTAACTGGGAAACTGTTGTTGTTGATTCATTGATTAGTGTTTAGATATTTGGACGATATTTTAAACATTAATAATGTTTGTTTTGACAATATGGTAAGTCAAATATACCCTTCAGAGCTCCAACCTAGTAAAGCTAATACCTCTGATATCGAAACCGCATTTTTAGACTCGCATTTGACAATTTCTAATGATACTGTTTCTACCAAAATTTATGATAAACGTAACGACTTTGATTTTGAAATTGTTAATTTCCCATTTTTAGATGGTGATGTTCCTCGCTCTACATCCTATGGAGTCTATATTTCTCAGCTCATTCGTTTTGCTAGAGCATCTAGCTATGTTACTGACTTCATCACTCGCAACAAATTGCCAACTCAGAAACTTCTAAAACAAGGCTATTGGTATCATAATCTTCGCAAAACTTTTTTCTAAATTTTATAGACGATACTATGATTTGATATCTAAATTCAAAGTTGGACTTAAATCTCTCTTGCACCAAGGACTTTCTGAACCTGAATTCTATGGTGACTTGGTGTATAAACTGAAGAAGATTGTTGGCTCTAAAAAATAATTTTTCAGCGCAGTTCATTACAATAATTTCCCATTATAAAAAGATTGGCTATAAAAGTATTGTATTGCAACAGACTGCATGCTTTGTGGTCAACCCAATCACGGTTGGCAACTTTGGTTTCCTCTTTACTGCACGCCGGTGGGTCGGACTTCAGACTCTATGATGGTTCCGTTATATTGATGAGATGGTAGGGGCCTGATACTTTGGCTGTTTGTCGGGCCCACCGGGGTTTACCTGTTGGATTTCTTTTGCTCCGGTATTCAGTTTTATATACTAACTGTTGAGTCCTTATCTTTGCTTTATCTCCTTGTTATATCTGGATTTATATGTTCTAGGAGATGATCGTTGATAAGTTAGGGGTCTTTCATGCAAACCAAATATCTATGTGCCTGGATCCACATCTGAATTAAGGTTGAGGCTGGCGCGCCGTGAAACCGATTTAAGCCCTTCAGTAAAATATTTTACTGACCGTTCAAAGGCGGTACTTCTTTTGTTGATCTTTTATGTTTTTTTTTCTGAGTTGCGTTTGCTATGCCTTTGTGCGTGTCTTTTTATATGTGCCTTGTGGTGACCTGCTGGGAAAGGGCTGACCTCTTGGCTCTCGCTTGTGGTGACTAACTGTGAGTTTGTCATTTTCCCATTGGTACCCTGGGTCAGGTGTGGTACTTGATTGTATCGATTCCTGATCTTTGCACCCTTACTTACTTTGCTCCCGCCTCAGGAGATCTTTGTTTTTGACCCTTGTCTTGTTATGCAATACTGTGTGTCCTTTCTAGGGATGCGGATGAGAGAGCTGGTTGCTTTCATTTAATTGTCTTCCTGAGGACTTAATGGTGATAGTGATTGTTCTGTGTCTTGTCCTCGCGGTACCGTGTGTTGGTCTGCAGTTTATGATTGTGATATGTTTTACCTGCGCGGATCCAGAAAGTTTTGTCAGAGGGGGTCCATTGTTTTAGTTTATGAGGGGAGGTAGGATCGAAATACCTCTAAAAGCGGGCCAGCATCGGTCCGCCAGCGATGATGGCTCAACATTGAATGCTAGCTTTGTAGCTTTGTGAATTTCGGGGGATCCGGACCAGTATTGCTATGAAACACTATATTTTTGTGATTTTTTTTCTGGGGGTGGGGGTCCGGACCCCTTGTTTGCCATTCTGGATCAGTGCATGTTTTTAAACCTTGCTTGATTCCCTAGAATGTTTCTTTTACAGTGACACAGTGTAAAATAGTTCCTTGCTAAGCTAATGTACCATCAAATAAATACATATCTACGGCATAAGAAAGTGACTCTTAGAAGAATACCGTCGACGAAGGTCCTGTTCACACTTGCCAGAAGTCGATGCTTGTCAACATTTGATACAAAGAGGGATTCATCATGCCCCTAACAATAGGGCACCAATTAGGACAAACAACTGTATTCTGATGTTTGTGTGCTCATGCATGAATTGGTGTTTTACATGCTACCACTCTTACGTCATACGGTACAGTCAGAATTGGTATTCTATTCGGGGCGTATACACATCTGTGATATGCATGCGTCGTTTCTAGGGCAACAGCACGTACCAGAAGAAGTAATTACAAAATTGTTATTTCAAGTCCGATAAATTAGTACTAAGAATAAATGTCGGAAAAATGGCTATGAACACAAGTAGGCAGTATGTATAACTATTGATGTATCATTGGTTTAACAAGTATATAGGTCGTGTTATTCAAATTCAAAAAGGCAGACTACCTTCAGTTTGAATTTAAACACAAACAACTACTAGAACGTAGATCTACTTTCCCTTATGTGGGCATGAAAAAAAATAAGTGTGTTTCGGATAACGGCTCTGAAAAAATTAGGTAGGGTAGGCTCACATAGTTTTTAACTATTTTTTTCTGAAAAATATAATTTTGTTTTTTAGGTAGGGTAGGCTTACATAGTTTTTAACTATTTTTTCTGAAAAAATATAATTTTATGCATTTTGAAAAACATTTCGCCTTTCAAAATACTTAAAAATCTATTATTCTCCAGAAAACCTGACAAATTCTAGGTTTCACCAGTAAATTTAGGTAGGGTCGGGTTACTCTAAACACAGGAGTTTTTTCACTATTTGGCCTGGATACCCCCGTGTCCTTACACCTGTGTCATATGTCAGTATAGACAGTATTGTTCACTTTTTGGGACTTTAATAGAATTAAGGAAAACGATATGAATTTCCCCGAAAACTCATCGAACTAGATAAACATACATTTTGGTGTGCATTGTATTTTTTTAGTTTAAGCATCTGTTTGGGTTCTCCCAACATATATGTACTCAACGTCAGTGAAAAGTTACCAGTAAGTCTCATTCACTTAAGAATATTTAGTTCATTCTGAACGAAAAAACTGCGGATATTTCAGCACTCAATTTTATGGCATAGAGTCCCATCTATCACCACCATGGAAAACGGTATCCATCACATCCGAATGCAGTATACCCATTCCTCGACGGACCCAAGTAGTTTTCATTGCATTGTATAGGAAAATACAATGTTTTGGTGCTACCTTAAAGTTTGGTCCAACGTTTTGTGCTTAATGGGATAATTCAAGCCATTTTTCATTGGCGTTTTCATTGAAAAACTTCTAACGCATGTACTGGTATGTTGTCTTCTGAAAATGAGGATTTCGAATTCTTAAAAACTGCGAAAAACATATAAAGCACGTGAATCATGTGCACCATGGTTCCAGGGTCCGTGGAACTGTTTTATCTTTCCAAACCAATCTGTCGTTGACCAGTAACATGAACGTAAAAGTAGCTATATAGCTGTATTCTAACACACCTCGCCTATAGAGCCAACGGTAACACACTGTGATATATCGGACAATAATTCACCGCAAAAGTGTGTGATAGCTGACGTCACTGGAAAATGACGTCATTCATAGCGTTAGACGGTGTAACGTCGTTTTTACGCTTCAAAGACGTTACAATTACATGTAAACGTATGCGATGTAGTCAAAGTATTGGCGGGAGTTCTTCAGTGCAATGGCGGAAAGTTGGAAGAAGCTGAAGACTTCAAATGTGTTATCTTCGTTTTTTGTGTGCTAGAATCGAAATAGATCAGCTCCATTGCGTGAATTGTTGAGTAATAATTCACTGTTTGTCGGTCAGTTGTACGACGATAAATCACTCGCGCTGCGCGCTCGTGATTTGATCTTCTTTTCAACTGACCTCCAAACAGTGAATTATTACTCAACAATTTACTGCTGGAGCTGATCTATTTCTTAATTATATATTTTCCAAAATATCGAAATTTAAATACTGGTAACTTTTCACTGACGCGTAGTATATGTTCTTCTCGAAATGTAATTTTAATTCTAATTATGTACCGTAAAACCTGTGTAAAACGGCCACTCTCAAAAAGACCGAAAATTGGTTTTAAATACCAATTATTGCTTAGTGCAGGTCAAAACTATTACAAAATGCTCCCCGCGGAGAATTCTGCAATACTTTCGACCTTCATTAAGCTACCAATTGTTATTAAGATCTTTATTTTGTCTATTGTTGAGTGGCCGCTTTACACAGGTTTTTCTGTACTCTTATCTAGAGGCCTCGCCATCTTTACTGTATTATTGCACAAGACGTTAGCTTCTTTATTTCTTTCCACATTGCACTAGTAATTTCAGGTATCCATTCGAAATTGAAAACTATAGGCACGGAATTCAAAACCAATTATCAATCATTTAAATTGTGTTTATGTGTGATTGCTTGTCGAGTGGAGCAATCAATTATTCTTATATAATACCTACATTAATAAGCATTTCTCGAGAATTCTTCTCGAATTTTAAAATGTAAACAAATGGCTGTGGAAGTGATTTTGAGAAGGCTTACAACACAGAAGAAAAAATAATATTGATGCTAACAGCTGGTATTTACATGTAGAGGTTTTGCAAGAGTTATAAGCCTCTTGCTATTTACCCCCTCCCATTTGAAAATTTTCTCAGATTGCTGCACGAAACAAGAATATAGGGTACTCATTCAATTAATGACCCAACGAAGTCTTTATTTCATATTTGTTTCTTTTTCTGTCATTAGAACCATCTTCCGGCTGCGGTTCAAATGAGTAATATTCTTTGTTTCTAATCTCTTTCGAAACAATGGTTTGTGTGCACTCAAAAGAACTGCCCCATGAAGACAGTTTAAATAAGCATTCAGTCTTTGTTAAATATTTGTTCCATAGCTCTGGCCACAACATGGATTGCATGTACTCATTAGAACCAACTCATAGAGGCAGTTCAAATGAATATCCAGTCTTTATATGCACTCATTAGAACCACTTTATGGAGGCTCTTCAAAGGAGTACGTATCCAGTCTTTGTTAAATACTTGTTTCTTATCTCTGCCCAAAATATGGATTTGTGCGCTCGTTAGAACCACCTAATGGAGGCAGTTCCAATGCTTTATATATATTTGTTTCATCATAAATTCAGAGCTATAAATAAAGGGGCTTTTATAAGTTTAATGGTTAAAGAGACAATTCAAATTCAATGGAACACGGTGTTTGATACCAGTGACTTTGGTTATCACAAACCAAGCACATCTGGAAGCTTTATATGTATTGTTGAAAAAATGTTATTTAACTCTTTGCCTGCTAACTGCGAATCTTGTTGTATGCTGATCTTCTTTGTAAACAGTTTGGACCTCGATCAGGCTTGAAAGAACCTAAGGCTTGAAAGAACCTCAGGCTTGATTACGATCAAAGCTGTTTGACACTCCAATGTTACTCCTGAAGAATATTTTGAAAAAAAGTTATGTTGCAAAATATCTGCACACGATAAAACAATCATGAAAAATGTGTTGCATGCAAAGTCGGCAGAAGGTGTCAAGTTAAGATCGGAAATAGTTGTAAAACTTCTGAAAAAGTGAAACATTTGTACTTTAGTTTGGGGTCAAAGGAATTGTTCACATCTGACTGCCTATGCAGTCTTGGTTGTTGCTCATGACTGTTTAAAGGACAGTAATCAGCTCGACATATTTCTACCTTAGAATCAGATACGACATGTCCTATCAGGGCTGAACCCAGAGTGGTTGTTTACGGAGCGGGGGGGGGGGGGGGGGCACTTGAAGCCGAAAGCTTGAAGTGAGCGGCGCAAGCCGTGAGCGGGGAGAGAGTATGAGATCAGGTGGACCCCCCGCTCATTGGAGGAGGGTCCGGTGGGGCTCCCCCGGAAATTTTTTAAAATCTATATCTCTGAGAATGCATTTCAAGCCATTCTGAAGCCCTTTTTTCAGGTTAGACACTCAAACCCCAGGGAGGGGGTACTCTGATATTTTCATACATACGTAGGCTTTTTTGGGGGAGTTCAAAATTTTGAATTTCGATATTTTTGGGGGTTTTCAGAAAATATATATTCTTTTGGGTATGAAGATATTGTGGATTTTTTTTTGGTCATCACAAAATTGGGCTATATTTAGGGGTCATATCTATGCTTTTTAGGGCCGTTTCTTAAGGTCAAGGTACATAATTTAATATTTTTCTTGTATTTTTTTTTTCTTCAAAACTCCAAAATCGCACTCCCAGGCGTAACGATCAAAGGATCTTTGACGGTTTGGGCCTTATACGCCTATTTTTCTGATTCCCAGAGCGCTGCTTTTGAGCTTCTAGTGTGGTGCATGTAGTATCAGTGCAATAGGTGAATCTAATGGCAAGAGCCAGCTAGCAAAGTATTTTCAAAATTCCTACGCATTCGAGAGTTATGACGGGTAGAAAGGGGAGGGAGTCTGAAATTTCATGAAAATAAAAAGTGCTTTAAAAAGTGATTTCTGCACATTTTCTTGATTAATTGGTAGGCATGGTGATGTCTAGTGAATATACCATATGCAGAGTATTAACGAATCACGATAATTGATGAAATTGTTTTAAAAACAAAATATGCTTTGCAAAAAATGATTTTGGGGAGATAATTTTGAAGTTACCTGTACATTTTTAACTACATGTACTGTAAATAATACAAAACTGAAAGTTCAACAAAACAAATGAATATTTTTGAAGGAATGAAAGTGTCCCATTTAGCATTGGAAAGTAAAACTAATTCTAACTAGATCCTTTGAATATTACTTTTGCTTTGTTTAAAGGGCATAGTATGTTGAATGTATTTAAAGTGTCCGAATATTTATGGTATACATATGCATGTATATACCTATATGAGACAATATTATTTACCTGTTATAACTCTTTGCATGCCAGTGGATAATTTTGTCGTCTGCCAATAGCCTTTTGCAAACAGTTTGAACCCAGATGAAGACCAACAGAATGTCGGTCTTGATCTGGATCCAAACTGTTTGACACTATGATGGTGGTCCTGGGTGGTTTATTTTTGAAAACTTAATTTTGAAGAAAGTCAGTAGACGAAAATAAAAACATGAACAATTCCCTAGCATGCAAATAGATAAGTACAGGACGTTTGCAAAATAATGTGTCATTTAATAACAGTGATATTTGTTCTTATGAAAAAATGCATACAACCTTGCTAATTCTACTTTTAATCTATAAGTACTTTATATTAAACTAGCACAGAATACAATGCAATTTAGGAGGTTGGTTCTTGAGTACTTCATTACTGTCATTAATTTCTTATTTGGTAGAAAAGGCATTTTATGGGCTTAGGCCCTGGGTTTTTGGGCTGCTGAACATCTTTCCCCCCCGCGTGCCAGCAAGCCACTTCCATACAATGTGTAAAATATGGTAACACATATTCAAGCAAAAGCTTTTGCTGGCACACGGGGGGGGGGGGGGGGGGAATGATATTTAAAAAAAATGTTTTCGGATTTCTATATATCTTTATGTAAAACTGATTGTTCTACCCAAAATATTACATCTTTGAAGCATTCAATATCGTAAACGGATTTCACAGCCATAAAGTACTCAGGTCAGGGTAGCTTCAAGGTGAAGAAACTTTTATTTTTACTGAAAAACATAGGCATTTACCCATAGCAAGTGTCAATGATCCTTTGATCGTGCCAGTAGTATAAGAAAAGAGAAAGAAAGAATTTGGGATATTTTTAGGGTGGCTAAAATTTCGAATATTTTTTGGGGTGCTTGAAATTCCTGATATTTATTTTGGGGTGAACGGTAGTCGCTAGGCCCGAGCCTACGTATGAAGAAAAATGAGAGCACCTCCCCCCCCCCCCTGGGACTCAAACACCTTGTCCCTAGCTATTATTTTGCATTTTCTTGTCGTCCTCTTGGAACTTTGGTAAGGTTCCCATGTGGGTGGGGGGCACAGCAGTTGCCATGCAAGTCCGAGTCAGCCCAATGTTCAGAAAAACAGCAGAGCACTTGTGAGGGGGATGGGGGATTAAAAATTGAAAAAAAATTGCTAGAAAACAATAAAGTCAACACCTAAGAAAAAACTGGGCATATGTTCCCCTGTATTTCGTACTTTTTTATTCACCCCCAACCCAATAACATAGGCCCAGCGCGGTAGCAGCCTAGGGACTGGGGCTCTCTTTTAATTTCTCTGAGTCTGGTCGGGGGATGGGGGCACAGCTATTACTTATTAGCTTTGCGGCTACTAGACTACATGGGATTTGCAATGGAAGCGACGACGGAATGGAAGATGGGGGGCACACACTCCAGCCCCACAGCCTTGGGACTAGGGATAAGTGCTAAGTGCCCCCCCCCCCCCCCCAACACATCCCAAATTTCCGAGTTTTTGTTTGGGGCTGGGAGAGGCACAAAAGTGTTTTATCCTCCGCAACCAGACTACAGGAGATTTAAAATCCCATCATTTACAAGCCCGGGTCACACTCGAGGTCACACTCACAGCCGTGTCTGTGCCCCCACGGCCACATTTTCTTTCAGCAGAGCTATTATGTCATTTAAGTAATCTTTCCCAATTATGCATAACCGTATATACTCGCAATATCATGAAAAAAGTTTTTATTTTTTTTTTATTTTTTTTTTTTTGGGGGGGGGGGGGGGTAGGGCACTCACGGCCTCTTCGGGGGGGGGGGGGCACGTGGCCCCCAGGCCCCCCTTGGGTCCGGCACTGCCTATATAACACGCATCAGGGAAAAATATAGGGATTCAAGCGGCCACGTTTACTCCCTTTTTACACCTATAATACATAGTATTAACATAATTTATTAACACATGTTTATGTCTGTGATGATTAAGCATTTAGATTCGTCGCCATGTATTGCACATGGCAATCATATTTCATCTTGGCAGCCGTCTTGTAGATTATTCCTGTTATAAATGCTCTTCCCATTAAGTGCATTATTCTGTACCCGTAAGGCATACTCAGACTGTGTAACTTACAAGCATCCACATAGGCGGATCCGGAGGGGGGACAGGGGGTCCGGACCCGCCTGAAAAATCACAAAAATAGAGTTTCTTAGCAGTACTGGTCCAGTTCCCATGAAAACTCACAAAGCTACAAACTTGAAGGTAGAATTAAATTTTGGGCCATCATCGGCCGATGATGGCCCACCTTTTAGTAGTATTTGGATCATCTCTCTCCTCATCAACTAAAAAGAAAAAAAAAAAGAAAAAAAGTTGGACCCCTTCTGGATCCGCGCATGATCCATGCAGAATGAATCTCTACCTACAGGTCTAAAAGCAAGTTAAAACAGGGTGTCCTCAGCTTCCTCTTGATATATCAACACATACACGGACCTTGAAGTCGTCCAGTGATGGAACAAATAAGGTGTCGGCTGGCAGGGCATTCCAGAGATGCTGTTGGAAAGAAGGACCCTTTATATATGTATGCTATTTTTTGTATGATAAGTAAAATGTAATCTTAGTGTAAATGAAATGCCTCAGCCAGATGATTGTAAAATTAGAAAGGACACGAAGCGCTACACAACAAAACAAGAACCAATACCCCACCCATCTGACCCGACCCCCACCCCCCCCCAAATAAAAAAAAGAAAAGAAAACACATTGGGTGTATATACTACTAAAAAAAGGTTTTGCATCAACATTTTTTTACCCCATGTTTATATATCATTTTTACGTATACCTAACTAGATTTTTAAATTTGATACTGCAAAAAATTTGTTAAGAAACATAATGCGGAAATCGGTAAATTTGCATTTTTCTGTAAAAAAACAAAATTTTGGATTTCTTAAAAATCCACCGCTTTTTTCATAGGCTCCAGAGTTCAGTTTTGTTTTTAAATCTTTAATCTAGATATTGAAAAATACCATTTTTTTTGCAAAAAAATGAAAATTGATTTGTATGGAGAAAAATGCCTTTTTTGACGAAAAATACAAGTTTTGAGATTTTTTCTACTCAAGTGAAGCTAAGATACTCATTTTTCCAGCAAAACGTTTTTTTGGTACCAGAAACAGCCATCAACATTCCTTTCTAATTAAATTAATGTTCTCTTGATCAATCTTGGAAAGTGAGGTTGTATTTTGGGATACCTTTAAGAACTGCTGCAAAAATAGTAAATGAGTATGATCAGGTAATACCACAATCACAAACTGCAGGCAAACCCGTGGCATCATGAGGAAGAGCCACATAACAATCACGAGACACCAGGAAGACAAACAAAGCAAATCAACTAGCTCTCTAGAACAATTACAAAATCACACAATGAGAGTAACAATTAACAACGAATCAACAGCAACAGAACCACCGCCTTAGAGCGGACAGCAGCCAAAGCCACTGGGGGGGGGGGGGCTTAAATGCATTTTACTGGTACCAAATCTTTGCCCTAGGTTCTGCTGTTGTTGAAGCACAAAAAATGTTAAGCTCGAATGGAGGATCCCTAACTATTGCAATGTATCATCATAAAGAAACAATATAATCAAATGAACGTACTATGATGAAACGGAGAAAATGGCTCACGACTCACAGATAGTCAGAGCTAAGAAAACCTTAAGTTGAGCCATGGTGGGTTCAGCTACAGCCAAGCATCAGGTACCGACCCACCAGTTAAAGCTTTAAGTCAGATCCGTCATTGAGTCCGTGGCCTTACCCACCATCGTGCAATTAAAGAGGAAACCATAGCTATAAACCGTGATTGGATTTACAAGCAGGCATGCAGACTGTCGCATGATATCCAAGTTATATCCAACTTTTTTTTATAACGTTTGATATTTATTTAAATCGATCATTAAAATAAGGGTTTCCAACAATTATTTTAAATTTATAAACTAAATCACCACAAAATATAGGTTCTGATATGCTCTGTTACAGAAGAGATTTAAAACCAGGATTGTATTAACAATTAGCTCTGGGTGTCTGTGAAAGACTTAAATTTTAACAGTAACGAGTTCTGTAGCAGTTTTTGGTGCCAAAACAACAGATTTTGATGTAATAATGATATGAAAGGTGAGTTTCTAAGCTTTGACAAAGAATTTCTAAAAAAAAATCAAAATTAGCAGCTTGGGGTCAAAACTCATATTTTCTTCCAAAAAAAATAATTTTCACGGTTGTTTCGGCTAAAACAGTTCTTCACAACCTCTAGAGTAAGGACTTGTAAACAAAACATAATTCCGAAGCCGATGAAAAAATATCTAAACATTTTGGTTTTAACAGAAAAATGCAATCTTATAGATTACCGCATTATGTTTCAAAACAAATATATTTTTGTGCCAGATACTAAATTGAACCTTCTAAGGCAGTATCAATTTTAAAAATCAGGTTCAGAATACGTAAACAAAAAAAAACCTCAGAAACGTGTTAAAATGTTGGTGATGCAAAATAATAAGTGAGTATAATCAGGAAATACCACAATCACAAACTATAGTCAAACCCGTGACACCGTGAGGAAGAGCTACACAACAATCACGAGACACCAGGAAGACATACTAAGGAAAGCAACCAGCTCTCTCTTCCCCATCAAGATGATTGCACAACTAGAAGGGACACAAAGTAACGCACAGCAAAACACAGAACAACCACATAATCCCACAATGGGAGTAACAATTAACAACAAGTCAACAACAACAGAACCACCGCCTTAGAACGAACAAACATTTTTTGTAGTATATTTTATAACTTTGCATTGGCATGCCCAGACAAAAATTCCTATTTTTCCTGAAACCTTACATGAGTAGTGCTAGACGTTTAATGTACTTTAATCATGCCTTCCATTAAAAAATTCTTAAAATACACATATGCCACTAAAGTATTGCTTAATGTGTAGTATTCTGCTAAGCCATCGTTTGATATGTTAAAAGTACTTTTGTATAACCGGCTGGTAAAACATTAACTGTATCAGGTAACCTTTATGACCTGATGTAGTTAATATTTTATGCGCCATGTAACATAACTGGGACTCCATACTTACAGCGAAATAGCTAGATGGCTAACATTAATTTGAATGTTAGGTTGCAGCTATTCTATTCGGCATAACTGGGTTAAACAACCCTAGCAAGCATAAAGTCTTGGGCCACTATAGGTCCACCAGCTAAACGCCATCCAGACGGTGTTTTAACCAGGCCTCCAGATAAGAGAAGCCAGCGAATTTAGAGTGAGAAACAGGATCTGTGTTATTTATAGCATTTCATTAGATCTGATAAATGATCGCCCTATGAACGACATATAATTCAGAGTGCCGCGTTCTTACTTAATTCCAGTCTTCATGAGCTATGTTTTTTTTTCTGAGCTGCCCACCGGTTGGTTAGGCCTCAGACACAATGACGGCACTGATATATAGCTTGCATCCGTGAGTTGGTGGCTGATGGTTGTCTTGGGCTGGACATACCACGGCACAATATGAGGGACTATCTGTGAGTCGTGAGCCATTTTCTTTGTTTAATCATAGTGTGTTAATTTGATTAGATCGTTTCTCTGTGGTGATATGTTGCATAAGTTAGGAAGCCTCCATGCGAGCTAAACAAGTATAGTGTTTTGAAAACATCAGAATCTAGGCCAAATATTTGGTACCAGTAAAATGCATTTAAAAGCCACCCCGTGGCTTAGACTGCTGTCCTTTCTAAGGCGGTGGTTCTGTTGCTGATTCATTGTTTAAGTGTTGCCCCCATTGATCGTGGGGTTCTGTGTTTGGTCCTTTTTTTGTTATGCACTAACTTAAAGTCCTTTCTCGTTTTGCAATCATCTAGATGGTTATTGCTTTATATTAGTTTTCTTCCTGATGTCTGCTGACTGTTTATGGTCTGTGGCTCTTCATCATGATGCGATGGGTGGGCTGCAGTGTGTGACTAAGGTATTTCCGGATCATACTCAGTTTTTCAGAAGGACTAGTTCTAAATATCTGGTATATCCACTCAATACAAATTCAACATTTCTTTCCTACAAAACTTAATCGACCAAGAAGTAATTTAAAGAGCCGAATCAGAAAGGAAGTGCGCACTCTTCAAGAATGTAAGATTTATTATCGACTGTAACTCAAACTGGAGTATTAGTCAATACTTTCAACAAATGAAAAATATATTATAAATTGCCAGTGCATGAGATTTCCAACAATGTGTTATGTGCGACCAGCAAAGCCTCAGATCAGCCAGCGCATACGCGCAATCTGATCACAGCCTTTGCTAGTCGCTTGAGTATTCTATGATTGTTTAGATACTGACTGAACACCATTTGGAGTTTCTAAGCTTAAGAGGAGGCTGCACAGGCTCATCCGAGTCTACACTTGTCAAAATGTCAAATTGTTGGAAATCTCATGCACTGGCTCTAATATAACACATCTGAAGAAAGTTACAAACTGTTAAAACGAACAATTCATGATCACCTTACTGTGAACAAGAGTATGAGGTAAAACTCTAGACCAGAGTACTAAAATTAGTGGTATTCGGTAGAAAATTGTCCGTTTGGCTGGTAGATTATAGTCTTTTAGGCAAGAAGTATTGCCTAGGAAGATATACCACTGATATTCAAAAGCACTATCCTTATGAGCCGTGGCATGTGATTTCCAACAATGTGACACTTTGACAAGTGTAGACTCGGACGAGCCTCTGCAGCCTCCTTTTAAGCTTAGACATTCCTAATGGTATTCAGTCAGTAGCTTAACAATTATAGAATACTCAATCGACTAGCAAAGGCTCTGATCAGATTGCACGTATGCACAGGCTGATCTGAGGCTTTGCTGGTCGCACATTCCCCATTTTTGGAAACCTCATGCACTGGCTCATTTGGTATTAGTTTGTACGTTAGGCTAGTTAGGCTAGAAGTTCAATAAGTGTCATATATTTCATATACATATCACTGATTTTCAAAATCACCATCCTTAGTTTATTGATTGTGATAACTTCATAAATGTGTGACCGATTTACCAAAAAGTAAGTGAGTATGATCAGAAAATACCACAATCACATACTGCAGACCAACCCACGGCACCGTGAGGAAGAGCCACAGAACATTAATAGTAAAAATACATCTGTTAGACAGCAATAGCAAAGCAATCAGCATTCTCTTCCATTTCAAGACAGTTTTGGGAGGACATTAGCCCCTAGTTTTCTTACTACATAGGGATCTTTTGCAAGAATGCGGCTTCAATACGGCTGTTCGTTTATCGCCTACAAAGTTCCAATTCGGCTCCAATTACTTTGTTTTTCGTAAGTGTATTGGCCTGATGAAGTGTATATCAACATGATTACAAAACACAAACCGGTTTTACATGAGGCAAACAATACACGACGTAGAAACGTGATATTAACCTAGCTGGCAATTTTATTGATTCGGTGGTATAGTTTGCTGTAGTTATAGGATGAAGGCTCTAAAGGGGGTCTTTTTTCGTAAACAAATGCAGGCTATTTTTATATCTCTGTAATGGTGTGAACTTCTTGTGATTATCTATCAAACAATTTAATATTGTACTCAGAAGACCCTTCTCGGAGATCCGAAATGAGTGTCTTTGTTGGTCGTTAGCTATAATTTAGGTTAGGTATGTCTTTCAAGAGGCAAATAAGTATACATAAGGACAAGACAGACTGTCCAAGGCGTTACTAAATTGCGTCATATACCAGAAATTAATTCTACGACAATACGATTTATGATTATGCAACTCAAAGATTGTTCTACCAAAACCAAAGTGAAAACACAGTGAGCATATAAACGCAGACCACTATCAGCCCACAGGCGAAACTGTCAAACACCATTTTGGTGGGCCTATAGTGGCCCAAGACCTTTTTCTGGCTAGGGTTGTTTAACCCAATAATGCGGAATGAATTTCCGTCTCTTATCAAATGGACCATTCCATTTCCGTTTTAAGGGTTGTTTGAAGGTATTTTCCATTTAAATTCAGATTTTAATAGAGCATTCTATTTGCAAACAGTGGAGGCCCTGATGTTTTGTGGCGTCTGATCTGGGATTGTACTGTTTGCCTATGTCCTACAAAATAGACGCTAGGCTTATATGGGTTAAAGCGAAAGGAAGCAAATGGTTTTATAAATCCGACAAAAAGCAAGAAAATTTTACAATCACCGGCCACAAACCAACACATGGCACCACAAGGAAGAGACTTAGAAATCTGACAGCAACACAACACTACAAGGATACAAATAATGAAAGCAATACGCTCCCTCTTTCTCAGCGAGAAGATTGCTTAGCTAGAAAGGACACTAAGTACTGCAATTCATAAAACAAGGACCGCAAACAATGGGAGTAACAACAAACCATGTTTAGTTCGCACGAAGGCATCCCAACTTAATGCAATGCATCATTACAGGTAAAATATGGTTAGAGTACAGTGACGTAGTTTGTCACGTTGAGCTGGTTTATTCGATTGATTGGACTAAAGCATGTATTTCTTTCATATTTCTAACGGTAAACCTATTTCGTAACTGTACTCTTACCGAGTGTGAAGTATACAGAGAACTAGTAACATCAAATTTACAAACTTTATAGCTTATTCCGCCCCTTCCCGTGCTTCACAACTAATCAGTTTGCACAGAAATTTAAATTTTTGGCAAACTTAATCGCATATTTTGTCAATATGTGTAATATCTATTAAGTAAAATCATGAATGAGAGTCGAGGAGAAAACTTGAAGTAGGTCATAGATCATATATAATTACAATTATAAAGGAATTAAGCAGTTCACTCGCTGAGCTCGTTCACATTAATTCATTTATAATTGTAATATATGATCTATAACCTATACATAATGCCGAAACAAAGAGAAAAATGAGCCAGTGCATGAGATTTCCAACAGTGTGGTATGTGCGACCAGCAAAGCCTCAGATCAGCCTGCGCATACGCGCAGTCTGATCAGAGTCTTTGCTTGTGGCTTGAATATTCTATGAATGTTAAGCTACTGACTGAACATCATTTGGAGTTTCTAAGCTTAAAAGGAGGTTGCACAGGCTCGTCTGAGTCTACACTTGTCAAAATGCCAAATTGTTGGAAATCTCAAGCACTGGCTCAAATGTTTTTCATTCACAGACAATCAGAGCTAAAAAAAACCTGGCCTCGAGGTTATAAAACTTGAGTACAAGCTCAGACTCAAAATAAAGCGCAATGATTGGCTGCTTGCGGACACGTGTCCGCAAACAGCCAATCATTAAGCTTTATTTTGAGTCTGAGAATGAACTCAAGCTTTATAACCTCGAGGCCTGGTTGAGCAACGTGAGCCAAGACAAAGACAATCATCAGACACTAAGCCACCGCCAATGAAAGTTCAAGGTCAGTGTCGTCATTCAGCCTGAAGTCTGACCCTCTATAATGCAATTAAAAAGAGGAAAACCATAGCTATCAACCGTGATTAAACAAATATGCAGCAAGTCGTATTTTATCCGTGTTACATCTCGTTTTTACAATGCCTTAGGATTCTTTTGAATTGATTATGAAAATATTTTCTAACGATTCTTTTGAATTTATGAACTAAAATACAATAAAAATGGTTCTGATATGCCATGCTTTTGAATGTTTTTCAAGGCAACATAGTATTTAACGATCAGCTCTGAGGGGGTCTCCTTTAGAATTTTGAAATTGCTTTACGAAATTGACTTCTAGTTTTGAACGGAGAGAGGATGGAAAAGATCAAGAATCGATACAATCAAGTACATGTACCATACCTGACCCGGATCACCATATAAATATGTAACAAAAACACAAGAAACACAACACGCAAAAGAAACAAGAGCTCAGCCCTTCCTCAGCAGGTGATCACTAGGATACAAGGAACAGACACGACAGCATAACAATGTTAAACATGAAATATAAATAACAAAAGGATCCACGCCTTTGATTAGTATGCACAAATCACTGGCGGGCTAAAACATTTTTAACGGTACCAGCCTCACCATAAGTTCTTTCGCATGAAATATCCCTAAATGGTCGACGTATCATCTTTAATTACATACAAATTATGATATAGAAAAGAGATAAAACAAACAAATATAAGGACTCAACAGTACATCGTACAACTGAAACTCACGAAAATTAGAACTTACTCTCGCAAAACGAATAAGTTGCTAATTGTAAATTACGCTTATTTCAAATTTAAAATCATCTCGTATATCGTAACTTTTGACATGAAACTATACCATTTGTTATTGACAATTCCAAGTTTAAATGGCTTTGGTATCAAAATAATTTGCCTTTAACTGCTACAGTAGTTCTGTGGGATATACCTGACGTACCATTCGTTCAAAATAAGTAATATTAATTTTCAGAAAATCATCTAGATATCTTGAAAGTAAGGAAGGCAAAGATCAGGAATCGATACAATGCAATAAAATCGATAAACCACTGGTGGTTTACAGAATTTCTGGAAAATTCATGATGCCCATAACAACGCTGCGTACATGATAACAAAATCCGATCGTTTTTACGCCAGAAATGAGATTTCAAAGTAATGTTAATGGCATATGATAAATAGAATCTAACATTCGTGCTCATGTATTATTGAATTCATCAAACTCCTTGCGAAAAAATAATAAATACTCGGCAACCCTCGCATTTTATCTCAACGAGTAGCGTGTGGAGCCAAAGTTCACAAAACGGTTTCATGCTTTTACAACTATTGTCTTATAGAGCAATAAGCAAAAAACTTACAACGTATTGGTACACTGGTACAATACGTACTGGCTGCGTCCTTTGTAACAAATATGACGTCACAAGTCATGTGTTTCCGTACCTGAAATAAAATCGATAAACCTCTAGTTGTTTACATATACTAAAATCAAGTTCTAATCGGTCACCTTACATTTTTACGCTAGTTCAGAAAGTGAAACATAGGGTATACAAAATTCATGCTTTTTTAAATGAAAAAAAAAAATACTTTGCCGAGACTCTGCAAGTTATTCTATTTAAAAATGACATGTACTTCTTGCATGGACGAAGTTAGAGAAAAGGCACCCTCATTTCAAAACGTCACACTTTTTCTACGATATAAACCATAACACACCCTTATCAATTAAAGTTTTTGTTTTTTGAAGATGTTACTGGCTACCGTGATATAAGAAGAATAAACCTCAAAAGTAATGTTTCCATCGGACTAGTCGTTTTTGCTACTCAACAATATAAGACAAACACTTTTAGCAGGTTAATCATTGAAATTCAGCTTTAAGCAGCAATTAGCATAGAGAATTTGCACTACTCTGTAAGCTTTATTATCAGCGACACGGCGTTGAAATTTTCAGCGATTATTCATTATCACCAGACGTCACTGTTCTTCTTTGAGAATTGAAAACTCTACTCTACTCTCAAAACCATTTTGTTTTTTAAAAAAAGTCGATTCTTGCATTTTTAGCCCCAACAACTTTGAATTAACAGAAAACTGTTCAAAACCACCGCTAAACGTTTGCCAATCAAAATGCACATATATAGGTAAAAATTTCATTTCAATTTTATTAGCGTTTGGTCAGAAATAATAAGTTTGAAAAGTGACCGATTAGAAATTGGTTTAAGTATATTTAGTAACGTTATGTAATGATTTTGATTATAACGTTGCGTAAAAGATGATAAATTCTTGACATTTTGACTCCAAAAATGCTAGTTTAAGTATTTTAATGACATGTGATAAATAGGATCTAACATTAGTACTTCTGTATTAAGGAATTAAATAAACTCGTTGCAAAAACGAGATGAAATGCGAGCTTCTCCTCAACTCGTTTAATAAATTCAATAAAACACTCATGTAAGACCCTCTATTCAACTAAAATGATTCTTAAAACAATGAGTCACAGATGAAATAAACAGGTACATGTCAGACCGTTGCACAAGTAGAAATGTTAAATGTAAGGCTATGATTTTGGCTTAGTATAAAATGAAAAGAATTATTATTTAGCGAAACGAAATATATTTGCTAAAATTTAAATATTGAGAAACATCATAGAGACTTTCTTTGTTGGCAATTGCACGGCCCTTGGATCTGCACTATAAAAACTTAGTGAGTCCAACTGTCCATCTGTCCATCCGTAGTCAGTTTGTAAACTAGAATTCTGAGGATCGGATGTGCCTGGCAAAACAGAAGTCAAACATGGCAAATTTGTAAAATTTATATCACTGGCGAAGGACTATTTTAGAGAAAATAATAAATCACAAAGCATTAATTCAATTTTTCGAACCCTTAAGTTCACCTTTGGTATCATACAGATCAAGGTTAAAAGACTATCAACTAGTTTTAAGTGCTTGGTTAAATAAAACATAAACTTATCCCCAGGGTAGGGGGGGGGGGGGGTAGGGAGACATGTGGGCAAAATATTAGCTACCATCTCACTGCATTCGTGATTCCATTTAATTTGATATGCAACATGACCATGTTCGGATAAAGTTGAATTTTGACCTATTGGCCGCATCCCCAGGGTAGGGGGGTGGGGGGAGACATGTGGGCAAAATATTAGGTATCATGTTACTGCATTCTTGATTCCATTTAATTTGATATGCAACATGACCATGTTCTGAGAAATTTGACTATTGACCTTTTGACTCCTAGGGTCAGGAAGGAGATCTGCAGGCATCATATTTGCTACCATGTTGTTGCATGCGTCATTCAATTTAATTCACTTTAATTTGATATGCAACATGACCATGTTCTGAAAAAAATTTTTTTTGACCTTACAGATTTTCGAGAAACGCTATGACGTGCATAATAACGTTTCGGACTTAATGACAAAATTATAACGTTTTTACGGCAGTAATGAGACATCAAAGTAATCTAAATGTCATATGGTAAATAGAATCTAAGATTCGCGCTCTTGTATTATCCAATTTATTAAACTCGTTGCAAGCCTTGCATTTTATCTCTTTTTCGCAACTCATTCAATCAACACAATGAAACATGAGCACTCATGTAAGATCCTCTATTTATTTCATAAAAACTCAATATATGAAAACGCAAGACCTTAGCCTGAACGGTTTATAAGATGCTTGAAGTATCAACAAATAACGGAGAATTGGACGGTAATGTTGAAGGGAGAGTGGACAGACCCAGCGATATGCTCACTCAACTTATTTTAAAGTTGTGGCCACAAATCATGTACATAATTATCAGGTTATTTGTGTAGATTGGAGTAGACAGTATTGTGAGTGTGATAAACTTGCTAAAAGACGTTATTTCTGAAGTCACCAGTTGTATCACAGTCGGCCTCGAAAATGATCATTAAATTGTCGCTCATGTGTCAAACTGCTAGGTCACGAAATAAACAATATACTTAATTGTGATTAAAGTGGCTTCTTCGACACATTACACATTAAACGTCAATCAACCTTGTAGTTGGGAAGGGAAAACTGGTCTCATGCAAAACAAAATGTTCGCACCCGAGAACAGCCGTGAATGAGCCATGAAATTACCATTAATACAAATAAATATTAATGACCAGTTAAGGCGATTGAATTGACCATCATTGTTTTTAATGCGCACGAATCATACTTAAAATTGATGGGCATAACATTTTGATTTTTTTTCAATTGAAAATTACCGGGCACTAATAAATACAGAAGAAAAGATAATTGCAATGACTCCAGAATAATGGCCATTAAATGACAATTGAAGGCGACATTATTATTGGGCCATTACTTTTTACGTTTTTTTCAATGGAAATATAAGAGTCATTGTTTTGGTTAATGAGCCAGCACAAATGGTTATGAAAAAACTTATGCCAATTAAAGGAAATATTATTCAGGGGCATTTAATTTTCTCTCTTAATATCAATTAAGGGGAAAATCATGGCGATATGTTTCTACTGCCTGTAATGATGGCCATTAATTTTAGAAACAAATTAATGGCCATTACTTCTTAAAATCATGCGAGTTGTTTTTCTAAACATAATGCCCATACATTTTTCAATTTATCATTCGCATTAAAAGATCTAAATCTTTTTACAATGGCCATGACTGTTTTTGAATGCTGTTTTCATTTTTTGGCCGCTACTAGGGGGGGGGGACATTTTACAATGGCCACAGATGTGAAGCTGCAAAAATGTGGCGTCCCATCTGGGGCCATTGTGTTTACTCACAGGAAATACATCGAAAAATTAAGTAAAGATAAAAAAGTCTCTTGATGTCCCTAAAAGTGGACTCATTTAAATGATAAGGATAGGAAAAACATTCGTCACAAGTGGCCGAAGCTCATTTTTCTCCAGCATTTCTCCCTGAAATCTTTCCAGGTACATGTAATTGTCGTTTGCTCCCTGAAATTTCAGATTTTACACTCAGACAATTTCTCCATGAACCAAGAAATATGGCTATCTTTAATTTACAAGCGCTGGATGTACTATAACTTGATATATACCTTCATTACCTTGTACATGTATCTATGCTCTTTTCGGTAATTTATATCCCCCACATCCACTTTGTTACACTATTGTTGTGGTCCAAACCAATTTCCGTGATAAGATTATTCAAATCAATCAAGTCTTGCAGTGATTTGTTGAGTAGTAATTCACTGCTGGGAAGTAAATTGTAAAGATAATCAAACTAAGATCATGCAGATTAACTTTAATTTGTTTAATCCTTCCTACAACTGATCGATAAATAGTGAATTTTAACTTTTAAAAAATCAAACACTAGAGATGATATTTTTCGATTAAAACTAAATCATATTTGAAGAAACCAGGCGCGATAACTGAGTTGGTTGTATGGCCATCTATCCTGTGTACAATTACGTGTCATCATACTAACAAGTACTTGCATGGTAGACCCCTTCAGTTTACACCCCGCTATTATAAATATAGTAAATTTGTTGTTTACATAGGTGAAACTAGTTCCTTAGTTTTGGTCTAAAACATAGATTGTGGGTACACATTTAAACCTCTGTGATTAGGTAGTTTTAACGTGTACCCACGATCTCTGTATTGTGCAAACATAAGGAAATATATCAAATTTTGCAACTAAAATATGATTTTTACAGCCTAAAAAATCGCGGCATATTGCATACTACTTAAAGCATGCTTGCATAGTTTTGCAGGTGTTTCTGACATTGACCCCAGGGTCTGACTCATTCTTCATGAAAATGGTTCAGCGGCCATTTTTCCTCTTCCGCATTGATCATGAAGAAGATTTGTAGTCCGTTATTAGGAAAAGGATGGACATGAAGTTACAAATGCTTGATTCCAGTGACTTATGGGCATTAAATAAAATCGATTTCATCTTGTTGTTTCTCATGTCCATGAAAGTTGATACTGGTGGCAATGATTTTTTTTTACTTTTGTTTTGATGGTGCCAAAGTGTGGCCAGTATTTTATAATTACTATTAATGAAATTAATGTCCATGAATTTAGTGTCATTCTTGCACTAAATTTTACCTTTCTGTTTTAATGCACATTTCAAATATATTTAAATGGCGATGATTTCAGATTTTACTTTTTAATGGTCAGATTGTTTTAAAGGGCATTAAAATAATAAATAGTCATTATCTCCCAGATTTATAGGTATTAAAATGAATCGTTCTGTATAATGCCCATTTATATGAAACATAGATGGCAATGAGTTTATGTTAATGGTTCTATTTTCATAAGAAAATATTTTGATGGGCATGAAAATAATCGTTACCCATTAGTTAAATGTCCTTTTACTATGAGGCCATTAGTTACCTTTTAGTTCAGCATAAAATGGGCATAAGTTGTACAGATTCGTTCTTAATTATTGACATGGAATAAGATAGTACACAATTTAATGGCCCTGTTTGTATCTTAATGGGCATGAGCTTAATCATTGCCCACGGATTGAATTCCCTTTTACTTTGTGGCCATTAGTTACCCTTTGGCTCAACAAGTAATGGGCATTACTAACGTGTTTTTGCCATTGTGTTATTTAGAACTGTTGAGAATGCGTTGTACTGATATAGACTGACTCTGTGTAAACAGGTAAACGCATACTGACACCAAAAAACATAACAAGTTCATGCCTAAACTCATTTTGCCTTATAACTTGAAATGACCTGAAACTTACTGAGTTTAATGGTCTTGATACACTTGATACGCAATTATAATACAATAATCTATCTTCACATACTGAGGGACTTTAAAAACGCACCATTTTGCATTCCCTGTCTCTTCCACATGATTGATTTGAGGATGAGGATGTATTCTTTATCATATTTTATCCTCTTGCAAAATGAACCATGATTTGCCATGATTTCGATTTGCTCATGCTGTTCATTCTGACGTTATATCGACGTATGTGGTTTTCAACAATTGTCGTCTGACAAATGTGAATTTGATTCAGTTTGAAAACAAACACTTTTAGGTTGTAGCCAGATGTCTTAACAAATGGAAAAACACAAAAGTTTTCAGAAATAATTATTTTGATACACTCCCATGGGCAGCGTTTCTTTGCTAAGGTCAGTCTTAAATTTTCAAACACCAATAACAGACGGGTGACGTCCGCGCATGTCGCGATACGTTTGTCTTTTATGCAACTGATTCAGGAGTATATGTTGGCAACAAAAATATTTTGATTATTCCTGATCCTTAGGATATAAATGGCCAATTGCGTCAAAAATTAATGACGTCATATCGACGTAATGAACTTGCCAAAGGCCTAAAACTTCATGGTTTGATTTTGTCTTTCCTTTTGCTTTCAAGAACAAACATCGGTTCGAAAACTTTTCTCGTTCATAATGGAAGGTATGGGTACTCTGTGACTTTTTGAATTTGAGCAGTCTCAGAATTATCGCGACTTCACGACAAGCAAAAGCCACAGCGTTGCAATTGGCTTATTGAATGCAAGCCAAGTGACGGAACTTGTCAGTTTTATTTTTCACATAGTCAGGGTGGGTAGTCACGTGGTTTCTGTTAGGATACACTGTACGGAAAAAATGGCGGACTTCTTTCCACACCGATGTTTTAAGCAAAAGTAAGTAGATATTTCTGCGTGTTTTTTCATCTTTACACAGAAAGTTATACACCATTTTCCAGCCCCCATTTATCCCGATCTAACGATGCCAGGATATCGTCATAAAGCTTCTTACTTTGAGTACAGACTCTGTCACAAAATTTTTAGCGGCGAAGATCGGGCCTGAATTTGGAAATAAGCTGTACGGACAACATTTGTGACAGAGTTAATACTCAAAGTAAGAAGCTTAAAAATGCTATCCTGGTAGCGCTTGATAACGGAAAATGTGGGCTGGAAAATGGTGTATAACTTTCTGGGTATAGATGAGAAAACATAGAGAAATCTACCTACATTCGATCAGAATGTCCGAACAGTGTATTCGAACATCCGTACAGTGTATCCAAGCAAAAACCACGTGACTACCCACCCTGATAGTGAAAATATCCAATTTTCGACATAAATTAGCATTTAAGCAGGTGGTGCGTTTTTAAAGTCCTTCAGTATATTTTAGTTGCTTCCGCTGGTTACTATTTTATCATTGTTTTGGTATGGGAAAACTTCAGTAAAATTACTAAAGCTCTATCACTAGAAACATATTTACTAAATAGGATGAAAACTATTCTGAATCATTACTATGACAAAGTGCAGAACGAAATTGGCTTTTCGCACACTTTTTTGCTCTTGAATGTCACTATTTACAAAGCAAATGGGTCAAAATCAACCTTTTCTCTAATAACTTGCCTACAACGAATCAAATTTGTGAAAAACTATACAAGATATTTGGTTAGATACATCTTTACATCTGGTAACATAACTGGTATACAATATCGTATCAGGTTTGATTTATTGCCTTTGCTAATGTGTTTCAATAGCAACACAATAGCTATTAAGATATTTACTTATGTCTATGAAATACAATAACAAACAGCAAATTAAATATTATAAATTGATCAATGGTACAAAAATATTAAAAACATACTGACATTCTGACTTCCTAGACTACTGAAAATTGTTTAAATTTCACACCGACTCAGATTACAGATTATGTTTATGATATTCAAGTTTCACGAAAATCTATTGTTTTAGTTGCCTAAAAAGTTGAATAATTGTTTAGTTACATGTATTGATCGTAAAAATGGCAATAATTTTGATTTATATTTTTAATGTAAAAGTTGGCCAGTAAACTGATTATAGATACGCCCTTAGCATAACCATTTTTCTAATGAACTGCATTTCAGAACAGTCCGGATAGTTTCACTTATGGTAGCGCATGAACCTACTTAGACAAAATTTTCTTTAAAATTTATCTTTTAACATGAGAATAAAGTATCCCAGAGGAACAAAAATGTATATGTATATGTATATGAGACAATAGAGAATTATAATGCACTTGCAAATGTAACGCGACCTCTGGTTGGATAACGTCATAAATTGATGCTGTATGTCCTCTTGCAGGCAAGTGGTAGGCGCAACTATGTCTTTTAAAAGGAAAAAATGTTATCTGCGCATTGAAATGGGGATAACCATAAGCAAACTTTGCATTTGGGGAGGTAAATCGTCGAATATACGATGTACATTCGGATCCGCTAACGCGGTCGCCGTAAAAATAAATTTCCGAACGTATATACGACGATATACACGTACCGCCCAAATGGTAAAAATGTAAACAGTATACCTTAAATATGTATTTAAATATACTGACGGACAAAATTCCTCAAAAGCCATATGCGAAGTCTGATTTGGACCTTTATATTTCGCATGTGCCAGCTTAAAAAGTGCGATATTGATTTGGAGGAGCGGGGTCGACAGAGAAAGCCAGGACCAAACCTTATGTAAGCACCAAATATGTGCAGTCAATGACGAAGATGAAATCGGGAAGGCGGACGGAAAAGATTGAAGAATAGAAGCTTAATTAAATTTGACAATAAGCGTTTGGACTATTGTTAAAGGATATAAAACATGCTCCTATGAGGTACATTGTAAAGATTTCTTTCCAGGCGTGACGATGCACGTGACAGTTGGCGTTTGGCACAAGACGTTATCACTTCGTGACGTAACGTTATAAGATTTATGACGTCACGTAAGACGTATCATGCAGGCGCTCGCATGAAAGAGTCATCGTTAACTCTCAAGCTCTTGCTGATCGAACAAATCCCTCAGGAGGATCACACAGGCGATTGCTTGAAAGAGCTATAATCAACTTTCAAGCTCTTACTGATTGGGGAAATTGGCTGAAAGATATCTGATTCCTAATGTATGAGCCTGCGTCCGATTGGACGGCACGCGCTGCGCGCGTACCGTCCAGGACGCACGTATTAACATCAATTAAATTTCCTGTATTCCATATAAATCTCGTGTGTTCCGATGCAATAATTCGAATATACCATCATAATCAGCTACCAGATCATATGAACCGTCAAAGGGGTGCGTTGACGCTGTATTACATCTAAATCTACTTTTATCTATGGAAACAGTAATGTTAAAGCACGGCTTTATTCACTGCCGTCTGATATCTTCAACATGAACCTATTCAGTGACACAGAACAGAAACCAATTGGCCCCAAATTGTAGATACTATGGTAGTTTGATAGTCTTATAATTAACCCCACCCCATTCATATTTACACAATTTTAATAGAAACCATAAAATTTTAGCCTAATAATGCTTTAACAGTTCTGTATACACAAACCAACCCTCAGACATATTAAGTTCCTTGATTTAAAGGCACAATTTTGTTTCCATGGCAACACAATTCACGTGTATTTGAAAATTTATGTAATTTTGGCGGGTTTTTATGCTAGGCAACGCATACAATTAATGTTCACCTAAATATTAACGAACTAAGTGTAATGAAAAGACAATATGATATATGTTATTCGAAAAAAAGGTCAAAAACAAACTAGCACATAAGCTTTTTAAAGACATTATTGTATATTCCTGACGATCTTCAGTTGCCTAGCAACCATAATACATGTGGAAGCTTCACTAGGGTAATTATTTAAGGTTAAAGCATCTCTGAAATGTAATACTGATAGAACATATCTCATTTGTTGTCTACATTACAAAACTAAAATGTTATGAGGCAGGACTCTGTTATTTTCGACTGACCGGACCCTCGTACCAACCGGTTCATTTGATAGATATCGTAGACAGGCACCTTGACAAACTGTGAGGAGCCAGATAAAATGCTGCGTAACATAAGTTTTCTATTGTTTGTGCTTTACTCTTCCTTTGCTAGCGGTGACTTTGTCGTCTGCTAACAGCCGTTACAAACATGTTTGGACCCCGATCAGTCGGTCCTGATCTTGAACTAAACGGTTTGGCACTCTGAAAGTGTTCCCGAAAGATTGTTTTTAAAAGGTTAATTTTGAAAACAAAGTCAGCACAGGGCAAAAAAGCATTACAAATGACACAAAATTACAAATAAACATGTACGTGTCTACAGAATCTATGGTGAAGAATTAGTCTGTAAAATTCAATTGAGTTCCAGATATGTAGCAGGATCATGTACTGTTCATTTAAATTATCAAGGTAAATTAAAACACCAAAGGAAATATTAATTGATGAAAACATTCAATTACATCAAATTAATAAGTTGCCATTGTCAAATAAATTGCAAACTGTTACAGAAATATTGATTCGATTACTCATTTATGCGTTATAAGCATAGCGTCCTTTTTGTGGGACATAGTAAAACAGTACAGACCCAAATCAGACACCACAGAATGCGGCGTCCAATCAGGGTACCCAAAGTTTGCTTAAAAATATCTTTTTAAATAAAAATGAAACATCACACCTTATAACCATTTAAACAGAATTGGACTGGTCCATTTAGAAAGAGTGGGGAATGTCATTCGGCTTAAAAGGGTAAAAAATATTATAAACTACCTTTTTTGTATAACTGGATGGGACGTTCACAGTTTGTTAACCATGATGCTTTTTGACAAATTAGGTATTCTATATACCAATAGAGGCAAAATATGGCATGTCAGGCGTTGCATTATTATTTTTCTATATCGTAATATTTATGGTCTAAAACTATATTTATGGACTAAATATGTATATTTGTTCTGTACATTTTGAATCTGCAATGAGTTAAATTATGTATAATATAGTTTATGTTGCTAAAAATTGTGATTAATTCTACTTTGGAACCATTTAACTGTACTGTCGTTGGTGATTTTAATGGGTCAGAAAATATTATCCCCACTCGTCTTCTCAAATTTATATTTTTAAACCATAAGATATTTCCTTTGGTGATGTCTGTTGTTTTGTTTAGTAGATTGCACATGTCTTGTGCTCCTTTTTTACTTTTTAGATATATTTGGATTGAAAATGGTATGATCTGGTTACCTCTTTATGTCGTATCTTAGCTAGATTTAAGGTTTTCTTCCAGGTGAAAATTGATCTTACCGGACCGGAATATTGTAGATAATTATTCATTGCATTATATGTTGCCTGTAGTTAATCATATGTATAAATAATACCATTGTTGTTTGTAAGATCGTTGATGAATTAATGCCTTTTTCAAAACATGATTTATAATACACAGTTTTATCTCCTATTTTGATGTTTTCATAGGAGAAAAAGTTGATTGGTATGGAATTGTTGTATCTCTGTTGGTGAGTTTTGTGTTACTATTTGCATATGAAATGAGAATACATCTCTCCAAAATTTGTTTTGCTCTGGAATTCAGTTTTATGTACTCTTGAGTCCTTATCTTTGCTTTATCCCATTTTTATGTCTTGATGTATATGTGCTAGTAGATGATACTTGGATAAGTTAGGGATCTTTCATGCAGACCAAACATCTATGTGTCTTGATCACCACCTGAACTAAGGGTGAGGTTGGTGGCCTTTAGCCGGTTTAAGCCCTCCAGTAAAATATCTTTACTGACCGTTCCAAGGCAGAACTTCTTTTGTGGATCATTTGTTTTATTATGTCTTGTGTTTGTCATGCTTTCGCGTCTGTTCATTGCTGCTTTGTGGTGACCTGCTGGGAAAGGATTCACCTCTTGGCTCTCGTTTGTGATGTTTGGTTATGTTTTGTCACTTTCCCATGTGTTATCCTGGGTCAGGTGTGGTACTTGATTGTATCAATGCCTGATCTTTGCCACATTTCTTACTTTAATATTAGGTACTATTCGTCCGTTATAAAGTATGTCCCTAAATGTAAAACATATTTTATATCGGTCATAGTTTGTGGTATTATACTCCATGGGCCGTTATTATCTGTAATTATTTTTCTCAACCAAGTTGTTAAAAGAGTAGCAATATCAGCATTTTGTTGACCGTTTTCAAACCACCGTTACAGTATTCTTGGCATAAAACTGTCTTTTATTATTCTGCTAGTGCCTGTCTAGATAAAGTAAAAACTAGTTCGTTTAGGTCTTTCAGCAGTTTTTCATTTGGGTTTGGGAGTGAAGTAATTAAGTGATTAAGACTTGAAAGAAGAAGATATTTTATGTCAGTTATCCTGGCTACGTGGGTGAGATTACTCGGTTCCAATAGTTATTTTTTGTGTTTATGTTTGATATCTAATCTGTAAAGTTCAGAGCCATCATTTTGTCTAGATTAGTGTCAAATGCAATTCCGAATAGTTTAAATCTGTCTTTTCCCCAAATTAGTTTCCATTTAGTTTTTTATAGAGTCAGTGCTATACTTTTTTGAACCTATCCATACCACGTGTGGTTTTGAGTAATCTTACTTTAAGGCCTGTTTTTTTGTTGATTTATTGTTTAGTGCTGCTCACATTGCGGAAGTTCTGTGTGTTTGTTGCTTGTTATGTTATGCAATACTTTGAATCCTTTATAGTTTTGCAATCTTAAGACAGAGCTAGTTGCTTTATTTCAATTGTCATTCTGATGTCTTGTGACTGTTATTGTTCTTTGACTTACTTTTTGAACTGGGGAACTAAATTTCCTTTTATGTCTAAATTGCATTTTCACAGGTTTGGTCCTGATCTTTGAGTTACAAAACATCGCTCCCCCATGCCTTGAAACAACGCGCCCACTGTCATATATATTGTGAATAAGGTGCTAACTAAAGCATGTATAGACAAAAGCGTTGGCTTTATCACAAAAGGGAACTAAAATTCAGAGAATCTGATGACACGTGTAGCCTGGCAAAACAGAGGTCAAACAAGGCAAATTCGTCAAATTCATATACCCCTTATTTTAGAGAAACGCACAAATCACAAAACATAAATCCCATTTTTCCAACCCGTAAGTTCACCTTGGGTGTCATACAGATCAAAGTTAAAAGCCTACAACATTTAAATACGATTTGGCATTAAGTTGTATAGACAAGTTGTAGGGATTCCAATGGGCACTAATTGTGCTACCCTGGTTGCGGATTTATTCTTGTTTTGTATGAAAGAGACTGTATGAAATATATATCTTATGATAATTAGGCTGTTATTATTTACGCTTTTAACACTACATTCAGATATTTGGATGATACATGCATTTTAAATATGAATTATATTTATTTAGACAATATGGTAGGTCAAATATACCCTGCAGAGCTTCAACTTTACAAAAAAATCCCTCTGATACTGACGCCTCGGTTTTGGACTTGCAATTATTCATTTCTAACGACATTGTTTCTACCAAAATAATGATAAACATGACAGTTTTGATTTTGAAATTATCACCTTTTCTTTTTTGGATGGTGATGTTCCTATATGGAGTTTATATTTCTCAGCTCTATCAGTTTGCTTGACTTCAACAAACGCAATAAACTCTTAAATCAATATCTCCTCAAACAAGGTTATCGGTATCATAAACTTTGCAAAACTTTTCTAAATTTTACAACCAATATAATGATTTAATATCTAAATTCAAAATAGGACTTAAATCTGTCTTGCGCAAGGGGCTTTAGGAATCAGAATTTTATGGCGGCTTAGTTAAATTAAAGAAAATTGTTGACTCAAATTATTTTTCAGTGCAGTTTATTAAAACAATTTCTCATTATAAGGAGATTGGTTATAACATTAATGTATAACAACAGACTGCATGCTTGGTGTTCAACCCAATCACGGTTGCCCACTTTGCTTTCCTCTTTAATTGCACGCCGGTGGGTCGGACCTTAGACTCTATGACGGTTCTGACTTAAAGACATATCAGTAGATGAGAGGGCTAGGGCCTTGTGTCTGCGGTATTCAGTTGTAAACTATAACCAAGTTCTGATTGGTCACTTTTCAAACTCACTATTTCTGACCGAACGCTAATAAAATAAAAAAAATTGTTTTGACTAAATGTGTGCATTAAAATGGGCAAAAGTTTAGCGTTGTTTTGAAACAGTTTTCTTTTAATCCAAAGTTTTTTGGTTAAAAATGATAAAATCGACTTTTTTAAATATAAAAATGATTTTGAGCGTAGTTTTTATGAAATGAATGTGTAGGTGGCTACAAACTGGTCTACTCGACTTGAAAAACACCAAACATTTGAAATTTTGCTTATGGTAGATTTCTTTAGCATTTTTTAAACTATTGCATCTTTCGATTCCTTTTGATATTTTTGAAATTCATCAGTAGCTCATTCTAAAATGGTAAATGCACTTTTTTTATCTAAAAACTGTAGACAAAACAGAGTAGAACTTGATTAGTTCAATTTTGATGTGGTCCACTGCTAGGAAGGGGCTGGCCTCTTGGCTCTCTTGTGTGTGCTGTTCAGGTGTGTTTTTATCGTTTTCCTTGCGGTGTTCTGTGTCGGGTGAGGTACTTGATTACATCGATTCCTGATCTCTGCCTTCTCCCTTATTTCGAACAAGGGCTTGCATTTCAGATCGATTTGCTTTCAATGTAAAATAACAACAATTTTTGAGCTAAAGTCCAGCATTAGCATCAGCCATCAACCCAAAGGTAAAGGTCGCATGCCAAGGTAGTAACCGAACCTGATGTACATAACTGTCTTAAATATTAATTGTTATTTTGACAAAAGACACCGCTTTAATATTAACAGTAAATGTCTGTAAAAAAAAATATGTATCTGGTATGTCTTCATATGACAATTCGGTAAGACCGAAATTGAAATGCGTATATTTAACTAATAGATCATAGCTAATAAGCACTACCCATGGCATTGATACAACTCTGTGTTTTTTACAACTCCTGTGATTTGAACCGCTAATTAGAACAACCGCCCATGTTATAGGCAGTTTGTTTTAAAGCTGCATAGTCTGTAACTTTTGATTTCCTCATTTTAAAAATAATGTTTTTATTTTTCAAGAACACAGTAAAAATACTCAAATTCAGGTAAACGTTTTACCATTTTCGTAAATCTTAACAAGTTATCACTATCAAAACAACTGCATTTATGTTAAAATTCAACGGTCTATAATTATTGGAGGGACGCAAATAATTACCAACAAGAGAAAAATACACCTATTTGATAAGATATTTCACTTTTCCATGCAGTTTTCAGCTGTACTGAACATTTTAATTGTGAAAACATAGCTTTACTCTACTTTTACAAATGATTTAAAAAGAAAATATTTTTTTTCGCAAAATGTTCAAAGTTACAGAGTATGCAGCTTTAAGCATGTTGACAGCTTCTTATTGAAATCACAGTAAAACTATATTAGATTTTCCAGTGTGGTTTAATTAGTATCATTAGAATCAATCCGCATGGATACCAACGATACCGAATTTTATATAACCACTCCTAAGACTTGATAGTCGGTCACGCAAGACCCATTCATGCCAAATTATTTTCAAATCTGAACAGCAGATTTGTCAAACAGATTTTGTACATTTCCCATATCTATAGATAATAGAAAAACCTGACACGCCCCAAAAACTTATGCTTTCCGCAATCAGAACAGTTTAAACATTTGGTAAAGGTTCACCCAAGGAACATTAGCGCTATTCGTATTTTGCGAATGTAGTTTTTCATTATATTATTGTTATACCCTTCTGTTTGTGTTTGGCTGTCTATCGAGCTTTAATCAACAATCTCTTGCTGGCAGTATTGATCAGAAGCTCATATCATGTAATATTTACATTTTCGAAGCAAGCCTTTAATTCGTCTTTAGATTGTTGCAACCGTTCATAGCCCCATGAAAGATATAATTTTGATTGACAGCTGCCAGGCTCACTTGCCCGTGAAATTCGCTTCGAATATCGAATTCATTCACCAGAAGGGACACTGGTGTTGTGACTGACAGCGAGCCACACCCGAGTCACACTGGCTGTTCCGCTTCTCCGTTTTACACTACAATAACACCGTTAATACGATTGCATATTCAATAAAAACGGTTTTCTTTCTTAAATTATAAATAATTTCTATATTTAGATATTTATAACAAAATGTTACTTTTCAAGAGACCCGAACTGTTCATGATTCCATGAACATTCCAAAAATCGAATTCATTTCTTAAAAACGACCTCAATAAATACCGATCTAGAAGTTAAGGTTTGGCCTCGCTTTGTAACGGTAAAATATCCAATTCTCTCTGTTCTATCAAGCATCAGTATGACTAGAAATGGCAGAAAATTGATTATGTTTACATCTCAAATCGTTTTGCAACATAACTATCTCATCCATAGCAATCTAATTATTTCTCTTCATTAAATATTGAATCACCCAGATAACTCGAAACGAAAAGCGCAGGTAACTGAAGATTAAAGCTTTAACCTATTTCAGCCGAATGAACTTTCTGCCATTATGTGAAGGACTTAGGGGTGTTAGGTGTTGTTTTCCAATTTCCCCCTAATCTTAACAAAATATTTGTAGTAAAACAGTAAAGATCCTGATCAGACAACGCATTATGTCATGCGCGGATCCAGAAAGTTTGTCAGAGGGGGTCCACATTAAACATCGTTTTTAGTTGATGAGGGGAGAGAGGATCCAAATACCACTTAAAGCGGGCCATCATCGACCCGTCAGCGAAACGCCATTTAAACGGGGTTTCGCTGGCGTCAAGAGCGGATCCAGAGCCCCCTGGAAAATTACAAGTTATATGGGTTTCTATAGGGAATAAGCAATTGGATCCCCCCCCTGGAAAAAGTTGAACCCCCCCTGGAAAATGTTGGACCCCCTCTGGAACCTTGAAAATGATAGATTAATTTGAAATTGACCATTTGACTTCTGGAAAATAAGCTGAGGAAAAAAAAAATAATAATAACAAAAAACGTTGTCAGAGATTTTTTTGTCAGACTGACCTGGACCCCCACTGACGAAAATTCCTTGATCCGCGCATGGGCGTGCCAATGGTGACCCAACATTGAATGCTGGCTTGGTAGCTTTGTGATTTTTCAGGTGATCCGGACCAGTATCGCTAAAAAAACCTATATTTTGTGATTTTTCAGGGGGCGTCCGAACCCCCTGTCACCCCCCCTCTGGAGTCGCGCATGTATGTGGTGTATGGTCTGTGTCTGCACGGTTTTCCTATGTCCCATAAAACACGCTAGGCTTTTATGGGTTGATTTTTAAAAAAATGTTTCATGTACCATGTGTACGATGTACTCGACAGACATTATCCAATGTTGGATATTGTTTCACCTTTCTTGGAAATTAAAAATAAAAATCCACCTTATGGACTTTATTCATATTTGTTAGATTCTTAATCGTTTGGATATTCAATATACGTATTCATCTTTCATTGATGGGCCTTTGGTTCCATCTACTCGAAACGAATCACACAACGATGTCTATTTCGCCAGCATGACAAAAGGCTTTAGAGTTCAGTCATTGATATGAAAAAAAAAACAACAAACAAATTAGCAACTACCAAAATTTGGCAAAAGGTACTATTTTTGTGGGCTGTAATGTGGAAAGTTCCCAATTTTGTATGAGCAGTTTCCTGTGACATCACACGTTCTCTTGACTGATGCTGTATTATTGCATAAATATCGGTTTGTATGTTATTACATAATGTAACACCCTTGCCCAACGGAGGTAAAATATTTGAGCCGTGACATGGGATTTCCAACAATGTGGTATGTGCGACCAGCATGGCTCAGACAAGCCTGCGCATACGCGCAGTTCTGATCAGAGCCTTTGCTACTCGTTTTGAATATTCTATGGCTGTTAAGCTACTGACAAAGCATCCTTTGGAAAAGAAGGCTGCACAGCCTAGTCGGAGTCTACACTTGTCAAAATGCCAGATTGTTGGAAATCACATGTCGCGGCTCATGTGTATTAGCATGACTTGTAACCTGCTCGTTTTATGGCAGCGACCAAACATATAACATCGACGCATTCCCGGTTGCCGTCGACAGGTCACTCTGGAGATGATGAAAGCTTGGTTTTTGTCTAAGGTTCCCAATTTCCTTCAGGAACAAACAAACGTTGCTGTATAATAAGATGCGAATCGAAAATTCTTTGTTCCTACGCATGCTGTTAGAGCAGCCATCATACTGAAAGTCATGCTCTTTAATAATGATTTTATTAGAATTGAATAGGGAATTGATTTCTTAAATTATCTTGAGTTGTTGGCACATTTTTTTGAAATTAACATATTCTACATCATACAACTATTTTAGTTCATGTGTGTGAGTGGGTTTGCGGTGGGTTTGTTGTTGTATCCTTTCTGAAATCTATATGAATTGTTAATAATGTCCCATTAGTTATAATCAATGGGAAATCAGGAAGTAGGCGACTGATAACACTCCTACATATATGACGCAGGTCGAAAGCGGAAACAAACTAACTCCAGCGACGTTGAAAAGATACCAGAAACACCACAACAATATTAAGATACAAGTATACAACTAGAACTATTTCATTGGATCACTAGGAAGCCATGCATCTTTTTCGTACATACTCTGTTTAAAGACTGGCTTATGGTTTTGCATGTTCAATGATAGCAATTAGTTTCGTTACCAAAAACTAAAGATCACAAATAATCACAAAAATTATAAAGTTAGAATGGTGCGATTATATAAATGGACCTTTACCTTTTTCACATATTACTATAGTTTAGCTCACCTGAGCCATAGTCTCATGATGAGATATGTGATCGTTGAATGTCCGTCATCCGTCTTGCGTCATTAAATTTTACAATTGCTACAAGGAACATCACCTTCAAATCTTCTGGCTGGATTTTGACCATACATGCGCACGAATGATCCTGACATGACCCTCTTCAATATTGTATCAAATGGTTGAAGTCCGTTGAATATATAATTCACAAGGACTAAAATAGATTTTCGAAATGAACACTTGTATATATTTTTGTCTAAAACCACAAGGCCTAATACCTTGATATTTATTATATAGCATCACCTAGTTAAGGTTGAACCGGACTTATCAGCATATGTCCAAAAAATTACCATCTTTTGATATGTTAAAAAATAGCTCAAAACTCATCTATTTTGCCAAAAATAACAGGACCTTACTGTGCTTTTAAAAAAGATTATTGTACTTTAAAAATTGAAAAAATATGAGTTTTTCAAAATATCAATTTATCATATTTAAAAAAATGAACGTGGGAAATGCTATATTTTTTGTCTGGGAATACGCAACATGCTATTGGCCAAAAAAAACACACACAAAAACAGCGAAAATAGACATTTAGCTTATTTTGTTAAGCTAAAATATTGTTTGTAAAAAAACAATAAGGCCAAAAAATCGTTTAAATCTAGAAAAAAATGTCACACAATGTAACTACAGAAACAAAAAAAAGCTTATTTTTTTGAAGGGAATTTTGTAAGAAACTTATAATTAATTAAAAAGCATATATCACCGTGCTCGTTTTTCTTTTTACCTCTAAAATAAAAACAGGCATGGAGTGCCATACCTGTTTAAATGTTTAATTTAGGTCCGTGTGCGCAACAATCACGATAAAGGGTGTATTTAGAAAGCAACATTGTGTGAGTTGATGTTTTATGTCCCAGAAAGGCAATTCAGCCATATCGCGATGTACTGAGTACCTCACGTGGGAACACAGAACGGCAACTGCGTGCTCAGATATCGATATCCTAGGCTTCACAACTGTGTTCCCAGGGTTTAAGGGTCGAGTATTCTTTAATGTTGATTTCAGTTGAAATGAGCTTATAGACCACATAATTGTTTTTTTCACTTAAATATTGTGTTTATATAGGCTGGGATTAGATGGAATTTGACGTGTTACTGATGACCCTCTTTGAATAAGTCCCCCAAGTGAACCTAACGATATACATGTAAACAAATTATGGTTCTTACAAATACGTGGTGCTTATTCGTGCATTAAGCTATGATTGCCGCTTATACTAACAAATTTTCTGTACATCTTAAACTGGTGCATTGAATGACCCTTATTCAAAAGCGATTCAAGATACAGCGTTGGCGGAACGTTATGTGCTGGGTAGTTTTACGTGGTTTTCGCCCTCTGCTGAATTTTCTTTCGAAATAGATTATTTTCAAATACATCTTTCAGGAGTACGAGTAGAGTGTCAAACAGTATAGATCCAGATAATGCCTGACATTTTAGCCTGCTCTGGGTTTGAGCTGATGACAAAGTTTAGCAGGCAAATATTCAATGTAGTTGGATAAAAATATGGCGTCTTTTTGCATTCAAGAAGATTTCAACAACATTCAACTTAAGAATAGGTGTTTTTTCCCAATTTGTTATCTTTAAGTTTAATTAGGATCCACGATTCGCTCTATCTAATTGACTACCAAATTTACTTGAATTGACCTCATAAAGTATCATCTGCTGAAAACCTTTTAGCAAACACTTTTGACCAAGATCAGACTCGACAAAACCTCGGACCTGATCTGAATAAAAAATGTTAGACACTCTGGTGATATTCTTAAAAGATTTTTTATTTTGAAAATCCTTATTTCAAAAAAATCAGCAGACGACAAAACATTATAGACATGATATATTAATCATTAGGCAAAGCGTCAATGAATTCATAGAATAGCACCACATTTGGTTTCATTTAGCGATAGAAAATCACGTCTGATCCCAATATTGAAGTTATTAAACGATCTGTAAAATGTGATGAAATGCGAGGCTTGTCAATAATTTTGTCACTTTTTCGTGACAAGCTTACTAAATTTAATAAATAGTAATGGAGCACGACTGTAAGGTTCTATTTATTGTATGGCCCTAAAACTACTTTTGAATCGTGTTTAAAAATTGCGAGGAATTATGATTTGATGTTGGCATATAATTATTTGCGAAAACATTGCGGACGTCATTACATAGCGTTACCAAAATTTGTAAACCACTAGTGATATATCGAATTTAATGCATGTCGTTATATCAATCCCATGATAAACACAAACAAACAAACAAACAAATATACAAGTGAACAAACAAGCCAAAGTGCTCAAACCAGGGACTTCTTGCTCTCAAGTTGAGCATTCTACCACTGCGGCAATGGGTAAAGAAGTTATGATACACGAGTTTAGTTCTTTTCATATAGTTAATGCTAAGACGAGCATGCATATGTGAACGGTCATATAAGATTATTCACAGCATATAATTATATACAAAATAAGCCTTAGTAAAACAAACTCCTCACTGGCTAGCTAAAAATAGCGCAAAGGCACGCCCCAGCATTCGGCGAGCACTCTCACAGTGTCCAATATGTTGCTCTTCGGTTTCATCCAAGCTATTAAAGAGAGCCCTCACACCCACGACGTCATATTTACAAAATTAATTGATGACACAGTTGGTAGAGTGTTAAACTAGGGATCGAAGGATTGATTATTTGTGAATCACTAGAGTCATAGTTTTATGTCATAAGGCAAGACACTTTATCAGTTTATAGTATTGATTAAAGACAGGGATTCGTCCAAACATTAGTAAAATTGTTGATCAGGAGGTAAAGGATCAACACAAACAAACAAAAAATTGGGCGTAAATCAGAGCATTCCCTGACTAGCCACTGCAAAAACTGAAAGGCATACACCTGAGACAACACACACATGCCTCCACTGACTCTCTTAAAATGGTAACATTAGCAGTGATTTCTTACATGTGTATCTGGAGAAGTTGAGTCATGAAAAATCAGCCTTTGAAACAACGCTGTTTCCATGCATATCATATTGGTCCTGGAATCGCATCTACGGTGACCAGGATATGTTTCAACCCTTCTTGGTCGCTGGGGCTTACTCTGGGAAGTTCGTTCTCAGATTATGTTTCCTGTGTGTGTTTTTTCTCTTATTTCCATCTTTAGATATTTTTATACTGTCATATTGATTTGAGAAATTAAAACCAAAAGGCATTGACAGATAAAACAAAACACCCCATACTAGAACGATGTATAATTTGAAAACAGATGGGAAAGCAGATGCTTTGATCAGCTGTAAGCGTGTGCAGGCACATCAAAGTGTTAACTTGCCCGTAGTTATATCATACAAATAGTTTATTATTCAAACTCTACGCGTGCATAACTTAACAAGAGACGTGCGTGGCAGCTATCTATCTTCAATAAAGCATGGATGACGTAACAGACATTGAATACGGATGAATATTTACTTTTCCGACCGCAATTGTCTGACCAGGTACGACTCGGAACGTATTGAGGGGTGAAACTGGACTCGATGTTCAAAATATATTTGGTCATAGATGTATTGATAAATGATAAGTATTTTTTGTGAACGCCGATAATTGTACGTTTTAAGACAATAAATAAATATAACTCTTACTTTTATAAAAACACTTGGTTATCTTTTAACATGGGTCCGGTATCACCTTTACACATAAAACAAACTTGTTAATGGGAACCTCTGCATATTTTACATGGTATTACTGATAATAACCTATAATGTTTTACGGGTCAATTATCTTCTCTTTGGTTATCCTATGTTTTTTTATTTTTTATTTTTACGTTTAATCTATAAGACCATGTAAATGGAAGTGCCAATACTACGGGTTCCTGGCATTACATATTACATATAAAGCCATATAATTACATGTTTTACATGTAGTTTTGATGGAAGGAAATACTTTGCCATAATGCATAAACATAATCTATAGGTAATGTGCATTGGTTTTAATTTTTGTTTGATTTGATTCTTTATGCCCCGGTCAACAATTTTTCAGTTATGTCGGGAAGGGTCTTCCTGAGTTGAACCAGTACTAAGCAAGGATTGATGTATCTTGTTCAAGGACACAACACAGTGACCCGATGGGGCTTGAACCCGCAACTCCAGTCTCGAGTCAAGTATTCTACCACTGAGCCACTGCGATTCCTACTGTACATTGGTGCATGCTCATTCGCAAATGGAACGATTAAGTGTGCTCCTTAGCTCACCTGAGTGAAGCTCGTGTGAGGTATTAGTTTTTCTATGACGATACGGCGTCCGTCATACGTCGTCCATCCACACTATCAAAGTAATATATCTCCAGTCAGATGGCCAAGTTTGATCAAATGTCATTGAAAGCATCATTAGATTGGGGAACGGCTGCATAATGTTTTGGGCTGGTTAGATTAGGATCTTTGGTTGCCATTGCAACATATATCTCCAATAGACTTATAATGGGACAATTCTAAAAATCTTCTTCTCTGAAACCATGAGGCCCACAGCTTATATGTTTGGAATATAGCAATGCACATTGGTCCCCCACATGAATTCTGCCAATCAAGTCCATGGGGATCAAGAGTTTCCACGGAATTATAATGAAGTGAAACTTAAAACAATCTTCTTCTCTGAAACCATGAGTCCCACAGCTTAAACATCTAGTACGTTGCTATGTTAAGTGATCTCCTACAGAAATACTGCCGACCATGTCCCTGGGGTCTAAACTGGTCACGCCCTAGGGATCAAAATTTTCGATAGACTTTAAAAATTGGGGAAAATTTAAAAAATCCTCATCTCCAAAACCATAAGACCCATAGCTTATATATTAAGTATGTAGCAATGTCTAGTGATCCCTTACATAAATCCTGCCAACCACGCCCCTAGGGTCCAAATTGTCCCGATCCGGGGATCAAGAGTTTCCATAATCTTATAACGGGAAAAAGTTTATAAATCTTCTTCTCTGAAACCATGGTGCTCACAGCTTATATATTTAGTATAGAGCAATGTCTCGTGGTCTCCTACATCAACCCTGCCAGCCATGCCCCTGGGATCCGAAATGGCCTAGCCCCAGTGGTCTTTAGCTCCCATAGATTTTTATAAGGAAAAACTTTAAAAATCATCTCTCTAAAGCCATGGGACTTTCATATTTAGTATCATGCCACAGGTGTCCAAATTAGCCACTCCAGGGGTCATTTGCTCCCATAAGCCCGTAATAAAAAACACTTTTGAAAATCTTTTGAAACCACAAAGCTTACTATTCAGGTGAGCGGTATAGGCTCATTGAGCCTCTTGTTTAAATTTTGTTACGAGAGAGAATGTTGTCATGAAGCTGATTATTGATGTAAGCTATCTTGTTGACGTAATCAACATAGACAATTGCCCTTTTAAACAAATTGTAACATGTAGCCAGGTGTATCGCAAAAAGAGCAAAAGTTGAGATCTCAACTTGTCCATATCAAATAGCAAAAAAAAAAAATATCGTCTAAAACTAATGATAAATGACGTAAAAGTAAAATGATTAAACAAACGCAAATAAAGTATGTGTTTAGAAGATGGATACTATGCGACAACCTGTATGCCAACCATGGTTTATAGGACTATGGTTTCCCGTTTAACAATCGGAATGTAGTCAAGCATCAAGCTCAATGACAAACCTGTCCTAAAACAATGGCATATTTTTACCCCCCCCCCCGTACGAAGTATATAGGGGGTATATAGTTTTTGCCTTTTCTGTAACAATGTTTGTCTGTTTGTTTGTCTGTTTGTCTGTAACTTTTTTTTGCTGTCAAAGATTTCTCAGCCACTACTTGACTTAGGATTCTGAAATTTTGTACAAAGTTTGATAGTGATGTGTTGTATTGTGTAACGAAACAAACAGTCCCTTTATTTTTTTAATTTTTCTTTCTCTTCAATAAAAAATTCTGTCACACATTTCTCGGCTCCAATTGGAGCCAGTACTTTCAAATTTTGTGTACACCTTCAGGTAGGCACATATTTCACGGCTCCTATAAGAGCCAGTACTTTCAAATTTAATGTACACCTTCAGGTAGGCAAAGTGTATTGTGTAAATGAAAATCAAGATGCTAATCCTCATTTTGCTTCTTTTTTTTTTTTAATTTTCAGTTTTCCTTCTGTCACTCCTATAATATACATATGAACATTTTTTCTGTCAACGATTTCTCAGCAACTACTTGACGAAATTCTGAAAGGGGCTCTTGCATGGTATGGGAAATTAACATGGGAGTCTGCCCACGCTTGGATTTTGAAAATATTATGTTATTTAATTATCTGGGGGTATAACTTTAATATTTATGGTGCGTTTGAGTTTTCATGCAATTCCATTGCTAATTTATGACGTCACCCAGTTATAATCATTTCTAAAGTAATTGACATATCGTGTAACGGGTGGAGAAATGTTTTATTAAATAGCTATATCATTGATAAGTTCGCTGTTACTTAAAATGGCTTTGTATGTATTAGGATATTGGGTGGGCAATCAGTTTTATAGCATGGTACCCCAATTTTCGACTGTATATTTTGTATTCAGTCAAATTTGGAATTAACATTTTTACAGGTTGCGGTCTTTGTCAAGATACCATTTCAACATATAAACTATCCATATATGTTAAGAATATGTAGACCAAATTTCATGAAATTCAAGGACCGGTAACATATTTTTTTAACTTAATGTAAACATATGGCCCTAATTCATCGAAATGTAAAAAATACAATAATTATGTTTCAGTGTAAAACATACTTGAATACTTGCTTAGTTTGATACATTATGCTAGTACGTTTATTGGTAGAAGTTGATATGCTCAGTGTTTTCCCCTATTATGGATTGGAAAAAGAAAAAAAATATTCTTGATATTAAGTGCCATGATTCTTATTTAATGAAGTGCTTACACAACAATATTAGCCAAAATGATACAATATGTTGGCACCTGTACTTAACAAATCTAGTTTCTAACATTAAAACTATTTCTAGCCAATGTAACACTTAATATGTAACATTATCAAGAATTTTAATTCATACAGAAGAGAAACCTTATGACAAGTCAGTTCATACAGGAGAAGAACCTTATATCTATGATTTTATAATTGTAAGACTCATTAATAAAACTGCTTCACAAAAATAACCCCCTGTCAAACATAATGGTTAAAATTAACCATTTTGGTCACAGATAACTCTTGGCTTCAAAGGTATTGCTAATTTAATGCTTAAATCTTCTCTGTTCATTCTGTTTTGTGAAACTGATGCTGATTTCCATCAAATAGCAACATATATACTTTAGCTGGCTGTATATTCTAGGCATACAGTTTTGTTTCTGGACCTCACTTATTCATGTAGGACACTGTTTTATGATACCTTTGATAAGACTCTGTAACATGTTATCCTGGTCACGGCACCAAAATGTGGTTCCTCTAGTTCAGTTGGGATGTAAGGGAAATATTTAGTCTTCTTGTTTTCACATATTTATTGCTAGTATATTATGTTTCTTAAACAATATCATGCAGGACTTGAGGAAGTGATACACATTGTCTTGGCCCCATAATGCCATGACACAGGGTCATGACCTTCAGCATTTCTGACCATTGAATCATTTAAAATTGTCTAAACATGTCTTTCTTTAAGAAAAGTGAAAGTAGTAAAAAACAATCTCCTTATGTCGAGCTATTGATTCATTTGAACTAAATTATTAATTTTGCTAAAACTGACCTATACCTATAAGAGGTAGGAAATGAAAAAGTTACCGGTTTTGGATTTTCATGATATCTGGCTCAGATCAGCAGTATATATATGGCATGTTTTTGCGATAATATGATATCTTGACAAAGACTAGAACATATCCATCTTTTGAATTGAATGTTGAATGTTTTGTAAATTTTTGAAAAAAAATATTGAAACTTTACAATCACTTCTTCTGAAAACGTAAACCATAATTTATCCAAATTGTTTCGTGGTATTAAAATAATGTCTATACTATTTTGGATTAAATCTAGATGACAAATTATAGAAATAAACAAAACTATAGATTTAGAACATGGACATTTAGAGACAGCACCTCAAAGGTGGAGTACGTCAGGGTTGATTCCTAAGCCTTATTCTTAACTATCTAATTGGATAAATACATATTTAAAGTTCCTATATAATGAGTTATTAATATGCAAAGTTTGAAGAAAATCCATGCGTGGGCACAGATAAAAGTACCCCTTTGGTAAAAAGCTTGACAGTAATGAGGTGTATTGTGTAGTAAAACAGCCACATATTGCATATCAGTCCCTTTATTGGTACTTGTTTCTTTCTCTCCAATGACAATTTCTGTCACAGATTTCTCGGCTCCTATTAGAGCCAATGTTTTCAAATTTTGTGCACACGTTCGGGTAGGCAAAGTGCATTATGTAAATGAAAATTAAGATGCATATCCTCATTTTGATTTCTTTTTTTTTTTCATTTTTTTATTTTATCCTTCTGTCACTCTCATATAATACATATTGATTTTTTCTGTCAAAGATGTCTCAGCAACTACAAGAGTTAGGATTCTGAAATTTGGTACAAAGCTTGATAGTGGTGAGTTGTATTGTGTAACTGTGTAACAAAAACAGCCCAATATTGCTTATCAGTCCCTTTATTTGTCCATCTTTCTTTCTTTCCAATAAAAATAATTGTAACAGATTTCTCGGCTCCTTTTGGGGCCAGTACATTGTTGAATTTTGTGTACACCTTTAGGTAGGCAAAGTGTACTGTGTAAATGAAAATTAAGATGCATATCCTCATTTTGCCTTCTTTTTTCAAACTTTCAGTTATTTCCCTCTGTCACTCCTATAAATACATATGGACATTTTGCTCTGTCAAAGATTTCTCAGCAACTACTTGACTTAGGATTCTGAAATTTGGTACAAAGCTTGATAGGGATGAGTTGTATTGTGTAGCAAAAACAGCCACACATTGCATATCAGTCCCTCTATTTATTCATTTTTCTTTCTCTACAATGACAATTTCTGTCACAGATTTCTCGGCTCCTATCGGAGCCAGTGTTGTCAAGTTTTGTGTACACGTTCAAGTAGGCTAAGTGCATTTTGTGTAAATGAAAATAAAGATGTTAAAGCTCATGTTGCATTCTTTTTTTTGATTTTCCCTTTGTCACTCCTATACAACAAATATGGACGTTTTTCGTCAGAGTTTTCTCAGAAACTACTTGATTAAGGATTATAAAATTTCGCGTACACCTTTGGGTAGGCTAAGCGTATTGTGTAAATGAAAATAAAGATGCTAAAGCTCATTTTGCCTTCTTTTTCAATTTTTCCTTCTGTGCCTCCTATATAATACATATGGACATTTTTCGTCAAAGTTTTCTCAGAAACTACTTGATTTAGGATGATGAATTCTTAGAAATTTTGTCTTTTCTCTGAAAGTGTTGCAACCTCTGATGGCAACCGCGGGGGGTATGTAGGCTTTGCTCACTTCTTGCTATATTTTCAGTATGTAGTTATGATAAACCCCAGTGAACAGGCCAGACTGGTTGAACTATACATAGAACAGATACAATCCGTGTGTAAGACATTTTTACATGTATAATAGTCAAGCGTTGTAGACAACATGTTATTTATCAAAAACAATGAAGTATTCTAGAACCGAAATCATTGCAAACGCAACATATTGTGTCTAGTTATGTGCTGCAAACATTATATTTTATGTATTTAGAAGACTACCTTACAAAACTTTGGTTTTCTGCGAAAAAGTAATTGGTCAAAAATAAAACATTTACCCATCCCCTAAACCCTAAGGTCATGGAATTAATATGCAATGTTTTAAAATATATTTCTTTTGTTAGGGGCACTGAATGTCAGGTTTTAAACCTGTTTAAGCCATCCAGTAAACTATTCTACTGAACGTTCCAAGGCGGTACTTCTTTTGTGGATATTTTATGTTTTTTTTCTGTCTTGTGTTTGTCATGCTGTTTATTTGTGCCTTGTGGTCATCTGCTGGGAAAGGACTGACCTCTTGGCTCTCATTTGTGGCGTCTAACTGTGAGTTTGTCACTTTCCCATTGGTATCCTGGATCAGGTGTGGTACTTGATTGTATCGATTCCTGATCTTTGCACCCTTACTTACTTTTAATCGGTGGGTTGGTGCCTGATGCTTGGGTGTAGCTGGGCCCACCGTGGACTCAACTTGATGTTTTCTTTTGCTCTGACTATCTGTGAGTCGTGAGTCCTTTTCTCTGTTTCATCATAGTGCGTTAATTTATATTGTTTCTCTATGATGATACATTGCAATAGTTAGAAATCCTCCATGCGAGCTTAACATTTATTTTGTGCTTTAACAACAGCAGAATCTAGGGCGAAGATTTGGTACCATTAATTTGTATTTAAGCCCCCCTCCCCAGTGGCTTTGGAGCTATCCGTTCTAAGGCGATGGTTCTGTTGTTGTTGATTCGTTGTTGATTGTTACTCCCATTATGGGATTCTGTAATTGTGCTATGGTTTACTGTGCCTTACTTTGTGTCCATTCCTTTTTTGCAATCATCTCGTTGGGGAAGAGAGACCTTGTTGTTTTGCTTTGTTTGTCTTCCTGGTGTCTCGTGATTGTTGTGTGGCTCTTCCTCATGATGCCACGGGTTTGTCTGCAGTTTGTGATTGTGGATTTCCTGACCATACTTGCTTACTATTTGATTTAAAGCACAAAGACCCAGTTGTCAATTATATGTTATTCTAGCAACATACTCTCATAATTTAGGCAGATTGAAAAGGAGAGAGTTCGATGTCTTTCGGCAATCTTAAAACAATGACACTTTGGCGTAGTTTGAATTTGGCGGTTTCGCAATGTAACGCCCTTTAAAGTTATTTTCTATTTTGAAAGGGGCAACTCTTACAGGAAAGAAAATGCTCCCTATTGGGAGCATTTTCTTTCCTAAAATAGTGGCGCCTTTTAAGACGTGTTTTTCTCAACGTTGAAACAGACTCTATCGTTGAAAAGTTGATTTATCTATACAGATACGTATCCACAAAAGTGTCAATGTGTTGCTCATCATGTAACTAAATTCGAAACTGTAAATTGCGGTCTATATTTTGGCTTTTTTATACCGGCAATAGCGCCAAATTAAAATACTCGCCAAATATAAGTATGTACAGTATTTGGTCACTGGACCCATTTCTGCCGAATGGAATTTCCCACTGTTATTAATTAGACCAGTCCATTTCCGTTTTAAGGATTGGTGGATTGATTTATGTTTCATTTTTATTCAAATCTTGATAGAACAATCTGTAAGCACGCAGTGCGTTCTGCAGCGTCTGGTCTGGGTCTGCACTGTTTGCCTACGTCCCACAAAAAGGACGCTAGGCTTATATGGGTTAATGGAGCTAGGGTTGTTCCAATGTCGCTAATTGCAGAAAAGTTTTTCAACAAAACGCAAATTTGTTTATTTTCTAGCAGGCAACTGAGTTAATCTATTACAATACTGACGAACATGGTACAGGTAACGGAAAATTGAAGGGTACACATAAATTATCTTAGCCAACATTACACACTTCTGGGAGAGTAGATCACATTTTCACGGAGATGTTTGGAGATGTTTGCGGGTGTCATTTTCATCATATGTTTATCTATCACCAAGGGTAATACCCACTGCTGGTCATGTCAGAAATTATCATGTCATAATCAATAAGGTAGATAGATAGATACTTTATTATCCTCCCTTAAACTAAGAACATCATTAATTCAGGACTCATCAAAATACAGTTAAGTTAATTTTGAATAGGGTGCATCGTAATGGGATTCTCATCACAATATAATTCTCATTGAAATGCAGATTAATGATGCATTCAGGGCAATTAAAATCTCATTAAATCCCATTAAAATAATTAATGGGGGTCATTACCAAGCTATGCAATAAGAGCATTCTAAAGATTTTAATGCCGTTGGGTGGGATTAAAATTATAATGGTATGCTCAATTTAACGGTCAGTGTTTGGGCATACCATTAATTGAACAGGTCATGATTGCAATTAACTTCATTGAATATGGGATCATTTCGTGGTTGTTTAATGGTGCCAATAATTCAATTGTGTATTTAACATGCATATTTCAATGAACAGCCCCTTTGTCCCTTTTCACTTTACCATATTTATGTCACCTTGCTCCTTAAATTTGATTTAAGTGTTCCCTTGTGCTGGGCAATTTTGTAACCGTGCATCTGGCTGAGAACTTGGAACGAAGATTTGTATGTATTATAATTATATGGTACATTTCCACTTTGTCTGAAAACTAGTTCTGGTTGAAAACTTGTAATCAAACTAACGTCTTGAAGTCAATAGTTTAGACATGGTACACACATTTAAATATGTCAGGCTGTAAACTTTAGATATTATTCTTCTCATCTTGCAAATTGCCTTCTAAAACATGTAAATGTCATAATCCTGGATCCAGAATGAAATTTAAATGTATTGCCATGATGATGTGTCAAATCATTTCAGCTATTATTTTGATTCTTTGTGTATCAATACAATATTTTCCAAGAAAGTAGAATTATGCCAAATGAGCCAAATATACTTAGATCCACTTTCAAAAATAATTTGACATAAATAAAGGTAACAAATGATAGCAAATTTAATTCAATGTTTAATGTTTCTTTTTTCTAACTTCTTTATTGGAACTATTTTAGCGCTAAAACAATAGTGGTGGTTGGGTTTAATGTCATTTTAATACCCATGTTGCATTAAATTCATTGCCCTTAAAATATTGTGGATTAAGTATATTTAATTTAACAGTCTTATTACATTCAATGGCATTACAAATTAATCTTGTTGAATAAACTGTTATTAAACTGTCTGCCTAATTACATTTATGACAATTGAAAATATGACCTTTTAAATTGACCACCATTAAAATAGCTGCACCATTAAATTCATCAAGTACTAATGTATACCTCCTATATTATTTACAATTAATTCACTTCCGCCATTACATTCAAGATAATTCTAATCGTTTACTCTTTATTAATGGGGCTGAAATATATAATCATTTCTTAAAGTGTTACAAAAAGTGTTGCCATTAATCTAATTTCCATTAATATGACATTAAACAGCTCATCACAATGACATGTTTTATGGCCATAAAAGTTGGGATATCAGTTGGAGCAGAAGTTACGCCACATTAATGCCATTCACCCTTTAATATCATGCTATTTTCATGGAATATTGTGATCCCATTAATATATTCCAACAACAAATATTGGCAATTCTTCATAGGTTTATTCAGTTTAATGGTGTTTTAATTACAAAGTAATGCATATTTAATGGTATGTGCGTGCAGTAATGTTTTCTAACAATAAAATGAAACCAAAACAGTCTGTGTCGATTACAGATATCAATCATCCAGTACTTGTGATCGGCGTATGCAATTAGGTTGATGCGTGTGTATGTTTGTGTTTAACGTCTCACCAACAACTAACGTCATATGGAGCCGGGGCATTAGCTTGTCTCATCTGTCGGACTGGTGAAGCCGAGTATCGAAGGCGTGAAGTTTATCCAGTCTATCACAGCGGCTCCTGAAAGAGGATGCGTAATGATTTATCATTTTGGTAAAACTATTATGCTCGTACATTCTCTTTAATGTCAAATAAATGCATACATGACGTTTGCCATATCGGTCGTTTTGACACAGACAGAAAATTCAAACATTTTTGCCCCACTTTAATTACTAAAGTGAAGATGTATTGTGAAGCAAGTGCTCATGCCTGTACTATTTACATAATTATTTCGACCTAGAAAATGATGGTTCGCGTGATTGTATTACACGAATGACAAGTTAACAGGCATAGTTATCTGTATATGTCCATATTGTCATTAAAATATATTTCTACATGCGGCGTGAAAAAAGACCACTCATAAAAACTTCCATTTATTGCGTCATTGCAAGATAAGAATGGATTTTAAACGAGAGTTGATTGATTACACTATGGCTGGGAAATGATTCTATGAGAATGATTCTTAAAAACAGAGTTTTGATAACACTGTAAGGCATATAATGTGAAAATATCGCTTCTCACAGATTAGCAAAATTAATTTGTCAGTACACACGTGGGTTTACAGATTAAGAGTTGGTTGAAATATGGCGATTAAGCCGAAAAATAATGTTGAACAATGTTAAACCGCAAGCCGCGTTTCTCGCAAAAATTATGGATTTTCTTCAATAAAATGCAATTGCAAAATTGCATACTTTCTGGCACCCATAATACAGGTAGATTCGCTATTCTAATCAAGATGCATTTTACCAAATTGAATGCTTTTACTTTTCAGCTGACCAAATATAAATAAGGCACACCCTGTCTAAACAGTATATGATAGCCCTGATTTGCTACTTCAATCGCATTAAATGTACAAAAGATGAAACCTGTGCAAAATTACGTTTGTGTTCATACACTGTAGTTTGCACATCTTACGCCGTTGCACATATTATAATATTTGAGCATGGAATATAGCTTATATTCCTGCAAAAGTTAAATGATATAATACACATATATATACTTAAACGCAAAAGTTTCGCAACCGATTAATATCTGTGTTTTCTTCAGTATGGTCCATGTTATGATATTTATATACTCATATTTTATGCTCCTGCACAATGCGGAATAATTTACCATTAATCGGTTTTGATCATACTCTTCATTCTGACGTTATAATGACGTCAGTGTTTTTCAACAATTAACGTCTAGCTTTAAGATTGTTATCTCGATTTGAAAACAAACGGTGCGATGTGATAGCCAGATGTCGTATCTGACGGAAAACATTTAAAGGATTAACAATTAACGTTTATCAACGCCCAAAGTCGCTGCGCTTCTTTGTTAACGTCATCCAATTTATCAAAACTGTTAATTTTATTCCGTTATGTCGCGCGGTACTACCATCTTCAATGCAACGTGTTGAAGGCTTTCACTTGTGACATTAAAAACTCGATTATTGATATTCAGTTGTACTTAAACGGCCAATTACGTCAAATATTGAAGGCTTTACGTTGACGTAATGAACGTTACTAAAATGCATAAAATAACCTGCTTTGATTTGTCTGCCCTTCTGTTTTTGAAAACAGATAACGTCTAAACACCTTTTCCGAATCAAATCTAAGGTGGTGTAACATTGTGACTCGATAAAATGTAAGGTATTGCAGCTCTGTGACTTTTCAAATTTGGGTTGCGTTACATTTCTTGTTGAAGATCGGCAATTGTAAGTCTCACTGGTCTGATTTTCATGTTGCTTGGACGGCAACTCATTGGACTTGTTGATCACAATATCATGGAGTAAAATATTTGGCTCAAAAAGAAAGAAATAGCATTTTAGTAAGAGTTGCGAAACTTTTGCGTTTAAGTATATTATAAAATGTAAAAACACCACCCTATAAAATTGGTCCAGAATGCAGGGGCGGATCCAGGATTTCTGGAAAAGGGGTTCAGATGCGTAAAGGAAGGCGGGTCGCTTTGCTGATTTTATCTCATTTTTCTTAAATATCCCATGAAAATGAAATAATTTGGTCTCCATGAGACCAAATTATTTCAGTTTCTTGGGATATTTAAAAACTGGGGTGGGGGGTTCAAGCGAACCCACTGAATTCCCTTTTGATCCACTACTGTACACTTAAAATTTATTGAAATTTAGGAAGCATCACAATTCGGTTAGCTTACCTTTGCATTTTTTGTCCATACAGTCAGGGACCAAAAGTAATTCCACAACGTCAGAAATAACTTAGACTTTAGTGTGTTTTCATGTTTGCTAGAAAATGTACTATGATACAACCAGCCAACATATTAATGTGCTTTTGTTGCCATATGAAAGTTAAATGAAAAAATAATATTCAATGTTTTCTTTTTCATTGAATTTCATCAATGAATTTAAAAACTGCGGATATTTTAAACGAGTTTGCAGTATATTTTTGACAATTTTGGGACAACGTTATCATTAACGTCAATGATAAAGTGACATTTTCAAAATTTTATTAAAGTTTAACCTGTTGTATTTGAAAAGTGCAAAGTCGAATCTTCACCTAAATGCACAGTTTATGCACAGTACATGCAACTATTATAATTAAGCGTTACAACAATTATAAAGTTATTGCTATTTAATTTTGATATCACACAACAAAGAGATTCTGGTAAACACCTGAATGCATTAAAGTCTATGGGAAATTAATTTTGTGTAATTACTTTCGGTACTTGACAATGCATTTATTATTTACAAACAAATGCACATTGGAAGCTTAAGCAAATGTAATCCTCGGAAAATGCTTCAAAGTACATGCTTTATCATTATTGCTCTATAATTTAACTCCGACGACACAAAAATGGATACTATCAATCGGCGTGTAAGCTATGACCAAGTGCCACATCAAGTGTCACGTCCTGGAGCACAGCATTCCAATGGTGTGAAAAGACGTATCGAACCCTGAAATAATGAAAAAAAAAGATACAACAATAGAGCGTTGATTAAAAGATAATGTCATCTTCGTAAAGGCCAGTTTCCGTACAATGTAGTTAATTTAAAAGTTAATTAAATAAACAGTTAATTACGAGAACTGACCCATACGTATATGACCGTGCTGTTCTTGTATTTTGATTTTTCCTATTAAGTTCAGTTTTGGATACGTCTTTTAACACCAGTGGAATTTCTGCAAAATAAAATGATAAGAAAGACACCACACTAATACGAAATGAGTTTATGAAACACTGACGTCCCTGGAACATAAATTAATTCAAAATATAGTTAGGTTAAGGACAAGACCATTTATGTGTAATGTTATTAAGAGCAATTCTCTGTAACCACTTAATTTTACATATTAGGGTCATTGCACACAATAGTCACCGATTTTGCTTAAACTTTCCTATCTTGGTCATGGTGACACAAGACAAAGCGATCAACACTCCTTTCATCCCTATGCATGCCCGTTGCCATGGAAACGGCTAATGAACATTTTGTCTGAAAAAATGACAAAAACCACTTAATATTGGTGGATTTCTTACTGACATCATGACTTTAGAGTAAAAAGAAATTGGAAAACCTCGTTTTTGATCGATGCTCTGCAAAGTGGGTGGGATTTCAAAACTTTTAAATGGCTACAGAGAATTCCTCTTAATTATTTTAAAAGTGGCTCGTTATGTACTGATTTTTGTTCACATTACAAAGATGTATTAATTGTTAACTTATTGCATGCTTACTTAGTTTTCACGTATTTTATGTATCTAATGAATTTTAGTAAAGATGTATGTCCAGTTCTTATCTATATAGTATATACATTGTTGTGACATGTCATGTGAATTTCACTCTTTGCGCGTGCCATGGGTTGATCTGTGAGTGTGGCATATCCTGGCCATATTCTCTTGTAGGTTTTACTTTTATTCTTACATAGAGAATCTTACATGAGCGCTCGTGTTTTATTGAATTTATTAAACGAGCTGAGGAAAAGAGATAAAATGTGAGGCCTGTTGAGCATTTTATCTCTTTTTGCAACGAGATTAATAAAGTCAATAATAAAAAGAGCACGAATGATAGATACTATCTATCATATGACATTAAGATTACTTTGAAATTCCATTTTTGGCGTGAAAAATTATTCATTTGTCATTATGCACGCAACGTTGCTATGGAAGTCATTGTGTTTCCAAAAATCTGTAAGCCGCTGTTGGTTAATCGATTTTGCTGCATGGCGTTATTTCACTCCCAGATTGAACGCCATTTGATAAATTAATGTGGATCTTTTTACACGTACTTTTTCTTTCACGAGGCTTTCATGACATATCAAATTAATTAATTGATGAGCTTTATTTTAGCACGTATTTATTACAAAATACTTTCATGGTAAAGTAGATCACGCATTTGAATGTGTTTAGTACGACTCGAATACTTTTGAAAATATGTTATCATTGTACTGTCTTGCTTATTCCAAATCAGTCTACACTGCTCAAAATATTTAAAGGAACAACTGATGATTTTCCATAGGTGATACTGTTAACGCCTGTCCAACAGACAAGTAATATATTTCACTAGACTATAAGGCAGAAACCCAGTTTCTTTTGCCATTTGTGCTACGATAGTCGAAGTTTTGGATCAGAAAAAGGTTTTGATAAAACAATTTCTGCTTTAGTTCATGGCTGAAAATTTGTAAATTTTAATTTTCTTTAAAATGACGATTTTTTTCTGGAACTCTGTAGAATCTTCTGAATTTATTAATGGCGTAACCTAATGTTTTCTGCAACATTGAAAGGCTATTGACTGTACAGAAACGATGCTGTTGTGGTGCTTGATTGAAACATCCTCTTAAAATTTTGGCCATGAAAAAAGGGGAATTTTTAACAAAATTCCATTTTATATAAAGCGTTCCATGGAGATTTCTGAAAAGGATGACTTCATTTTATTAACAAGCATCATCCTTGATGGAAAACCAAATTTATCACAGGAGAAACATGTTTTTGCCTTATTAATTTAATTCTCGTTATGAGTCGGACTATGAGTGACTTTGTATTGTGACCAATGGCAAAATACGCAGTGTTCCTTTAAATATTTTGAGCAGTGTATTTTCCAACTGACTGAACCGTCGATTTATAAAAAGAAAATATGGACCAGGTTATTCGACTTTGGTGCTGATCAAATTTGCGTAAAAACAGTCTTTAAACATGAGCATAAAGGCTTACGTCATGCGCTGATCCAGAGGGGGGGGGGGACGGGGCAGGGGACTGGATCCTCCCCCCTTAAAATCATAAAAATAAAGTGTTTCTTAGCAATACTGGTCCGGATCCCCTGAAAAATCACAAAGCTACCAAGTCAGCATTCAATGTTGGGCCATCATCGGCACGGCCCGCTTAAGGACATATGCTACTAAATACTTTCCATGTTGGAATCTGTTCAATACTTTGCGTACAGTTTGTTTTTATGCATGGGCTGTCCATTTGTGAAGTAAAAATGATATGTCACCGTGCTTATTTTGTCATAATAACATATGGAATTTTCAACATTTGATCAATTTTCTAAACAGATGAAATATTACCACTAGTCCTAAATATCGAGCTAAAACTTTTGTAATCTTTAGCCAGCTTCTTTCTTTTTACTTGCATTTTTGTCCATAACCTCAAACCTTTTATAGAATGTGCAAGTTTATATGTTATCTCAAGCTGTGACAAGATACTGCACGATATTTGGCAATTCGTCGAAAATTGGTATTTGTTTTTTGAATAAATTATGAATCTGATGTTGAAAATCTAAATACTTTATTTTTTATTATACATGTAATACCTTTCAGAAAAAAAGTTTGTTTGCAATCTGATCTTCAGTAATTAATTTATTGAAGAAGATTTTAGCTTGTTATATCGTGTACGTGATAGGATTCTTGGACAATATAAGAACCCATCATGAGTGTGAGGGTAGGATAGAAAAATCCGTCCCGACGATCATCATTTGGCATCACGAGACTTTCCGAGTGATGATAAATGGTGATCTCGAGAGACGTATTTTTCTATCCCATCCTCAAACGGTTAATGGATACCGCATTTTATGTTTAAATAAAGGCTCATAGAAGTTCCTGGATACGCTGAGATGCGATATTATGACGTCACTTTTACATAACAATGACGTCATTTGACAACCATATGCATTAGTTCGAATACAACCAATGTGTAGCCCTCATGTGACAGCCTGGGTAAGATAACATGGGTAGGATAAGATTTTCTATTTCAAGATAAAATTTCAGATTCCCTTCTCCGGTGTGCAAGAATAACCAATACCTGGAAAATACGACTAAGATGGCAGGAACAATCTGTATTTGCAGTTGGTTTAAGTGAAACTTCAATATAGTTTTCATTGTAATACGATATTGAGCTCTACAGTTATTGTGATAATACTAATATTGCTGCAGTTTTCCATATAAACCAAAAGTAAGAAAACAATCATAGACAGTAACTCTTTCTTATATGTACATGTATACATATTTAGTGCTTTTCATTTTGTTTTGGAATGTCAAGTTCATTAACATCAGTAAGATTAACAGGTGAATACAACACACGTTCGAGTAAAGGCAATATGTGTAAGAGTTATGGTTATTGGTGCTAGGTAAGGCCGTGAATATACTTAACTGGTCAAATATGTAACTTGTTAAGGTCACTACTGGCACAAGTAACCATAAACTTATAAGAGACTAAATAAACATATTTTTGCACGCCAGGAAAAACGAAAATTGTATTATCAATTTTACACTGAATCAATATTAACTGGCTTACTATTATATTGCAATTCAAGAAAATTGCTTCTGCCTTATATAGACATTTTTTAAACAAGAGTTATTGCTCCTACATTTCAATATTTACATATAGGTCAAGAATCACTTTTTTCTAAAGACAGTTTGCAATAAAATGATTCCAGTGAGCATAAAACATATACAATAGTATTTATGTATCAGCAATAGAAATACGTGTTCAAACAGGTTGAACCGTTTTATTCACCACGTCAAAGTAGATAGCCATTTAAATAACTGGGTGGGGTAACATTATATGTTTGTCAATAAATTCTTTAATTTATAGGGCCAATCTTACCAAACCATGTTACAATATATACATATTATATCAGTGTATAACTATAGGGTGTTAAGGAAATTTGTTGGGCAATAGAAAAAAATAAAACAGTGTTGAGCAAGAAAAAGAATCCATTATTCGTGTGAGGGTAGGATAGAACAATCCGTCCCTCTGAATCACCGTTTGTCATCACTCGTCAAGCCTCGTGATGCCAAACGGCAATCATCGGGACAGGTTTTTCTATCATGATAGATTCTAATAATATTTGGGAGGTTTCATAGACTGTTAGGCTGAAACCAGCCATAAAAAGTATAAATATCACATATTTGGGACTATATCAAATCGTCCAGAATGTTTGAAAGACAGTACAGTAAAACCTGTGTAAAACGGCCACTTTCAAAAAGACCGAAAAGTGGCTTAAGATCGCTTAATGCAGGTCAAAAGTATTGCAGAATGCTCCAAGGCATTCTGCAATACGCTTGGCCTTCATTAAGCTACCATTTGTCATTAAGATCTTTGTTTTGTCTATTTTTGAGTGGCCGTTTTAAATATGTTTTACAGTACCGATAGAAAATATAATTTTGCGACTTCATTGTATATCAGAAGCAATGTCAAACGTCATAAAATACCACAGGGAACGACAGGTTCATAAAATATACCTTTTTATAGCATCGTTTCTGTTTCAATGATTTGAAATTTTATGATGAACTGCGTAGCGAATTTTCTGAATACCCTTAAGTCTTTAGAGCTTATATTTGTTCCTAGGCTTGATATGCAATGCAAACCACAAAATAGAACTTGAGTATAACGAGGGAAGGTTAAGTGAATAAAATATGTCTATTTTCTGAGACAATGGAAATTGTTTTCTTGCTGACCCAACTATTTGATGATATTTACAATTTAACAATTTCATGAATTATTAGTTTTTTGAATTGAAAGTAAAACCAGCAGAAATGGTGGTTATTTTTCAATTTAAAATTTGGTCATAAACCTTATAAAGTTAGATTCACACCAAATGACACTTCGATTTCCCGTATCTTTCATCAGCTCCAAGGCGGTGAGATTATCGACTAATTGATTCAATGTGTATCCGTATGATGATCAAAAAGTAATTGCTACACAGGTAAGAAATTGTCGGCAAGTACCAGGATTTGACATAAACAAAAAATAATGCATCGCTAAGTACAGAAACCACTCACCTTGGTTGTTTTGCCTTTCCGGTTTCAAGCGCAATCCCTGTGCATAATTCATTTTCAGAATTTTGTTTCAACATCTTGACGATAACAAAATGAGCGAAGGCAGGGCATATCGGTATATGCTGTTCAATAAAATAAGTTGCTAGGGTATGCTACCTTTGTGAAAGTTTATAGTTATAATACCATACAGTTTGAAAATTTTCCTATCCTTGGCTAGAACAATTTTGCTGATAAAGGGCTGTAGTGTTATTTTTGTACTGTAATGTATGTTGATTCATTATTGACTGCTTCTCCCAAGTCCAAGTTCTAAAACGGGACTTCAGTATCAGACGAATTCGCCTTATTTAACTGAAGTTTGGTGGGATAAATCTGACCTACCGTTTGTTTAAAATTAGGAATATCAATAATATGAAATAGGCACACCTAATGGGCAACCGACCACTATTTTTACAATGTTAAGGATGATCATGGCGCATTTTTCAACAGTAGAATAAGGTTTTTACTTTGATCGAATCGACTCCGTATAGATACCGGAACTGGGCGATTTCGAAAAGGCCTTCATATTGCAGATGAATAGAACAGAACAAAGCCTCTAATCGTAACAGCAATCAGCTCTCGTTGTTGCCGCCAAGGCGGCAGCAACTCGTTGGTTGGTTGCTATCAAGTAAGCCATCTAAATAGCTGGAGGTGGAGTTAAAAGCTTCAATAATATCAGTTTGATTAAAGTCTGACAACTTGAAGTCTCTCTCATAACAAAATAAATAGAGGATATTTACTTTTTTGAGGTGAATACCAAATATATTTCATCGAGTGTGTTGAAAACATCAGAATTTTCATGAGTGCGCAGCACGAATGAAAATTTCGATGTTTTCAACTCACGAGATAAAATATATTTGGTATTAACTAAAAAAACAGTTCATTTTCTTTTTATTTTATTTTTTTAGAAGATTTACAGTTAATCAATTTGTTAACCATGCTTCAAGCCGAATCACAAGTATGTAAAAGAAGACAAAAAAGTATTTGTGACAGAATACCTGGATCAATCTACATGATCTGTAGTCATCAGGACTTACAGATAAAAATATTTTTTTTCAGCGTCAAAGTGCGAGACAAGTGACGTCATAAGCGATGTCATAATTTGTTGATGACGTTGCGTAGCATAGGTTACATGCATTGCCTCACTCACTGAAGCGGGAGGTGTTGAAAATTCAAAATCGAAAAATTTCAGCAAATCTAAATTATTTTGGAACCAAAATGTTCCTCATCCTCTAACTAAGAAAATGACTACCCACACTTGATGTTTTTGTTCTCAAATAAGAAAGTTATAGGCATTTGAACTTTCGAAGTGAGCTGCATAAAGTGAATGGAAAAGGCAGAGGTGATCCAAAAAACGCTACAGTGAAAATATAGGCTGATATCAATTACTAGTGAGTGATTGATATCATATCATTTCACTAGTGATTAATATCACTTTTATTTGTTTTGGATATACATTGATTTCACTGCTAAGTATAAAAATAAAAACAACCCTGCTACAAGAGGAGCACAATTAGTACCAATTGGAATACCTACAATTTGTCTTCATATAATTCCGTGCCAAATCTTATAAATATAATGGAGAGTGGTTCTTTCGAGTACCTACACTAAATGTTTGGTTTTAGAAATTAAGAAAAACAATTGTCAATCACGAAGGTTTGAAGGTGCTTTGTGTCTTTTCTACTTAATTAATTCACTCAGAAATAGAATACTGATTGTGTTGTATTGTTCTCTCTCTCTCTTTTTCTTCTTTCTCTCTCTCTCTCTCTCTCTCTCTCTCTCTCTCTCTCTCTCTCTCTCTCTCAGACAGTGTTTTTCTTTGGTATCTGTATGATAGTATGGCATTTACTAGTCACATTCACATGGCATTCTCTCTCTCTTTCTCTCTGTTTTTCGCTTGGTGCGAGTGGATTTTCTTTGGTATTTACATGACATTTTGGCATATACTAGTCACATTCACATGGGATTCGAAAGGCTAACGTTTAATAATATTATAGCATATACTATACCGAAGCCGAAATTATACTAAACAAAAAAAGTTAAGGAAATCTCAGAAAACCATGGAATAAAAGAACACCAAAACAAACAATTAATTGATTTTCATTTATTTGTTTAGACACATTTCATTGGTTGAACAAAATGTTTCATTTGGTTCGCTAGCACTAATACCCTTGTTTTGGCACTGTGTCAAGTAACCTAGGGGTCAAAGTCATTTTTCGCAAAAAAGTATCTAAAGAGTATTCCCTCTTTCGGTTTTAAACACATATATAAGTTTTCAAAACTTCTTTAGAATGTCACAATAAATTTACGTGATGGTCATAAATGTCACGTTTGGAAGATCAGATTGCCTTCAGTAGCGAGTGTGTCTCCCGTCAATGGAAAATTAGGACTCCTACTGGCTTCGCATACTTTGAATAATTCTGGTGATTTGGTGTCGAGGGGTTAGCTCCTGTAACGTCCCATTAAGAGTCTTTTTTTTTGTTGCCAGTATAATTCGTCGAACCCTCTGTCCAAAAATGTCCTACACATATTCAACTGTAGACATGTCTTATGAGCGCAGTGGCCAGTCAATGCACACATCATTGTTTTGGTAAAGTTTGCTTATTCTGTGATATGTATACTGGCATAGTCACCCTTGACCTTACTGACACTGGTTCTGGTGCAGCAAAAGGCAGGACAACAGACATCAACACCTCTTCCATGTACGATTGACTGATCAAGATTCCCTATATAACCACCAGATCTGTCACCCTCGGTTTCTAAAATCTTCCGAAGGACCTGGCTAACGTTAATGCATGAAAACCCACGTTTAATCCGTATATTGAAATTTTGCGAAAAATGGCGTGACGACCAGTCAACTTTTACATTGATTTTTCAAGCCGCTATAGGTGCTACAAACACAAATAAAGCATCCATCTATAGAAAAATGGACACATTATAACACTGTGAAATTCAAAAGTCTCTAAATGTTTTAGATTTTTGTTACAGCCCACCAAACACATTTTCCTTAACTTTTTTGTTAAGTATATAATGGGAAACACACACGTAAAGAAAATAGCGCTTAGATCTTATTCTAAATGAGCGCCGATCTGACAAAAGGGTCCTTCGGGCATTTTAGCAGTTTTTGTGTTATCAAAATTTCAAAAACGTCTAAATTTTCAAAATTTTGCATGTTCTAACAGTAGAGACAAATTGCTTCTAACATGTAATACAATCGAAGGCGCAAACAGTTCTGATAAAATTTAGTGATTCGTATAATGTATGTTGCCATGGCAACAGCTGTGCATATGGACTACACACTTCCTTTAAAACAGGGTACCTCATTTCAAATGCTTTTGTAAACACTGGAAGTGCGTATGTCGGCTATTTGTGCAGTCTATGCAATTGCATACACATCAAATTTACAGAAACACAGAGCATTCTTGAAATATTGCTCCTAGCATCTTTGTATTAGCGTCATATGTAAAAGACAATATCGTTGACGTCAGAACGTCATTAACAACGTTAAATGACGTCATGTTTAAAACAAATCATCTATACAAGTTTTAACGCTCATATCTTTGTTATTTGTAAAGATAATCTCTTCAAATTTTCTGTAATTGTTCACAACAGCTAGGTCTTTCTTCCTCTGTAAATATCTCACTTTTGACTCAGGGCCGTAGGAATAGGGGGGGGAGGGCACGGGGGGGGCCGTGCCCCCCCAATAATTTGCACAAATATGCCCCCCCCCCCAAAAAAAAATAAATAAATAAATAAATAAATAAAAAAAATTATGTGTGCCCCCCCCCCCAATCTGTAATGTGTGCCCCCCCAATCTGTAATTGCTTCCTACGGGCCTGTGACTTTTTATTGCCAGAAGGTCTCTTCTGTCAGATCTTGGCTCAAATACATTTTATTTTAGGCTTTTGCATGCTGGTATCTTTTAATGACATTCTGCTGATTGTTGATATTTTTGTTCATCAAAATTAAATAACCGTCTTGACAATAAGTAGTTCAGAAATATCACAAAGTGTCAAACAGTTTGAATCAATATATTTTGCATACGGTCGGGTCTAGTCTGGGTTCAAACTGTATGAACGGGAATATGAGCGGAAGGCGTTAACAGGAAAAGAGTAAAAAACGTATCTTTCTGAAGCCTGGTGTCAGTGCAAGCCTGCCAAGCTGAACGACTAAAATACGTTCAAATCCATACCACACTAAACGGAATAGTCATGAATAAATAAACATAAATGTATCATTCAAGCAAAACGAATAAATTGTAAAGTATTCGACCTTTTAGAAAATATAGGACTAATTTAGAATAACCGACTGAACCTCTACCTCAAGAAAACTATTAACAAAGATATGTATATGCCTAGGTGCGAGAGAACGTCCCTTAAAGCATAGATCGGCCTGAATAATCACAGAACTGATCACGCCGTAGCAATAATTTTTTGTAGTGAATAATATTTGAAATTACAAATGATAAAAGTGTGTGCTAATTTGACATCCTTTATACTAAAATGACTTTATCTTAAACAAATTACACTGTTAGTCTAGTTTGATAGAAATAATACACAACAAAAATATCAATGTATTACTTAAGTTGATGCCTTCAATACTAACAATGAAATGGTGCTTTTCCAACTATTAACATATCTCATTAAAATGCATGAATAGATAAAGACATTTAGAGCAATGTCATCCTGTTTCTTTTTACTTAACCCATTTAAAAAAAGAAAGTGAGTATGATCAGGAAATATCACAATCACAAACTGCAGACAAACCCACGCCGTGGAAGAGGCTACGAGGAAGAGGCACACAACAATCGCGAAACGCCAGCAATACAAACCAAGATGATTGCAAAACTAGAAAGGACATAAAGAAACGTACAACAAAACATATAACAATTGCAGACTCCCACAATGGGAGTAACAATAAACAACAAATCAACAACAACACAACCACCGCCTTGGAACAGACATCAGCCTAAGCCACGTGGGGGGGGGCTTAAACGCATTTTACTGGTACCAAATCTTCGCCCTATATTCTGCTGTTGTTGAAGTACAAGAAACTTTCAGCTAGCATAAAGGCCTTCTAACTATTGCAATGTATCATCATGGAGAAACACTCAAATTAACGCACTATGCTCAATGAAACAAAGAAAGTGGATGAAAAGCCCAATGGATTCCCCACTCTTATCAATTCGACCAGTCCATTCGGTTTTAAAGATTGATGGGTCGTATTTTTCATTTTTATTATTTTGATAGAACCTTCTGTGAGCAAACAGTGAAGACCCTAATCAGACGCCGCGCTATGCGGCGTCTGATCGGGTTGACACTGTTTGCCTATGTCCCACAAATAGGAAGCCAAGTTCATGTGGGTTAACTAAGACGTTATAGAACCAGATAAAACAGATGATTAGAGTAAATATTCCCCTAATATGATTTTGTTATGAATGCTACTAACTTAAACTGTACTCCTTCACCAAACTGAAGACGCTTCTGATATTAAGATATTAAACACATAGGAATAGACATATCGTGACGATTTCCACAAAAATCAGATTTTTATAAAGCAAGAATCAACACCTGTTTTTAATTTTTCACTACTCTCTTTTGACATATGCTTGAAATAATTTACAATTTTAGGATTTGTGAGTAAGTGAGTTAGTTTTCGTCCTGATTGTCATCCGTAGAGCTGATATTATTAATAGCTGGTTAACTGTGTTATATATTCCGATGGCTTACACAATGGGTGATAGATCTAATTAATGCTTGCTTTATAGTATGTTTCATCTGAATTGAGATGCTGATAGTTGCTCAATTGTCTTGTTGATATCATTGCATGCATAAAAAGAAGTGTATAGCTATGTGTGTCACAGAGTTAAATATCTTTTCTAAGCAACTTGGAAGCAAAATATGATTATAAAAAAACATTTTAACAATATTGTAAACATAATTGGTCAGCTATTCTTAATTGAAATGGAGGTTTATGTGTAATTAATTATATTTTTCCTTCAAACGCCCATGCATCTCTTGGGTTGTTTATCAGATTGAGTATAATATTGTGTCTTTTAAATCAAAATGCACATTTCTCTCATTATTGAACACTTAACCACCCACTAGTAGTCTAACCTAATATAATTCTAACCTTCGCTTTATAAAAATGTATCTGTAAGGTTTCCAAACTTATGTATTTCATACTGCTAGTAGCTATCATATAAAAGATACACTACTACATGCTCATACCATTAAATACGTATTGATTTATCATTATAACACCATTAAAGTGACGAAAACCATTATTAATTGCAATTATTTTTTGTTGGAATATTTTAACAGGAATATAATATACCATGCAATAAGCATGATATTAAAGGGTGAATGCCATAAGAATAACCACAAATTCTACTCCAAATGATATTTTAATTTTCAAGGCCATTTAAAAGCCTGTCAATTCGTGTAAAGAGCTGTTTAAATGCCCTATTAGAGGAAATTAAATCAATGGTAAAACATTTAATGACACTTAAAGTAATGATTATATATTTAAGCCCAGTTAATTAACAGCTAAATAATTCGAAAGTCCTTGACTGTAATGATGCAATTAAATTAACTGCAGTTAATTTATGAGGTATACATTAGTTTTTTTATGAATTTAATGATGCAACTAGTTTAATGGTAGTTAATTTAACAGGTTATATTTTCATTAGTTATAAATTTAATTGGACCGATAGTTTAATGATAGCTAATTCAACAAATTAATGGCATGAATAATGTTATTAGATGCTGATATCTTTGATCCAATGGTGTTTCCACCAACTTCTTCATGTGAAAGAAAATTGCCAGATTGTGCTGTGAAGTAATTACCAGCCTATGGGTTCATACAGTTTACTTTGGGGTTTGTCTCTTACAATCTTTGTAAAATTTGCCATAAGGTCTTTCCGACAATTAAACTCATAGAGAGAGAATTGAAAATCTGATTCTTGATCGCAAAGACAATCATCAGTTTCAGAAAAAAAGCTTATACAAAAGTTCCATTGTAAGAGGCAAAATGTTTGCTTCCCAGATAATAAAACTGTTTGAAGAAGTATTTCGCATTGTCAACTTAACTGTTAAAACAATTAAATTTGATGTCATTTTCATTCCGCTAGAAAGACCACGGGAAAATTCCTTTACCCATTCCACTGTCTTTTGTCAGTGTGTTTTGGAGGTTAGATGCATTTGAGACACTGTTATGACAGTCTTAGGCTTGCAACACAATTCTTGATTTATGGCCGCATGCAATCTTGGCCCATAAACGTCCAAATAGTGAAACGCTTTTAAATAGCTTTACACCAGTGGGCCGAAAGTTACCTGCTTTTATTTGCTTACTGTGAGGTATGTGTATACATTTTCTTAATTAGCTAAAAGGGAGTATTTCGGTGGTAGATTTGTAAGGCCTTTTGTTAAAATATTTTTGTATCCTTGTTCCTCCTTCTACAATGATTTAAATAAAGACGATTACCTAGGATCCAATTAGGTTACCTTGCAACCTCCAGGACAATCAATTTTCCATGGGTGTCAAATTGTTTATTGGGACACTCTGAATGCAATACGAAGTTGTCCTATAAATTTGTATGGGCTATGTGAAAATACATGGTTTCCATGTCAACCCCATATATGATTCTCTAGAATGTGGGTAAGACTACAAATTCTATCCTCTTAAGGGTTCTACTTATCCTAGGGCATTAAATTTGGAGTCAGATTTAAGCTTAGACACATGCCTTTCTTCCTGTGGTCAGATGCGTAAATCATCTAATTTGCATAATTAATGAATATTAATGAAAACCTTAAAAATGAGGTAAAATCATAAAAACACACAAATAAACTTATTTCAGCCTCAAAACATCATAAAACCATCATTGTTGTAAGTTTTTATATCATCAGTGATACAATTTGATAATTATTTTCATCCAGTGGTCCTATCTGAAAATTATCTCATTTGCATATTCATAAATACTAATGAAATCTTATAAATGAGGGAAAGTCCGTTGTGTAAACGAGTATCCAAGGGGGTAAACACACCTAAATTGGACACATTGGCTAATTTACTATGGGTGTAAATGTTTTAAATTGGACCACTTTAATGTAAAAAAATATTGTACTCAAAAATAAATGCATTTTTGTTATATGGAATTGCATGGTTTCCATGGCAACCCATTATGTGACTTAAAATAATGGGAGTGTACATACAAAAAAAACTCTCATATCTCAGCAGCAATTTATCATATAGTACTAAACTTGTCACCACATTAACTTCTGAACATACGAGTTATAATTAGTAGTTAAATATGCACATTATCTAATATCAATATTCAAGTATATTAATTAAAACTTTTTGAAATGAGAGATAAAAACCTTAGAAAAAATAAGGGGTGTACGTATAAATTTCCAATGTCTCACCTACCATGTGTTCTAGTGAATCAAACCTGGTGCTAATTCAATCCTTAGACATTGTACCTTTATCTTAAGGTCAGATATAATAAAATATTTAACATGAATATTTATAAATTTTAACGAAACTGAGCAAATGAATAAAAAAAAAATGAGGAAAAATCAAAAGGTGTACTTCCAAAATTACTCATATCTCAGTTGTTAAGTCCCCTATTGTATCAAATTAATGCTTAGACACAACATGTTTACCAAATGATGCAATACGTGAAACATCAAATTTCATTTCCCATGAATATTGATGAACACATGAGAAAATATAGAAAAAAATACACGAAAATTAAGGAGATGTACCTACAAAATAACTCATATTTTAGGTGTCATTTGTCCTAGAGTAGCAAACTTGGTACCATATAAAATAGCACAATTTTAAGTTTTTTTCAAGTACCAAAAGAGAAAGTCTAGAATTTATAACAGTTAAGATATGGGTAATTTTGTAGGTACACTGCTATAAATTCGTATTTTTTTCTTGTATTTTTAAAGTTTTCACTTATATTGATCATATACAAATTAGATAATTCTTATATCTGCCAACTAGGTAAAAGTGTTATGCAAAGTTAAAAAAGCTTAAATTAAGAATAATGTTAGCTACTCTTAGCAGCTGAGATATTGGTAATTTCGTATGTATACCCCCTGAATTTTCGTCGCTTTTTCTCTTCATTCTTATGTTTATATTGATATTCAGGAATATGTAAATGAGACAATTTAAAGATATTAACATAGAGAAGAAAGGCTGTGTCGTAGCAATAAGTTGGCACCATGATTGCTACTGTAGGGCTATAATCAGCTGAGATATGAGTAATTTTGTAGGTGTATACCCATAATTTTGAAGTATTTTTTCTCGAAATTATCATGGTTTCATCTATATTCATGAATATGATAACATGATCATTTGCAAATTTGATCAATTGTTAAACATTATATTATCATAGCATTAATTTAAAACCAATTTTGGTACACCATGGCACTAAGCAATCGAGATATTATCAGATTTGTTAGTACACCCCCTTGATTTTTTCCGTGATTTTTTATTCGCTTCGACTCTTTCAATTAAAATTCATTAATATTCATGTTAAAAAATTTTCATAGATTACTTAAGGTATAAGTATTATGTTTAAGCATTGATTTGGCACCAAGTTTGATACACTAGGACATGTTGCTGGTGAGATATTGGTAATTTTATACGTACACCCCTTAATTTTTCTTAGATTTTTCTCTCATTTCTAAAGTTTTCATTAAAATAATTTACATACATGTATCTAACTACCAAATAAAATTGCTATGTCCAGGGATTAGTTTGGTACCATGTTTAATATTCTAGGATAAGTTGCTGTTGCGATATATATGCACACCCTAATAATTTGACACCAATTTGAGTGCTCTAGGATAAGTCGAACCCTAGATAGGATAGAATTTGTAGGTCTATCCCGATTCTCGAGAACAATGTAAGGGGTTGCCATGGAAACCATGCATTTTCACATAGCCCATACCAATTATTTTCGGACAACTTTGTTTCGTATTCAAGGGGTCCCAATGAACAATTTGACACCCATGAAAATTGTCCTGGGGGTGCAAGGTAACCTAAATTGGATCCCAGGGTTTATCATCAGACATAAGTCGCCAAGTGGAATGATCTTTTGTAAAATTAAACCAGTACATGTTCATATATGCGAGAAGCGAGTCTCAACTCGCACACGTATATTAGAAACGTAGATAAGTGTAGGCCTCTAGCTCCACAAGGCTTAATCAACAAAAATCTTACGAAGTGGCTTAACCCCTTCATATATATTATTCTAACACACCTCGCCTATAGAGCCAACGGTAACAAACTGTGATATATCGCACAATAATTCACTGCTAAAGTGTGTGATAGCTGACGTCACTAGAGAATGACGTCACTCATGGCGTTAGACGGTGTAACGTCGTTTTTACGCTTGAAAGACGTTACAATTACATGTAAAGGTATGTGACGTAGTCTAATGATTGGCGGGAGTTCTCCAGCGCAATGGCGGAAAGTTGGAAGAAGCTGAAGGCTTCGAATGTGTTTTCGTCGTTTACTGTGTGTTAGAATCGAAATAGATCAGGTCCAGTGCGTGAATTGTTGAGTAATAATTCACTGTTTGTCGGTCAGTTGTACAACGATAAATCACTCGCGCTGCGCGCTCGTGATTTGATCTTCTTTACAACTGACCTCCAAAAGTGAATTATTACTCAACAATTCACTGCTGGAGCTGATATATTTCTTAAATAACTCCTAAATGCCTCGAAAGAATATATTGCTTTGAGTAAAGGCGCAGTTTAGCAATAAGTGAAGGCCCTGATGAAAGGTTGAAAAAATAAGTAATATTGGGAGGTCACGGTTGTGACAGAATGGCCGCTTGCTGTTCTTCTTGTTTAACACAGTGGATGAGGTCAGCTTGTTGTTCTGTTTCCCAGTAAGAATATATATTAGCCCTTCAGTGAACCGTTTCCTGTGGCTGGTACATGTAGACCGATAGTAGCCAGTGACTGTTTTGCTTGTTTGTATGTAGTTGTCATGTATAATTCAATCTTTTCCTGTACGCAGTCTGAGAGGGCCTTTTTAATATTATAAGAAACCTGACAACTATTACCCTCAGGAAGCAATATAATCTGTCTCGAATATGAAATACACTATGTAAACAATCTGAGGCGCCAGCCATATTCAACAGCCCAAAATGAGAAAAGTCAGACCATGCTGCTGCAAGTAAACATGCATATTCCCAATCCAAATCAGATCCATATGGCGTTATTATGTTACGTGACCAGATAGATAAGAAACACATGGAAAGGATTGGAATCCAAGAACATGTTAACCCACAAGTAATTGGTACATTGCATTCATTCGTGGAACGGCTCGGTAATTGTATTTACGCACATAAGTATGTACATATCTCGTTACAATATTTTATCTTCAAGGTACATATACAGCATATTATACCTAGCAATAGCCTATCAAAAAACAACACATCTTTATTTTCGCCAGTTTAGAACTTGATTAATCAATTCTATAAATCGATATTTCTACATGCAAACAGCGACTGCACTGGTCCGATTACACAGCCTGGTCTGGGCATTCGCTACTCGCTTTAAAGCCTATTAGCCACTATTTTACGTGACACGGACCATCTACACAACACGAATGCGATCACGTTCCTAAGCAACGCCTGGCGTGACTAATGCAGATAACCTCAGTGTTGTATCGAGGTGCACTAAAGGGGAGCTATTTAGCAGGACTTGTTTACAAAAAGACCTTTTGTTTGTATGAATTCATGGCAGATATACTGTCGTGCCAACCAAGAGTGGCAGTGACGTAATATTTTGTTTATAATTACTAAGTAAAACATTAATTTGTACACTCCACTTGAGATAACACGAATCGATAGATCACTTGTGTATTAATCCTATCCTGTGGATAGGATTAATACACAAGTGATCTATAGATTATAAGTCACTGATAACTTTGTAAACCTTCGTTCGGAACAACTTGAGAATATGTCCGTCATGTCATTTGAACCATAATTTCAGTAGCTAATATGAATATAGCGTTATAAGACATAACCTTAACCAAACCTATCGTTATAGATGTCCATGTATTGTATGTCCAAGCATATTCTCTAAATGTACATACAGTAACAAATAGTGTCGGGCAGATTCGAAAGTCTAGCCACTCTCGCAAAACGAATACATTGCGAAATATACATGCATACAACAAAGGAAGGGGAGTGAGTTAGATCTCCATAAAGAAATGGGAAGTCGGAAAACTATAAAAAATTTAAGATCATTTCGTTCATTGTAAACTTTAAATGAAAAAGTGCCATTTGTTATGTCCAAGTCAAAATGGGGGTTCATTGTTAAACTTAATGGCGTTATTTAACTGAAGTTCTGTTGGATATATCTGACCTACCATTTATTCAAAATAAGGATTTACAATATTAAGCAAGTTCTCTAGGCATATTAAAAAAAGTGAGCATGATTAGGAAATACCACAACCACACACTGCAGACCAGCCAACGACACCGTGAGTTAGGAAGAGCCATAGAGCACTAACAAACACAAGACATCAGGAAGACAATTAAAGTAAAGCAACCAACAGGCTTCCACTTCAAGATGATCGCAAAACTAGAAGGGCGCAAATTACCTTATTACAAAACAGGGACAAAGCACAGAACCCCAACAAACAATGAGAGCAGCAATAAACAAAAACTTTAGGTCTTTACAACTGGGTCTTACATTCATCAACGACCCAAGCCTAAACCTTCACTAATAACTTTGATTTGAAAAGTTCGCTTATCGAGGAACACCTTTTTCTTTATTTCGTTATTGTCTGGTCTTTATTTTGTAGCCTGGTGTTTGGCAGTCGCCACAGACAGCTGGTTATGTGAAGGTACATGTATCTGGCGTAATCTGATGTAAATGCACTATGTTAGTTGAAACTCTGTTCTTAAATATGTTGCCATGTTGCCATTTTACCATCGGTACGCTTTGCACAAAGCGTTTGGTATCTCCTGGTTTATAAAGTTATTATTTACCACAGTCTAAATAGATATTAAAAATTAAACAAACGATAAGCAAAATGCTGATATTTAAAATTATATTTTTTTGTGAATGGGCGCCTTATTTGTACAGCAAAAGCACTGTCATTCACAGTAACTGTGTTTTGCAAATGTGCACATGACAAACTAACTTCATTGTTCAATTAAAGGGCAGTTGCTAAAGGGAGTTACGATTTGAAATTGGTCTTTTGTGTAATATATCTTTTGATATATTTTTATATTAGGTGACAGTTGCTTGCATTTATCTAACTTACTTTATCATATGACCCTGCGTCTGGGAGTGAAAAAACGCCATGCATTAAAGTCGATTTGCAGGTTTTTGGGTTACATAATGTTAAAATCATTTTTTTTTACTCCAGAAATGCGCTTTCAAAGTAATCTTCATGTCATATGTTAAAAAGAATCTAACAATCGTGTTCTTGTATTGTTGAATTTATTAAACTCGTTGCGAAAAAGTGATAAAATACTCGACAAGCAACGCATTTTATCTCTTTTCCTCAACTCGTTTAATAAATTCAATAAAACAAGAGCACTCATGCAAGATCTTCTATTTTTGCAAGACAATTACACGTTTACGAATAAAGATTTTTAAACGATTCTGCACATGTTAACATTAATGTTAAACAAAAAAGATGCATGGATATAAAAATATTATCCCGCGGGTGTAGAATTTTTTAAAACAGGAAAATACATGTATAGAGGATCACGTCTGAATATTTTTACTGACCGTTTCAAGACGGTGCTTTTTTGTGGATAATTTATGTTATTTCTGTCTTGTTTTTGTTATGCTTTCGTGTGCATATGTTTATTGATGCCTTGTGGTCACCTGCTCGGAAATGGCTGACCTCTTGGCCCTCGTTTGTGATGTCTAATTGTGAAGTTGTTACGTTCCTAATGGTATCCTGGGTCAGGTGTGGTGCTTCATTCTATCGATTTCTGATCTTTGCCCTCTTTCTTACACTGGATATATTAATTTGAATATCGGAAAAGGCTAGCAACGGCTTTAATGAATTCAATAATTCAGGAACATGAATGTTAGATCCTATTTATCATATGCCTTTTAAATGATTTTTGTAATCGCGTTTTTGGTGTGAAAACGTCTAGATTTTGCGATAAATACGCGACGTTGTTATAGACATCATTCCATAGAAAATCTGTAAACCACTAGTGCTTTATCGATTTTAATGCATGGGGTTATTTCACTCACAGACGCGACGTAATATGATAAAAATTGTTTGTTAACCCATTTAAGCCGAATGAAATTTCCCACTCTAATCAACTGGACCAGTCCATTTCAGTTTTAAAGGTTGCTAGGTGGTATTTTTCATTTGTATTCAAATTTCAATAGAACATTCTGTAAACAAACAGTGAAGACCCTGATCAGACGCCATGTTTTAAAACAGAGCCATCAGAGTTAGACTGGCTACAAGTTTAAGATATGACACATTTATGAAAAATTGTTTTAAGGACTGGAGCCAGTCTAATTAAACACTACTTAACACAGAAGCTATCTTAAAATACTAATCGTCTTAAAGTGCTGACACCATTTTAAAAAGTTTCATACAAATGTTTCCCGTGTTTATCTAGCAAAATTACTCAGATGATCCATTCTTCTAAATAAAATGGCAACTAGAGCTTAAAGTAAAGTAAAACAAACATAAAATATTGTAACGTCATGGCCTAGACGGATGGTGCTATTTTGATTGATGTTACACAACTATTCCACATGACGCCCTTCATAGCCCGGCTGCCTTATGTACTAGTATATATACTACCATTTGAGCTCGCACATGCTGCTGTATATATGCGCAAAGGCATTTGAAACGGCCTTGCTGATGTATACATAGGGGCGAGAGGTCTGACTATTCTTGTGTATATTATCGACAAGCTACAACTTGAAGGTTCACATTTACTGGGCTTCCTTAAACGAAGTGAAGATCCAGATGAGTTGCCTCAACATGCAACATTTCATTAGTATTTGCAATATTTACGTTAATAAAATCAACCAAGCGCATGCCAGCATGGCTTTACAGGTATGTTGGGCATATACAGCTGTTATTATTTCTTTATTGTTCTGGCTTGTACACATACGTCTTGTTTTATGCCTGCTTACTGGCTGTCAAAATTGGCCAGCTATAACCATACGATATTCATGTTTGCTACAGGATATGTCGGTATTTGATGTAAAGGTAACCCTGACCTGATTATTCAAGATTAACCACGTCCCTGTTGATACTGTGAGAAACATGTAAGTTTGGTCAATTGTAGAATTAGGATATGCACAAAATCGATTTCAATGTATAAATCTAAAACCATCAAGCTCACCAGAATCGAAATTTCAACGGAAACTGGGAACTTCGAAACATATTTTCGGATATGGCGTGCTTGTGTATTCAGCAGAGCAACGATATATAGAGGTTTTATTTGTAGCTAGTAACCCGGTGAAACAGCTTTATGCTAACATAATAAGCCTAGTATTGATTTTCAGCAAGTAGGGAACAAAGAGTGTTTGCCTGTGCTATTATTCTGCTCTATGCAAAAGGAATATTGAGTGAGTCGTGTTGTCGAACTATCCCAGAAAGATCTAGAAAGCGTTATTTCATAATCATATAATAATGCTTTAGCAATTGTAAAAACAACCACATGCAACCAGTGTTGGTTTGCATACATGCAGTACCACACATAACAAGTACAAGTACTGCAGATAATGCGTTTGCACAAAAACACATCTCCAGATAGAAATGGGCCAGTTCATGAAATGTTGGTACTTATCGCATTACTATGAACAGGCATACACGACGATCTGGGCCTACCTTTGGGTCTGAACCTTCATCTACTTCCATATTGCAGCAAAGGCTCAAGCGAGACTACGTGGATGTATATTCATTTTTATCAGTCACCACTAATATTAACTGAATTGGTTCAACATAACCTAATAAACGTTTCCTATCTCACGGCATGTTACCTTTATCAGGTCATGATGACGTTGCACTTTTTTGAATGACGTCGCTAATGACGCTGAATCAACACAAAAATCAAAAAATACGTCATAATTGCTAGTTTGCAGAGTGTTCAACAATGGGTAAACTGATAAATAGAATACCAGGTTTGCCTCTTTTGATATCAAGTTTACCAGATTCGGCTTTGAGAAAGCTTGTTGAATCGCTCGGCAAGCCTCGCGATGTCAACAAGCGTTCTCAAAGCCTTGCCTGGTAAACTTGATATCAAAAGACACTCACCTAGTATTCTCTATAGGCATGGCAGCTCACCGATTAGAGAAATGCCAAACTCCTATGTACATGTACTGGCTCACATATTTACCGTTTCATGCCTTAATAATCATAAGATGAAAGAACAAGCCTCGATGGAGCGATCACCAAACTGAAATCCCACATAGTCGTTAAATTACGACCTGCTAAAGATCAGTTTGCAAGTGCGGGGTCTTTTTTCCTGTCAACAATTCAGTATGTTGGTACAGTACTAATCCGTACAAATTACGCGGTTCAAACAGGTGCCACTGAACTATGTTTGACTCCAAATACAACCACGCTAGATCCAATTAAGCATTTCTTGCTATTGAACCCTCATAGTATAAGCTGTAAATATAAATCAAAATACCCAGTTAAAATGCTATACATAAATGAAAGCTGAAAGTCTGATATGAACAGCGCCTTTAAAAGAACACCATTAATTCAAAAAGTAAGTTAGTATTATTAGGAAATACCACAATCACACACTGCAGACCAACCCACGGCACCGTGAGGAAGAACGACAGAATTTTTATAGTAACAATACATCTGTAAGACAACAATAGCAAAGCAACCAGAGCTTTCCCTTCCTCCTCAAGATAATTGCAAAACTAGACTGGACACAATGTATTGCATAACGAAACAATGATAAACACAGAACTACCACAAACAATGGGAAGTACATTAAACAATAGATTAACAACAATAGAAACAGCGCCTTAGAACAGACAGCAGTCTAAGCCACCGGGGGAGGGGGGCTTAAATGCATTTTACAAGCGCTAAATCTTCGCCCTAGATTCTGTTGTTGTTAAAACACAAAAGTGTTTGGCTTCCTTACTAATGCAATGTATCAGCAGAGAGAAACAATCAAATCAAATTAACACATTATGATGATATAAAGAAAAGGGCCCAAGACTCACAGATAGTCATTTTAAAGAAAACCTAAAGTTGAGCTACGGTGAGTCCAGCCAAAGACAAGCATCTGACACCAATCATTGGACTAAAGCTTTATGCCAGGACCGTCATTAAATCTGCGGCCTGACCCACCGTCCTGCAATTAAAGTGCAAAACATAGCTATTAACCGTGATTGGGTTCACAACCAGACATGCAGACTGTCGTGTTATATCCATGTCATATCCCACTCTTTTATAACGTTTAACACTCTTTTTAAATTGATCACTAAAATTAAGCTTTTCAACAAATCTTTAAAATTTATAAGCTAAATCGCCATAAATTACAGGTTCTGATATGCCTTGCTGCAGAAGAGTATTTAAGCAAATATTGTATTTAACAATCAACTCAGAGTGTCGGTAATAAAATTTAGAAAAAAGCTTTACGGAGTTTATATGGTATCAATAACCTTGTTTAAGTAACTTAGAAGTCAAAAATTTGTTTCTATTGTTGAGGCCCTGGAAGGGTTTTTAGGGATACAGGGATATTGGCCAAAAACTTAGAGGGATACAGGATATTTTTGTAAATATTTAAAGGGATATGGGATACTTGGATCAATTTTAGGGATATGGGCATACAATGCTTTCTAAATTTTGGGGATATTTGCCTTATTTATTTTATAGAAACGGGATATTTTTCAAAATAATTAAAGGGATATGGGATACTGGGACCCACTTCCAGGTCCTCATTGTTGAGGTCATCAACATGAGAACATATACTCTTGCAAAACGATAAGTTGTGAAATGTATACACCATAGGAAGGGAAGCAAGGAACATCTCCGTCAAGAAATAGAAAATTAAGTATTTCAAAATTAATGTCGTCCCGTTTATCATAAATTTTGATTCAAACTATGCCATTTGTAATGGATAAGTCTAAGTCCAAAAGGAAGTTCAGTTGGATATTTCTGACTTACCATTTGTGCAAAATAAGGATTATCAATATTAAGCAAGTCATCTAGGTATCTTGAGGTAGAGTTAAATGCATCAACAACATCTGCTTGATTATTGTCAGAAAGAGACAAATTAAGGTCTCTCTCAAAATAAAATAAAAAACAAATCTGAAACTAGGGGCGCACAATTAATACCCTTAGTAATACCTACTATTCGTCTTTACAATTTTGAGCCTAATCCGAGACTGATTTAAAATTACTTTTTAATGAGACGCATCGTAATGGGAATTTCGTCCCCATTAAGTTCGTTAAAATGCAAATTTATGAGGTATTATTGACGATTAAAATTGCATTTAAATCTCATAAAAATGTTAATGGGGGTCATTAACATGCAATACATTTAGAAAAGTTTTAGGATGTTTAATGCCTCTTGGTGGCATTTAATTTTTAATGGAATCATTTATTAAATGATCAGTGTTTTAATTACCATTTACTTAACAGTTTTAATGGGATTATTTTATGTTTTTAATTGTGCCATTATTTTAAGGAGTTACTAAACATACATTTTCAATGAACAACCCCTGATCATGTTTTCCCGTTACCATTGCTATGTCCCCTTGTTCCATAAATTAAATTTAATTGTTACAGTGTGCTCCAAAAAACAGGCAGGGCCCATATGTTATATAACATCTGGCTGCGATCCTTGGGTGTTTTGAATTATTTGAAGAATCGTGCGTATCATATGGTACATTTTGATTTGACTGAATAGTACAAAATGTAGTTCTGGTCGAAAAATTATCATCAAAACCCTTGAGTGTTTTGAATTATTTGAAGAATAATGTATATCGTATGGTACATTTTTACTTTGTATGAATACTAGTTCTGGTCGAAAACTTGTCATTAAAATTATCGATTAAAATTAATAATTTAGGCATCATGGTTCATGGATTTTAATATTATAAGGTTGCAAAATGCAGAAAAAATATTTAACTCGTCTGTAAAATATAAGCCGCGACATGAGAGTTCCAACAATGTTGCATGTGCGACCAGCAAAGCTTTAGATCAGCCTGCGCAGTCCGATCAGATTATTTGCTAGTCGCTTGAACATTTAATGAATATTAAGCTGCTGACTTAACATCATTTGGACTTTCTAAGCTTAAAAGGAAGCTGCACAGGCTCGTTTGAGTATACACTTGTCAAAATGCCACATTGTTGGAAATCTCATGTTGCAACTAAATTGTCTTCTCATAAATGGAAATATTATAATCCTGGATGCGGAAATAAACTTCAACTTCTTGCCACAACGACATGTCCATGTTATGAGCTATCATTTTGAAATGTTGTATCTAGATTGCTTTGTTCCAAGAAAGCATACTTACGCAAAATGTACCCAAATATATACTTAGATGCACTTACAGAAATGAATGACACAAATAAAGGAAACACTACAAGTAATGTCATGTTTACTGTTTCTTTTTTTTAAATTATTTCTCAGAACTACTTTTGATGTGACATAGCGGTAGCAGGGATTCGTTTTAATTATCCTTATTTAATGGTCCTCCTGCATTAAATGCATTGTCATTAAAATATTATTGAATAAGCTGTTATTAAACTAATTGTCCAAATAGATAAATTGTCATACAAATTAAACTTGTCGAGTTAACTATTTCTAAACTGTCTGCCTAATTCTATTCATGACTGTTGAATAATTAACGTTTAAAATTAACTACCATTAAACTAGTTGCACCGTTACAATTATCAAAAAAATACTGTAGAGCTCTTAAATCAACTATCATTAGTTTAACTGCACCATTACGTTCAAGGTCAAGCTTATAGATTAGCTGTTAATTACTGGTCTAAAATTTATAATCATTAATTTAAGTAACATTGAAGTTCCAATAATTAAATTCCAATTAATATGACATTTATAAAATTCTTAACGAAAATGACAGGTTTTTAATGGCCTTGAAAAATTTGGATATTAGTTGAAGCAGAATTTAGGGTTATCTTATTGGCATTTACCCTTAATGCCATGCTAGTTTCATGGTAAAGCATACTTCTATTTAATAGATTCCAACAAAAGAAATGGCTATGCTAAAAGTGTTAAAAGTAAGTGAGTATGTTGAGGAAATACCACAATCACACACAGCAGTCCAACCCACGGCACCGTGAGGAAAAGCTACAGAACATTTATAGTAACAATACATCTGTAGGACGATAAAACAAAAAGCAACCAGCTGTCTTTTCCTCTTCAAGATGATTGCAAAACTAAAATGGATACAAAGTAATGCATAGCACGACAAAGGCAAACACAGAAGTCCCACAAACAATGGGAAATACATTAGATCAACAGCAACAACAGAACCACCTCATTAGAGCGGACAGCAGCCTAATTCATCGGGTGGCACAAATGCATTTTACTAGCGCTTAATCTTCGCCCTAGATTCTGTTGTTGTTAAAACACAAAATTGTTTAGCTCGCATGGAGGCTACCTAACTAATGCAATGTATCATCACAGAGAAACAATCAAATCAAATATACAAATTATGATGATACAAAGAAAAGGGTTTAGTGACTCACATATGGTCAGAGCTAAAGGAAATCTCAAGTTGAGCTACGGTGGACCCAGCCTACGACAAGCATCAGGCACCAACCGACGGATAAAAGCTTTAGGTCACTTTGATATTGTTGTAATGACAAATCAATGCATATTTAATGGTATAGTACTTACAAAGATGCATAGTAATGAAGCAATTCTATTTTCTTATAAACAGGTACAGTAGGTAAAGCATGACTATTCACTACATATGCAGTATAATCCATGGTAGGTTCTATATGACTGTAAATTGAGACTAACAGCACGCCCCAAATCAAGGTAAACTCGCCAGTATTTGTTTACAACGATTCTCACCAATCCCTCGAACTTGTGCGCACAGCTGTTTTTGATATGCCTACACTTTTCCCACATAGCTTAGAGCTAAATCTAAAAGGTGTATTGCCAAGAGGTTGATCAAAAACTTCATTCATGGCTTTACATGTGAATTGCATCGGAGAGAATATATAGCGGTTGTTTTGCAAAGTTAATGCCAAAACACTGCTTAGCATGTAAACCACTATAAAGAATGTAATTGTAATACTTGTTTTATTTTGATAGAAAGGAGTAAATATTTCGACATCAACTATATGCATTCTTTTTTCAACATTGTTCTGGCTTGCTATGTTTATTTACCACATAGTATTGTATTTTATAACCATTTTAGACAGAGGCCCTAAGACCCACCGATTCGTCAAGCAAGGCAGTATCGACAGGTGTATATATGGATGTTTTTGGTTTTCGATTGAATAAACACACTTTTACTCATTGCAAAGTCTTTTGTTTAACTTCTCTCTGGCAATGTTTCAAATATTTGGTGAAATGAAATAGTGGAGAACGCGTAATGATTTTCGATAATGTCTTATAATCAGCTCTGCTACGAGCTGATTATTCTCGAATGCATAGATATATTTGTATTGCACATGTCCTTTATCAGCCAGTGGTAGCTAAATCCCATGTTCACCTTTTTTCCATACAATACATTAAATGTAACTTGAAAAACCCTCACTTAATCCAGCAATGTTTGCATGTGTGAAATCGGAAGGTAAATTCAGTGAGACAAAAACGATTCCTTAGCACAAATGAATCTGATCCGAGCTTACAAATAGAGGATATTACATGTGTGCTAATGTTTTATTGAATTTATTAAACGAGTTGGTTTACAGATGTTCGGAAAACGTAATGACGTCCATAACAACGCTGCGTACAAAATGACAAAATACCGTTTTATAACTCGGCAAGTCTCGCTTTTAATCTCTTTTTCCCAGCTCGTTTAATAAATGCAATAAAAAATGAGCACTAATGAATGACCATCTATATCTGCAACAAGGGGAGCACACATGTAAGATCCTCTATATGCAAAATTCTAATCAAAAGGAATGAAACCTGAAGGAGTTACAGATTTCACAATGTAAGCAGCCAAAGGATGGTGTAGGCGTAAAATGTCTAAGATATACACTCCCAAAATATAATAAAAAAAAATCAGATGTGCACAAAATAGAAGGTGCACATCTTCAATGTGTGAACACTCATTGCAAAGCTTGAATATAATGTAATATACACATTACATAAACCAGACACCATCTAATCATTTTGGACGGAAAAATGCCTAAGTTCAACACCCTCGAAAATGAGAATATATCGAATTTTATGAAATCTGCACAAAATAGAAAGTGCACATCTTCAATGTGTGAACAATCTTTATACAAAGTTTGAAAATAAGGTAATAAAAAGCTAGGCACCCCAAAAGTGTTACGGACATATTGACAGGCGGTCGGACGGAATGGACCCACTACTATATTAGTAGTGAGTATACCTGCATTTTGCCAAGTTGACTCAGGTAAAATGAAACATACAAAGACTTGGAACTTAAATAAAAATAAAAAAGAACACAAGTATACAATTGCAATGTTCATAAATCAATTAGGGAATACATGTGTAGTGACTCACTAATATAACGGTCAGGGTCTTCATTGTCTGCTTACATAATGTTCTTTTAGAAATTGAACATATATGTAATATACTATCAAATTACCATCGAATTGGAAATGGACTTGTCCAATTGATAATGTTGGGAAGGTCATTCGGCAAAACTGAATAAATTGCATGCGTGTATGACCAGGAAATGCCACAATCAAATCTCGCAGCCTAAATAATCTGGAAAAAACGGATCTTACAGACATAGAGAGATCCTACAATATTGAAAAACAGCAGACTGGGTTTTACTGAGTCTGTTCATGAGAACTAATGAAAAGTGCAACAATTATCACGCCCCTAGCACCAGCTTAAGCGGTATTCTGCTTTCCGCCAGAACTCGATCCAGAAGGACAAGAATATGAAAAATATCAACATATATCGATGCATGGGAAAACGTTATACCATCTCCACGCGGCTGACCCTATGAGGCTGAGAAACCAGAGCACAGACACAGGCACAAACATAAAAGCAAGACTGTGATTAAAGTAAGAATATATCATGAGTGTGACGGTGGGATAGAAACATTCTACCCGAGGATCATCGTTTGGCATCACGAGACTTGCCGAATGGAGACAAACGATGATCGCGAGGGACGGATTTTTCTATCCCATCCTCATACGAATAATGAATTATTTTTCAACCACATTTTATGTATAAAAAAGGCTCCCAGAAGTTCTTGAATACGCTGAGATGCGACATGACATGACGAACATCCCTTTAACATACCTATGACGTCACTTGACGACCATGCGCGTGAGTTCCAATACAACCAATGTACAGCCCTGACGTAGCAGCCTGGGTAAGCTAGCATGGACAAGATAGGATTTTCTATCCCAGGGTAAAATCTCAGATGTCCTTATCTGGTGTGCAAGAAAATGGACCCTCTGTTCCTCAGCGAGATGACTGCAAAACTAGAAAGCACACAGAACTAAAGCACAAAATCAAGATCAAGATCAAGCACTAAACCCCCACATATATTGGTGCAACAAGAAACAACGAACAAAATGTGTGTCACCAATTTAGATACTACCATACTTGTGTGAGCACTTTACCAGTTGTCCCTTTATCACAGTACTGGCCTCGAGGTTAAAAAAAACTGTTTTCATATTTAAATTAACTAAGCATGAAATTTTGATTGCTCATAAAATGTAAAATACAGAAAAATATAGATTTTTGGTTCTTTATAAATCTTATATGTTTTATTCATCCTGTTTATAAATGTTAAAATGCCAACAATTATTGGCATTTTAATATTTATGAGCAGGATAAAGTTCATGCTCAGTTGAGTTGAGCATGAAAATTGCTTTATAACCTCGATACCTAGTTTCCAGTATAGTAGTATACGCCCCTTTACCACAGCATTGGTTAACTGTACAAGAGTCCATGGTACTGGCAATTTATTTCCATTGCGAATATAAAACAATAAGTATCAAATGCATTATATATCATCAGATTTCTTGATTATATGCTCGGTTGAGCAATATAAAACGTCCAATAGTCAGTAATGAACCAGATATTTTATATAAATTAAGACCTGACCAGATTAGAAGGTTATACGAGTTTTGTCAGTTATGCATTTACTTATGGCTTGATTAATAAGGTCATACGACGTCGCGTCTGTGAGTGTTAAGACGTAATTTATTAAATACCTATGATCAACATGGCTGGAACAGTAAGCATCATAAGGTGACAAACAGGGTCAATATATACTGAACAAAATTGAAAAAGCTGCACTACAATATTTTATATTTATGAGAACGTATTGGACAAAAAGTATTTTCTAAACCCAGTACATCTAGCTAACAGTTCATCGAAACTCCACCAATTTGTCTATTTTGATGTCTGAGTTATGTTCTTTTTGTGTTTAGGCTTTATTCACAGAATTTTGCATTTGCGCATGCGCAAAAAGATTGTTATGCTTATCAGAATTGGTCATAATTGTGTTACATAAAAACACAAGCAAACTGACTAATCACTTGAAACAAAGTCATAAATTAATTCCGTATTCATCAAATTTGTAAAAAAAATGTAAATTGTCTCTATTTGACAAAACAAATAGGGAATATTAATTTTTTGGTAATCTTCGATTTATCACGATTTTCGATAATTTTCTTTTGTCAAATCAGACAGACGTATCAGCACAATGTCTCTACCATTTCTCGACTAGTAATGTCCTCAGATTAAGATGTAAAAACACAATGCTTTTCCTATTGTGATGTCAGTGTTAAAATTTCAAGCTTAGCCATTTTATGAAAACCCCGCTTTTTAAGATTGCTTTTCTTAACGATCAAAACACATTTGTGATAAGTCCTTCACATTTTTGTTTGTCACATGTCTAGACTACCATTTCGTGCAATAGGAACTGGTTGGTAGTTGATGTTTGAAGGCCTAATCTGTGTGTGATTTTTGTTCAATTTTAATACCTGAAAAATTGGACCCCTGTCACATTTGAATGGCTTTCATGTATTTCCTCGTGACAATATCCGAAAAAAAACTTTGACTGTTATGCATAACCCAGTCTTTGAACATTCAGATACACTTTCGTTTGCTTCACTGGCTTGCATCATTTTATATTTAAATGGCACACAATTCAGATGTAGTGTTTTCACGTTTGTTCAGTATAGTTATAGCAAGTAATATCTTTAAAAAAATAATCGGGCTGAGATAAAATGGAAGTGATTTTACTGACTTTTCCAGGGCAGTGCTTCTGTGTTATTTGTTTCACGTTTGTCTTTGCTATACTGTCTTGATGTTCCTTACAGCCTTGTGGTCACTAGCTGGGTAAGGCTTTACCACTCTGGTCTCTTGTGAGTGATGTTTCCTTGTTTGTTTTGTCACTTTCCCATGGTGTCCCTTGTTTGTCAGAAGTAATTGTATCGATTCCTGATCTTTCTTGTCCGCTGTGCAATCGTTGATTATGTCGTTTGATAAGAAAGTTTTGCTTATTATCCATGTCATTACCAAAGAAATTGAGTATAATATTTAACATTTACATAATAATTATCGTATGTTTTTTGTGAAAATGGTTTTTCGTTGGAAATCTCATAACTTAGACAAGATGACTCTTGGCACTTACATGAAGGTGACTGTTAACAAGGGTAAAGACAAATGTACTTTTACCCTAAGCCGAGCTATGAATTTTTAATTGATAAGCAGTAAGTGAGGTCTAAATGATTACAAAGGAACAAAGGTAATTAGCTTTGAAAAGAGGTTCCCACCATAAAATGCATTTACATAGTAACCAAAGACAACAGCATACGATTTCACAAAATTCTCAATCGACAATTCGCTATGTTTGTTTTTTCTCATCTGCTGACTTTATTTCTGGCAAAACGGCGTTCCCATAGCAGTGCAATTCTATAGATTCCAATAAAATAATGTTTCATAGTACCTTCAGGTGCAAACACGAGACATATTGTAGAATACGCACTCTAAAGGGGGTCTGTTGGTACTCCCTTATATGGGGTCAGGGAGTGAAGCCCTCGCGTGGAAAAATGGTTTCAGTGCACTCAAGATACACAAGTAAACACTGCTGGCTGCATTTTTCTTCCAAAAACCAAATTAAATACCTTAAAACTCTATACTTGCGCAGAGTTGCACGCTCATGCATATTTTCCGTACAGGTATGTACAGCGCGTATTGTGCTCATACGCAGTCGCGTATTGTGCTCATACGCAGTCTACGCCCAAAAGTGCACGTTATTGCTACCTCGTATTTACGTCCGGTGTTACAAAACTGTGATCCGGTGTTACAAAACGGTGAAGATTTTATGACCAAGCACAACATAGATCTTGTAAGTACTGAATATCCCAGACTCCAAAACAGTACTTGGAAAATAGTGAAAATAAATAGTATGCACTTTACAAAACTAAATGATTGTTTATTCGACATATCATTCCTGGCCTTCGAGGTCGTTAAAATAAACAGTGATGTGAGTGCCGTCAAAATTTAAGTACAAGTATGCGTATGCAAATTACTCACCCAATGGCAAGATTTTTTTAATTTACCAATGAAAAATTACATAAATAGGTTGCTATAAGTGGGGCTTCGTCCCAAAAACCGGGGTCAACGCAGAAAAAAACAGGCCAATTCAGGTGAAAAAATGGATCAATACAGAAAACCAAGGCCAATAATAGATGAAACAACTGTAGTATTGCACCTCAAATGGAACACAGTTTTTCGTTTTTAAAATTTTACAAACAAGTTACTTCACACTGAAAGTTTGCATGCGCATTGAAATAGCAAAACCTAACTAGACTTAAATTTTGGCGGAGAGTAATATCAATTTTACTGATCTGATATCTTTAAAAAAATAAATAACTTAGTTTTTGTTAGTATGAAAGTACCCATTTTGTACTGTAGGTGCAATGCACCTGGGATAGATATACCAGTATTTGCGCATCTATTAAAATGTCCATTAGAGATTACAGCAGACGATTATTGTGCTGAAGACATCAAGATGTGCAGCTTATGATACAATCCAAGTTGCTTTTATAGGTCTACGAATAATGGCCTTCCTTTTGGGTCACCGTTTTTTGTGACAAGGTTGGAAATAACTGAATCATTATTGACTAGGCTGATAAACGGCAACGCAAGTCAATATGTAGCTACATTTAAATCCACTAAAGCATTATTGTAAATTGTCTTATATTAGTATATACATGGATTTATGTTTAACTGATAGTCATTGATCCGTTTCGCTCAAGGTACTAGAGGGGAATATTATTAGACCTATAACATTAAGAATGTTAAAATGCCATCCTATCACAGCATTTATGAAAAGGCATGCAAACGTCAAAAATAATTTTGACAAGGGTTTTCTGGTTTAAATTTGTATTTCCAATTAAATTTAAAATCCGTATTTAAGATTTAATGTTAATGACGAAAAACAGTGTTCCATTAGAAGGGCTATACTACAGTAACATCATGCGAACACTCGATACACACAATACAATCATGACGCCTATATTTTGTCACTGAGCTGAATAATATGTTCAATCGTACTTTGTAAACGATGGTTAAGAAAGAATTGCTATTTTTACGTTACTCATAAATACATCTGATTTCAAATAGAGAGTCCAACTCTAGAAATAACGACACAACGGCTAAACGTTTCTTTGCAATAAATTTGACAGACATGTCACTGAGTGCTTAATTCGTTTGTTTCTTAACCGCAGCCACCAATAAAACGCGTTGTGGCCTCCTGTCTGACCCGTCTCAACTTTAAACAGCGCTTGCAGCCATCCACTTTTAAAAACAACGGCAAGGTCAGCTGGAAACGTGATTCAGCTCAGATTAGGATTCAACAACAAAATACACGTGTTTGTATAAAAATCTCGATCAGCAAACACACCTGAGTTTCCAACGATTATGTTTGGTTCTCCAAGTATTTGCTGAGGGTACATGTGTTAATTGTACATGTAGTTCGGGATCTAATTAAGCTTACCTTCCACCCCCCACGGGACATTTTTTCATGCGCACCAAATTGTTCATTAGCACCCCCTAGATGCAAAACGAGGCAATCCTCAAAGTTAAACCAGTTTGGGCTATGTGTAAATGCATGGTTTCAATGGCAACCCATAGGTGATTCAAGGATGGGGGTGCCTAAACAATTGCTCATATCTCAGCTGTTACTTATCTTTGACTACTAAACTTAGTACGAATTTAAAGCATAGACATAGGTCTTTTATGCATTTCTTATGGAAATTATTTAACTATCGAATTTGCATATTCATAAATATTTATAAAACATTTAAAATATGATCCATGACAGGGAATACCTACAAAGTAAATACTATCTCAGCTAAAACTTATTATAGACTATTCAAATTGTTACCAATTTAAAGCGCAGTCATGGGGCTGTCATTCCATGGTCAATATACTATTATCTTATTTGCATAATTTGCGTATTCATGAATATTATTAAAAAACGTTAAAAAAAACTCGGGAATAACTACCTTAAATGCTTTAGAATAACTGTTTTCAAAAAGTGTTCATAAAAAACTGTGTGACTCTGTGAGACATGAAAGTTGACAAAATAGTACAAATAGCAAATTCAGATAGTGACAAACTAAAATATTACCAGTGTGTTGAAATACTGGTTTTGCAAGCTAGAGGTCGCTAGTTCGGTCACTATTGGAACATATATATCATTTTCTTTTTCTTTTTTGTTATTATATCAACAACGAAAGGCCCTAGGTTCACTCAATGAGTGAAATCCAAATTAATTTTCTTAATCACATTTTATTAATATTAATTTTACCATTTTTATTAGTATTATTGAAAATGGCAAATGAGCAGTTTAAGGGTTTAAATAATGTAGTGGATAGATTGGGACATGCACCTAAGCATATGAATGTGTTGATCCTAGGTGTGAAAACATACCAAAATGCATTCAAGGAGTCAATGCACTAACCAACACTGTTGTCTGAGTAAATACTATTGTTGAGATTTTCACACCGTTGTTCTTGTATTGTTTTGGTAACTTAACTTTAGATATAGATTGTTTGTCACATAGCCATATCTTTTATAAGCACATAAACAAAGAACATATAATTTGCTTATAAAAGGATGCTTTCAAAATAGTAGAGGTAACATACAGCCAGTGTCTATGGTAAAATTGTTATATTCTATTTTAAGTCTATTTTAGCATGACTAGTTCCAATTCTCATTTATTTCATGTTGCATTCAACTTTTTCATATATTGAGTACAGCAAATGATATATGCATTTACAAATGCCGAGAATAATTCATTTAGCAGTGTTTAAGTATCTATGATAACCTTAGGTAACCAAAGTTCATAACTTATCTGAAACGTAATTAAAGTGTAATTGAAATTATTTGTTAATTACTCCCCTTATGACCATGAAATTAATTACATTCAATAACTGTAATTAAAGAAATATCTAAATTACAATTACATGCAATTACTTTAGAAAATGTAATTAAAATACAATTAATTACAATTAAAATTTTAATTAACCCCAACTGTGGTAATGGGTTATTGAAATAAAAGAAATTTTGTTGGCACAACCCTACTTTTTCTATGAGTTCTCTCTTATTTCTCATGATATCATTAATATCCATGAATATTCAAATTAGATTATTTGCATGTTGGGCCTTTGGGTAAATGGACTATTTCTTATCATTAATTTGGTGCCAAGTTTAGTACTCTAGGACAATTAGCAGCTGAGATAATAGTAATATTGTAGGTAAACCCCCTTTTTATTCCTGCAAGTTTTCTCTCATTACTAATGCTTTCATTAATATGCATGGTAGTTTAAATTATATAATTTGCCTATCCATTAACAAGACAAAGCAAAAAATATCTAGGCTTTGTTAAGGTACAGCGTTTTGAAGATTTTGATAAAATGAGTAGTTTTGTAGATACACCCCCATTATTTTTTCTACTATTTTCTCTCCTTTCTATTTTTTTCATTAATATGCATGAATATGGTACTTAGATAAGTTTCGTATCTTATCATAAGGTAAAAGGGTTATGTCTTAGCACATATTTGGTACCAAGCTTGGTACTCTAGGGCAATGTACAACTGCAATATACGAAATACTGTAAGGCCACCAACTACATTTTCCTACATTTTTTCTCTTATTACTTTCATTGTCATAAATACTCCTGAATTAAAGAATTAGAAAATTGACATATCAGGCCTCTTGGTATGTGTGCTATGACTAAGCATTAATTTTGTGCCAAGTTTAGACCTCTAGGGCAATTAGCAACTGAGATTTGATTTATTTTGTAAATACACCCCTGATTTTTCTGCTTAAGCTTCTTTCTTTCATTTCACTTATTTTCATTCATATTCATGAATATGCAAAATAGGTCATTTGCATATCAGACCATATGGGTATGAGGGCTTTGTTTAAACATTAATTTAGTACTAATTTAAATGTCAAGATGAGTAAGCAGCTGATATATGGGTAATTATGTAGGTACACACCCTAATTGTTCTGTGATTTTTTTCTCTTTCCTAATGTTTTCATTGATATTCATGAATATGCAAATTAGACAATTTGCAATATCAGGTTAAACTTTTATGCCATAGCATTTATTTGGTATCAAGTTTTGTATTCTGAAATGAGTTGCTAGCGTGATATGAGTATTTGTGTAGGTATTCTCCCATTCTTTAGGATTGCATTATAGGTTGCCATGGAAACCATGTGATTTAACATTTAGGACAATGTGTATTATTTTTGCATTCAGGAGGTCCCTTTAAATAATTTGGTCTCCATCAGAAGTTTGTCCAGGGGTGCAAAGTAGGTCTTACTGCCCCAGGGGTAATCATTTTTCCAATGATTTTTCCCTCAGTGTTTAAGTTTTCATTAATATTCATCAATATGCAAATGAGATAATTCCCATAAGGACCATTGGATGAAAGTCTTTGTCAAATTGTATCACCATTGATATACCAACATTCATCAATGATGGTTTGGTGCTGAAATCTATTTATTAATGTTTTTAAGATAATTTGTCAATTTTTAAAGCTTTCATTAATATTCATCAATATGCAAATTATACAAAAAAGATCATTTGCATATATGACAATGAGACAACATGCATGTGTCTAAGCTATACTTTACTGCCATGTTTAGTAGTCTAGGACAAGTAGCAACTGAGCTTGATTGATTCTGTAGGTGCAATTTTGAGAATCACAATTTGTGCTACCATGGTAACCATGCATTAAACATAGCCCATACATTTTTAATGTGGTGGGACAACTTTTTTTTCGCATTCAGAGGGTCTCACGTTACAATTTGGCGTGTATTAGAAAATGTCCTATGAGTGCAAGGTAGATCAAGTAATCAACCACCTCTACCCCCTCTCCCATATATTAGTTTTACGTGGGTTTCCTCATTTTTTTTTTAAAAAAAAATCGTGCATTTTCATGAATATGCAAATGAGATAATATTCATATAGGACCACTGGATGAACGGGCTTGTGAAATTGTATCACTGATGATATAAAAACACGCAACAGTGATAATATGGGGCTGAAATCAGCTTCTTAATGTATTTAATGATTTTCCCTTATTTTTAACGTTTTTATCAATATTCATGGAAAAGCAATTCATTCAAAGAGATAATTTGCATATTTGTCAATGGAATGAACGCCATATGACTGTGCCTTAATTTGGAACCAGATTGAGTAGTCTATGATAAGTAACAGCTGATATAAGTATTTTTTAATGTCATGTGATAAATAGAATCCAACATTCGTGCTCCTGTGGTATTGATTTTTTTTCAATTCGTTGCGAAAAAGCGATAAAATGCGTGGCAAGCCTCGAATTTTATCTCTTTTTCTTCAACTCGTTTAATAAATTCAATAGCATTCATGCAATGTCCTTTATGTGTAATGTCTAATTTGGCTGTCGTCTGGCCGTAGAACAGATGATTTATTGGTTGCATGTCTTATTGTGTTCCTGCTTTCATGTATATTCCTCTGTTTTCTAGCGCAAATAAAACAAATGTGTGTGGTTCAGGTTAAACCCTGACAAAAATTAGGGAAGGTTGTAGGAAACTTTTTGTTTTACTTTTCGTCTTGGAATAGTCAGTCCTGTAGAAAATAATATAGGACAAAACTGATATTTGAATATATAACCTTTTTTTAAACCTTTTACTTCCAACACCAATGACTGAATGCATATAGGAATACAAATATATTTCCATTTCAGATGGTCATTTTGATATGTATTTTTCCTCCAAATTCTGAAGTGGAAGAGAATAGCAGAACAAAATTATTGTGTTCTGCTATTCTCTTCCAACTTCAAAATTTGGTTAAAAAAGTTTAGGGTAGGGGGGTAAAAATTTAGGGTAAGTCGGGTAACCTGAACCACACATTTTTTTTTGGCCCTACTGTAAATTCCCCTAGGTGTCATAGGTTTGAGCCGCAACATGAGAAAACCAACAATGTTGCTGTGCGTCACGAGAATATGGAGATACTACGTGAGTGTATTTTAATATCAAGTTTACCAGGCGAGGCTTCAAGTAGACTTGTTGTCACCACAAAGCTTGCAGAGCGATAAAACGTGCGTTCTCGAAGCCGAGCCTGGTAAACTTGATATCAAAAAACGCGGACCTGGTATTCTATTTAATAGCTTACCAAGTTGATGAATCACTCTTCAATCTAGCAAATATGACGTAATGATCGATTTTTGTGTCAATTCAGCGTCATTGGCGACGTCATTCAAAAAGTGCAACGTCACCATGACCTGATAAAGGCACATGTCATGAGATAGAAAACATTTATCAGGCAACTTGCAGCGCTGCAGTTAATATGAATGGTAACTGATAAATTATGATCAGCAGGCTGCCAGTGATCAGAGCCTTCGCTGTCTGTATGAAAGAAGCTATTGGTATGAACTATCAATATGTGAAACGCCTTTCTTATGATATTTGTTTTGCTATTCTGCGAGAGGCGATATAATTATATAATGAACTCAATTAACAAAGTAAGTAAGGTTGCAAAGATCAGGAATCGATACAATCAAGTACCACACCTGACCCAGGATACCAATGGGAAAGTGACAAACTGACAGAAGACACCACAAACGAGAGCCAAGAGGTCAGCCCTTTCCCAGCAGGTGACCACGAAGCACATATAAACAGACGCGCACAAAACATAGCAGACACAAGACAGAACAAAAACATAAAAGATCCACAAAAGAAGTACCGCCTTGGAACGGTCAGTAAAATATTTTACTGGAGGGCTTAAACCGGTTTAACGGCGCCGACCTCACCCTTAATTCAGATGTGGATCAAGACACATAGATATTTCATCTAATTCATCAGCCAGAAGACATCGGCAAAAAACTGTGCATAGAGGTAATTATTTATGGTTCCATTATTAAATATATATTGTTGATTTTCTTCCTCCAATAATGTGTGAAATTGCGGGATACCCACTCAAAAATAATAACATTTCTTTACACACCTCACTTGCACAAATGTCTCATCTAGAAAACCTCGAAAATTCGAACGAACAATATTCGCCAATTAGAAATAAATTTGGGACACACTGGATTCAGGGAATATGGCCTCTTCATGATCTTTTTTAGAACTGTCTATATATAAAGTGTACTGTAAAGTGGTGCAATTAGCCTGTTTATGTTTGTGTGAAATTAAAGGCGTGTCTGATATACAATGATTGAGATGTCAGAAAATGAGTAATGTGACAACTTAGCCGGGAGAATGTGTAGAGGATACGGTTGTTAAAATATCCCTAGATGAATTTGAGGTTAAAACGTACATATATACACTATCAATGTGATTTCAAATGTTTATTGGTATAAAGTAAAGGATTTGTTTGCCATTTATCTGAGAAGGTGTTATGTCGTTAGGCCACATACCTGTAAACGTAAAAAGGGCAGTGAATGGCTCGAAAGGTGGCTGAAAGCCCAGGGCTATATTTATTGACATATGCTTCTAAGTACTTTTCAAGTTGAAACCTCTTTAATACTTTGCATATGGTTTATTTTATGCTTTGACTGTCAATTCATGTGTCACCAGCGTCATTTTTTCATAATCTGATATAGGAGTTTTCAGGATTTGACAAACTTTCTGAACAGATGAAAGAATAGTACAAGTCCCACAAATCTAGTTGTAACCTTCAGCTAGCTTCTTTCTTTGTGCTCATGACCTCAAGCCTTCTTGTCAATGTACAAATGTATTTGTTATCTCAAGCTGTGACAATATACGGCATGATCCATTTTGGCGATTCCTCGATAATAGGATTTTCTAATTAGAGTGAATTATATATAATCAAAAATCTGACTAGCAAAATACCTTTTAAGGGATAAATGGGGTCACCACGCTAATTATCTTTCAGAAGGGCCAAATTTAACCCCGCTCCCATATATTAATGCATAAATTGATATAAAACGTTCAGGAGTGACAATATCTGTCATATTTGATAATTCAGTTGTTCTAGGTTGAGGTAATCCAGCATTAAAACGCACCAAAAGGAAGAACAAAGTGGACTGAAAAATAGGTGCCCACCCAAATGGACCTGAGTGGTCAGCAGAGAGCATATTCGTTTCCATGGCAACCAATAATCTCTAAATAATGGGGGCGCACCAACAATAATGTACGTATCTAAGCTGCAACTCATCATAGAATACTAAACTTGGTACAAAATTAATTCTGAGTTATCTAACTTTTTCCTGACTGTTCAAACGCAAATTATGTATATTCATAAATCTTTATTAGAACATGAGAAATCAACAAAAAATTGCAGAGAAATTAAGAGGGTATACCTACAAAATTACTTATATCTCAGCTGCTTATTGAACTATCGGTCAAAACTTGGTACAAAATGATGCTGAGACATTGCTCCTTTACGTAAATGTTTAATATGAAAATATCTATTTTTTATATCCAGCAATGTTAATAAAACAGGTGTGGTGCTTGATTGTATCGACTCCTGATCTTTGCACCTTTACTTACTTTTATTAGAAATAAGAGAAAATTCTAAGAAAAACTAAGAGGGTCTACCTTCATAATTGATTATATCTCAGCTTATAATTTCCCAAGATTACCAAACATGGTACCAAGTGGTTCAACATACAATTAATTAGCTTTAAATATCCATGACTTTTTATAAAAACCTTTAGGTTTTTCAGAATAATCGCAGAAAAAATAAAGGGGTATCCATACAAAGTTACTTATATCGCAGCTGCTAGTTGCCCTGAGTTACCAAACTCGGTTCCGAATTGATGCTAAGACAAATTAGGTTTATCTTTTGGTTCAATGTGAGAGTACTCTATTTTTGATATTCATGATTATTAAAGATAACCTTAAAATCATATAAAAAATCGCAGAAAAATTAAGGGAGTTTACCTACAAAATTACTAATATCTCAGCTGCTTATTGCCATAGAAAAGCAAACATAGTACATGTACCACAATAATGCTAAAGCCTTAATTGTATGTTCTTTATAAGAATCGAAATTGCAAAATCACCAAAATTAATAAAAAAAATATTAGAAATGAGAAAATAAATGTTGAAAGTATTATAGCAGTATATCCACAAAATAACCCATATCTCAACTGCTATAATCTATAGGCTTCTAAAAATGCCTAAATGCTTCTACTCTGCTAATCAAGATGGCCGCCAGAGCTCATGGTAAGAAATATTTCAAACAACATCTCCTGAACTACTGGTCCAATTTGAAAATAAGTTCATACAATTCGTAATGACATTCCTCGTGAGACCTACTGAAGCTACACAACCAGTTCTGCTCTGCTGAATAGTATAGTCGCCAGACCTAAAAAAAACTCTTTAGACAATGTCTGATCCATTGATCCAGATTCAGAATAATTACAAAAATGTTCCTGATTAATCAAAGTTTCTTCTATTGCTCAACATCGTTTAAGCATGCTTAGCAAAAAGTCCTCCAGGGCTACGATTCAGGTGAGCATCCCAGAGCCACCCACTCTTGCCCTCTTGTTTAACATCATATGTGATTCCTCCTTTTTGGCCATTTCCCCCCATTCACCCCATATATTTTTTAAAAAACAAATCTGACCTACCTACCTACCTACCTTATATTAATTTTCAAGGAAATAGTTAACTCACATATTTTGGGCCTAAGTAATTTTGTATGTATACACTCCTATTTTTTCTGCGATTTTCTATAATTTCCAGTCATAAAGTCATATGAAAAATAAAATCAGATGCATATTCAATCACAGGGTATAAGGACTAGATTTAGCCAAGTTTGATAATTTAGGGCATCTAGCAGCTGCGATATGAGTAATTTTGTAGCTTATGGTTATACCCACTAAACTTTTCTGTGATTTGTTTATCGTTTCCAATATTTTCATTAATATCCATGAATATTTAAAAGTCATTTGAATGTTTAACAACTGTATAACAGACTTCTGAGATATGAGTACACCCCCTTGTTTTTTGTTCTTGTTTTTCTTTTTTGCAAATTTTCTCTTACTTCTATAATTTTCATTAATAATGATGGATGTGACAATTATGTAATTTACATATTTAACCAGAGTTTTTCAGATTATTTAGAAGATCTTTGTCTCAGCATCAATTTGTTACAAGTTTTGTATTCTAGAGAAATTAGAAGCTGGGTATGTATACCTATTTTTCCTGAAATTAATCTCTTATCTCAGGCTTTCATAAATATTCATGAATATACAAATGAGATAATTTGCATATGGGACAGTCCAGAAAAAATTATGTGAATAAGAATTAGTTTGATACCAAGTTTTGCAGACCATTTCCCTACGCAATGTTTTGAGGACTTTTTTTATGAAACAGGACACCTTCCTGATACTAAAACTGTTGATAATATTTCTCAAGTAATTAGTTGTGGGTCAAGGCTCTTTTTCGGCTCAATGTACTGGCCTATTTAGAAAATGTCGAAATGTCCATTTGACATAATATCATTTAAATACTGTATTGATCCGAATTTGTAAATGGTCGAAAGCAGTATAAATTGATATCAGAATTAATGACGCAGGACTATGGGAATAGTTTATGAGTAAAATGTTGCCTCGGACAATTCCGCGAAATTCCGTGGAATGAGACCATGGATGTACATCGAGAATCTACTTTGATAACTCGGGTGATAACGAGACGCTGACGTTATATAACGTGACCCTGACTTTATATAACGTGACGCTGACGTCACAGAAACCATGTTAACACAATAACAAGTGTGATTTCAGCAAAATAAACGGCTTAGATGAAGTCTATGTTAACAGCGATATTTTGTTGATGAAACTCTTTTTGATAATCAGAACAATCGATTTCAATAGAGCTGAACCCACATGCTACAAAACTAATTTTCACTGCGCCATTGCCGGCTAACAAAATGGAGCGTTTTGGTACATAGTACTACGCGTAATGCTCCTTACATGCACCAGCGCAATGATTCGATTCTCGAATTGTGGCGGACTTTCCCGAATGGCGTGGTTGGTCGATAATTAACAAACGAAAAACAAATCATATTTATTACACGAAATATTTTTGTTGCATTTTTGTAACAACATTCCTCTGGTTTCGTTGTTTTAGTTTACAGGTGCTGCTTAGAAAATAACTCGCATCTTGATAATTATTTCAATAAAATTTTCCTCCCGTGTCGAGTACCGACCTTCAGAGGCAAACACGTTGTAATCTTGGTGGCCATTAGGATCAAATATTCATGGTTATTGATTAAACTGGATCCAAACGCTTATTCATTGGTAGCCACATTGGGAGAACCACAGCTTGCTTAAAAGCAATAATGGAGTGGTATGGAAAAATATTTACAGGTCTGAACCCTGAAGTTAGGTGACTATTCACCCAGTGGCCCAGAAGGATATGCCATTTGAAGTGATTGTGGCCGGACGCCGACCGACGCCAGATATCTAGCTATCACAATAGCTCGCATTGAGCCTATGAGAAAATATAAATATAAGGGTTTAGTGAAGATTGAACAGGTGCAGCGACTCTCTATCAATATCAAATCAATGTAAGCACAACCCCCTAAGTTTAAAAGTGGCGATAAGCAACATGCATAATATGGGATAGGCAGCCTTTTGAAGTAATTTATGATCATTTGCATTTTCGGGACAGCCGGGCCCCTTTTTACGGACAACGTATTTTCCATATAAACTGCCCATACAAATCATTATTAAAACACAATATATTTTACTAAACAGAAAAAATCGACCGCTTACATTTTTTATGATCAATTATTATGACTTTGATTATTTTTAGTAAATAAAACCGAAACACTCGTAGTTTTTTTTTTCAGTTTTCAACATTTGTCGTCTCTTACTGTGCGCGAGCAATATACCGATAACTTCGAGTTCCTCAAAATTTATAGGAATGTCCACTTGCGTGGGAACGTATGATCAAATAATCATTCAGCTTTAACTGCTGCTGACTTTCTCAGGCTCATCCTATTTTCATGCGCTTATCCATGTATCCAGAAATTTCCGTCACGAGGACGGGGGTTCAGGGAGGTCGAGTTTCAATTATCATTTTTTGTCAACAACGTATTTCACAGAAAGCTGTACGGACCTCCCTCGAGAAACAATTGTACCAGTGGGGTCCAATTGCTACTGCTTCTCGCAAGGATCCGTACCAGCATTACTAAGGAAACTTGTAGCCATTTGTAATTTTCCAGGGGTGGGGGATCCGGACCCACTGGCTTCTCCATCTGGATCCGCACATGTTCTTGCATGGCATGAGATAGTTAGGATAATTGATGTAGAGGCTCTTGAGTTATTGAATTTATTAAACGAGCTAAGGAAAAGAGATAAATGCAAGGCTTGCCGAGCATTTTTTCGCTTTTTCGCAACGAGTTTAATAAATTCAAATAATACAGGAGCCCGGGTGTTAGATTCTATTCATCACTTGACATTAAAATACTTATTCTAACACACCTCGCCTATAGAGCCAACGGTAACAAACTGTGATATATCGGACAATAATTCACTGCAAAGTGTGTGATAGCTGACGTCACTGAAAAATGACGTCATTCATGGCGTTAGACGGTGAAACGTCGATTTTACGCTCGAAACACGTTACAATTACATGTAAACGTATGCGACGTAGTCTAAGTATTGACGGGAGTTCGTCAGTGCAATGGCGGAAAGTTGGAAGAAGCTGAAGACTTCGAATGTGTCTCGTCGTTTATTGTGTGTTAGAATCGAAATAGATCAGCACCATTCCGTGAATTGTTGAGTAATAATGCACTGTTTGTCGGTCAGTTGTGCGAAGATAAATCACTCGCGCTGCGCGCTCGTGATTTGATCTTCTTTACAACTGACCTCCAAACAGTGAATTATTACTCAACAATTCACTGCTGGAGCTGATCTATTTCTTAATTCTAACACACCTCGCCTATAGAGCCAACGGTAACAAACTGTGATATATCGGACAATAATTCACTGCTAAAGTGTGTGATAGCTGACGTCACTGAAAAATGACGTCATTCATGGCGTTAGACGGTGTAACGTCGTTTTTACGCTTGAAAGACGTTACAATTACATGCAAACGTATGCGACGTAGTCTAAGTATTGGCGGGAGTTATTCATTGCAATGGCGGAAAGTTGGAAGAAACTGAAGACTTCGAATGGGTTTTCGTCGTTTATTGTGTGTTAGAATCGAAATAGATCAGCTCCAGTGCGTGAATTGTTGAGTAATAATTCACTGTTTGTCGGTCAGTTGTACGAAGATAAATCACTCGCGCTGCGAGCTCGTGATTTGATCTTCTTTACAACTGACCTCCAAACAGTGAATTATTGCTCAACAATTCACTGCTGGAGCTGATCTATTTCTTAAACAATCAATAGTTTGCCATCTTTTACGCTACGTTATAATGGACGCCATAACATTACGTCACTAAATCTGTAAACCACTATATCATTCCAAGCTGCGACGTCATGTGATTAGATAATTTATACCACCTTATTTAAGCGTAAAATATCTAGTCTTGTGCAAGGTGTATACTGATGTTGGAAGTTTTTTTTTTGTTTTTTTGTTTTTTTTTCATATAGATGAGTTTTACCAGGCAATGCAACAATCATAGATCACAGACCAAGCCGTACCACTAGAAGGAGGAGACACAGAATCCAGACACCCACCCGACAGAAAGAATATATAGAGAGGATATTTTCATTTTTGAGGTGAATACCAAATATATTTCGTCTCGTGTGTTGAAAGTATCAGAATTTTCTTGAATGCACAGCACGAGAGAAAATTCGGATGTTTTCAACTAACGAGATGAAATATATTTGGTATTTACAAAAAAGGGTAGATTTTCCTTTTTTTATGCTTTTTATAGGCTACATGTAATGTCTCACCCACTGAAAATGAGGTGTGTTTATCTTATGACGGGAGCACCCGAGAGCTCACCGAAAGTGGTTTTATAGTGAAGCCGGGAATCGAACGTGCGACCCCTGGTTTACAAGGCATTGGCTTATCCCCCACACCACGGCGGCTTTTCAGGGTACTTGCAAAGGCAAAATATGCTAGGATAAGTATACCCTGTATATATAACATATCAGGGGAATGGTTTACAGATTTTCGGTATTATAATTTATCCAATACTCTAGCAGTGGAATGTCAGGTACATGCAGTACATTTAATCACTGCGCTCTAATTGTATCAAGTTAATTGATCGTACGATGATATCATCGTGTGATCCATCATGTGTTCGTTTTTGTCAAGGCTGTTCATTCAATGCTTACGGTTTAGATTTGGCTTCATGGCTCGATGCAATGTAGCATGTTACAATATATCAGTGACAATGTTCTCAGCAAAAGACGTAGTGGCACTCAAATTTGAACCCAATTATGCCAGACGTCCCATACGTCGGATGTTAGCAAACATTGAAAAATAAAACATACAAAATAAAGCAATCGCCGCGTTAATTTACTGACTTGTTATGTAAATGCCACGAGAACAACTGCCCCCATAGCTTGGATCTATACATGTAAAGAATCAAACCGGCCAGCTGACTAAACTCTTGAACGTTGTAGATAATATTTTATACATGTAGTTGTAAGAGATGCCCTGGGCCCGAGGTAATAAAACTTTTTTCCTGCTCAACTTAACTGAGCACGTAATTTCAACTGCTCATAAAAACTAAAATACAGACAAATGAAGAAGTTTATTGCTTTAAGTCTCTCAGATGATGTAATTATCATGCTAATAAATGCTAAAATGCCAACAATTGTTGGCATTTTAACATTTATGAGCAGGATAAATTTCGTGCTCAGCTGAGTTGAGCATGGAAAAGTTTTATAACCTCGGGGCCTGGTCAAATTAGGCTTATCTGCTTCTTCGTCGTATATGTAATACAATTACCATGAAAAGATCAACTGACTGTAATGTGCACGAACCGTGGCGAACGTAGATTAACCAGCTATGTGCGGAAAGCAAATTGGACGGACGTACGGACTTACACTGTGATTATAGTGCACAACTGCGAGTCGTGCATAATTTCGATTGCAAGTCTTTCGGTATTATGTATAGAGCTTATACAGATTACAGACTAAGCAATTCTCAAATTATATAGTCTCTCTTTGTTTTCACAATTCTGTCGTGCCACCATGAAACAGAATTTAACTTTTCATTTTAAGGGCAAGAAAATGTAAAACACATAAACTAACAAACAGAACAGACAGTAGGCAACATGAATAAGCAGAGAATATTACATAAGAACGATAAGCCTATAGATCATTAACGGGTTTGGGTGAAACGTAGAAAATATGTAATTCTAAGTTTGTCCCACGGCTGAAGATACAAATCGAAGCAAATTAATGTCCAATGCGAAAACATCACTGTCATGCAAATAGATTTTTCCTGTCACCGACAAAAGCATGACTCGGGTCGGATTTCTGTGCATTTAAAGGAAGGGATAGTAGATCTTGGAAGTCACAAACTTTTGACTTGAGAAGTTAAGTTTTTCTTCTGCGGACAAGTATTGATTTTCATAAAAGACTGTAAAAAACAAGTATTGTTTTTTCATAAAAGAGATACTTTTTAAACGATCTCTCATCCATGCAAAGTCTAAGAAAACAAATGCGACCCACTGCTGTTTTAATAAGACTTTGGTGTATACTTGTCATGCATTTGTTTACATTTTACAAAACATGGAGTGTAGTGGAGCATGGAATGGAGTGCTATTTTGGAGTATCGTCTTTTAGTTTCTCTAAGATCATCACCCAATCACATAGCGGTCAAATTCTGACCTCTTAGAGAAGTGACTATGAATTTCACTATTTAAAAATAATAAATGAATAAATAAACAACAAACAAATAAATAAATAAATACGCCAGACACAACTCTCAATACATTTTACTCTATGTCTCCACGCCATTCCATGTTTTTAAATATAAGCCTCGTGTCGCTATTTATGGATCAAAGGGATTGTTTTCAAAGCTGTTTTTGGTGGCACATAACCAATTGCGAGATATATAAAACTGTATGTTTAATGATGAAGACCCAAATATCTGTCTTGTTGGCAGGACCCACAAACAAAAAAATCTATAGCATAAAAGTAAGCAAGGAATCGATACAATCAAGCACCACACCTGACCAAGGATACCAATGGGAGAGCCAAGAGGCCAACCCTTTCCCAACAGGTGACCACAAGGCATCAACAAACAGACGTGCATGAAAGCATAACAAAACAAGACAAAAATAGCATAAATGATCTACAATTTTTTTAAAGAATCGCTGCCTTGGAACGGTCAGTAAAAATATTTTACTGGAGGGCTTAAACCGGTTTAACGGTTCACCAGCCTCACCCTTAGTTCAGATGTGGATCAAGACACATAGATGTTTGGTTTGCATGAAAGACCCCTAACTTACCAATGCATCATCTCCTAGAACATATAAATCAAGATATAAAATGGAGAAAAAGCAAATATAAGGAGATCAACAGTAAATAAAAATGAATACCGGAACAAAAGAAATCCAACAGGTAAACAGCAAAAAATACATTGCTGTTAATATGCCATTCGGTAATGTTTGATAACTTGATGGCATTGTCAATCATGTTCATTTCATTTTACTCAAACCATTCTGCTTAAATACCTTCTATCAATCATAAACTTCTACGAACCGCCCCTTATAACATGTTTTATAACATGTTATAATTTTCTTGTTCGATTTAACATAGAGTTTGTGATTTTCGGACTTGTGATTTACGTTGTGCATACCCGTGACTGAACAATATCAAAATAAAAATGTATGCAAAATTTGTTTATATATACCATGTGGTTCAAGAGTTATCAGCATTTGCACTAACTGACCACGGGCTGCAAGACTAATTTTAGTTTAGCAAAGCCTCATACATCAAAAATGCTGTTACGCATGTCATTGGCTAGACAATTTTGACATGTGTACGTTTGCAAAATTTGATCAAAATATGCCTATGGTTCATGAGCATTTGCACTAAAGGTTTACAAATACAACAGTACTTATAGTGTACACCTGCAGGTCATATAAATTAATCGTTTAAACAGTGGTCGTATTTTAAATGAGCCGCGACATGAGATTTCCAACAATGTGGTACGTAAGACCAGCTAAGGCTCAGACCAGCCTGCTCATACGCACAGTCTAATCAGAGACATACGTGCAGCCTGATCTAGTCGCTTGAATAGTATATGACTGTTAAACTATTGACCGAACAACATTTGGAGTTTCAAAGCTTAAAAGGAGGCTGCACAGGCTCGTCTGAGTCTATTCATGTCAAAATACCACACTGGTGGAAATCACATAGCGTGGCTCAACTACTCTCTCTACTGCAAGACGAATAGAACAAAAGAAGGTCTATGTTCCCCTTAGAGTGCCTCATTAGCCTTGGTAAGTCAGAAAACAAAGTATTGTTTGTCAAAATTGACCCGAGACATATGAATATTCAATGACCTTTTACTCAGTCTTCGTGAATCTTCGTAAAAAGAGCGCTTTAGATTGTTGTACAATTACTAATCTGAACGAAATTAATCACAATTCTCCGATAGCCTAGTGGATAGTTGAGTGTTTTAGCACTCAAAAGACGTGGGTTCGAGTCCAGTAGCATTTAAGTATATCTTTTTTCATTTTGTTTCGACTTGCTAATTTCTTTGTCTTTATTCTTGATTTTGTGCACAGCTGGATACATTTATTTGAATTTGGCATGCGTTAATGTAACAAATACAGCACGGTGATTAATTTCAATAAGCCTTCATGTGATTAACTCTTTGCACGCTGAATAAATTTTGAGTCTTTCGTTATCATCTGCTGACTTTTAATCAAAATTAACTTTTTTCGAAAATTCTTACAGGAAAACTATCAGAGTGTCAAATGGTCTGTATCCAGATCAGAACTGACATTCTGTTGGTACTGAACTATATCCAAACTATTTGCAAATGTTATCAGCTGACAAGGAAAGAGTGGGGAACTTGGGGAATATTGAATACAAGAGCGGCTAAATACAAATAAAAGATGTAAAGCTTATTACAAGATGATGTAAAATATACGAACAATATTTACTTAAAATAGAAAGCAATTTGACAATTATATAAAAAAAAGTTCCTTCGAAGTTGCGATCCAGGTATGCTTGATTTGTAAGTAGTCAACTAACCACTAGGCTATCAGACCATTTGCATTAACGAATTGACATTATCTTCATATTCTCTGTTAAAGCGTGACCAAGGTCGGAGTACTCCACGAAAACGCAAGAATATCACGAAGATTTTGGCGAAAATTAATCAGCCTAAGGTCAATTTTGGCAGACTATACCGCGATGATTTCAAGCAGTAATAACTGATGTCAAACACGCGTATTGTCTTATATTGCTACAAGGTGAGCTTTTGAAAAAGCTTAGAACCATCGCATAGCGTAAATCATATTTACTAGCAAACCTTTTTTTAGTATTTTAATACTGCATTTGCTGAAACAACTCTTATCCATTTTTTCATACATTTCAAACTCTGAGTATTTTTTGTTTTAGTTAACTATTTGGATGTAATACTACTAAGATCTGAATAGGTGATCCAAAACACAGGAAATATGCATATAACAATAAGACTCTATACATGCAAACACTGAATTGAATAGTGGTAGAGTTAACCCCAACCTCCCCAAGCAGACATTTTAGCAGTGTGTATCCCTATTCCTTAATCTATGTCTAATTAACGAGGAATGCTTGAGCTAAAGCTTTGGGCATGTTGAAACGGATCCATCTTAATCTGAGAATTTCGTCACACTTAGCCGAGAATATCTGAAGGCTCCATGTTTCCAGGGTTAGATGTTGAAAAAAAGCTTAGAACAATCGCAGACACAATTTTAATAATTTTAATTTTCCATTTTCTATAGTCAATATTTGTTCAGTTTTTATCATGCATTTCAAGCTCAGTAGTTTTTGTTTAAGTACTAAGTTCTAAATAGTTGAAACAAATAAAATACAGGAAATGTGAATCTACCAGGCTGGGTTTATTGACTTTTCGCGACACGCTGAAAAGTGTAAGAGTTCACAAACACACCCTCCCTCACCCACTTTGCAAGACGTAGCTTACAGAAAATGATCAGGTTTCTGCCGATTTTACCAGTAATTAATTGGAGACGTTTTAATGAGATCATTTTGACCAATTCGGGGACGTTTACATTTGAGGGCATTTTGACTTGGGGACGTTTTAGACGTAAACACAGATTGAAGGCAGAACCGGAAGTACGCCGCTGTGGGTGGTTTGATTTCATCATATCCGAATTTAATAAGAAACCGAGAATATCCGAATTAGCTTCATTGGGGAATTTGGATTCCGGCTCAGAGGAGAAGATGTCTATACGCCATTTCATTTTCGGGTGCAAGCTGGTATCCGTGAACTTTTTACAAACGTAGATCACCATCGCTGACGCGATGGTGAATTTCTTTATTATGTATCTCCAGTATGCTTGAACTTACATGTATTGTTGTTGTATTTGTCGTTGTTTTTGTCGTTGTTTGGGGTATGTTCTTGTAGTTCTTCTTGGAAACGTAAACATTAAAATATACAGTAACGTACGGAACTTTATGGGGTTAATTTTGATGGAGACAGTATAACATATCTTATATAAAGGAAATGATTTGTGCATAAAAGTGAATCCTCATAAGACATAAATGCCCTAATTTTTCCACGAATGTATTTGTTTAGAGTTCAATGGAGCATCCTAACCGATGTATCCTCAAAGATAGAAGAACTGACAGATTGACAAAATAAGTTAACCCATATAAGCCTAGCGTCCTTTTTGTGGGACGTCGGCAAACAGTGAACAATCAGATCAGACGCCGCATTACGCGGCGTATGATCAGGTTTTGCATTGTTTTCTTACAAAATATACTTTTATAATTTGAATAAAAATGAAATTACTACCCAACAACCTTTAAATTCGAAATGGACTGGTCCAATTGCTAATAGTAGGACATTCTATTTGGCTTATATGGGTTAATAATCTAATCATTTGTTTTGTATAGACTAAAAGATATTATATGATTGCTTATGCATGATTGAATTTACTACTGGAATTGTGGAAAATATATAGAATGCGATGCTTCGAGATATCGGTAATACGTTGTACAATGCAATATATTGTCTGACAACATTGGTCTGAGACATAACCTTTCACCCAATATTCGGGAACCATCGTGAAAAGTACGCTTTTGATTGCCGTACAAATATATGAATGCAGGAATTATGCAATTCCTTGGTAGCCTAATGGATAATAGTTGGTTGATAGAATTCGAAAGATGTGGGTTCGAACATGGGATAATTTTTAATATATGATTTATTTTTATCATTTAATTTCATGTATAAATTTTTTTGTTTATTTTTTCTTGATTTTCTGCTCTTATGGATATTTAAGATGAATCTGTCATACTCTTATACTTCAAATACACACGTACATGTAGTGCAATATTTGCTAAGTTAATAATTAATACATACACGACTACTTAAAAATGAATAGTTATGCTGTGCATGAGATGACCGTCACTTAAAAAAGGATGCATACATTTTACAATTAAATAAAAAAAGGGGTTTTCAAGATTCGATTCAGGTATGTGCGATCTGCAAACGTTAACTAACCATTATTGTCCTACAGCGCTATTTTGACTATGTTGACATTCTGGATTTACAATTATATTTACCAACAAGCAAATTCAGAGAATTTATGTCCCCCGCCATTATTGTTTATTATTTAAATGAGAAAAAATGACTCAAGGTACCCAGTATCCATTAACTTTGACAGTAAAAACGCCAGAAAAATGCCTAAGTTAAAATAGCAGAAAAAGTGATCTTCAGATCATGACAAAAACATCTGTAAAGTTTCAAAAGAATCGGCATAAAACTGTAGGAGGAGTTGCGCACACAAGGTACCCAGTATCCATTAACTTTGACAGTAAAAACGCCAGAAAAATGCCTAAGTTAAAAAAGCAGAAAAAGTGATAAAAAATAATTTGAGGATTATATCCAAACCACATGCATATCTTCAGACCATGTCCAAAACACCTGTGAAGTTTCAAAAGAATCAATATAAAACTGTAGGAGGAGATGCGCACACAAGGTACCCACTATCCATTCACTTTGATAGTAAAAATGTCAGAAAAATGGCTAAGTTCAACTGGCGGAAAAAGTGTTAAAAAATAATCTGAGGAATATATCCAAACCACATGCATATCTTCAGACCATGTACAAAACACCTGTGAAGTTTCAAAAGAATCGATATAAAACTGTAGGAGGAGTTGCGCACACAAGGTACCCACTATCTTTTCACTTTGATAGTAAAAACGCCTAAAAATGACTAAGTTCAAATTGCGAAAAAAGTGACAAAAAATAATCTCAGGATAATATCCAAACCACATGCATATCTTCAGACCATGACTAAAACATCTGTAAAGTTTCGAAAGAATCGGCATAAAACTGTAGGAGGAGTTGCGCACACAAGGTACCTACTATATTAGGGGGACGGAAGGACGGAAGGACGGAAGGACGGACGGAAGGACGGACGGAAGGACGGAAGGACGGAATGCCGAAAACTATGTCCCTCCGCTTTTCTTCGAAAAGGCGGGGGACAATTACAAAGTTATTTTTAAAGAGACAAATATTTGAGCAATAATACTGGTACCACTCATTATGACTCTCTCCAGGGGTCTTACAGGGCAGATCAAAAGGACAGTCATAATGAGGTGATTATGACTTCCTTACAGGGGCAATAAAGTGGCCCCATGAAGGGATTTGGTATTTTATGATAAAATATTGATCTTTATCTTAGTGATTGAAATTGTGATTTATACAGGTAAGTCCCCTCTTGAGGCCCCTATAATTTTGTGAGCTACTGAAACTGTCCCTTATCAGTTAATCCTTTAATGATCTCTAATGGACAGTAATCTTTGTCTTTAACCCATTATTTTTAGAATAATGCATGCATTTTATTACATCTAAAATGTTATATGCACAACCCAATCACAAGGAGAATTCGTAGCATAGTGGATAAATCGTTTGCCCACTGCCATTGAGGTTGCGAGTTCGAACCCCATCACTGTACTTTTTTGTGTATGTTTTTTTCCGATTTTAAATTTTATTAATTAATTTATTTATTTATAGACATTCATGTAATTCATAATCACTTCCAAACCAATTTGATTGCTGAATATGGCTTTAATTATATATGATGTAAACAATGCATACGCATTCAGTGGCATCTCGCATAATGCATTTTCTTGTTCGATAATGTCCCATTTGATGGACATTTTGTATACATGTTTAAACTGTTTTCGAATAATGCTTAAAGGAAACATGTGAAAATATGATATTATAAAAATGAAAAAAAAAGAAAAGAAGGCATTGATGGGATTCGAACGTGCGCATAATGGAAAATAAATGGATTTCTGCTGCCAGAGACTCTACCTACTGAGCTAAACAAGCTGATATCAAACATTTTTCAAAACTACACCTGACTGCTGAATATGAGAGCGTAATATTTTGATTTGAATGTTTATAAACAAGCAAATGTAAACATGGTCATAATAGCGCTGTAGGACTATACATAGACCATCAGACAATTTGCAGTATTAAATGTATATTATCTTTTTTATTCTCAGTAAAAGCATGGGCCAGGTCGGAGAACTTCGCGAAAATGCACGAACACCATCAAGACCTTGGCGGAAATTAATCAGTCTCAGGTCAATGTTGTTAGGCAAATATACATGTACAGTACACACGCACATCACAGGTGTACCATTTTAATTGAAACATCCGGTTCTACATTGTTTGCAAATGTCCCATTAATTGTACGCTAGGTTTACATGGGTTATATGTGATCCACACTTGTTATGTTTGGTTTGGTTTGTTTCATATGAATATTTACGTCCCAGTCAACATTTTTTCAGTTCTTTTTGGGTTGAACCAGTTCTAAGCAAGTATTATTTTGAATTTGATTATTATTTGGAGTTAACAGTATAAGTTATCGATGGTCATAACTGTACAACGCAAATGTATAGTTTAATATGAAATAGGCACACCTAATGGGCAACCAACCACTATTTGATCTGAGAGGATAGCACAGTATACGGTATTTCTTGCGAGTCGGTACTCGTGTTAGTATAAAAAGTGAGGAAGAACGCAAATGTTTGGAATCGATACAATTAGTATCACACCTGACCCAGAACGCATTATGGGAAAGTGACAAAAGAAGAAAACGTCACATACAGAAGCGCCTTGAGGGTCAGCTCAGACTCAGGGCCGTCGCCGTGTATTCCAAATGGTCCGACGGAGAAAACCATCGAGTGCCGAAGGCATGAAAGGGTGGAGAGCACTAGATGAGTATCATTCCACCCTATCGTTATATCGGTTGGGCCCCCCTCCGCCGCCCCCCCCCCGAGATTTTGTTTTAATTTTTAGCGCTTCTTTGTTCGTTTTTTATGGGTTTTAATATGTTTGGGCCTAGATTGCAGTCGCTTTGGATCAAGCTTTTTTTGCTAGAGTGGAGTGAAAAACCGCATGCTGGACATAATCCTTCATCGTAATGAAGCCGGGGCCGTATGACGAACCACGACGGTTAAACACTTCTTTGTCCACATGGTCCAGGCTTCTTTAAGGCAAATGAACGTTAAAGGAACCGAACACTCTTGTGCTAAATTGGAACAGGCAGGGCTTGTATATCCGTAACGGAATAGAAATGGGCTCACGATGTTTATATATATAAATTCACAACGTTTTAAACATAATTTTACGCCCGATATGTTGTTTCATTTAGAATCATTAGAAAAAAAGCAAATTGTCAATATGAGGCAAACAAAACTGGATCACAGAAATTATCATGACTTTGATAAATGAGTCTCAACATGAGAAAACCCGTCTTCGGGGTTTTCGACCATGCAAGACTCAAACCAACCTGCGCAGTTACAGAGATTAGCTAGAATGCTGAAATTTTGCTTGTAACAAGTTTATCAATTATACTTTCCAGAGATTGAACAACAAAGTAGCTGACCAGTTTGCGCGTCTGCGCAGGCTGGTCTGCGCCTTTGTTGTTGAAATGCAACTACCTTAGGTTTTCCCGCGACACGACCCATAACCCATATCTCTGTGACTGCTTGTTTTAACACCTTGGCAATGTCTATTAATGACATGCGCAACGTTCGGAGTGTTTCAGTAAATTGTCGCACGATTAAATAAAATCAGAGGTAAGCTCAAAGAAAAAAAACGAAACGAGGTAAAGGACCACGGTGGATAGCATACTCGGCCAAAAAAGTGGGTCCAGCAAATGCTGCACCTGCCGGACCAGCGACGTCGGCCTTAGCCCCTTTCCCAACAGATGAACACAAGGCTGCAAGACACATACAAGGCAATATGTCAACGGCGAACACAAATAAAGAAGTTCCGCCTTGGAATGGTCAGTAAGAAGTTTAAAAGCTTTGAGTATAAGGAAATAAAATAATCCTGCAAGCTATTTTAACATGTTTGTTTGTTTTTGTTGCTTTACGTCCCATGTCAACAGCTATGGTCATTGCGGGACGGTCAGTTCACTTGACCACTCTTTTTCCTGGGCAGGCTGTTAACCAGTAATTTGTGCACATACTTTCGCAAGTAACTGACAACAACCCTTCTTGAATAAATCAGCGGAAGGGAGGAGAATGACCGTAGAAATTATTTCATGATCAATCTCCACGAAAGTATGTACCGGGCCGGGATCGACTCGCAACCCCTGGATCTGCAGTCAGACACGCATCTGTAGCCCGGTTTTTAACATGTTTAAAGGCGCTGGGACCCTTGAACGGAAGTTCCTATTGGATACCATGAGGATTTGTAATTTGAGCAGCGACATGTGCTTTCCAAACAATGAATGTGGCATTTTGACAAGTGTAGACTCAGACGAGCCTGTGCAGTCTCCTTTTAAGCTTGGAAACTCAAAATGATGTTCAGTCAGTATCATAACACTCATAGAAAATTCAAGCGACTAGCAAAGGCTCTGATCAGACTGCGTGTATGCGGAGGCTGATCTGAGTCTTCGCTGGTCGCACATATCACATTGTTGGAACTCTCATGTCGCGGCTCATTTCAAAGGCGCGACGATGCACGTGGCAGTTTGCGTTTGGCTCAAGACGTTATCACGTCGTGACGTAACGTTATAAGAATTGTGAGGTCACGTAATGGGATCACGCAGCCGCTTGCCTGAAAGAGCTATCACTGCTGTTCAAGCTCCTGTTGATAGAAAAAATCCATCAGTCTTATGGCTAAAATATGACTTTAATATCAACAAAACTGGCATCTTCGCGATTCACTTTTACTTTTTGTATTTTTTCAATGTCAACGATGACCACGACATATTTTTACACAGTAGAATAAGGTTCTTAGTTCGATCTAGATTGGTTCCCCGTATCGACTCCGTATAGATACCGGAACTCGGCGATACCGAAAAAATTGTCTATTCGTATTTGAAGATGAATGGGCGTGAATAGAACAGAACAGACCCTCTCTAGTCGTAAAGCAACCAACTCTCGTGTTGCCCCGCTTCGCGGGGCAACACTCGGTGGTTGGTTGCTATCAGTCACCCCTAATATTAACTGAATTGTTTCAACATAACCTAATAAACATTTCCTATCTCACGGCATGTTACCTTTATCAAGTCATGATGACGTTGCACTTTTGAATGACGTCGCTAATGACGCTGAATCAACACAAAAATTGGAAATGACGTCATAATCGCTAGTTTGAAGAGGAAACAATGGGTAAACTGATAAACAGAATACCAGGTTCGCGTATCTTGATATCAAGTTCACCAGGCTTGGCTTTGAGAACGCATGTTGAATCGCTCGGCAAGCCTCGCGATGTCAACAAGCGTTCTCAAAGCCTTGCCTGGTAAACTTGATATCAAAAGACACTCACCTAGTATTCTCTATATACGTGCATAAGACAGAGGGTACGGTTTAACTTGAAGTACCAAGGTTCAGATAACAAAACTGACAAGGTAATTGCACAGATAAATTTCTCGAACAGGTCAAGATAACGAGATAGTTAAGGCGATAATGGAAACTTTTCAGCAATTGCGATGGCGTGGAGTTTTTGGTTATTCACCTTTTAAAACTGATGCTTTTATAATGCTTGATGATATTTTTAAACTTATCATAAAAAGAAGGCTTTCCAACAATTTTTAAATTAAGACCATATCGCCATACAATACTGGCTCTGAAATGAATTTGATTCTATACTCAACTACAAAAGAAACCCATCAGTCACCTCTCGGGGCAATTATGGAAATCAGAAATTAGAAATGAAAATATATTTATGTCATATACATGTACCGTAGCAATCAGTTCTACATCATTTCATTGCATAATGTAACAGTTTTACTTTAATCTGTTCATGCTGTTCGCCAGTGTTTAGACAAGGGGGCATTTTCAAAAATGACAAGTTTTCACTGGAGAATGAATATCTCGTTCTCATCTAAATCAGTTCACTTGAGTTAAATACGTCAAAAACAGACATGACCCTCTCCTGCAGCAATAATTGCCTAACAACGATGTCGAACCAAAAAGCATGTGACGCCGCACAACGTTCTTGGGAATCCACGCCCATTCTTAATGGAGAGCAACCTGAAGCTGTCAGAGATTCCGAGGTTGCACTCAACGATCCCGGATGCATCGCCAGAGCTCATCCAACACAAGGCTTACTAAACTAGCGCGGTTTGTTTTAGCTTCTGCACACACTTGATTGCCTCGTCAGAGAGGGACACGCCGGTTATTGGACGAAGTGAACTGATTTAGACCAGAACTCGAGTGAAAACCAAATTGTCTGAAACGTGTCATTTTTAGTAATGACCGCGTGTCTATACACTGGCGTACAGCATGAACGGGTTTAAGTAAAACTGTTACGTTATTCATTATTTAGATGTATAATTAATTGTTAAAGAATATGGTATAAAATTTATTTTAATTTCTTAATTATTGTACCATGATTGCCATAAAAAGTGACTGATGGCTTTCTTTTGCAGTTGAGTATATGTTGAAAAATGATTTTCTAGCCAATTGCATAAAATTAGCATTTTATTCTAGCCGTAAGTCGACGAAACAAAACATATTGCATTATGACATGATCAGGCCAGAATGTTTATTAGTTGATTTACGGGATTTTTTCTCCGATTTTTGGTCCGGGGGCGAAAAAAAAAAGGCTCTAAAAATGACCAGTTGACTGTTGACTGGTCATTTTCACAGCTTTTTTTAATATCTCCAGAACAAACAATAAAACTAGTTAGGTAAACCAACAGTCTGTATTTTCAAAATGTCCCTTTAAATCTGAATAGGACAATTACCTTATCAAAACTCTCAGACAGAGCCTCTAAAAACAAATAATATATAGAGTCGGCGAATAAAATAAAAAAAAAATAATTTTAGAAATTGAATTTTATTTTGTTTCTACTTTCCGGAAAATTACACTAGGGTATTTTGAAAATCAACTAATATAAAATTCTGGCCTCACACTAAAGCTACAAATAATCTGCAGCAATTCTGTCAACCTCACATAGCAGGTCGGTTTTGTTTGAACTTTATTTTATTTGTATAAATCATTTATTCGGACACCGGGTCTCTCAAAGGGCGCACCGTTCGTTTAGTAGACCCACATATGAGGTCCCTTTCAACAGATTTGTTGCTGAATATCTGTAGCTGTAGTATGAGCAACTCACAGTCACAAGTCACCAGGAAAACAATTAACACATATAAGCCTAGGACCTTTTTGTGGGACATCGGCAAACAGCGCAAAACCAGATCAGACGCCGCAAAACGTCCACTGTTTGCATACAGAAGTTTCTTTTCAAATTTGAATAAAAGTGAAAAATACCACCTAACTACCCTAAAATTCGAAATGGACTAGTTCAATTGGTAAGCATGGGAATATACTTTCGGTATAAATAGGTTAAAGTAAAGCAACCAACACTCTCTCCCCCATCAAGATTATTGCAAAGCTAGAAATGACACTAAGTACTGAATAGCAAAAGCAGAACCAAATATGAGCCCCCCTCAAACATGGGAACAATACTAATGCACTAGTCATTTGTATCCACGGCTCCCCCACCTACGGGGATGGATTGGGATAATGACTTTCTCAAAATTAAAGCCCCGCTATAATCTCCGCGTTGCGGGGACAAATGGGTGGTCATAGTACTGCTTTTCTCCCCCGCCCCCAGAGACATGAAAATAGTTGTTGAATGCAGCTGTCTGCAACTATGAACATTTTTCGAATTTTTTTATTTTCTTTTTAAATCATTTGTAAAATTTGAATTAAGTTATGTTTTCACAATAAATCTATTCACTATAGCTGAAAACTGCACGGAAAAGTGATTTATCTTATAAAACAGGTGTGTTTTTCTCTTGTTGGTAATTATTTGCATCCCTCCAATAATTAAGACAGTTAATTTTAACATAAATGCGGCTGTTTTGATACTGATAATTTGTTAAGATTTACGAAATTGGTAAAATGTATACCTGAATTTTAGTTTTTTCACTGTGTTCTTGAAAAATAAAAACATTAGTTCTAAAATTAAAAGATCAAAAGTTACAGACTATGCAGCTTTAAGAATGAATAATTTATCTGCAATCAACTTATCTTTGTGTAGTACATGTTCATTTTCTTTTTTACTAAACTCAGTTTCTAAATCTTTTGGCTATACATAGCAAAACTCTTCAAGTGGCGTCGATTGTAAATTTCATTACTGATTTTGAAGCCAAACTGAAATGACTGACAATGGAACCGGGCAATAGAACTGAATTATATATTTTTCCTTGTTTTTCTTCTTTTTCTCTATTGTGATAAATGGGTTGAATAAATATATATTATTATAATTTATGAACATTGTTGCTGGTATACTGAAGCTTCAAAATCGGTTCCTCCTATTTCTTATTCCCCACCCACTTATTTCTCCTCATATTGGTTCAACCGTCTCTAATCCCTTGAAACGTCAAAAAGTCTGCTGAAAATGGCTACACAAAATACACAGATCTCAAGTGCTTAACAAAGACAATTGTGATCCTTAACATGCAAACAGTCTTCGTTGTTAGAGCTTATATCGTAGATGTTGCAATGACCTCGCCTCCGCCAGTATGGCATTGAAAGTTTGAAGTTATTTTAACTAACTAACATTCTTTTTTTCTTCGGACAGAAAGAAACAATACAGAAAACATGCATACCCGTGTAGTCTGGTTATGATATTCGCTGGCCATATGCAATTGCGCTGTCAAGGAAATTTTAAAATTGAGCCGGATTGTTCGGATTCTCTAGGTTTTCCTGAATGACTATTTGAGTTTTCTACACCGATTTGTTATGTTTTAAAATGGCGTGCTACCGAAATCTCGGCGCGTTATCTGCTAATGACAAGGCTATCACCCCACTGACATCAATAGCACGAACACTGCATGAGTCGCGAGCGTTTGAGACCAACCCTATCACGGCACTGCGCAGACATTCTAAAAATAATAAAAGTGAGAAAGGCGTCAAAGATCAGGAATTGATACAATCAAGTACCACACCTGACCCAGGATACCAAGTGAGAAAGTGATAAAAATACAAGTAAACATCACAAACAAGAGCCAATAGGTCAGCCCTGTACCAGCAGGTGAACACACTGCAGCAATGAACAGACCCAAAAGCATGACATTCCCCCGCTATCCCCATAGATGGAGGATGCAAATATGACGGGTGCATAAATCGACAACAAGAGAACCATCGCCTTAGAATGGACAGCAGTCCAAGCCACTGGGGTGAGTGGGGGCTTAAATGAATTTTACTGGACCAGGTACCAAATCATCGCCCTAGATTCTGTTGCTGTTGAAACAAAAATAATTAACTCGGGTTGAGACTTTCTAACTATTGCAGTGTTTCATCACCTAGAAGCAATCTAATCAAATTAGCACACTTTGATGAAACAAAGAAAAGAGCTCACGACTCTCAGATAGTCAGAGCTAAAGAAAACCTTAAGTTGAGTCACGAAGGTCCCAGCTTAAGACAAATATCAGGCACCAACCAACCAATGAAAGCTTAACATCAGGGTTGTCATTGAGCTTGAGACCATACCCACCGTCTTACAACTAGAAGAAACCCTGGCCATATATAAACCATGATTGGGTTTACTATCAGACAATGCAGACTGTTGTATGATACTTATGCCATTTCTTACTTTTTTATAATGTCGATCTTTTTTAATTAATCACTACAATTAGGCTTTCCAACAATTCTACAATTTATATACATGTACTAAATCACCATAAAATACCAGCTTCGATATATCCTGTTGCAGAAGCGTTTTTAAACTAGCATTGTATTTAACAACCAACTCTGAGTGTCTGTGGTAGAATTTAAAAATGCTTCACGATTCTTATGATATCTATAACCTGTGTTAATAACTTATAAGTCAAAAATTGAATTCTGTTGTAGAAGTCACTGAGATAAGAACATTCTTTCACAAAACGAATCAGCTGTGAAATATATACATCATAGGAAGGAGAGTGTGGAACATCTTCATCAAGAAATGGGATTTTAACTATAGTCTATTTCAAAATTAAAAGCATCTCCTTTATCATACTATGCCATGCACGGATCCAGGAATTTTCATCTGGGGGGTGGGAGGGTCCAGGTCCATCTGACAGAAAAAGCTCTGACAACGTGTTTTTTTTTATTCCTCAGCATATTTTACAGAGGGGATCCAATGGTTAAATCAAAGAAAACATTAATTTCCTAGATGTCATAGGGGGTCCAACATTTTCCAGGGAAGGTTCCACTTTTACAGAGGGGGTCAAATTGCTCATTCCCTAAAGAAATCCATAAAACTTGTGATTTTTCAGGGGTGGGGGTCTAGACACCCTGTGCCACCGTCTGGATCCGCGCATGTATGACATTTATTATGGACAGGTCCAAACCAAAATGGGGGATTTCGCCTTATTTCACAGAAGTTCAGTGACATTTGTCTGTTCTACCATTTGTTTGAAATAAGGATTATCAAATATACTAGTCAAAAGTTCTCACCGGTCACGTGCGTTTTTACCGTTTTTCTGAAAAACTATAAATACTATATCAATTTCATTTGCATTTCCGATTAGGCCAATCTATCTGTAAACGACACCAAAAAACGGCTAAGCAAAATTCATAAAATTGTATCCGGGAGGCTTTGCCGAATACACGTACCCTCGATTTTTCCAAATTCACAAGAATTTGCTTTGGATGGTGGGGTAACTTTTGACACTAGCAACGAGTCTCATGCAGGAGGAGTGTTCATTGCAGCACTTTAGTGTTCGATAGGAAATTAAAAATGAAAACGTTTTGCGTGAGAAAAGGGGTTATTTCAAAAAGTCGCGACTCACAAATTGTGCCAAAATGCGAATTTTAAAAATGGGGGTACCACTATTCAAAAATGCATCCTGCATGCACTGTTGAACATTTTGTCAAAATCTTCACTGCCAAGGGTACAGGACACGTCTAGCTATTTCGAGATGCAAAACGAGTAGTCGTATCATTCTACGTTGTGAAGAAAATAAATAAACTGCAAGTGGCCGGTTAGAACTTTTGGCTAGTATATTAAGCAAAATGTTATGTCTTATTTGGATGTGAATATCGTTTGTGTTATTTTCGAATGTAGTGGTAAAATAACCACTTTAAATAAGTGTGGGCACGCAGACGTATTTTTTGCCAGATCAATATACTCTATATTCCTAACATAGCCCTTAAGTGTCGTTTGTATGATTTCCTCGCAGTACTCTGTGGTCAACTGCACTGAGCTCGATAAGTGTTCATATCTAACACGTCTGAATGATAGAACTATTGCTGTCTAACGAATCTATTTTCCCTTAATTTCAAATTGCCAGATTCTTTAATAGTATTTTGTATTTTCAAGAATTGATTATTTGCAGACTAGGAACTAGCAGCTATTTGCAAAAGGCTGCATATACATGTACCAAAATACCTGTGTGATGTTGCCCATATGGTTAAAAAAGGCAACAGAAGAGAAATGAAAAAAAAAAAACAACATTAGAACTAACAGTTTTGTAGATGATCGGCTGACATGTTGTCCTACTTTATACTTTGTGAGCAAATCTAAATCGCGGAAATGCGTATTCATAGGAAAGAAATATGTAATTAACCACGATATTGTACAGGAAATGAAATTTAAACATAGGTTGAAAAGTTTCCGTCATATAGAAACGTTTCTGTCCCGTAAGAAGCCTATTTAATATGCTGGTTTGCACTCCTGAGTTTGTTTTGGACCGAGATGTCCAATTACCTCTAGAAAGTGTGAGTTCGCTGTTTAGCTATACCCCATCCAAGTAATCTTGGAACACGTTGTTTTGCATTAAATAAACTAAAGGATGCATTTCAAATCCGAAAATAATACATGCATGTAAAAATACACATTATAATTGTTTTGCTAAAATAGTGTCTTCACTAATTATTATGCAATGAATTTATTTGGAGTCCGTTTTCTTAATTGAATAATGATCCACAAATTGAACTTTTAATTGACTAAAGTTTAATTTAATTAACAGCAAAACGGGAAGGAAAATTCGGCGATGAAAGTCACAGCAACAATTTGAAAATAATTTAACACACAAAGTATTTGTACTAGATTATAAACGTTTTTCAGCGGAAGTTGTTTAATTTGTTCAAAAATTTAAGGGATAATTCGACTGTATGTCAGACGATATACGAGACCTGTTTTATGTTTATTTGAACAAATGTGAATTTCATTTTTCGAGGTTGCATGTAAATAAAATAAATAAATTTTGCTTTCTCTTAAATAACGGACGTATTCCTGGTATGACCAAATAGACAATTTAAAACATTACAATAACACTGCATCCCAACATACACGCCCACCCCTCTTTTACTGATTTTAAGAGCTAAATCAGGTGTTTTTTTTAATGTAAATGCGTATGAAAGTGTTCAAACTTATTTAAGTTTACAGCAGCATTCAGTATATTATTCAAATGAAAAACAGCTTCTGTGCGCTTGCTTTTGCTTGACAACTGTGCTTTATAAGTTTTACCATACGAGTGCCCAAATGGGCATTCCATGTATAAAATACTGTACGTCCTGGAAGAATTGTGAAAAAGAAATTCTAAAAACCCACAGCCGACACAGTTCTTTTAAAAATAGTTCAAGAATATATCGACGATAAAACTGATTACCAAATATTGCATTCATGTATTTCCTTACAATATTGTGTTGCTTTGGAAACTGTAAATCCCAGAATTTGATGTTAAAGTTGCTTCAATTAAGTGAATGTCCAAAGGAAATGGTTTAATACCTAGCAGAACACACTTTAATAATTTATGTACAATTTATAATAGGTTCCAAGAGAAAAAACTTCACCCCTTTAAGAGAAATCGTTCGAGAACGATTTTGAGTATTTTGTTTCAGACAGCATTTTTAAACGCTTTAACTGTGACTACTCAACTGTTTTAATCCAGCAAATAAAGTTAAGAGCTATTTTCTTGGTGACTGCGCATTCCTGGAGATCAGATTTATCAATGTAAACTTATTATTACTAAATATGATAAGAACTACATGTAAATGAGATACGGCAATTTCAAATTTGTTCAGATAAACATAAAATACCTCTTGTCACTTTCCAAGTGAAACGATTCTAAAAACAAGTAACATTTTTCCTTCAAAACAAAGCAATAAAAATGTGCATGTATTATATTGCACATAAAATCACCGGCTGCCAGCTCAGTGAACCAATAAAAAGCTACACTGCATAACGTCGGGTTCTCGACAATATATAACACTTAAGCAAACTTATAAACGAACACTTTACAAACTCGCTTTTTATTGACTAAGGTATCAATATTTTTGAATGAATTTTTGCCTAATAGTGAACATTTCAATGGAGCAAAGACTATACATGTCATGGGATAGTTTTCATTCATTTTACATTTTACATGTAAAAACCAACGTTTTAGGTGAAAAATATTTTTCGGTGCATTTTTTTTCAAATTTAAGTGCGGGGGTTTATGACCTGGTCCAGGTGACTTAAAAACACCAAACATTTTAAAATTCATATACAGCAAAATTCTTACACATCTTTAAAAAAATGAAAAAAAAACAACACATTTTTCGAGATTTCTGAAAATCGTCAGTAGCACACGATAATATCATTGTATGCGTTTTATTTCATCTGAACATGGTTGACAAACCCAAACAGAACTCGATCAGTCTTTTCTGCGGCGGTAAATCTTTCAAGACTATTCTACACTTCCGGTTTCATTGTGAAATTTTAACAATTAATTTGACGACATTTATCAAATATTGTTTTAATTTTCAAAAAAAGAACAGTGACTTCTAGTAAAAACAAATAATCGCCGAAAATGTCAATGCCTTACAGCAGATAATAAAGCGTACAGAGCAGTAAAAAGTTTGTAAAAATGTACCCAAAGTGCATGCTTAAAGTCGTATTTCTTAGATTAAACTGCTATTGGCGCCTGTCTTCATGTTATTACGGATTTACAACAAGAAATGGCGAGTCCGATTGTGTCAAAACATTGATTCATATTAATATTAAATCATGGCAGTCAGTAACATCTTAAAACAATAAAGCATGTAAATGAGTAATGTTTCTGTGGAATATTTAATATTGCTGTGAAAAAAAGTTATTTTTTTAAATGAGGGTTTCGTCTGTGCAAGACGAAAGAGACATTTTGAAATAAAATGACTTGTAGGGTCTCAGCAAAGCCTTGTTTTATTTATAGAATTAAAAGTTTGCATGACAGAATTTTACTTTCTGAACTAGCATAAAGATGTAATGTGTTCGTTTTCAAGTTTGCTTCATGGTATATGATTTATTCATTGAAACCCCACGGCCTAATTCAGATCGGGCTGCGGATGTATGTAGAGTGTAAAATAATGTAAAAACTAAACATTATGCGACGGAACTGCTGTAAAGAATAATAGATTGGTAGCAGGTGAATATCGATTGTTCTGGTTACCAAAAGATGTGTATTAAAAGGTTACATAAAGCTTAGACTTTTCTATGGCGTCTTCCTTTCCACCACGTGAAATTTCAATTTCATATATATAAAAAATAACAATTGATGTAGTTTTCTTGCTCAAACCAGTAAACAATGTCATTCGTCCTGGTAGTACATTTTAAATTGCCATCAAATATTGTCATTTTTATTATATGACAAGAACAAAGAAAAAGCAATTGTGTATGATCAGAAATACCACAATCACACACTGCAGGTAACAATCACAAGACGTTATAAGAAAAATAAAGTAAAGCAACCAACTCTTTTCTCCAATCAAGATGGTTGCAGAAAGGACACAATGTAATGCACAACAAAACATGGAACAAACACAAAACACCACAATGGGAGCAACACTCTACAACAACAAAACCACCACCTTTAGAACGGACAGCAGCATAAGCCACTGAGAGCTTCAGTGCATTTTACTGGTACCAAATCTTCATCCTGTTAAAACACAAAAAATGTTAATATCGCATGGAGGACTCCTATCTATTGCAATGTATCATTACAGAGAAATAACCTAATCAAAGTAACACTATGGTGCAACAAAGAAAATGGTTGAAGACTCATAGGTAGTCAGAGCTAAAGAAAACCTGAGGTTGAGCAACGGTGAGTCCAGCAAAAAACAAACATCAGGCACTAAACGACAGATTAAAGATTTACGCCAGAGCAGCCATTTAGTTTGTGGCCTGACACACCGTCGTGCAGTTAAAGAGGAAACCATAGCAATAAGCCGTGCTTATGTGAGTCGAGCATGATAGGGCCTGGTATATAAATGTTTGGCCATGTGCCTTTGATCTACTATGTAATGGCAACGTAGTGTCTGCGAACAATAAGCGATAGTCGGCTCCTTATGAGAAACGTAAACAATCTCTGAGTTGGTTCATTACATAATTGGAGTACCAATATACTTATTTTAATTACAATATGGCGTATATGTACTGGTACACGAAAGAAATATACAATCGAGAAATCCGAGAGCTATTGATTGTAGTGTAGGAAGGGTCATGCAGAGAAGAACCATAATGTGAGGCTCGTGATTGTGTTTATTGATTTCAGAATAATGGCCATATGTTTTACTATTTAGAGAGTTCCAGACCCCACAGGCCCTCTTGCATTTGTTAGCTTTAGAAAATGGTTATGAATGTACTGTGCTGTGTTTCCTCTTATCTCGCTTCACATTTGCAATGTAGTTTAAAAAACGCCCTTTCTTCAAATATGATGTCCAGCAGGTGGTAAAATACAAGTGATTTTGACCAGGCAATGTCGCAATCTCAGAACACAGACGACTATCATACATCCCTGAAAGGAACGAGGCAGCTCAAAGACACGCTCTTGACAGTATAAACAAAATGTAAGCATTGCAGCCAACTCCCTTTGCCTCGGCGAAAGGATTGCAGAACTAGAAATGGTGGCACATAGAACTACAATGCAAACAGTAAGTGAGTATGGTCAAGCACACACTGCAGACCACCCGACGGCACGGTGAGGAAGAGCCACAGAACATTTACAGTAACAAGACATCAGGAAGACAATTAAAGCAAAGCAACTAGTTCCCTCTTCATCGTCATGATGATTGCAAAACTATAAAAGACCCAAAGTAATGCATATCAAAACAAAGACCAGCACTGAACCCCCAGAACAATGAGAGGTACATAAAACACTAAATCAACAACAACAGAACCACCGCATTATAACGGACAGCAGCCTAAGCCACGGGTGGAGGGGGAGCTTAAATTCATTTTACTGGCGCAAAATCTTCGCCCTAGATTCTGTAGTTTTTTTAAAAACACGACAATTGCTAAGCTCGCATGGTGGCTTCCTAACTAATGCAATGCATCAACACAGAGAAACGGTCTATTCAAATTAACACACTATGATAAAACCTAGATTAAACTGGAACAAGACACACACCAAACAAATAATGTATCAACAACAACAGAAAAACCACCTTATAACGGAGAGCTATCGAGGTCAGTGCGTGTGTTCTTTAATATATTTACTCTTGAAATCGTCTTAACAGGTTGATTTTCTAATTAATTCAAATTATCCATGGGTATAAGTATATCTACTAATATACATTAGATAAGCGAAAATGCATATTTCAACACAGCGGATGATACAGTATGTGTCATTATTCATGACAACCGTTTCATAATCAGGCGCCCTAAATAATACAACGTTTTCCTACACGCATTTATAAATATCATTGTTAATGTATGCTCTTATGTAGGCCCCCAAAAGACATTCGATAGCCAACAAAAGCAAAGAGTCTTTTCTCATGATATACCCAATAACAGTCTTTGTGTATCGAAATCAATACACACTTGAATAATACAACGTGCTTTTGACATTTTCTCCACACAATGATCAATAAGACTTTGTTGATGTTATTTTCAAGCCTCGAGCAAAATCATTTTACCAACTTATAAGACCGTCAACAATACGGTGCAGACTGTAAGAAATTATGTTACACTGTAGTGTGCAGAGTATTTCAAAATAACTTTAATTTCTCTATGACACCCTTTAAGCATTTGTATTAAGAAACAACAAACTTTGTTTTGAATGAGAGCTTATGGATCAACAGTTAATTTATTACATGGTGACATGGTTTTGTATGCGTTTGATCATACTTTGTTGTGATATTCAAACTTTGCAAATCTCTGGTTATTATAGTTGATGTTTGGCATGTTTCAGTTTTCGTCTCTTATACGTAATGTTGAAGTAATATATTTTTCATAAATGTTATCAACTATGGTCTATAAATAGGGAATCTTTCGCTAATTTTATGTGCCCACCAAACAAAGATTCTCGTCATCATTATGCCAGTCCATGATATTACGATTCGATACGTACCACATATATGTAAGATCATTCTTAAACGCGCATGCGCAGCTATCCAGTAGTGCTAGAGGTCATATATTAGATATAAGGTCTGCATAATCTGGACAAAATGATCATCAGAAATGGCGAGATTCTGTAGAACTTGAAAACAGCAGACTCCGCTTGCTTTTCTGTTCATGAGAATGAATGGAAGTTCAGCAACTATCATGCCCGCTAGGACCAGTTTAATGCCTGGCTAACCGTGGTAAGGTGTTTTTCATGAATCCAACGTATTACGCTGAGCAATAAATTCCTATCTTGAGACGTACATGTGAGTTGCTTTATAAATACACGATCAATTTGTCTTCAGGATTCGCGAAATGTATGGATGAAAGCCAGAATTCAAAATTATTATCCAATTAATCAATGTAAATAATACTCATGTTGACTTGCCATGATAGTTCCACAATCCTTGACCAGGTACATTGTATTTGCATGTTTCTGGGAATAGAACCGTAATCTGAAGTAATATCATACTGTATGACCTATAGTTTCGACCTTCCCTTCCATGCATTACTTTAGAAACCGACGTCTGTTTAGTAAGGATACGCTCTGCTCTTTGTAATGTTTGGGTCTTAATAGGCATCTATTCTGAAAAAATATGAAAAACACTCATAGTTGATCATTAAATACAATGTTGGCTGCAAGACAATATATCAGAGACATTATTTATGGTGATTTAGTTTATAAATTAAAAGAATCGTTGGAAAGTCTTCTTGTCCCGCACATTCAAAAATCAAACGTTATAGTAATGATGGGTATAACATGGATATTAAATGACAGTCTGCATGCCAAATATAAAGTAAGGAAGAAGGCAAAGATCATGAATCCATACAATCAAATACCACACCTGACCCAGGACACCATATAGCCAGGACACCTGAGCCTGGCTTATAGCTACTGTTGTCGTCTAATTTCACAACAGTGATTACCCTGACCTCAAACTTTCATGGGTTGGTTGGTGCCAGATATTTGTCTTTGGCTGGGCCACCGTGGCTCAACTTGAGATTTTCTTTAGCTCTGACTAAAGTTTAAAGCCATTTTCTTTGATTCATCATGTATAGAATATTAATCTTATTTTATTGTGTCACTGTGGTGATACATTGATTATGTTTGGAAACTTCCATGCCAGCTACTATTAATTCAGGGTGAATATTGGCCGTTATAAGGTGGCGATTATGGTGTTTATTCATTGTTTGTTGTTTCACTATTTTGTCGTGGGTGTTTTGTGTTTGGTCCTTCCAAGTCTGTGTAAGGTCCTTTCTAGTTTAGCATTCAGCTTGCTGGATAAGAGAGAGATGCGTGACTTAAATTTTGTTGTGGCTGTCTGATTTTTTTTATTTATTTATACAATATTTATACATGTAGAGGGTGACATAATTAGCTTTGGAAGCTTGTTTACCTTATGACCTTCTGTATAAAAATGACTTACACATAAAACATATGTACAGAGATTTACATTAAAAGAAGCAGTGATAATATACAATTAGTGACTTCATTGAGATAGACATAAGGATTTATCTACCCTAAAAAGTTATAATTCACCGAGGCCGGTGAATATCACTTTTAAGGGTAGATAAATCCTTATGTTTACCGAAATTGAAGTCAATAACTGTTTTGTAATAGACTCCAATTAAGATAGAAAATTTTGCTACTTTCACTTTTGTTGTTAAAGACATGTTCAACCTTCCAAATAAGGACTTTCTCACAAGTTCATGCAACTGCTATTAAAATATTATGATGTAGTATTTTGCATTTTCAAATGTAAATTCATTCTCTTAATGGGGAATATAAAGTTTTATCATAAAACTGTTTTTACAGTTTGTTTATTCAAACAAAGATAAATGAGCAAACAAAACAAAACAAAACTGTTGTAAACAATCATGAAAGTCTTAAAATTACCTGTTTGGAGATGAAACAGCAAATCATGCAATTTCATGCAGCACATGCTAGTTTCACACTCATCATGCTATTGTAGCTCTCTAGAGGGTAATATTGCAGAAGGGTCAAAAATTAACTTCTGGAAACTAGTTCGAGCTGGTTTTCAAGCATTATTACCTTGTTAACCGGTTAAAAATAGTAAGTGAGTATGATCAGGAAATACCACAATCACAAACTGCAGACAACCCCGTGGCACCGTGAGGAAGAGCCGCTCAACCATCACGAGACACCAGGAAGACAAATTAAGCAAAGCAATCAGCTCTCTCTTCCCCATCAAGATGATTGCAATACTAGAATGGACATAAAGTAACGTACAACAATACATAGAACAATTACAGACTCCCACAATGGGAGTAACAATAAACAAAAAGTCAACAACAACAGAACCACCGCCTTAGAACGGACAGCAGCCTAAGCCACCGGGGGGCTTAAATGCATTTTACTGGTACCAAATCTTCGCCCTAGATTCTGCTGTTGTTGAAGTACAAGAAATGTTCAGCTCGCATGGAGGCCATCTAACTAATGCAATGTATCATCATGGAAAACACTCTAATCAAATTAACACTCCATGATGAAACAAAGAAAAGGGTTCATGACTCACAGATAGTCAGAGCTAAAGAAAACCTCAAGTTGAGCCACGGTGGGTCCAGCTACAGATAAGCATCAGGCACCAACCCACCGATTAAAGCTTTACGTCAGAGCCGTCATAGAGTCTGAGGCCTGACCCATCCGTTTCCATGCAGACATTGAGATTTATGAAGCAAATTGGGCAAATCAGGATCACGCGTACATATAAAATACATGTACTACGGCATATAAAACAGTTTTACTACTAATAATAATACAGCAAGATTTAAAGACACATTCAGGTGTTCTCTTTAAATTGTTGAAATGCCATGTCCTAAAACAATGGCATGGTACTTCGAGATATAAAAGTTGTTATAAATTCCATCTCACACACAAGAGGATCAAGTGAAGGAACCAGCAAGCAATCACATGCTGGTTTAGTTAATATCAAAATAATAGAGTCTTCAAGCATGGTATTTTTTCCGAACAGCTTTATGAGCCATCCATATTATATATTTAAAAAAATCCTCTGCGGACTACCATCAATCTTTGCAGAAATGGCATGTCTGCAGTGGAGGGGAGAACTTATATGTGTTGGAGGAATGTCCAGTTGTACAAATGTTATAGAAAAAGTTTTTTTGTAAACAATAAAAATCAAATAGTCTGCTATATTTAGCCAATCGTTTTACGTTTCTTTTAAAAGCGCTTAGTGATTTTGAACTTCTAACTTCAAGGGGAAATGAGTTCAAGAGTTTGGGAGTAGCATTTCCTAGCCATACTCATTTGCTTTTAGAAGGGAAGTGATAGCTTATATATTGTATATACAGAGGATCTTACATGAGTGATCATGTTTTATTGAATTTATTAAACGAGTTGGGGAAAAGAGATAAAATGCGAGGCTTGCCGAGCATTTTCTCTTTTTCGCAACGAATTTAATTTAATGCTTTATTGATTTAACAAGGATTCCAAACAGCCCTGGGGGCTACTAGTTGGTCTCCTTACATGTAACAATTTACGACTTTTATGACAATTAAGACAACACACATATATACATAATACATAAAGACATACAGACAGACACACGCACAGACAGACAGACAAACACAGAGACACATAGACAGACAGACACATGTATTGATAGACAGACAGGCAGACAAACAGACATACAGATGGACAGACAATCAGACAAATACAAACAAGATAAACTAAAAGTGTAGGGAGAGGAAAAAAGAGCAGTCATTCCAAGTTGAAGCGGCAAATAAAAGAACCAGTGTGCGTAATCGTACGTTGCCCCAACAGTGTCAATAACGCGTATTTTAAAGTATTTAACAAAGTTAGCAATGCTGACACAACCATACATGCACACAGATAAGAAGATAATGACCAGGTTGTTTCTTTGGAGCAGATACTTGTTTGTATCATGTGCTGTTAAGTTACATAAACGTCTAGGTATATAGGGGCCAAATTATTTAGTATTTTATAAAATAAAACAAGCCTGTGATATGTATTCCTGTTTGCCAACTTTGACCACCCTAATTATTTTAATACTTTTTTCATTACTAGTGATTCTAAATACACCAGTGTATAATAAACCTGCTTTCCTTTGTAGTTTGTCAAGTCGTTCGCTTTCATACATGGTACAAGAATCATAAATTACATTACAATAATCAAGTTATGGGCGTATCATGCTTTTATATAGCTTATCAAGACAACCTTTTGAAGGGATCTGTTTTGACCTTCGCATAATTGAGAGTCTTTTTTCTGCTTTAGCCAGTATTCCATTTATATGGCAAGACCAAGACATGGTATTACTATTTATTAATCCCAAGTGTTAGCAATGATTTGCTTCAGTGATTTTGGTATCATTCAAAAATAAATCAGGATGTCTTCCAATTGTTTTCTCTTGGATTCTATGATATATTCAGTCTTTAATGCATTAAATGAAATTAACCATAATTGCGAACCATAAAGAAAAGTTTGAGCAGATCGTCGTTTATTATTTTGAAAGCTTCATAGTTGTCCAGGAATTTTTGAATGGAAGTGTCATCAGCAAACAAGTTGACATTGCATTGCAGGCCATTTATAATATCATTTATGTAAATCAAAAATTGTTATGGTCCTAATATTAAACCCTGAGGAACGCCAGTTTGGAGGTGTTTTAATGATAAAGATATATAATTTATCACAACCTTTTGAGATCTAGTGGTAAAATAATGCTCTAAACAATCATAGAGAGTGCCAGCGATTCAAAGCTGGCGTAGTTTGAATAAAAGGCCCTTGTGCCACACTATATCGAATGCCTTTGATACATCCAAGAATATGATGCAAGTATCTTTGCCGCTATTAATATCCTGATATATTTGATGAACAATTTTTAAAATATGGTTTACTGTAGAATCTTTCCTTATAAAGCCAGAATTTTGCTCAATTAGTATATTATTATCCATAAGGTAGTCGTAAAGGCGTTTATAAACATTTTTTTTCTAGAATTTTTGAAGAGCTGCTAAAGAGTGAGATGACCGGTCAATTGTTTTATCAGATCAGTTTTCTTTTTTAAACACTGGGAATACATTTGCTTGATTCCATTGAGTAGGGAATCTTCCAGTTTGAAGCGATTTGAAACAATTTTGAGTAGGGCCCACTCAGATGCTTGGCAAAATGTTTAAGGACCCAGTTTCCAACACCCTCTGGACCTGAAGATTTGTGTGTATTGATTCTACGTAATAAAGATTCAACTTCAGTTTCATATGTAGTTACACTATCTAATCTGGTTTCTGTTAGGTAGTTAAAATTTGAAAGGTCTGGGATTTGAATTTTTTCAGGAAAGGATGATATAGATGCAAGATATTTGTTGAAAACTGTTGCCTTTGAAAGGTCATCAGGTATCATTTGGTCGTTTTCAATCAGCGGGGGTATGGACCGATCTGACTTACAGCCTAAATATTTTTGGACAATTTCCAGAATACCTTAACATCTAAGTTATTTTTGCTAAGATTATTTATCATTTTCTGTTCGTGTTTTTAATAGCATTTCTTTTTGCAGTATTTGCCTCACGACGTGCGATATTAAAATTTAATTTGTCAGCTATTGACTGAGTTCTTTTGAATTTCTTAAAAATCCTATATCGTCTGCGAAAGAAGTAACGTACCTCATTCGCCATCCGTGGCTTATTTAAATAATTCAATAATACAAGAGCCTGAATGTTAGATTATATTTATCATATGACATTAAGATTACTTTGAAACCTCATTTCTGGCGCAAAAACGTTATAATTTTGTCATTATATACGCAACGTTATTATGGACGTCATAACTTTTCTCGAAAATCTGTAAACCACTAGTAGTTTATCTATTATTTTTGCATGGCCTTATTTCACTCCCAAACGCGACGTCATATGATAAAGTGTTTTCTTCTTGGTGCTACACATTATGAACAGTAGGCCGATTTAACAATGTTTATACTACCATCTTGAATGCATAGTTCTAAAGGATCCGTTTGTTAGATAATTTGAGTTCTGTTCTGCCATTCGATGCATAGAATAGCCAATAAATATTTAAATACTCTGGAAAACGGATTCGTTAGAAATAAACAAAAACCTACAAAATCTCAGAATCAGTTTTATTCAGTTTGTCCAAGAGTACGAGAACTAATGGAAAGTGCATCAACTCGCACATCCACCGTATTCTACATTTGTACTTACTTACTGTCGGAAACAACTGTTCTTGCAGGACAATAATATGCATAATATCAACACTATATCGACGGTCAGACAAAACATAATAAGCTATTTTCTGTAGCCTCACTTTGAAATCATTGTTGAAGAGATCTTCAAGTGATATATATTTTAACTTATTGGGGTTATGTCCCTGACTGATCGATGTACAGAGAGAAGTTCCAGCAACTCCATGCGGCATATCGACAGCTATTAAATTTTCATGTGTACCATTTTCATCCAATAATAAATAAATCAGTCAGATAGAGGAATACGGCTAACATTGACAATATATGAGCCGCGACATGAGATTTCCAACAATGTGGTATGTGCGACAAACAAAGCCTCAGATCAGCCTGCGCATACGCGCAGTCTGATCAGAGCCTTTGCTAGTCGCTTGAATATTCTATGAGTGTTAAACTACTGGCCGAACATCAGTTGGAGTTTCTAAGTTTAAAAGGAGGCTGCACAGGCTCGTCTGAGTCTACACTTGTCAAAATACCACATTGTTGGAAATCACATGTCGCGGCTCATATAGTTCTGTTTGTACTAGGCATTATACACAAATTAAGTAGGCAGCAATTGGCAGAGCTGAGCAGGAGGTGAAAACTAAAATAATCAGGGGGCAGATTGAAACAAAATAAAATATACACATAGGCCAGTACATCTAGCCAAATATGACACTTGACCAATAACTAATTCCTTGAAAAATGCTATCAACAGTTTAAGTATCAGGAAGGTGTACTGTTTCTCAGAAAAAAGTCCTAAAAATCCGTTGGGAATTTTTTTTTTGGTGGGGGGTGAAAAAATTACGAAATATGAAGAAAAATCGCTGAAAACAGGCAATTTATATCGTTTTACTGATACACTGGGATCTAATTTGACCTACCTTGCTACCCTAGGACAAGTTTCTATGGGTGTCAAATTGTTTATTGGGACCCCAGGCATGCCCATAAAATTATCCCCAGGAAAAAAACGTAATTTGGCTATGTTTAAATGCATGGTTTCCATGGCCACCCATGATGCTATTCTCCTGAATGGGTGTGTACCTACAAAACAACCATATCTCAGCTGCTTCTCAGTCTAGACTATTAACCATTGTTCCAAATTCAAGCTTAGACATTGGCCTTTCTTTACTTGGTAAGATAGGCAAATTTTCTAATTTGAATATTCATGATTATTAATGAGACCTTTAAACTGTGTGAAATCGTACAAAAGACCCGTAGATTAACTGATTTCTGCCCAAAACAATACTGGTGTAGATTGTATAATGTTATATCATAAGTGATACAATTTGACAAGATCTCCCTACCGGGGGTCGTAGAAGTGAATCATCTCAATGGCACAGTCATAAATATTTATAAAAACTTGAAAAATGACAGGAAAATCATTGGAAAGAAAAAAAGTAAGCAACGACTAGAAACTTGGATCCTGTGATAGTAGACCTACCTTTTTGATAGTCATGAATTTTATAAAACCTTGAAAATTGACAGGAAAATCATTGGAAAGAAAAAAAAAGTAAGCAACGACTAGGAACTTGGACCCTGTGATAGTAGACCTACCTTTTTGCATAGTCATGAATATTTATAAAAAAAAAATGAAAAATGACAGGAAAACCATTGGAAAGAAAAAAGTAAGCAACGACTAGAAACTTGGACCCTGTGATAGTAGACCTACCTTACACCACTATGACACTTTATAATGGATGCCAAATTGCTCATTTGGACCACCGAATTGTAAAAAAATTGTCCTCAAAATTTAACCCATTCGGGTTATGTGAAATTGAATGATTTTAATGACAACCTATTAAATAATTCTAAAGAAAGGAATGTACCTACAGAAATACTCCTATCTCAGTAGTAACTCATCCAAGAATACTAAACTTGGTATCAAACTAATTCTTAGTCATAGATTTTTTCTGGACTGACCGGTATGCAAATTATCTCATTTGTATATTCATGAATATTTATGAAAACCTGGGAAATAAGAGAGAAATTTCTGGAAAAAGGGTATACATACTCAGCTGCTAATTGCTCTAGAATGCAAAACTGGTACCAAATTAATGCTGAGACAAACCTCTTCTACTCTGGTTAAATATGTTAATTATTTATTTACCTAATTGTCATATATTAATGAAAATTAAATATTAGTGATTTTGCAATTCAGGTATAATAAAGAGCATATGAATAAGGCTCTAGAATCATTTTGGTACCACGTTTGCTTCTCTATGGCAATTAGCAGCTGAAATATTAGTGATTTGTAGGTATAGCCCTTTATTTTTGTGTGAGTTTTCTTTGATTTCTAATGTTCTCTTTAATAATCATGAATATCAAGATGAGATTACTCTCACGTTTAACCAATGGATAAGAGGAATGTGCCTTAGCATCAATTCAGGACCAACGTAAATAAGTGTGCAAAGATCAGGAATCGATACAATCAAGTACCCAACAAGTTCGGTAACTCAGGGCAGCTATAGTGCTTCCACGATATTATGACTATGTTGATATTGTTTGTTTGTAAACATTGAAATCAAAACATTCAGGTGGCATATTCAGGAGTCAGGTGTTGTTTTAAAAACCATTTGTTGTCAGCATAAATAGCTCAGTAGGTAGAGTCGCCACCAGCAGAAAACTGTTTTCCATTAACGTCAGATTCGAATCCAATCACTCCTTTTTTTATTTTTATTGAATAATATTTTCATATGTATCCTTTAATCATTTTTGGACAACAGTTTTAGCATTTATACACAGTATCTCTTAAATGGGACAGTAGCAAACACGAAAACATTTACGAGATGCCTCGGAAAGTGTCAACTAAATAGGGTATGGACTGTTTGCTGTAATTAAAGCATTATCCAGCAACCGAAATGATTTGGAGTTGATTATAAATTATATTCATACAATTGTATAAATAAATAAATCAATCAATCAATTAAAGAAATAAATAAAATAAAAAAATTACGTGGAGGGGGTTCGAACTCGCAACCTCCATGACAGTAGACAAGCGACACATCCACTATGCTACGAATATCTTCTTGTGATTGGCATGTGCATACTTTATTTTAGATATAATAAAATACACTTATTATTCTAAAAATAGTGAGTTAAAAATAACTTTGTTATTGGTAAATATTATTGTAAATACAGAATGTCAACATAATCAGAATAGCACAGCAGGACTCTAGCAGCTGTGATATGAAATACCCCTTAATTTTTCTGCGATTTTTCTATAATAGCTAATACTTTTATTATAGTCATGGTTATTTAAAGCTAATTATTTGCATGTTGAACCACTGGGTTAAAAGATTGCATCCTGGTATTAATTTTGTATCTTGTTTGATAATCTAGGGAAATTAGTAGCTAAGATATAATCAATTTTGTAGGTATACCCCTTTCGTTTTTCTTAGAATTTTCTCTTATTTCTAATGTTTTCGTTTACATTGCTGGATATGAAAATTAGACAATTTAACCACTACGTGAAGGGGGAATGTCTCAGCATCATTTTTGTTCCAAGTTTTGACCTGTAGTGCAATTAGTAGCTGAAATAAAGGTTATTTTGTAGTTATACCCCCTTAATATCTCTGCAATTGTTCTCTGTTTCTCATATTCTCATAAATATTCATGAAAATACAAACTAGATAAGTTGCATATCGACAGTCATGAAAACGTTAGATAACTCAGAATTAATTTGGTACCAAGTTTTGTAATTCAGGATGAGTTGCTGCTGAGAGATGCATATTTTTATTGGTACATCTCCATTATTTGGAGATTAAGGGTTGTCATGGAAACGAATATTTTCTCTGCTGACCACTCAGTTTGCACACTTATAATCAGAAAATCATCCACAGCTGATATAATCACCATTTACTTAAAAAGAATGTGAAATATATAAGCAGACTTTGTATTTATACTTTTATACATACTTTTACAATGATTACTAACTTTTGTTACAATGAAGCAAATAGCTAGGGACATATTTTTGACATGATCATAGCTAGTCTGATAGACAGCTAAAAAAACTGCGGTTATACGAGTGTTGGACAAGCCGTTAAACTACTAGGCCAGAAGACACTAAGGTCATGATAAGCCAGACAATGCATGTAATAAGTAAGGCAATAGTCTATAGTTGCAAAGTCTTCTTGGTTTAAGGATATAACAGTACCGAACAAAAAATAGAGTTGGCCATAGCGCTGCATTAGGAAATTATTTTGTGATTTTATTAACCTGGCACCGTGCATAATAACACGGTTAGTGCACTTGATAAGCTCGATATATTCTGTACAGTAACAGTGACTCGAAAACCACATAATGCAATTAGTACAATGCAGTACAACTGCCCCAGATAGCCGAGTGGATTTGGTGGAAATCTAACAAGCGATATAACGCATGGTCGACTTCCACCTCCAACCTTTATTATTAAATATACGTATATATATTCATTCATGTTTTGCACGATTTATACGGAATCAGGTGAGTTATAACACTTACAGAAATCACGTGTACACGTTTTTCAATATTATCGCCATGGCACACGGTTGCAAATTTTCGTTTGAATTTAAGTTCAGTGGGAAAATGTCAGTCAGTGAACAAAAGTATGTAGATATTGATTCCAGGCTGGGTCACTTTCCAAACAAGCACCAGATTTCGTGGTAACCATCGCAAATCCATGTTTATATGAAAAGTTGCCCAAATTTCTTGTCAAAAAGCCACCAAATTATAGTTTGATTCTAATCTAATGGGTTTTGAGTTAATTTGCCAAAACAAACTTTCAATTTATTTATGTGACGATCCGTTTGAGCTGCCTGTTGTCATCGTTAGCTTTCTGACATTCGTAAAATGGCGGCTGTCAAGTTCAAAGATGATTACCTAAAAACGTCATTGATGACGTCATGTCGCTTGATAAATATTAGACGACAAGCAAATTTAATTGATTAGGAAACTGAAGAAATTTCATTGCTCAATTTCTCGGAGTAGGAAAATTGTGGCTTCTTTTCTGCCATACCAAGATTTCTGGAGCTTCCACGATTACTGGTCCATCTACCATACATATGAAAATATTATACAATAAAAATGATGAACCCTGCACATAATGGAAAAAGAATGGATTTTCTGCTCGGGGCGACTCTTTTTCTTTTGACCTTTCCATGCTGTCAACAAATATATTTCAAAACCACACCTTACATCTGAATATGCCACCCAAATATTTTTTTTTTATTTCAATGTATACAAACAAGTAAATGTAAACATAGCCATTACTACTTTAGTCGGAGGATAAGTTGGATTTGACATCAAAATTTCAGCACAGTTGTATACCATCTTACCACTGGGCTAAGCCGACAACGACACATTTGAACGATGAAAGAGCAATATGTACACTATTCGCGAATCTTTATTACCCGTTTACAACAATGGACAATTCCTAATCATCAAAACATGCTATAACGTCACTTCAACTTTTCCCCCGACTACAGTATTTTACAAGGAGATTCTGACTGTGATGTTATAATATGTTTTGTTACCAGTAGATCTTACAGTTATTAGAAGTTATAAAGTTTCGGTGATTATCTTACGTCACTGTAATAAACGACTTGTGGAGTAGAAGATTTTGGGCGAACTATAGTACCACCACTCTCTGGTGCAACGCACAAAATTTCCTTTTATAACGTAAAGCAGTATATGAAGACCAGGGAATGCCACATTCACATACACTGCTCAAAATAGTTAAAGGAACACTGTGTTTTTTAGACGAAGTCTTATAATTTCATTGGTGAACTACAAAAAGCTGACTTGATCTCTGTATCGAAGACAGTACGTGTCATGAATTGGTAATTGATATATTAAAATATTTAGTTGTATGAAATGATTATTTTTTTTGCACTTTTTCATTAGTTCTAAATATGATTTTCACGCTGACGCTGAAAGAATGATAGCTAAAACCTGTGAATTGTCAAAAATTATTTGCGTCGACTCTACCTTATGCCGCGAAAGATCTTCCGTATAGATATTTATAGATCTCCCATCCTACTATTAAGGTATGTAGCACAGTACTATTTTTTACGCTAAACGCTTGGCATTTTAGGGGCGCAGGGACATGATATGTTTGCGTTCTGTCTTGAATTTTCGCGGGTTTCCCGAAGTCCCACACCCTATAAGCAGCTCTGTCACATAATGAAGTTATATTAAATGTTTGGACTACTTTCCTTGACTGCAAAGATTCCTATTAAAATCACACAAGTATAATCTTTCACAAAAAGCATGATCTACGCTAAGCATATTCAAAATTGTTAAAATTGTTATTTCGAAACAAGTCATATTTTAAGCAAATAGAAAAGAAGGTTTGTGACAGACCAGGACATGGGATGCCAGGGCTGATAAACAGATAGCCAGACGAAAACACTGACCGACCCCAGGGGATGGGGACACTCTGATAAGTTTATAAAAAGAAATAGAGCAGGGACCAAGGGTGACAGAAAAGCTGGCAGGCAGCCACGCACGCTCTTAGACGCATGCACACACTCGCACATGCATTCAGAGAGACAGACAGTCAGAATGACCTTGCCGCTTGAGTTCACAGCCCTCGGGTGGTCCAAATCACTGCCACCTTTTTACTTTGTATTGACCCGTTCGGGGCGCTTGATATTGGGACGTCTCAGAATCTGGCTAGTTTTTCAACAACGGCGGATTTTAACAATACAAATCTATTCGATTGTGGTAAAAAGCAACCTTTTGAATACAACTGTTGGCTCTTTTGAATTCATTGGGGTTACTGAGTTAGATCACAATTGTCACAAGCCATACCGTTTTAAAATAGTGGCAATAATTAGATAGTCTACGTGGACCATAAGCCAAACCTTTTATTGAACTTCACTGACTGAAAACAAAACAAAGTATCTTCAGCAATCCTTAAAAGCCAACAAATTAATGTTTTTCTTTTCTTTTCGTATGTACATGTATATTCCGCCAGACAATTGGCACACGACATTTCGGTGTATGAGTGTTAGTATTAATAAAAGTAACTAAACTAATCTGCTGAACTGTAAAATATTAAATTCATAAATATATACAAAATATGTACAAATATATTAAGCTTTTTTAGTTTACTTTTTTTTTTATATTTTTTTATTTCTCACGTAACTCATATCAACCATGTCTTCGTTCACTTCGTCTTATATCTTTTTTTAAAGATATTTCTTGTTTACCAATTGATCACAATACAATTGTACTCATAGTCTGATTCATAGCGAGAGTTGGGTTTATTAAGCAAACACATGTTTGTCCTGTGATTAGTTTGGTTACTTAACAAGGACGATGCTTGTTGATAAAAAAAGTAATCCATTTCCAGAAATCTCCATGGAACGCTTTATGTAAAAATGAAATTTTGTTAAAAATAACCCTTTTTTCAAAACCAAATTTTGAGACGAATTTTTCAATCAAGCACCACAGCAGCAGCATTTCTGTACAGTCAATAGCATTTTAATGTTGCAGGAATCATTTGGTTACGCTATTAACAAATTCGAAAGATTCTACAGAGTTCCAGAAAAAAAATCGTCATTTTCAAGAAAATTAAAAATTTATCCATGAACTTAAGCAGCGATTGTTTTATCAAAAACTTTTATTGATCCAAGACTTTGACCATCGTAGCAAAATGGCAAAAGAAACTAGTATTCTGCCTTATTGTCTAGTGAAATGCATTACTTGTCTATTGGACAGGGGTTAAAATTATCACCTATGGAAAATTATCAGGTGTTCCTTTAAATATTTTGAGTAGAACTCATTGCACCGTGTGGAAAAGACATCATAAGAGCTCTCTTTTCAACATGATTCACAGGCTAGAAGGGAATCAAACGATTTCACAAAACCACGACATCACGCAGTACTCCCACGCTATGGGACATTAAATACAACACTGTATACTGATGTTCGGCATTTCAACTGCTGAAATTAGTTTTTGCTCTATAATATCACCTACAAAACAAAAGACAACGAATGTAAACTCAGGTTTCAGCAGCATCCTGATTTCAGAAGCCAATACTGAACACTTAAGTCGAAATCGAGAACATGACTAACGCCAAAATGTATATTGCTGCCTTTCGGGTGTGTCGCTTTAAAATAAAGTACATCTGTACATATAAATACTGGCGCCTATATATTAATACATCATGTAACATGTACTTTATCTATAATGAAAATAATTTGCCGAAGGTAATAAAAAGATCAATTATGTAAAGGTGATCAAATACATCAGATATAGAAACTATGTGTGAATTCAGATTCACTTTTTGGCTTTTAAATTACAAATATATCTATGATATGAATAATTATTACAAGTCGTTTGTAGCTCATCTGAACAGGAAGATATCAAAAGGAGTCGTTTTTTCTTGCGTTCCCAGTCTACAATGTACTTAAATGACACCTACACCTATTACGCTGGTCATTTGTAAGCAAGCCACACAACAAAGGTGATTTAAATGGCTGAGATTAATAGACATGCGCGGGTCCAGAGGGTCTGGACCTCCCCCCCCCCCTGAAATCACATAAAGGTTTTCTTAGTAATACTGGTCCGGATCCCCTGATAAATCACAAAGCTACCAAGCCAACATCCAATGATGGGCCATCATCGGCCTGCCAGCGAAATGCCATTAAAATGTCGTTTCGCTGGCGAGCCAGTGGTGACCCGCTTTTAGTGCTATTTGTATCCTTTCTAATCTCATCAATTACAAAAAAAAGCCTTTGTCAGATTTTGAACCCCTCTGACAAAACTTTCTGGATCCGCGAATGATAGAGCGTGGCCTCCTGTGTCTAGTGAAAGTTCTGATAACATTCTCTTCTGAGAATGGCGATCATAATTCAAAACGTATATATAAATTTATTTTAATGGCCATAAGTATTCTTCAAAAGAAGCTCAAGCAAAATTGTTTTGTTAATAATCATGGCCGCGGCGGTCGTGGCTGATTTTATTTCTTATATACATGTACCTATATTACAAAGTATCAATTACATCTCATATAAACTGCATTGTTGCACGTTGACCTGATAAACGTTGCCTATGTCACGACTGGTGTCTTATTCAGGTAATCATGATGTTGTACTTTTTAATAACGTCGTCGATGACGTTGAATCGACACGAACATCGTGACTACATGTACGTCATAATCGCTAGTTTTAAGAGTGAATAAACTTGTAAACTGATAAACGCGTCTCACCTAGTATTCTATATACATATAAACGCCAACTATAACAAATGGTCAGACTTGAGAACATTTGGCAAAATATGGGTAACCTATGCTGATATGAAAAATAAAATCGAACCGTCACAACATGGCCACCTGGGATGGGGGGATGGCTAAGAGTATAAGATGGTAGGATCGAAACATCCGTCGAGAGGATCACCGTTTGTCATATTATGAATTGTAATATTTTATATAAATGCCAATCTCATGCATAAATTAAGGCCCTCTCTATAAAACGCAATTAACTGAACTTTAAGAAGATGTCCGCATATACAAAGCTAAACGCATGAAATACTGTCCATGCAAAGGGTACATGATAGTGGTGCGATCAGCAAACATCTGGTACATGTTAGAATTGATTGAAGATTAAATTTATAGAAATGCTTTAAAGATTGCAAAATGTTGATGACAGATGGTGATTGATTAATTGTTGAAATTCTATTAGAACCAAATGATTAAGCTTCTTACAGCGGCAGTAGTATTGAACAAGTATGTATATATGAGTATATACGAGTACGTATACACTGGATAAGGACATCTGAGATTTTACCTTGGGATAGAAAATCTTATCTTACCCATGCTATCTTACCCAGGCTATCATACATTGGTTGTATTCTCATGGTCGTCAAGTGACGTCATTGTCATGTTAAAGTGACTTCATCATGTGAAATTGCATCTAAGCGTAATCAGGGACTTTTGGAAGCTTATTTTAAATAAAACTAGAACGCGCAGTCGATGGGGTGCCATCGCAAATCCCCGCGCTAAAGTTTTTGAACCCTAAATGTGACCACTGAGGCATGATAAAGGTGACAGAATAAAAACTTCTTAGACATGTTTTATAATTTTAATTTGTGGGAATACGCACTGAGTTTGGTATAAACACCTTTTAAATTGACTCTGTAAGTGAAATTAGATGATATTTGACCTTATGAACTCACCCCAAGGTCACCAGTTTGACCTTATGGTAATTTTTTTTACATGTATTATGTTCTGCTCATTATCCTCATCAATTAGATCATGTTCCAAAAAACAAAATTTTGACACCCTGGGCACCCCTGGTGTCCCAAAGTCCCACCTCTGAGGCATGACCTAGGCATCAGAATAAAAATCCACTTTTGATATGTTTCATATCTTTTATACGTAAGAACACAAAAAAGTTTAGTATAAAAATCGTTGAAATTGACTTTGTAATTAGAAATTTAATAATATTTGACCTTTTGATCCCTCCCCAGGACCCTAGGGGGTGGGGCCAAAAAAGTTTGTCGCTGCATGTCCCATGCATGTGAGTAACTCACACACCAAATTTGGTTGAATTTGGTCCAATGGTTCAGGAGGAGATAGCATAATGGCTGGACAGAGGGAACTTAATTTTTGACCCCTAAGCGCCACGAATTCACACCCCTAGGACATGACCCAGAAAACAGAATGAAAAATCCCATCTAATATGTTTTGTATCTTTCAATTCTGATAACACACACAAAGTTTGGTATATAAATCTTTGAAATAGACTTTGTTATTGAAATTTAATGATATTTGACCTTTTGACTCCTTCCACCGGCCCAAGGGGGCGGGGTCAAAAAATTTGCCATTGAATTTTATTTTTTCGAACATGTGAGTAACTCACACACCAAATTTGGTTGAATTTGGTCAATTCCTTAGCAGGAGATAGCATAAAGGACAAACGGATGGTCGAAATTTAGTATTTGACCCATAAGCACCCCAACTCCTACCCCTAAGGATGACCCAGGTGACAAAATGAAAATTCCGTCCGATAAGTTTTGTATCTTTCATTTATGAGAAAACACACAAAGTTTGACATACAAATCTTTGAAATCGACTTTGTAATTGAAATTAGATGATATTTGACCTTTTGATCCCTCCCTAGGGCCCCAGGGGGCGGGGGCAAAAAATATTTGCCGTCAGACGCCCCATCATGTGAGTAACTTACACAACAAGTTTGGTTGAATTATGTCTAATGGCTAAGGAGGAGATAGCATAAAGGTCAGACATACATCTCGATAAAATGAATCTAGATCTTTAAGTAAAGACCATTGGCAGGTTTCAAAAGAGGACGAATGAATCGTTTTCTTTGTCATGGCTCATCAATATTAATTTTTCATTTCACATTACTTCATGCCTACATGTTTCGAGTTTCTGTTCTATTTAATTAATGTATATAAATTGTGTGTTAACTTATTAAAGAGAGCCCCAAGGAAGATTGGTTCTGCCAATTGGGTCACCCTCGTTAAATAAAGAATACTTACTTACTTACTTACTTACTTACTTGAGGGCAGACGGATAGATGGACGCACGGATGCGGTTACAATATCCCCTTCGCTTAAAAAAGTGTGGGAATAAAAACAGTGGTGTGCAAGAGAAAGAATACATTATTCGTGTGAGGGTAGGATAGAAAAATCTGTCCCTCGGTATCACCGTTTGGCATCACTCTGCAAAGTAAGAAAGAGGACAAAGATCAGAAATTGATACAATCAAGCACCACACGTGACCCAGGATACCAATGAGAAAGTGACAACATCACAATAAGACATCACAAACGAGAGCCAATAGGTCAGCCCTTTCCCAGCAGTAGACCACAAGGCATCAACAAACAGACCTGCATGAAAGCATAACAAATCAAGACAGAAATAACATTAATGATCCACAAAAGTAGCACTGCCTTGGAACGGCCAGTTAAAATGTTTTACTTGAGGGCTTTAACCGGTTGCACCAACCTCACCCTTAGTTCAGATGTGGATAGCCTCACGATGACAAACGGTGATCCTCGGGACAGATTTCTCTATCCTACCCTCACACTAATGATGGACCAACGCCTTTTTTAAAATGCGAAGGGGATAATGAAATCACCTCCGTCCATCTGTCCATAATGCTATCTCCTCCTAAACCATTTTGACGAAATTCAACCAAATTTGGTCTGTGAGTTACTCACATAAATAGGACGTGCAACGGCATTTTTTTGCCCGCCCCCTGGATCTCTGGGGAGGTGTCAAAAGGTCAAATATCATTTAATTTAAACTACAAAGTCAATTGCAACGATTTTTATACCATAATTTGTGTGTGTTCTCACAAATGAAAAATAAAAAACATACCGGACAGGAGTTTTATTCTGTTGCCTGGGTCATGCCCCAGGGGTGGGACTTTTGGGCGCTGGGGGTGCTTAGGGGGTCAACTTTTTTTCAAACATGGCCATGTGGCTTAACAAATCGACGGGGATGATGAGCAGAATAGAATGCAAGTAAAATTTTCATCTTTGGGTCAAATCGTGACCTTTGGGTGACGTCAAAAGTTCAAATATCATTAACTTTCGGCTACAATGTCATTTTCAAAGATTTTTATACCAAAATCTGTGTGTTCTCACAAATGAAAGATACAAAACATTTAAGAGGGGATTTTCATTCCGTCACCTAGGTCGAGCCCCAGGGGTTGGCCTTTGGTGCGCTAGGGGTGCCAAGGGGGTCATTTTTTTTTCAAACATGGTCATGTGACATATCAAATCGACGGGGATGACTAGCAAAATAGAATGCAAGTACATTTTCATCCTAGGGTCAAACTGGTGACGTTGGGATGAGTTCAAAAGCTCAAATATCATTAAATATTGGTTACCATGTCAATTTCAAAGATTTTTATACCAAACTTTGTGTTTATTCGCACAAATAAAGGATAGAAAACGTATTGAACAGAATCTTCATTCTGTTACTGTGGTCATGCCCCAGGGGTGGGACTTGGGGTGCTGGGGATCAAAAGCTTTAGGGTTGGGATTCGCGATGGCGCCCCATCGAATGTGCGTTCTAGTAATGTTATTGCATTGTTACGCGTAGGTCTGATAAACGTTGTCTATCTCACGGCATGTGCCTTTATTAGGTCATGATAACGTTGTACATTTTGGATGACGTCGCCAATGGCGCCGAATCGACACTATTATCGATAATTACATCATAATAACTAGTTTGAAATGTAAACCAATGGGTAAACTGATAAACAGAATACCAGGTTCACGTCTCAGCTTTGAGAACGCATGGTTAAACCACTCGGCAAGCCTCGCGATGTCAACAAGCGTTCTAAAAGCATTGCCTGGTAAAACTTGATATCAAAAGACGAACATATACGCCAGTATTTTAACAGGGGAGTAAAACAATGAAAATTATTTGGGTATCAATTTATCAAAAACAAGCGTGCTTGTAACGCTTTACCTACCATGTCGTCTGCTGATAACGTTTGCAAACGATTTGGACTCAAGTCACGCCTGATCTGGATCCAAACTGCTTGCTACTCTGATAGTATTCCTGAATGAGTTTTCAAAACAGTATATGTAGGGGAAAAATCAGCAGACGACAAAACATGAATGATTTCCCAGTAGGCAGAGTGTTAAGTAAACTCAGAAAAACAATTGAAGGATATCAAAATTAGTTTGAGTTTATTACATTTGAGAAAATAATTTCCAAACAAAGTATTTTTGTATTCGATAGACCTGACACTCTGCTATTTAACAAAATGCAAAATGAAATTGGCGGGCTGTTTGTTACGATACAATGCCACGCCAAATGTAACAACACTCTTTATCGAAAGGCCACACACAATAAAACTTGCTTTTACTTTTTTTGCTGCAAACTTGACCTGGTCATTGCTTATTTTATCATTCCTTCACAGATAAGTTTTCACACCCAAATTCAGTCATTGCACCTAACAGCGCAATATTTTCTTCAATAACAAGACTAAACTCTGCTCTGGACCTGCGTCGTCGGTGCACATGTTCAATGTGTGAACAATCAATATGCAAAGTTTAAATATACAGGAATGAAATCTGTTAAGCTACAGATTACACACAAATTACACAATGTAATCTACAGTAGGTGGTGTATACATAAAAATGTCTAAGTTCATCACTCAAAATATATTATCAAATGTGCACAAAGTATAGGATGTTCAATATGTGAACAATCATAATACAAAGTTAGAATACAAAGAAATGAATAATGTTGGAGTTACAGATTACACAAACGCGGCACCCACTCAGCATTTCGGATGGGAAAAAATCTAAGTTCAACACCCGTAACAAATAAGAAAATATTCATCAAATGTGCACAAAATATAAGGTGCATATTTTCAATGTGTGAGCAATCATTATGAAAAGTTTGAACATTAAGGAATGAAAACTGTTAGAGTTACAGATTACACAAACCAGGCACCCTCTAAGCATTTTGGACAGAAAAATGTCTAAGTTCAAAACCCTTAAAAATAAGAAAAAAGTCCTGAAATGTTCACACTTCAATATGTGAACAATCATTTAACAAAGTTAGAATATAAAGGAATGAATACTGTTGGAGTTACAGATAACACAAACTAAGCACCGCTAAAGTGTTGCACAAAATATAGGGTGCACATGTTCATGAGTGAAGAATCATAATGCAAAGTTAGAACATAAAGTAATGAATACTGTTGGAGTTACAGATTACAAAAAATAGGCCCCCATAAAGTGTTGCGGACGGACGGACAAATGGACGGATGGAGTGGACCCACTACTAGACCTGCTTTCACTAAATCGACGCAGGTTAAGATGTGCAGATGCGACATACCCGACCCAATTTGTCAACAAATTGGCACTAAACATTGACAATGACGTCATACTTTCGACTGAGGGCCAGCAATTATTTTAGAGCCAATCACTATGGAATATAAACGATAAAATGGGCTTTAATCAATTTTGAATGTTTGTGACTTTTTGGTATTCGGGGTTAAACCATTTGGAACTGTACTGCATTATAAGCATTGAAGCGTGACTTGAATCAAACATCAATTTTAGTGCAGATATGTTTAGCTGTGAACTGCATTTATACATTAAATTAAATTGTATATATAATTTAGTTGTTTGTATTGAAAGTTAGAGATGAAATTGAATCTAAATATCCTTCAATTGTCGTTCTTAGTATAATTGCAGATCCTAACCAACATATGGCGCCATTGCAATATACGCAAGGTAAACAGCTCCATTAAGTAAGGGGACATTTATGTGTGAACTTGCTATCATTGTCTTTCATATGTTAAAACATATATTTTGAGTGGTCAAAAGAATCGTATCGATGCGATGGTTCTTTTAGAAACCACAACATATGGTCTGGGTGATAAACAACAAAACTAGTTCTTAATTATGTACTCGTATCTGGTGTGCGAGAAACCCTAAATTTATTATTATCAGTTTTTTTTTCTTTCAAACATATTTTGGGTGCATAAAAAGAAACGTCTCAGAGAGACGATTCTTTGCGCACTCAAAAACATGCTTTTTAAAGAGACTGTCATTAAAATAGCTCATAAATTGTCCTTATTCTGTCTGAATTCATTGTGTCCTAAATTGAATTTGAATTAACGCGTTCTGCAAACAATCGGAGTTTGTTTGTTTTTGCTGTTATAGCGAACATCTGATTGGTTTTGTCATATTACAGCTCGAACATCCCTATGCAAAAAAATAATCAGGGTCAGCAATGACACCACATGGTTATTCCAGCCACAGAAGAAATATTCAAACATTACCTTTTCTAATGGCTATATATTCATGTAGTTTTAAGGTCAATATACAATGCTCAAACGTCAATATTTTGCCTTTAAAATATGTGCTTTATTTGTTTGTTTATCAACATTTGCATGGGCGACCTTTCTCTAATATACTTTCAAGTATTAGGGTTTGTTGTTTGATTTGTATTCAATATAAAATTGTCCAGTTCCTTTAATTATAATAACACATTTATTCATTTCCAATTTCTGTATTTTATGATGTGAAACAATGTTCAAATTAAGAAATCTGTGAAATTATGCATGGGTCTACTATTTTGTACGTTTTCTGTGAATATAACAGGAAATAGAACAAAACTGTGCAACAGCTCATTGTTAAAAGTATAGGTAAAGCGTATTTGTGTTTTAAATTGCACAATTTTTTGACATCAATTTTTTATTACGAGATGGACGGAATTCCATATTGACTCCTCAGTTTTTAACTGGGTTAACCCATTTAAGCCAAAATGACTTTCCTACCCAGCCCATTTCCAATTGTAGGGATGCTGGGTGGTATTTTCATTTTTCCCAAATTTTGATAGATCATACTGTTGGCAAACACTGAATATCGTGATCAGACGACGCAGCATGCAGCATCTGATCTGAGTCTACACTGTTTGTCTATGTCCGATAAAAAGGACGCTAGACATATGGGTGTATCCTTCTTATTAGCAAATAAACTGGTCAAAATAAGTTAAACTCCATGTCACTTTTGCCCATAGTAATTCCAAAAGTTAAATTGTTTAATTCAAAACATATCAAAGGTAGATTTAAACTCAAACTCCACACCCAAATCAGACAACTATATAGTAGGTGTAATTACATTAAATTTCAATTGCAATCACCGATTTTCTTTTGGTATGTGCTAAATTTTCATTGAACCTTTTCCTAGAATAGACAGCTCCCAAAACCGCTGGGGACTTGAATATATTTCACTGAATCGTTTCCTAAAATGGACAGCAGCCAAAACCGCTGGGTGCCTTAAATATATTTCACTGAATCTTTTCCAAAAAGGACAGCAGCAAAAACCAATGGGGACTTAAATATATTTCACTGAATCGTTTCCTAGAATTGACACCAGCCAAAACCACTGGGGACTTAATATTTTTAACTGAGTATTTTCCTAGAATGGACAGCAGCAAAAACCACTGGGGGACTTAAATGTACTTCACTGAATCTTTTCCTAGAATGGACAGCAGCCCAAACCTCTTGGGGACTTAAATGTATTTCACTGAATCTTTTCCTAGAATGGACAGCAGCCTAAACCACTGAGAAACTTAAATAAATTTCATTTAATTTTCTTAGAATGGACAGCAGCCAAAACCATTGGGGGACTTACATTTTTTTCACTGAATCTTTCCATAGAATGGACAGCAGCCAAAACCGCTGGGGGGGCATTATATTTCACAGAAGTATTTCCTAGAATGGGAAGCAGCCAAAACCACTGGAGAGCTTAAGTATATTTTACTGAATCTTCCTAGAATGGACAGCAGCCAAAACCACTGGGGACTTAAATATATTTCACTGTCAAAACATTCACTTTAGAGTAAGCTGTTGATAAAACACCAACATTGTTTAACTCGCATGTAGGCTTTCTAGGAAATTTAACGTATTATCACATGTTTACATTCACATCACATTAACTTACTGTGGGTGAAACACAGAAAATGGCTTTACACTCGCAGACAGGCAGCCAAGTTTGGCCACGGCAGGCAAGCATTAGCATCTACCCATCAATGCATGTTTTAAATCAGGTTCATGCAATAAACAGGGGAACCATAACTATAACCCTGTTTCGGTTATTAAACTTAATCAGGCATGCAGACTGTCACATAATATCCATTCAGGAAAGTCCGCCACAATTCGAGAAACGAATCATAGCTCTGGTGTATGTAAGAAGCATTAAGCAGAGTACTATGTACCATAAAGCTCCATTTTGTTAGCCAGAACTGGCATATAGAAAATGAGTTTTGTAGCATGTGGGTTCAGCTCTATAAAAATCGGTTATTCTAATTATCCAAAAAGTTTAATCAGCAGATCAAATGAAGTTTATGTATTTTTCAATAAACACATGAACTTCATTTAAGCCGTTTGTTTTGCTGCAATCACACTTGTTATTGTGTTTTCATGGTTTATGTGACGTCAGCGTCACGTTATATAACGTCAGCGTCACGTTATCATCCGCGTTATCAAGGTAGATCATTGATGTACATTCGTGGTCTGATTCCACGGAATTTCGCGGAATTGACCGAGGCAGTTCCGATTGATAATATCCCTGTTATATCACATTCTTTTGTAACGTCTTAAAATCTTTTTGGAATTCAGAAGAGTTTTCAAACCAACATTCACTTGTATCTTAAAATCAACTGATAGTGTCTGCGATACAATTTAGAAAAGCTTTTTGAAGTTTATGATATCGATAGCCTTGTTAAACCACAAGGAGGTGTTCAAGGCAATAAAGTCTTGCATACACCAGAGCTATGTCAAATGTATTTGTTACTTTATAATTTGGAACTACATTGAATATAGTATACATAATTCACAGTTAATGTTAACAAAGATGTTGCAACTGGTTTATGCGTCTATTCCATGGGAACATACATGATGAAGTTCATTTATCATATGACGTCGCGTCTGGGAGTGAAATAACACCATGCAATAGATTTTCGGAATACGTTATGACGTCCATAACAACGCTGAGTACATAATGACAAAATCTTACTGCAGAACTTAGATTCCCAAGTAATCTTGATGTCGTATGAAATATAGAATCTATATTCGAGCTCCAGTTTAAAAATTTTTAACCTCAGTGCGAAAAAGAGATAAAATGTTTGGCAAAGTAAGTAAGGTTCCAAAGATCAGGAATCGATACAATCAAGTACCACACCTGACCCAGGATACCAATGGGAAAGTGACAAACTCACAGAAGACACCACAAACGAGAGCCAAGAGGTCAGCCCTTTCCCAGCAGGTGACCACAAAGCACATATAAACAGACGCGCACAAAACATAGCAAACACAAGACAGAACAAAAACATAAAAGATCCACAAAAGAAGTACCGCCTTGGAACGGTCAGTAAAATATTTGACTGGAGGGCTTAAACCGGTTTAACGGCGCCAACCTCACCCTTAATTCAGATGTGGATCAAGACACATAAATATTTGGTTTGCATGAAAGACCCCTAGCTTATCAATGCATCATCTCCTAAAACATATAAATCAAGATATAACAAGGAGATAAAGCAAGGATAAGGACTCAACAGTAAATTAAACTGAATACCGGAGCAAAAGAAATCCAACAGGTAAACCCCGGTGGGCCCGACAAACAGCCAAAGCATCAGGCCCCTACCATCTCATCAATAGATAAGTCTTTAAGTCGGAACCATCATAGAGTCTGAAGTCTAGAGTCGCATTTTATCTCTTTTCCCCAACTCATTTAATAAATTCAAATAAAACATGAGGACTCATGCAAGATTCTCTATGTACTTAAAGTTTAACCCTTTTATATTTGATGGATTATCCCATACAGATTGATACAATAAGTATATGCAATGAGTTAACAAATGAATTGCCAATTTTACAGATTAGGAAACAAGAACAGTGAAGATAAATTCGAGCCTTCCACTAGGCCGAAATACTCTTTTGACTGGTACATTTAGCCTTCTTTTCCTGTAAATAGTCGAACCTTTCACACATCTTAAATAACTGACCAATGGTGATAATGGAACCAGTCAGATAAGCTTTTTATCAGTTACGTTTCATAGTAACTGGCGCGCTGCACGTTGCCTGATAATTGTTGTCTATCTCACGGCATGTGCCTTTATCAGGTCATGATGACGTTGCACTTTTTGAATGACATCGCCAATGACGCTGAATCGACACAAAATCGATCTTACTTAATACATACTAGTTTGCAGAATGAATCAACTTAGTAAGCTGATAAATAGGATACCAGCTTCGCATCTTTTGATATCAAGTTTACCAGGGTTGGCTTCGAGAACGCATGTTGAATCGCTCCGCAAGCCTCGCGATGTCAACAAGCGTTCTCAAAGCCTTGCCTGGTAACTTGATATCAAAAGACGCTCAGCTAGTACTCTCTATTTTCTCATGAAGCGTCCCATTAGGATACAAATATTGATCTGCTTATGTCTGAGGTCCTTATAAGTGGGCCGACGGCATAGCGTGTGTGGACCATGCTAAGAGCCACATATCTTTATGACGTCATAAAATCCAAACTACATTATATACTTTGTTCTGAAAAATAGATCATTATAACACGAAGTAAAGATCCAAAGTTCCATTTGACATTTATAAATAGGTATCATACGTATGTCGCGTGATTTGTACAATTGTATAAGTACATCAGGTTTAATCATGTTTAAATATGTGACACATTACTTAGAGTGAACCATATCTAGCCCTTAAAGCGCCGTCTAAAATGTACAAGACACAATATACTGTCACTGCTTAAAGAAGATATTTCACCTCAATCACCAGCATGGGCGTATTAATAGACTTTTCGCTTACTGTAATGGCGGCAACTTTAATATTCATGTCTGGGCGTGGTCTGCTATGGAAGGGAAATCGGGTTTTATTTATAATTTGGTAAAGAATTAATAAGCTTTTTGAGCCGTGCAAACGTGCGTGCATTCAGTCATCAAAATCCTAACTGTATACACACTGAACTCACATTTATTAACCCTTAAAGCTCACAATTACAAACTGTATGTTTTTGTCGTCCACTAAACTATTTGAAGCCTCATAGATAAACAGTGTGAACTCAGATCAGACTGCTCCTGTAGGAGCAGTCTGATCTGGGTCCACAATGTTTGCCTCTATGCTGATGTTAAATAGACATTTTCAGATGCAATCATTTTGCTGGAGTTTTAAAGACTAAATAATGACTGGGGTAATGGCGCAAGATGATACAGTAACTTTTGAATACAACCACGCATCATTTTCAGCTTTTACCTATATCTAAGGTTGACCTGTCCTATTAACGCATTCATGAGGCGCCGCCTTTACAGTAAGCGAAAAGTCAAAGAATACAATTCTTAATAAATGCATTGCTCATTTAAAATATTTCACAAGGAATGATATCATTCACATGTTTGGTTATGGAAGAAAATAAAGCTGGTTTATTGCTTCAATCAACTTGTTTTTAGTTCGCTGTAAGTCCCTGTTAAGTGTACGGCTTTATTCTCGTGCTGAACTGATCACTTATTATATTAAACATGCGCGGATCCACGAATTTTTGAATGTGAGCGGGGTGTCCAGGCCCAACCGACAGAAAAAACTATGTTGTTGTTGTTGTTTTTTGTTTTTAATCGTCAACTTATTTTACAGAGGGGGGGGGGGGGGGGGGTCAACGATTATTTCAAAGAAAACTTTATTTTTCCAAAGATTCCAGTGGGCTCCAACATTTTCCAGGGAACCATCTTTTTCCAGGTGGTGGGATCAAATTGCTTATTCCTATAGAAACGTTTACTTGTAATTTTCCAGGTGGGGTCCTAACCCCCTGCCCCCATCGCACCCCTCTGGATCCGCATATCGATAATTAGAAACAATTATCTTTTAACAGATTTGCGACAACCTCTCCTCCCCTGAGTCCCAAAAAATCCTGTTGCAGGTACTTATGTTATCATCTCTAACATTATATGTGTGAACAGCGTGTTGGGACCCGGGGAGGAACAGTCCCGCACAAACAAAAATGTAACGTTTGAGCATATCACGCTTTTTGTGTGTTCTATCGAAATACCTTTTTCGTATTTTTCAATATAATGCTATAATCAATACTACCTCTCGGTATTGACATGTGTACAAACCTTTACTATTTTAATAGCAGTCACGCCTCGAAGCTCTACACAGAGGATCTTACATGAGTGCTCATGTTTTATTGAATTTATTAAACGAGTTGGGAAAAAGAGATAAAATGCGAGGCTTGCCGAGCATTTTATCTCTTTTTCGCAACGAGTTTAATAAATTCAATAATACAAGAGCACGAATGTTAGATTCTTTTTATCATATGACAAATACTTTGGAATCTCATCTCTGGCGTAAAAACGTTATGATTTTGTCATCATGTACGCAACGTTGTTATGGACGTAATAACGTTTCCCGTAAATCGATAAACCACTAGTGGTTTACAGATTTTATTGCATGGCGTTATTTCACTCCCAGACGCGACGTCATATGATAAAAGCCATTAAATATATGTTTTCTTTGTATAGCCTCTAAGTCATGAAAATTAATATGACCGCTTATGAACATTGTTTCTTTAGATTATACAATCGTTGTTGATATAAAGATTAGTTTATACATTTACTATTTCATCAATTTCAATATGATATAGAAATAAGTATAGGTGTTCTTCAAGCCATGATAAAAAGTTAAAAGTACATTGTTGCATAATATTGGCAGAAGTAAACATATACATATCTAAACGACGAAATTAACATAATGATGTTATGATCCGATTCTTAGTTTGGTTCTTAATGTATTGGAAAACGACTACTCTGACTAGTCTCACCAGTGCATTCACTGCTTGCTTACACTCTTATGAAAGTAGTTTATTTTTGAACATAAAATGTCAGACCATAAGCCACACTAGATAGCTGTGCATGTATGTTTAATGTTTATTGATAAGTAAAAGTAATTGGCACAACTATATATACACTGAAATTAAGTTATAATAGGCCACTTTTCAATTTCATTTTTCTGACTAAGCTTTAATGATATCGAAATGAGCTTTATAGACGATACTATGATTTGATTTCTAAATTCCAAGTTGGACTTAAATCTCTCTTGCGCCAAGGACTTTCGGAACCTGATTTCTATGGTGACTTGGTGCATAAATTGAAGAAGATTGTTGGCTCTAATAATTTTTCAGCGCAGTTCATTAAAATAATTTCCCATTATAAAAAGATTGGCTATAACATTAATGTATTGCAACTGGTGGTCAACCCAATTACGGTTGGCAACTTTGGTTTTGTCTTTAATTGCACGCCAGTGGGTCGGACTTCAGACTCCATGATGGCTCCGACTTAAAGACTTATCTATTTGATGAGATGGTAGGGGCCTGATGCTTTCGCTGTTTGTCGGGCCCACCGGGGTTTACCTGCTGGATTTCTTTGCTCCGGTATTCAGTTTTATCTACAGTTGAGTCCTTATCTTTGCTTTATCTCTTTGTTATATCTTGATTTATATGTTTTAGGAGATGATGCATTGATTCGTTAAGGGTCTTTCATGCAAACCAAATATCCATGTGTCATGATCCACATCTGAATTAAGAGTGAGGTTGGCGCCGTTAAGCCGGTTTAAGCCCTCCAGTAAAATATTTTACTGACCGTTCCAAGGCGGTACATCTTTTGTGGATCTTTTATGTTTTTTTCTGTCTTGTGTTTGCTATGTCTTTGTCCGTCTGTTTATATGTGCTTTGTGGTCACCTGCTGGGCAATGGCCTACTTCTTGGCTCTCGTTTGTGGTGTCTAACTGTGAGTTTGTCACTATTTCCCATTGGTATCCTGGGTCAGGTGTGGTACTTGATTGTATCGATTCATGATCTTTGCACCCTAACTTACTTTGCCCAAATATGTACATATGAATGGACTTAAGCTAAGTTGTGCTTTGAAAGAGTTTTCTATTTGCTAAAATCAACTTTTAAAGAGAATAAGCGTTTTAATTGAAGTTTTTTTATCGAATGGAAGTACATGTGATTACAAACCCGTCCAGCCGACTTGAAAAAACGACTACTTGAATTTTTAGCTTATTACAGATTTTTTTATGATTTTTTAACAAAGTTCATAATCTGCATTTTCTTATATTTTAGAAAATCATTGGCTGCACATACAAAAATCATTGTATGTGTTTTATTTCATGTGAATATGTATGACCAAACACATTACAGCTTGATCTGCCCATATTCTAACGATATTTTTTTTCAAAACTGGTGTCCACTTTTGATTTTAACGTGAAACTTGAAAGGTCATTTTAAATGACATATGTAATTTTTTTAATAGAACAGTGACGTCTAACCATTATGAATACTATCTCAAAATTCCAATGCCATGCTGCAGATATAAATGCAAATTGCATGGATAAAGCTTAAGCAAAACATTAGCTTTTTTAACGCCTCTGAGAAGCCCTGGCTTCACCAGCATTAAAAAGCTTATGTTTTACACATTAAAAAGCTAATATTTAGCATCATCTAGTGCAAGCTAAAAATCTTAATTTCAATCCTTATACAATACATTTTATATTATCAATCAATATGCCATACAACCAATCTTTAAGTATCTACCATATCAGTCATTCTTGATATCTACCACAATCTCTGCAAGCTCCATTTGTGTATGTTAAGCTAAGTTGTTAGTTATATTTAGAATAATAATTATATCAGTTTTTGTGTGTGTTTTTTTTAGTTATAAACAGTACTCTACTTATATCTTTCAATGACAAACTGACGATTGCGGCATGATACTGGGTAACCAGTAAGGCATCCCACTAGGACACCTCAGTAGGATTTCATTTTTGGAGGTTCATTTAAGAAATTAATTCATTTTTTTGTAATGTTCATGGAATCAAGCCGAAGTATTTATGATTCCATGAACATTCAAAAAATGAGTTTATTGCTTATATTAACATTTTATTATAAATATCTTATATATAAAAATGTTTTTAATTTATGAATTAAAACAGTTTTGTTATTAAAATATAATCGTAATAATGGTTTAGTCGGAGTGTAAAATGGAAAGGCGGAACAGCCAGCTTGAACACGGACAGCCAATGGAGCAAACATGAGGCTTGTTTTGCACGTGCAACTCAGACGAGGCTCGCTGTCAATCACAACAAGAGTAACACTTCTAGCGAATGAATTCGATGTCCGAAGCGTATTGCTTGGGCAAAAGAGCTTGGCAGCTGTCAATCATTTTTTTTAATCTATGAGGCTATGAACGGTTGCGAAAATCTAAAGATTCATTAAAGGATTGCTTCGAAAATGTAAATTTATAAAGTAATGTACACCTTACGTTCAGTTCAAAGTAAACGTAAAGCCCATTGACGCCTGTGCAGACAAGCAAATTGTTGTTACTGTCAAGCAATTACTACAAGAGTAAGAACATTTTTTTGAAAAAAAATGTTTTTTTCTTTTTAAATCATTTGTAAAATAGAATTAAGTTATATTTTCACAATAGATATGGTCAGTACAGCTGAAAACTGCAAGGAAAAGTGAATTATCTTATTAAATGAGGTGTTTTTCTCTTATTGGTAATTATTTACGTCCCTCCAATAATACTAGACAGTTGATTTTTAACATAAATGCTGTTGTTTTGGTAGTGTTACATTGTTAAGATTTACGAAAATGGTAAATGTTTACCTGAATTTGAGTATTTTTTATTGTATTCTTGAAAAATAGAAACTTTATTTCAAAAATTAAAAGATCAAAAGTTACAGACTATGCAGCTTTAAATAATGATAGAAACTTAAAAAGGTCTGCCAGACACTGTACTTGAAGTTGTATATTGTCAGCACACAAGCTATTGGAACTTATCACAAATGCGTAAATTATCTACATGCTTATGTAACCAGTAGGACTAGAGGTCCAATTTTTGGTCTTAGTCTATCTCTACTTGCAGGCCTCCAGATAAGAAAGAGTGCGTACTGGAAAATTATTTTCTTATTTCTCAACCAAAACATATGTTGTGGGTACCCAAAAAAAACGTTTCAATGAGACGGTTCTTTTGAGCATCCAAAACACATGTTTAAATTGATGGGCAAGGAAACAAATGCAATTGTAGGTGCACAAACTATCCTTATCTGGACATACGTACTTCATTGTGCAAATGAAATATACAGGTTCTGGCGAGACTGGGCGTGTGTACAGACTCCCCTGACCATTCGATGTTCGCTGATGCTATAAGTACCCACTATTGATAGAAAAGAGTGCTGATATCATTGATACCAATAAAAATGTTTTATAAATCTTCTATTTTTATCATGTGCGGGTTCAGACTGGGGATGACTGGGGGGTCTGGACGCACCCCACCTGCACACTCACGCCCAACTGAAAAATCGCAAAACTGTTGGTTCCCTGTCTGGTATGAACCCCCAAGAAAATCACAAAGCTACACAGCCAGCATTCATTGGCGGGCCATCATTTGTCCTCCAGCGAAACACCATTTAAATGGCGTTTTGATTGTGGGCCGATGGTTGCCCACTTTGGTTATTGGGTAAAGGTTTTCTTAAGAATACCTGTATAGATCCCTATTCAATATGTAATAAAAACTCTGTCATAAAACTTTGACATTGACCCCACCTCCCCCACCCCGTCAAACTGACGCAACTTTCTTGATCTGTACATGTTTATACTCAAGCATGTTCCATCATTAGGAATTTAGTTAATGAAAGTAGTTTGCTTGGTTTTGGAAATCTACTGTTTTAGTGAAGTAATAAATCCCTTTAATGTAATTGATAATTTAATCCTATATTTCTTTTTCAGCATTTGCTATTGATTATGTGTCAGACGGTTTCCAAGAAGAAACTATAACAAAGTGTACTTAATATTGATCTCGAACCAAGGAAGATATAGGACATCTGACTAGTAAATATTCAGTGACAGTCAAACATATGGTTTGTTTACACATGTTTCAGTCAAGGTTCCTTTCTTAGAAACGGGTTAAAACATAGCGCTCGTTATGCGCGGATCCAGAAAGTTTTATCAGAGGGGGTCCAACTATGACAGCGTTTTTGCTGTCTTTGCAGCATTGTGATTTTTCAGGGGATCTGGACCACTATTGCTAAGAACCCACATATTTGGTGTTTTTTCATGGGATGGGGGCGTCCGGACCGCTGTCCCTCTCCTCTAGAACCGCGCATGCTTGTTGACATATGTTTTAGTCAAGCTTGTATTCTCAGTCTAATAGAAACAGTTTACAACTTATCTGCCATTGTGTTCTTTCTCCCATCGTTCATCACACATTTATGATCGGTCGGTAGACAGAGTCAAGCTATAAAAGATCTAATTGAATGGCTCCAAATATATTTTACACCGCAGTTAAATAAAATGAAACATGGGGATTTCCTTTGCTTTGTCAGTTTAGAAATGTGCATGCATCGTTTCAAACCCAATTTCTTAATTGTGTGACATTGGATCGAGTCTCAGATTCAATAAAAATCCTGACCTACAACTTATAACTTGGTATGCGTCACCTTGGTTTAACCGGTGGGTCTATGTTGCAGCACATTGCTTTGAATGTTCACCCGTGGTGGCATAATAAATAAGCTGTTCTACGCGAGCTTACAGTAAGCTTTCGTTCTAGAAGGCGGTTGATCTGTTGTTGCTTGTTCCTTGCGTTTAATCCATAAGTCCAAGCAAAACACATTACGTCGATGCAACGTCGTAACATGTACGAGGGTCAGTCAAAAATAACTGAGAGTTGAATCATATCTCTTACATAGGCGAACGTACGCTAGTGAAATTTGGCACATGCATGCAATGATCTGTCCTGCGTCAGAATATGCAATATACAAGACCATGCAAAGTATAGATTGTTGTTGCTTAGCAACCGAAGAATGTAAAATAACGTCATGCGTTCACGCTGTAATATAGCGTTGCCATGGAAACACTATTCAAAATTTAAGTTACATCAACTTGTGCATTTGTTTCAAATACAATATGTGAATGTATTTTGTGAAGTGCAACTACTGAGATTGAGGCGTTGGAATTTTATTACATAAATAAGAAGAAAACCTACTAAATTTTATGAAAATTTCACCCCAAAATATACCCCACCCACCAGTTACGGTTCATTTTAGACCAATATTATCAACTAAGTATCATATATGACCCTTTCATTGTATTTAGTAATTGGTTTTGACATCTGAATGCATATCTTGAATATTCCCAGGAATAAACGGTTGCCATGGCAACAAAATATGGTATTTTAGTTAAAATTGGAATTTCCATCAATTTTGGTTGCTAGGTAACGAACATTGCATGTTTTGCATTTACTATCTATTACACTGCTTCAAAACATTGCTAAAACACTGTTTGATACAATTAGAGAGATAAAAGGTCCTTTATTATACTGTTTTAGATTTGAAATGATTTTAAATTCATGGCTGCTTAGTCAGAATTGTCGTCAGCGCAAACGCACATCGCTGAGAGAGAGAGCCCTAAGGTTCATTCTATATGTGTATAAAGTTTCAACCAAAACTGCTGACACAGTAAAAAGATATGAACCAACTCTCAGTTATTTTTGACTGACCGTCGTATCTACGCCGCATCGACGTCGATACAACGTTGTTTTAACGTTGTGTTTTACTGGGGTGTTTGGGTTTTTTGTTTTTTTGTCTATGATTCTTTATGCAGTGCATTATTCATTTTGTAGTTGAAGAACCAATGTGTAGCTGGTCTCTATGTCGTTTTATAACTAGTGTGCTTGACTGGTCTTACACCTCTTCTTTCGCAGCAAAGATACTTCGAAATAGCGTCGTTTCGACGTCATTACGTTGAATCGACGTTCAAACGACGTATTCTACCGTTTTGTGTCTGCCGAGTGACATCTTGCGGTGACCTTACATGCGCGGATCAAGAAAGTTTTGCCAGAGGGGGTCTAACTCCAACGTTTTTTTTTGTGTACTTTTAAAGATAATGAGAGAAAGAGATCCAAATGCTACTAAAAGTGAGCCATTATCAGCCCACCATTCGCTTGCGGGCCGATGATGGCCCAACATTGAATGCTGGCTTCGTAGCTTTATGATTTTCAGGTGATATGGACCAGTTTTGCTTAGAAACCCTACATTTTCTTATTTTTCAGGGGGGTGGGGTCCGGACCCCTTGCCCCCTGCCCCTCCCCCCTCTGGATCCGCCCATGCCTTACAAACTAATGTGGCATTTTGGACTACTTTCACTTGTTTTCATTATTTTGTACATTTTAGCGTTGTGGCTCTTGTATCGAATTTTGATTATATTCTAGTAGTTAAATTGTGTATGCACCAGTAAACAAGATTTATGTTACCGGTATATGCGTGTTAACATTCGAAAATGTACTTAATATAGGTACAAACGATCAAAATTGATATTTAACAAGCAAAAAATAACAACAAGCAAAGAGAAAGTCATTAAAGCAGGCTTCACATGAATTCCATGAATTGCAAAATGATGTTCGTCGCTCTTTACTTTTCCTACTACTGATTTGATAGAATCAATCTACCCAGTCAACATATAACCTCGTGCCACTGGCGGCTCAACAGCAAAACGTCATTTAAATGGCGTGTCGCTGGCGGTTCAATAATGGCCCGCTTTTACATTTTCTATATGTTTAGTGAGGTGTACGAATTCACCTGACCACCTCCAGCTTTCCAGATCACGTGTTGTTGGACTGCAAATGCCAAGAATGGTCAGCTTCTAATACTTGTCAACTGGGGGAATTTCTTGCTCTGCACATTTACCAAAAGCTATCCAATGAGGCAAAAATTGTAATTTGCACAATAAAACCTGTGTAAAACGGCCACTCTCAAAAATACCGGAAATTGGTTTTCAAGACCAAATATCGCTTAATGCAGGTCCAAAGTATTGCAGAATGCTCCAATGGGAGCATTCAGCAATACTTTAGACCTTCATTTAGATCATTGTTTTGACTTTTTTGAGTCGCCGTTTTACACAGGTTTTACTGTGATCTAAGCCTCTATCTGTTTCCATAATGTAAGCATGTAGGCAGCAAAAGCACTGCTGAATTGTGCGTTTGTACAGGATTGTCTGTTTGTGGTGATAGATAGTATCAGCATTTCATGTTCTGACAAATAGACGTTTCCGAACCACGCCCAAAATTCATCCGATAGTGTATAACTAACCAATGCAACGACCACTTAGCAACTAGTCACTATAGTAAGAAAGATGGCAAAGATCAGGAAATGATACAATCCAGTACCACACCTGACCTAAGGATACCACATGGGAAAGTAATAAAAGTACAATAAACATCACCAACAAGAGTCAAAGGTCAAAAGGTCAGCCCTTTTATTGGGGCGGATATGTAACAATTTTGAGAAGAATCGTGCATTTTATGATAAAAGCATGTACATGGCTAGTTGATAACAAAACAAAAACATAAGGGTCAGTGCCACGCAGAAAATGTCCTCTAATGGCCGCCATCTTGTTTTTCCAAAATGGCCGCCCTTTTCAATTTATTCATTATAGTGTTTTTATTTATTTGCAAACATAATGTTTTCTTCAGTTAAGTTTACTGAAATAGCCGTCAGTTATATATAAATACCTTAAAGTAAGTAAGGTTGCAAAGATCAGGAATCGATACAATCAAGTACCACACCTGACCCAGGATACCAATGGGAAAGTGACAAACTCACAGAAGACACCACAAACGAGAGCCAAGAGGTCAGCCCTTTCCCAGCAGGTGACCACGAAGCACATATAAACAGACGCGCACAAAACATAGCAAACACAAGACAGAACAAAATCATAAAAGATCCACAAAAGAAGTACCGCCTTGGAACGGTCAGTAAAACATTTTACTGGAGGGCTTAAACCGGTTTAACGGCGCCAACCTCACCCTTAATTCAGATGTGGATCAAGACACATAGATATTTGGTTTGCATGAAAGACCCCTAACTTATCAATGCATCATCTCCTAAAACATATAAATCAAGATATAACAAGGAGATAAAGCAAGGATAAGGACTCAACAGTAAATTAAACTGAATACCGGAGCAAAAGAAATCCAACAGGTAAACCCCGGTGGGCCCGACAAACAGCCAAAGCATCAGGCCCCTACCATCTCATCAATAGATAAGTCTTTAAGTCGGAACCATCATAGAGTCTGAAGTCCGACCCACCGGCGTGCAATTAAAGAGGAAAGCAAAGTTGCCAACCGTGATTGGGTTGACTACCAAGCATGCAGTTTGTTGCAATACATTAATGTTATAGCCAATCTTTTTATAATGGGAAATTATTTTAATGAACTGCGCTGAAAAATTATTAGAGCCAACAATCTTCTTCAACTTATACACCAAGTCACCATAGAAATCAGGTTCCGAAAGTCCTTGGCGCAAGAGAGCTTTAAGTCCAACTTGGAATTTAGCAATCAAATCAAAGTATCGTCTATAAAATTTTGAAAATGTTTTGCGAAGTTTATGATACGGATAGCCCTGTTTAAGAAGTTTCTGAGTTAACAATTTATTGCGAGTGTTGAAGTCAGTAACATAGCTAGATGCTCTAGCAAAACGAATGAGTTGAGAGATATAGACTCCATAGGATGTAGAACGAGGAACATCACCATCTTAAAATGGGAAATTGACAATTTCAAAATCAAAGTCGTCACGTTTATCATAAATTTTGGTAGAAACAATATCATTAGAAATTGACAAATGCAAGTCTAAAAATGCGGCTTCGGTATCAGAGGCATTGGCTTTATTAATTTGGAGCTCTGAAGGGTATATTTGACTAACCATATTTTCAAAATAAACATTATTAATATTTAAAATATCGTCCAAAAATCTGGAAGTAGTGTTAAACGCATCAATAACATCAGCCTGCTTATCATCAGAAAGAGACATCATAAAGTCCCTTTCATAACAAAACAGGAATAAATCTGCAACCAGGGGAGCACAATTAGTGCCCATAGGAATCCCAACTACTTGTCTATAGAGCTTTTAAAGATGGCCGCCACTTTTGTATCAAAAAAGTGCAGCTGTATTTTATAACTTTACAAAGTTATCAATATTGATGCAAATTACTTCTAGCAAGTACAAATAGTCCCGTTAAACAAGTTACTTACATGTGTACTTATCAGCATGGCTTTATTGATGCTTATTATTCCAACATGGTATTTAAGATGTACAAATTACCAGTGTGCAAATCATAACATTATATCGCTTTCATTTGAAACTGGAAGAATGCAGTTTGAATTTATGAAAACAATTTTATTTAATGGCTATTTTGGATAAAAAAGAGAGCATCCAACATGCCATCGAAGATGGCTGTCAAAGTGGAAATGTTATATGGTCACCATTTATAAATTGGCCGCCATCTTAGTTTTTCTAAACCTTGCAGTCTATTTTAAACTGAATTATTTTAAGCTCATGCATTTGCAAGCCAATATGTTGTCTTCATTTATTTTCACTTAAGTTGCAGTCAATCATACTAATTGCCTCAAAAATTGTCATTCAGGCTTAATAAACATAAGATTTAGGACATAGTCTCAAGGTGGCTGTCACATTTTGCATCCTCAACAGTGCTGTTATAGCAACTTGACAAATTTTGAGTTTTTTGGCAAAATTATTATGCAATTAAGTAGAAATAGTTCACACAAACCAGGGACAAACGTATCAGATTTTTTTTTAATTTTTAACTTATTATTATATGGTTTTCAAGATGGCTTTGTATTTAGTTTTAGAAAAAAAGAAATATATTTTCATTTTCAGTTTGAAAATATTTTGAAGTTGTTTGAAGTTATGAAACTGATTTTCAAGAAGTGATTATATTTAATGCATTAGGATAGAAAAGGGGACATCCAACCTGACATCCACGATGGTTGCTTATTTGTTTTTAGACGCTTATACAGATATTCCTATAAAATGTATTCTAAATAAAATGGGTATGATCAAAATGAGATGCAAAGAATTTTTGTATCTATAGCAAACTAAACCTGTCCTTTGTAGAATTGTCATAGCATAAAATACCGTTTACATCAGATTTTAGTGGAAAATCCTATAAAATCTGTAAAAATTGATATCAAAGTTTCTTTTTGACCATCCTCCTTCTCATCAAGTTACCATAGGCTTAAAAAGGCTGTACATCTACTAAAACTGTATACGATTAAAAAATGTATTTATAGCACAATTCTCCGTTTTCACACACAACATCAACTTTTCGACTTTATCTTTAGAAATGACGTATTTGCTGCAGTCAGCCTTATGATGTAGCTGGCACTATCACATATACGAGGGTAAGTCAAAAATAATTGAGAGTTGATTCATATCTCATACGTACGCTAACGTACATTAGTGAAATTTTGGCACTTGCATGCAATGGACTGTCCTGCGTTAGAATATGCAATATACAAGACCATGCAAAGTATAGATTGCTGTTGCTTAGCAACCGAAGAATGTGAAATAACGTCATGCGTTCACACTGGAATATAGCGTTGCCATGGAAACGCTATACAAAATTTAAGCTACATCAACTTGTGCATTTCTTGCGAATACAGTATGTGACTGTATTTTGTAAAATGCAACAACTGTGATTTATGTGTTGGAATTCTATTGCATAAATAAGAGGAACATTAACTAAATTTTCTGAAAATTTCGCCGCAAAATATACCCCACCCACCAGTTACGGTTCATTTTAGAGCAATAGTATCAACTAAGTATCATATTATATGACCATTTCATTGTATTTAGTAATTGGTTTTGACATCTGAATGCATATCTTAAATATTTACAGGAATAAACTGTTGCCATAGCAACAAAATCTGGTCTTTTAGTTAAAATTAGAATTTCCATCGATTTTGGTTGCTAGGCAACGAATATTGCATGTATTGTATTTACTATCTATTGCACTTCTTAAAAATATTGCTAACACATTATTTGATACTATTGGGGAGAGTAAAATGCCCGTTTTTATACTGTTTTAGATTTGAAATGATTTCAAATTTTAGGCTGCTTAGTCAGAAGTGTCGTCAGCGTGAACGCACATCGCTGCGAGACGGTCTTCGGTTGCCTAGCAATAGCGCATCAAATATAATAAGACGTCAACTTCTATGTGTAATTAAGCCCGAAGGCTCATTCCATATGTGTATAAAGTTTCAGCCAAAACTGCCGACCCAGTAAAAAGATATTAACCAACTCTAAGTTATTTTTGACTGACCCTCGTACTTGAAAGTAATCAAAGTTTATATTATTCTGAGGTCAAGCCAAAATATAATGTTGCAGACAGCTTAGTTTCTAGCCAAAACTTCCCTCACTTATTGCACGCTAGTGATTTGGGCATTTGATTCCATGATATCCAAGTCTAAAAACCTATTCAGTCTAGTTAGTTGAAATCAAAGCTCTTTTGTATATTTAGGTATGTAGGGGTTTAAATGATGATGTTATTTCGCTCTGTATTCACAGTGGTCTTTTACAGCCGATGAATCTTCAGCTAGGTGCCACAGATCGCAAATTCTGTCGAATATTTGCCCTTGCTGCATCAATTTGTGCTTTTCGTGATTTTTTGTTCATTGTGGTTATTCATTGACTAGTTAAAATATTATCATAGAAACTGGTCCAAGGTAGAAGTGCTGTTGTGGTTCTCATTATATTATTATTGGTGTAAATGCTATTTGTAAATACTTTTATATACATGTATGAATGATGTTGGTTGTATTAAGGTAGTCATAACATTCTAGGACAGAGCTGTATACTATCTATCTGTATATTTAGTTTCCCCAGCTTGGTTTCGTAGGTAGAATGTTAGCTCTGAATGTACTAGTTCCTGGTCATTGCTTTGATTTTACCTAGTACATAAGCCAAATGGGAATAACATGTCCAGAACTTTATGAAACAGGTCAACAGTCGCTAGGTGAAGAAGCGTAAAAAGAAGCGTGGAAAGAAAATCATCAAGTTACTCAAATTCAAGCTCTTTGGAATGCAGAAGGCTGATTAGTACAGGGTTTATCACAAAAGCAATGAGCAGGATATGTTCTGACAAAGCAGACAGATCATCAGCAATTGTCATCGAGATGCTTTATTCTACATGTATTTGGGAAACTGGCACAGTCAAGGTGTTTGACCTAATCGACAACATAATCTTGAGAGTTAGTAAAACTGACTGGTAGGAGAACAAAATTTACAGTATGTACATAGGCAAAAGGGGTGCTCTAAACAGAGGCTTGAAGTAAATTAAGCAATTAATAAGGGCATTTGGGTGCATATTGGAGAGACATCTCGGGCAGAGAGTTGAGATTGACGAGATGCAGTGCAGATTTATGATAGGCCATGGTGGCACTACACTTGCAATATTCATTTTGAGCCAGCTACAGAAGTTGCTCCTGACTTCTGCATCGCTTTCATTAACATAGAGAATGACAGCAGGTAGGTAGTGTAAATCAACGAGTAGCTGGTGCGACTGATGCATTGCATGATCAAGGACACGAAAAGCAGGGCTATAGTTGACATTTGTAGCAATGAGAAGTTTGGGTGTTGATGTCCGTCAAAGCTCTGTTCTGATTCCACTGCTCTTAATTGTTATGTTAGAGGCTCTATTTACGGAATTCAGAAAAGACTGCCCATAATTGTTGTTGTACAAAAATGATCTGATGATCAAGGCTGGGTCCATAGATGAATTGCTTGTGAAGTTTGATGCATGGAAGTATTGGAAGGAGAATGGTCTACATGTGAACATACGATATGAAGTCATATAAAGTGGTCCCTTCATCTCAAGTGCACCAAATGCCTGTGACCCAACACTACTTAATGGTGAAAGATGGAGGTGACAGCACCTGATAACAACTTGAGATAGGATTTCTGCAACAATATGGACATTCTCTATGCTAGAGACATCCTCGAGCTGCCTGCAGTCATACATTGCAAATGTACATGGTAGAAGCTCCGTAAACTTCTTAACCTTTTGATCAACTAACACCTGCTGCCTTTGACTCAAGGCAGGTAGTAATTATTAACATGCATTCGTTGTTTTGTTTTTGTTGAGTGTATATATCCAGTACGTCCTTGATTATGAACAGTTCACTAGCATGATACTTACTAAGTGATGTCGAAAACGCCTAATAGCAAAAATGTGATGAGTTTTTAGAAAGAATGGCAAAATATCATCAATTAATATTATTTTCTATTTAGGCGGCCATCTTGGATGCCATGCTTGAATTCACAGTAACTGTTGAGAAAATTTCAAAATTACATATTATATATAAGAAACAAACATTTATTGCAATTAAAGCAAATTTCAATTATAAAAATCTCAAAGACATATTTATGTATGAAAACAAAACAAAACAATAAATCGTTCTTCTTTGGCAGCCATCTTGGATGCCATATTGCATCAAGGCTCTCTTATAAATTGTTCACAAATAACAAGGTCGCATTTTTAGCCTTTCTTTGCTTGGAACAACTTGAATTCGATGCAATAATCTGATTTAAGTTCATCATATGCTGTTATCATAAAGCAAGCTTATTTTAATATATATAAATGGCGGCCATCTTAAAAAATGGCCAACGTCTTAGATAATAGGCCCATCTACATATGATGTTAGATAATTACAAATGTTTTATTGTTAAAATAGATACTTCCACAAGCTTTAAAGAAAAGTTTATTGCAAAATGATATCCAGCTTAACAGGTTTTACATGAAAACAGGTCGCCATTTTGAAATTCAAGATGACGGCCGTCATTGGGCATTTCTGGCGTGGCACTGACCCTCAAAATTTTTGTTTATTACTTATCTGGCCATGTACCAAGTTTCATGCTTTTATCAAAAAATGCACAAATTTTTCACATATCTGTCCCATGATTTCCCAGCAGGTGACCACAAGGCAGCAATGAACAGAAGCCATATTCATAAACTTTCAAAATTGACAGTTTTGTCTAAAAGTATAAGTGTATGTCAATAATGCATGCAGAGATAAAATAATCATCAGCTGTGCTACCAATGTATGTCAAAATGTAATAAAATGTTTCAAATTTAAGTAACAATTGCAAAAAAAACATCGAACAGTCAGGTGTTTTACCAAAAAAAAACTGCATATTCAAACTAAAATATCTCCCTTCTACAAACCAGTGTATTGATAATCATTATTATTGATATCCCACATCTGTTGCCTAATTGATGCCACTTTATTTGTAGTTTGCGCTTAGTCAGTTTTTGCCCCAACTAATTCAATAACCAAATGCAGGTACATTAGGTACATTTTGAGAGCAAATCCTCATACATGTTTTTCTGATCTTTTTAGCAACTTTGCAGTTTTGTGGACACCCAAAATATTACCTTAGGTTTGTATGTAACCCTTAGATTTTTTGTCACTTTTTTCACAGTTTTAACTTAGTCATTTTCAAATCAACTACTACGAAAAGGCGAAAGCATCAGTGTCCTATGAACATTTTGCTAGTTTTGATTATTTCTTGAAGAGCTATCGTCATTCTACATGTGATTTTCTATGGAATGAGTAATTAAGTCATATGCGTATTTATGAGGCTTGTTTTAGGACATTATAAGGGCCACTAAATAAGTGTCTAAAGTCGTTTTACGATTATATCGCGGATTCTGTCAGTTTGAGTTACATGGATACACATCATGTTTATCAAAAGCTTATCTTTATTTGCCCTAGCATAACTAATAAAATAGTGATTATCTTTATCTACCGTTGAACTTGTTTCATTCCCCCTTTCACGTTCGCTACTTTTAATATGCAATATGTAGATATAAGATATAACAGCACAATTGTGATAACCACCTGGTCATTTAGGCCCCAGATTTTGATAGATACTGACCAATCAGAATGAATGATTAACTACAAACTTCAAAACCTAGTCCCCGCTTTCAATAAATCAGATGTCGAACCAAACATGTCATAGTGATATAGTATTTGTTATAACTCTTGCTGGTTTGTTAAGGCTGTTTCGTATTGCTACATGTATACAAATGCTTACACTCTAAACTTATCTCGAAATATTGCCAGATAACGTATCTTTAGAAGAATGAGAGCGGTACAAAACGTCTCATAACCTTCTTTGACTTTGTCCTATGCCGTCAGCTATTGTCATCATTATTCATTAGTAATGAAGTTATCTTTACTATCTCTACATGTGATCGTTAAGCATTGTTATACCGTTGCTTAATGAATACATTATCATCAATTAAGCGCATAGTCAACCTTTGTGTCAATTGTTTCAAGTTAAGAGATGATTTTACACAGAGGATCTTACATGAGTGCTAATGTTTTATTGAATTTATTAAACGAGTTGGGGAAAAGGGATAAACTGTGAGGCTTGCCGAGCATTTTATCTCTTTTTTACAGCAAGTTTAATAAATTCAATAATACAGGGGCACGAATGTTAGATTCTATTTATCACATGCAATTAGATTTACTTAAAAGTGAACCCGTCAAGATTTTGCCATCTTTCACGCAACGGTATAATTGGCGCCATAACGTTACGCACTAATCTGTAAATCTATTGGTATTTTAATTACAAATCCTATTCAATTGAAAGGAGGTTATTTGAAAAAATACGAAACGGGTGAACAGAATATTCAGTTTTATACGGTTTTTTTTTTTTTTGCTGTTAGGTCTAAAATCTGGTGGAAAAATCAAACATTAAGTAGAAAACTATTCTCGCTATTGCTTGATTGGTCGATTAATTTACGTTTATAATATATTTTGAGGTCGTGAGGCAAAGGGTTTGTCGAAAGGTCAACACCGACGAAACCTTCGCTGGAGAAGATGTCACAAACCGGCTATTTTCTGCTATTGTGGAAAAAAATTAACTGCTTTAATCGATATATTTGTTATAACTTTTGCTGGTTATATACCTGACCGGTTAAGGCTGTTTCGTATTTTACATACTATAAAACAAGCAAATATACAAATGCTTGTTGCACACCGGATAGGGACTTCTGAGATTTTACCCTGGGATAGAAAATCTTATCTTATCCATGCTATCTTACACAGGCTGTCACGTGAGAGCTTAATACATAGGTTGTATTGGAACTCACGCATATGGTCGTCAAATGGCGTCATTGTCATGTTAAGGTGACATCATCATGCGATATTGCACCTTATCGTATTCATGGACTTCTTTAAGCTTATTTTAAAATAAAAAAAACAATGACGAGCAAGAAAACGAATCCATTATTTTTATGAGGGTAGGATAGAAAAATCCGTCCCTCGGGCTCACCGTTTGACATCACTCGGCAAGCCCCATGATGTCAAACGGTGATCCGCGGGACGGATTTTTCTATCCTACGCTCACACTATGATAGATTCTAATATTACACTCTAAACTTATCCCGAGATATTGCCAGATAACGTATCTTTAGAAGAACGAGAGCGGCACAAAACGTCTCAAGTTGCTTCTCAATCTCTATTGCCAGTCAGAATAAGGCTAATATGTGCCAAATACAACGCTAGCAAATATATCTACATACAAACTTACCAAACAATCTATACAAACACTTTGTGTCAGCTTCGTACAGACGTGGCAATCAAACGTAAGGTGGCTCAGCTTCTACTTATTAAAATGATTGGGTAACTGGTAGACAGTGGAAGATGCAGTCGAAACTTTGAATAGAGTTTACTTGGTTTTTATTAGGTGTTAGAAAAATGTTTCTTAGATTATTTTACGTTACAATTGAATGGTGCTCAGTGGTAGAGTGATTGACTCGAGACCGAGGGGCCGCGGGTTCGAGCCTCACCGGCATCACTGTGTCCTTGAGCAAGACACATTTATCCTTGTTTAGTACTGGTTCAACCCAGGAAGACCCATCCCGACATAACTGAAAGCGGATTGTTTACTGGGACGTAAAGAATCAAATCAAACCAACAAAACAAGGGGATTGTGGCCATCTTGCTCGACAGATCGTTACGTTTTGACTATTTTTGATAGAAATCAACATTTAGGCTTGTTCCTGTTTTTTCGTGAAGACGCAGAGCGTTTTTCCCTATTGTTTCTAATTCATTGTAGCCAGTTAATTCATACACCACATACCAGCACACTTTTGTCAATCTCTAATGATCCCATATCATTCTCATGAAAACTTCTTATTTTGGACAAACACTGTTGGTCTATCACAAATTTTCAAGTTGCCATTCCCAATTGTGAGAGAGTATTTTGGTTCAAAGTACATTTTTGTCAATATACATATATAGTATCAATAAGGCTGGAATGTGGTACCTGAGTCGATGGCCACAATTGCCAAAACACAGAGAAAATGCTACTTGCTCTTGGGAATAAACAAACAGTCCCCGTAGTGCATTATGATAAGCACTACATGATGCCCAACTCTGAAAATATCCTTCAGTAAGAATGGGAACATTTATATGATTACTACTGGAAAACGGTAGACTCTCCCAGCTAGCATGCAACCTTAAAACAGCGTCGAATCAACATGGATGCGACGCGTCATGACGACGTCGCATCGACGTTGATACGGCGTTATTTCGACGTCATTTTGACGTCATATGCTTGCCTGGCCCCGATTTGATAAAACTTTTTATATGTTCAACCCAACTCGGCATGAAATTTATCTTGCTCATAAATTTTAAAATGCCAACAATTGTTCTTATTTATTTGTCGGTATTTTAATTTTATGAGCAGTTGAAATCTCGTGCTCAGCTGAGTTGAGCAAGAAAAAAGTGTTATAACCTCGAGGCCTGGTTTGATTTAATGAGGTTGTCCTTGCGCGTCAATGGATTTCACATGCAACAAAGTTCACGTATCTAACACCTGCTTAAGCGGTATTCAGATTTTGTTATTTGAACCCAGGACAAAAAATTAAATATGCATTATCATTATATGGGGTTTTGTTTTTCAAATTAAGTTTCCGCAATAGTTAGGGGTTTGGTTTAATTGCTATTCATCTTTCCTCCGTTTTACGTGCTAAACATCAGTGAGCTTATTCTTTGCTGTAAATGTATGCTCTTAACCTAGAAAACGCGTTTATCGATACATTTTAGTGTAATTGTCTTTTCATATTCATTAACATGCAGTTGGTAAAAGTCTCCCCATTGGTTGAACCTTTGTCTAAAGTTTATAAATTATGTATTCGCAAGCCTTAATTTCGCCTTGTTCTAGTTTCAGTTTTCGATAATCAGGCTATCATTTACTTGTATAGTGTTCATCTATGACCTTGATTTCTAAGATATGACTCTCGATTACACATTAAAACAATATAATAAACCCTTTACATGCTAAACCTAGGTATAACAGCACACATCAAGACTTTTAAGAAGCAAGCTGATCATGATTCACACTTCTTCAAAACCTGCAAATAACTAGAGTCCTGCACGTAAGTTTGATACAATTGGACAGGAGTGTTGTGCATAAACTTTTTAGTATGATATGGGTTAATGAATTTTATTTAGTCTTTGTTGTGTGTAATGTTAAGGGGTAATTCAGTCGTCAGTACTAATAAGGACATTTATTATATACAAAGAAATGAAATACAGGAAAATATTGATTAAATATAATGTATATTCGAAAAAGTTATATTTTCACGGGTGAAATTGGATAGGTAGGATAAAAACCACAATACCCAGAGGGAGGACTTAAAGATATGCATTTACTCTATGCTTTGATGTTTGGTACTAGAAAAATTGTACCAGTCTGGCGAGACGCCACGTCCTGTATAAGATTACCAGGGTCACACACTGTTTTTAAAGCAGGATATATTCAGGTCTAGGAATCAAAGGATTAAGGCTTCATTACTTACTTTTCAGAGGAATGAGCTAAACACATAACCTGTATACGAGTCAATTCAGACACATACCAATTCTCTTGAAAAGGATCATATAACTCATTGGCATTGCTACAATATAAAATATAAAATCTTGATATTATTTCTTATTCTGACCCTATTTGGAATTTGTTTGCCAGGTGTTGTTGTGAGGGCTGATGCAGTTTCCATTCACTCTCATATTTCCAGACCTTTACTTTGTTTTAGATTATTTTGATAAAAGGGTAAATTCCATTTCTGAAATATTATTTTTAGATTGTGAATAATTTGTCATATTATTCCAGTGTTCGCCCGTTTTCTTACTTCGTATACATCAATCCATAAGTCCAGACAAGGGAACAATTTTTCGTGTATGTATGATTCGCCCTTTACATCAATTCATAAGTCCAGACAAGGGCAAAAATTATGTGTATGTATGATTTTTTTTTTATTTATTAGTTTTAAATTTTGTTTTGGGTCCTAAAAAGAACTGCCTTATTGTCTCATTGAGACGGTTATTTTGGGTACCAACAGCATTTATTTTGTTGGAGAAATAACAAAATAGCATTTTAAGTACGCACTCTTATCAGGAGATGTGGACCACTCCTATCTACACCTTTAAAATATCATTTCTAGGGTCTTTACTTACTCGATAAATTGTCACCTCTGTATCACCTATTATAGAAGCAAAACAATTTTGAAATATACTGAAATTTCGAAAACGGCTGTATTACTTGCAAACGAACACCATAACGACCAGGAGAAATGTGCTACAAGCGATTTTCGTATTAATGTCGCACTTCAATCATCACGCAAAAACGACTGTGCGAACTGAACGCCAGAGAATGTGGCATCAAAGAGGAATGCAACCAAAATGACAGCATCGTTATTTCATAGAATTTAAAGCAATATTATGGGGGGGGGGGGGGGGGTGGCAGTTATTAATCACCAGTATATAGATATTCACAACGCGAAGAACCAGGCTGAAAATATCTTTCGCTCATGTTATTTTCTGCTTTTAAAAACACTGTTTTATTTCATATCGTAGTGTTTTTCAGAAGTATACATTGAAAGCAGCTTGTGTCAATTAGGTAAGACGCTGGACAAATATAAGTGTTTACGTTTGCATAGCCAAGAAGCAGATCTTTTTTATGAAAGTAATTTTGATGCGTGCACATATTAAACTTTTAATTTCCTTTTCATATTGAACGCCTCTCGTATAGTTTTTCCCCTTCCGTTTCTCCCCATTAACGTTTGTTTGTTTGTTCATTTGCCCTGGCCGTAGGGTCAATGTTTATGGGCTTAAAAATTAGAGCATAAAGACACTTTGATGAAAAGTATTCACATTAGTACTGTGGTAGTAGATAAAGGTCTAGTTTAAAACAGTACCATCCTTACCTCTGTCATGATCTTGAAGCCAAGTTCGACTTGATTGAATTTTACAATATTTTGCATATGCATTGATATTGACAGAATCTGGGTTGTTATGGTTATGTGTCGATCTGCGCTATTTTTAATAGAGTTATGACCTTTGAAACATTTGAATATCCATTTACATTGGTAATATATATACTCAGAAAAACAATTGAAGGATATTTAGATTCAGTTCCATCTCTAACATTTAATACAATAAAAACTAAACTAATTATGCATGCATTCCATAGTTCCAGATATCTCCAATCAAAATGAATGTTTGATTTAAGTTACGCTTCAATGATTAAAGTACAGTACATGTCCAAATAGTGCAACCCTCTATACTGAAAAGTCACAAGCATTCAAAAATGATTGAAACCCATTTTCATCGTTTGTATTCCATATTAGCTAGGTTCAAAATTATTGCTGGCTCTCAGGCAAAGGTATGACACCTAATTTTGTAGTTATTGTTAGTGTTTACTTCCACTTTGTTGTCATATTGGCTGGGGTATGCCGTATCTGTACATTTTTGTTGAAGGAGCTGTCACGTTATTAGGTGCAATTACTGATAAATGGGTGTGGAAACTTGTCTGTGGTCAGAATTAGAACATAAGTAATGACCAGGTAAATGTTGCAGCAAAAAATATAAACGCTAAATTCTTTGCTTGTGAACTTTGGTAAAGAGGGTTGGTACATTTGGTGTGGTACTGTATCGTAACCAATGACCCGAAAATTTTATTTTGCATTCTGCTGAATTGCATATTGTTAGTTCTATCAGATACGAAAATGCCTTGTATGGAAATTATTTTCCCAACTGATATATAGTCAAAACAATTTTATTATCCTTCAATTGTTTTTCTTAGTATACATATAGGTTTGGATTTGTGTGCATTAATTTAAAAAAAAAATAAATATATGGCGCTTGACCTATGCAAGAATAAAATCCAAAGTAATAATGAATAAAATATTACACAACGTTTGCTTAGGCATTTGTGTTAACAAGACCTTGGTTGAGATTCTTACACATTAATTTGTGATGCAAATGTATATAAAAGTTATGGTCCTTAACTCACGGTACAGCTTAAGAATATTGTTTCAGTAATATCAGATCTTATATGTCAGACATTTAACGGAGATGTTTTATCTAATACAATCGCCTTTGGGTGGAGGCACCTGTATTACATTTCTAGTTTCGTGAATATGTTATCCTCCGACAGGGTTGAGGTATTTGGCGTCACACCCGCGTCCGTCCGTCTGTCGGTCCGTCGGTCCCGAACCATATCTCAGTATCTATTGAACATATTTGATGCATTCTTGGTTTAAATCGTAAACATTATGGACAGTCGATATCATGTAAGTGTCAACTGGTTAGCATCTGAGATATTGCCCTTGACTTAGAATAGGCAATTATAATTCAACAGCTACTATATTGCCTTTTTTGTGTAATGAATTTCACATTTTTCCCAAAGCTATATTATCTGACAACTTCTCACTAAGGGTCATGAGTACCAGTGCTTGAAAATAAGATGACAGTTTCCAAAGTTGACCCCATCCCCATCCCTTGATTCCTTAATAGGGTTCAAATGCCAATCAATTAAACTTCGCAAAAAATTAAGTAATTATTGTCAATATTTTTACCAAATCTAGCAAGCAGCCAGAGGGATAATATATATGAAAGATATTTAACGGGGTTTTAGTTTGAAGCCCTTTGTGTGATCCCCCAGGTGAACTTAGGGGGTAGGGCTAAGGCCAAAACTCAGTTTTCTTTTTCGGAATATGGTTATGTTGCATATCAAATTCAAGGGAACAACGCATACAACAATAATGAAGCATATATGTGCTGCCATATTCAAGAGTTTCATAAAAATACACCTTATCCATTTGCTTAACCACCGCCCCCCCCCCCCCTGGTAGGTTTAAATTTCACGAGGTTTTAGTATAATTTAAACAAGCTGGTTTTATGGAATCTATTGGTTTAAAGGCTTAACCTGAGACTTGTAAAACTAGTTTTATGCAATCGACGGCCGGTAACCTGGAGATTAATCTTAATGTTAACCTGAGACTTGTTAAACCTGGCTATATGCAATCGACGGGTGGTAGCCTCGAGTTTAAACTCCAGGTTATCTTTAAACTATTGTTATGCAATCGACCCTCAAAGTATACTTTAATTTGGACCCATTAACATTATAATACTGATCAAACTCCCTTGAACTTTTAATCCTTCGCCTGCCTCGAAAAGAAAATGCATCAGAAAATGTCATATGCTGTAATCGTCTGCTGCATGTGCATTCTTGCGTCAAAGACTAATTTCGGCATACATAGTACAATCAGTTTGGACCCTGATCTGGGTACCAATTGTTGGCTACAGTATCAGCACACGACTCTCAGAAGACCAAAATTGCAGCTGAAGAGTTAATATTTGATTAACTGTGTAAGTCTATCTAGCAATCATATTTTAACTATCGTTATCTTGTAGCAGCTGTTAAACCAATCATCTCAGACCGGGCAGGTTACAAAGAGTAAAAGTAAGTGTTTCTTTCTTTCTTTACACAATGACATACGCCCTCGTCGATATTCTAGGCATGTTGCGCTGTCAAGCACCCCAAGTATGTTAATAGATAACTAAAATATGGTGATAAAATGGTGTCTGGTGGGGTCCTGATGTTTTAAAGTAAGAAAGATGGCAAAGATCAGGAATCAATACAATCAAGCACCACACCTGACCCAGGATACAATGGGAAAGGGACAGCTTCACAATTAGATTTCACAAACGAGAGCCAAAAGGTCACACCTTTCCCAGCAGGTGACCACAAGGCATTAATAAACAAACGCGCACGAAAGCATAACAAAAACAAGACAGAAAATGAGCCAGTGCATGAGATTTCCAACCATGTGGCATGTGCGACCAGAAAAGCCTCAGAGTCACTTGAGTATTTTATGATTGTTTAGCCACTGACTGAACACCATTTGGAGTTTCTATGCTTAAAGGGAGGCTGCAGAGGCTCGTCCGAGTCTACACTTGTCAAAATGTCAAATTATTGGAAATCTCATGCCGCGGCTCCAATACGCCGCATTGGCACGGTCAGTAAACATATTAGTCATCAATGTATTTCACAGAGGACTATACGGACCTCCCTCAAGAATCAATTCGGCACGAGGTGCCCAAATGCCTCTGGAGGGGATTCCTACCAGTATTTCTAAAGAAACATATAGCAATTTGTAATTTTCTAGGTAGGGGGTCCGGGCTCCCTGTCCCATCCTCCGGATTCGCCTATGAGGATAAACGATGATTGGTTGAAAATAGTAAAGAATAACTGAAATCAAGTAAAAATCAAACTATACTTTGAATGTAAGCCTTTGAATGCTGCATCTTGCCAACTCCTACACACTCGTGAATAATACTGATTTTTTCACCGCACTCGATGAAATATTTTGATATTCATCCCAAATAAGAAAATATCCTCACTATGTATATCGATTTTATTACACGGCGTTATATCACGCCCAGATGTGAAGTCATATGATAAATCTGTCTTTTTTAAAAAAAATCTCTATGTATCAGTAATGGCATTCCATTCATCCATTCTTTTTTCTTTTATGAGCATTTAAATCAAAATGTGCAAATTTATAACCATTCATTTCAATGTCTATACTGTATACATACGCTACTGCATGTGACATTGTTTGAAAACGGGAATACATGGTGCTTTAGAGCAATCTGAATGCATAGAAAAATCACCATCATAAACTTAATTTCTTCGTTTGACCGTGAACAGTCGTTTGTCTATGCTGGTATTGTGAATGCATAAATATCTTTGCATATAAAGACAAACGGGCTCATAAGCTCACAAGAACTTCTGCTGATGTTATATTGGCGATAAGTATCATTGAATTTATTATTATTATTATTATTATTATTATTATTATTATTATTATTATTATTGTTGCTGTTGTTGTTGTTGTTGTTGTTGTTGTTGGTTGTTGTTGTTGTAAGCAGAATAGGAAGTGTATTCTATTTGGAATGTTCCAAACGAAATCAAGCAATGCAGATGTGAGACTATTCAGACACACTGTCATAAATAACTAGTTTTATATATATTGCCTCTTTTTCCTCCTGTAATATTTTTAAAGATTTCTGTACCGGAAACCAAAACAATGGGTTCAAAGACGCTTGGTCATGCCTCAGACTCAATGACGACGCTGACGTGAAGACTCCATCGGTTGTTTGGTGCTTGATGTTTGTCAATGGCTGGCACTTACTATTTTAGTTTTCATTAAGCACTGAATATCTGCGAGTCGTGAATATTTTCTTTGATTCAGTATAGAGTGTTAAATTAATTAGTTAATTTCTCTGTGATGATACATTGCTTAAGTTAGAAAGCCGCCATACGAGCTTTAAAAAACAAACGAATTTAGGGCGAGGATTTGGCGCTAGTAAAATGCATTTAAGCAACCCCCCCCCCCCCAGTGGCTTCGACTTTTGTCCGTTCTAAGTGGATGGTTCTGTTTTGCTGCTGATTCATTTTTATTCTTACTTTCATTGTTTGCCAGGGTTCTTGTTTGCCAGGGTTCTGTGTTTGGTCCTTGTTTTGTTATACAGTACTGAGTGCCCTTTCTAGTTTTGAAATCATCTTGATAAGGAAATGTTGGTTGCTTTACCTTAATTGACCTCTGTGGCTCTTCCAATCGATGCCGTGGGTTGGTCTGAAGGGTTAATTTGGATATTACCTATTGTTGCAAACAGACACTGTTGACAAATATATGATATTCCTCTGAACGTTAAATCTCTTCATGGTCCTCGAAGGCAATAAGCAATCTTCCGTTCCTAAAAATAGATTGCTATTAGGCAATGCAACCACGCGACACTAGAAATGACACTTATGGATTACGTTCATTTCTCCTTTTTGTTGAGTTACCGAGAAATAATTGTAACTGATATAATGCAATCTGAAAAATATGTGCACATACATATACAAACAAACATCGCAACCTTTGTCATGCACGGATCCAGAGGTCCATTACCCCCCCCCCCCCCCCCCCGGAGAATCACAAGTTCTATAGGTTTCCATAATAGGAATTGGACACGCCCCCTCCTGGAAAATATTAGACTCCACCCATGTAACCTTGAAAATTATAGTTTCCTGGAAATAAACCATTTGACCCCACTGTAAAATAAGTTGAGGACTAAAAAATGGGGGGAAAAAGGCGGAAAATTCCGCGCATGTCTATAACAATTTTCACTGAATGTCTTAATCAAGCATTTGTATTAATTTTCTCTAAAAGACTCAATCAACCGAATCAAATCTTAAACGTTTTTCTACTTTTATGAAGGATCCTTTTAAATCAGATTATTTAAAGGTCGCTGTCGTTTTGCCACGTGAAAATGGTTGTATTTAATCCAATAGATCGTTATAGTACTGTTTGCTTTTTTGTTTTGTTTTTTTGTTGTTTGTTGTTGTTGTTTTGTTTTGTTTTTTTGTTGTTGTTTGTTGTTGTTGTTGTTGTTTTTTGTTTTTTGTTGTTTTTTTTATTTATTTATTTTTTTTGGGGGGGAGGGTTACATTCTGGATAATTGGGTTCTGGCGGAAAACAAAATATTATTTTAGCTGGTGCTAGGGGGGAGTCGTGATATTTGTTGCAATTTACATTTATTCTTACGAACAGACTTACGTGAAACCGAGTCTGCTCTTTTTAAATTTTGTAGGTTCTTGCTTTTTGGGAGAATTCGTTTTTCCCAGAGCACTCGTAGATATAACATGTTGATCATCAGGTGCAAAGATGCGCAAATACAAACAATGCATCTGATGTCGTGTTGTATTTAAACTCATGTATGTTATACAATACAATATATTTTATTCAGCATTAAACATACTTAGGTACGAGGGTTAGTCAAAAATAACTGAGCCCTACCTCATAACATTTTAGTTTGGTATTGTAGACAACAAATGTGATTATTTTCTATAAGTATCATATGTCATTGTTGTTTTGACCCTGAAGAATTATCCTAGTGAAGCTTCTATTATGGTTGCTAGGCAACTGAAGATCGTCAGTCAGAGCGATGCGTTCACGATCTCAGCCACCAGGAATATACAGTATGTCTTTAAAAAGCTTGCATGCTTGATAGTTTTTGTGAAAGACATATTTTACATTTATTGGAATAACATTTATCATATTGTCTTTTTATTTCACTCAGTTCGTTAATGTTTAGGTGAACATGGATTGTATGCGTTGCCTAGCAACAAAAAACGCCAAAATTACACAAATTTTCAAATACACGAGAATTGTGTTGCCATGGAAACAAATTTGTGCATTTAAATCAAGGAACTTAACATGTCTGAGGGTTGGTTTGTGTTTGCAGTACTGTTAAAGCATTATTAGGCTAATATCTTATGTTTTCTGTTAAAATTGTGTAAATATGAATGTGGGTGGGGTAAATTTTAGGACGTCAGGCATGTAAATGTTTGATAAATTCTGAAATCAAACTACCACAGCATCTATAATTTGGGGTCAGTTGGTTTCTGTTCTGTGGCACTAAATAGATACATGTTAAAGATATCAGGCAACAGTGAATAAAGCCTTGCATAGACATTACTGTTTCTATAGCAACGCTTAGAATTAGATATATCACAGCGTGAACGCACCCCTTTGACAGGTCATATTCTGTTGCCTAGCAACCGTTACACGGAGCCTACCAACAGAAATAAATTAGGTGATTTAATAGATGACATATAATTATAATGAAATATCATCTAATTATATTTTACTAGGTTCAAATGTTATGAGTTAGGGCTAAGTTATTTTTGACTAACCCTCGTATAGGTTATTCAATGTTTTGTGTTGGTTATGGAATATATACGCGGGAGCAGAGCTCCCGAGTGTATATTTCATAACAAACACAAAACATTGTATAACCTATTTAGCCCTGACCCAGCTGTTTCCTGTGTTGGCTTCACATCCTAAAATGTACACAGTATGTACCATTTTGCTGCATTTCGTTTAGGAGTCTCTCATTTCTTTTTTAGCCCTTGATGCGTTCACATGGGACAATTGGATTTTATTAGCAGCTTTTCTGTTAGATTTTTTTCCAAAATTATCTGGGAAGCATTTCATCGATCACGCGTTACAGATTATAGGCTGATCAGTACCTACTGTTTGTGCATTCTACCCTGATTCTCAAACAGTGGAGACACTCAGATCAGCATGTATATTCATGTGCCGTTTGGTCATGCTGTCTTTATCAAAAGCGTTTCGGGGCAAGCAGTGTAATTTCTGACCAGGCTTCAATGTGCAGCCTGGTCAGTGTTTTCTGCCGTCGCCTCTTTTCTGTGAAACAGCTAACATTTGGAATTTACATCATTTTGTGTCAATATTCTTCTCACAGTTTTATTTAGGGTTCTCAAAATAAAACTAAATTTGGTGAAATCAACATTTTGGACAGCAATTTCCTCTCATCAAGTTTTGGGAATGAGTCTCACAAAAGTGTGGGGTATGGAAAATATACCACGCTGAATATGGTCCTTTTCTTGCTACTGATTGGCTGAAAACAAAAGGAAGTGGGCGGGTCATGGGCTAATGTAAGTTATTTTATGGTCTCTGTGTATGTACGGTTAGATAATCTACAAGCTTTAGCTATTTGCATCAGTATACATGGACATTTTATAAGCTGTGAGACATTTGTTGTAAAACATTGGAATATTTCTCAAAGGTGTATTATGATATATGAGCTAGTGCATGAGATTTCCAACAATGTGGTATGTGCGACCAGCAAATGCTCAGATCAGCCTGCGCATATGCGCAGTCTGATCAGAGCCTTCGCTTGTCGCTTGAATATTCTATGAGTGTTAAGCTACTGATCAAACATCTTTTGGGGTTTCCAAGCTTAAAAGGAGGCTGCACAGGCTCGTCTGAGTCTACACTTGTCAAAATGTCAAATTGTTGGAAATCTCGTGCTGCGGCTCATATAATCTATTTACTGTGCAGGCCATAAACATCATCATAGCACCTTTTATTTATATACCAATGTTTAATGTCAAATTTCACAATACACAAAGTGCAAATGCATGCTGGTGCAACAAGCACGTAACTCTTTGTTTAGCGTCTGTATGGGCTATAATCCACTCGCGCTAAAGGTAGTAGATTATCTTCCCATACAGTAACTTAAAAAATCCTGAGGAGCATCTAGAGTTCGGCAGCCTTTTTACTGCAGCTCTTTCTCTTTTATCTTTGATAACATATTGCAAACAGTTTATACCCATATCATATATTGCAGCATATAAACAATGGACTATCATTAAATGTGCAACAATCTATTATATAAGGTTTTGCCATTGTCTAAACCTATTATCCTTACATACACATGACTGGGTCTATTAAATATATCATATGCCGAAAACGCTTCAGGCAAAACAATTAATGATACATTATACAGATGAAATTCACCAGGCTATGTTGATTTTTGTGTTAACTGGCAACATTTCGCAAACAGTTTTTGATCCAAATCAGGATGGACAAAACGTCCGTCAAGATCTGGATCAAAACCAATTGACACTCTGATAGTGTTCCTGAAAGGTTTTTTGTGGAGAAAGTTATTTTTGAAAAATATCAGCAGACGACAGCAAAAGCACGACAAATTATCCAGCATGCAAAAAGGTAGACATCAGTCATTATTGCACGACCGTAAAAAGCCATGACACATGAGAGCTTGGAACTTATCACATTGTTGAACCACCGAGCATCAAGCGCGTACATACAAAATGTACAGAATAACCAGAGCTTTCGCTGCTCACATTCACAGAATATGAATGCAGATGAATGCAGATATTAGTCGAACTTTCAACCCTCTAGCCCCACTGGATACATTGTCAGTGTGAGAGTTTATTGGAGGTCTGTTAAATCGAGAATGCTAGACGAGTGTCTTTTATAATTTGATATCAAGTTTACCAGGCAAGGCTTTGAGAACCAGGTATGCAGACTGTCGCATTGGAAATCAGAAGACTCAGTTTAATTGAGTTTTTTTTGTTTGTTTTTTTTTAACGAAAAAATAAACTTTCTTATTCTGTTGCGTCCACTCACTTCAGTTATTCTATATGTAAATATACCAAAATTCAGAAAAGTCACAACAGTGAAACAACGCACGTGTATGTCTTCCAGCATGTTAATGCTTTTCAAGTGAGACGGCATAACATCAAGCTTGACATGCGACAGACTATCTGACAAGTCAGGAACACTTTTGCGTCATTTGTATTGATTCAAATGGAGGCAATATAATATATTTTTATGATATAACATTATGTTGTTGTGACTTTTATATAAGCAACTATTGACGTCAGCAGACACAACTGCATGGGAGCACTCTTACTGTTTTCTTAGAAACAATGAAACTGACAATTTAAAAACAAATCAAATTTGTATAGTTCTTTGCAAAAGTCGATTACTGAAATCATTTATGCTGAACTTTGTGTTTATCAACATGTATGAAACGATCGAAGTAAAAATATAAAGAATGTTCTCTTAGTCTCGCTAATGTCTTAACAGTAGAATACGGAAGAGAATCATCACCAAGCCATCGACGAAATTGTCTACAACTTGTCTTCGTTGATTTCCTTGATGTCCTTCACTTTCTATGAAAATATTTGATAACATGTAACAGCTTCGACTTCTTTTTATGCCCATGTTTCCCTGTACTATCAATTGCCCCTGTAATCAGATAAAACAACCCTGTATTATTTTTATTTACAATCCATAGGAATATCGATTTCATGATGTACATACGGATCTATAAATATTTTCATAACCCAAGTCTAAATATCTGGGCAGGCTTTCAGTGCTATCACGCTGAATTAGAGATATTGTCGAGTAAATAATCAGACAGTCGTCGAAAGTGTTCCCGAAATTGCAGATGATCACGTGAGCCAACCTGACTTTGTTTTTGCATGTACGAACAACATAGGCGCAGACCAACCTGCACATTAGCGCAGTCTACCGATAAGCCACTTTGCAGAATAAAGAAGTCAAACTTGCTAAATGCAAAAACGTTATTATTCTATTAAATCTATACAGCTCTTCAGACCGGTTATTACCTCCCAGCCTGGTGGGAAACGCCGAATACTGGTGTCCAGATCATATGGGCCTCGACGCGAGAAAATCCATGTTAGGGGTTTGCAAACAACAAGGGTGGAGACCAGCCTGCGCAGCAGCGCAGACTGATCAGCACCTTTGGAACGTATCATATCTAAACTTGCTACCAGTGGAATTTAAATTTTCTAGCTAGTCTGCTTGAGTTACCTTAAACATTACTTAAGCTTTTATGATGAAAACTAATTATTCGTTTGATAAAATATTTAATTTTTTACGAGTCTCTTCCAATGATGTATAAACCTTACCAAGTATCAATTTACAGGCTCTTCTCTGTAATTTTGCAATTTTATGTACTTTAGAAATAAACGAATTCCCTCAAACCACACAACAATATTCAAAACGAGGCTTAATATAAGCATGGTAAAATAACAATTGTGTTGTAAAGAAAGGTATAATTTCATCTGAAACAAAAGCCAAATGCATGCCGATATCTTTTTTGAAACATGTTGAAAATGATTTGTCCATGTTAAGTTGTCATCTATATAGACCCCTAAAACTCCATCACGGCTTGTTAATTGTGAAGCAAAATTATCATAAACAAGTTCCAAATTATTATCTTTCATATATTTTCTCTTTTGTTCACTTGATTATATCATACGTTTTTGTTCTGTCTATACTTTGCATCATACCATTCTCTAGACACCATTTTTTAGTAAATTCAAAGTGTATTGGAGATTATTTTCTAACATGTCTTTATTTAAACCAATAACATACAATGTCGTATCAGCAACATATTAATCAAAACAGTGAATTACATCCCCAATAAATAGGGGGAAATAATTTATAGAAATAAAATAAAACAAAAGACCTAAAATAGAACCATGTGTACGCCACATAGTTCATGTTTAGTTTTCGACTGATTTGTATTATGTTCACTTGTTGAGTAATTTTACTTAGTTACAATTCGAACTATAAGTGACTTATTTTATTGATGTTCTAATGCTTTAACTTTTGACGAAGCAATTTATGATAAGTCTACCAGATTGAAAGCCTTTGGAAAGTCTATTAAAAGACAATCAACAATATTACCATCATTTATTTGTTTGTAACACGAAGTAGATCAGATTATATGGAATCAGATCAATCCACTTTGCTTTTGATTTGAAGTTGCTGTTGATTTAAGTACGACATAAGTTTCATATGAGTCCACTTTTCAATTATTTTTTAAAGTGTAGGTAACATGGAAATCTGTCTGTTGTGATTTATTTTATCATTTGCTCTGGATTTGTTAAGCGGTTTTACTTTAGCATGTTTCCAAATTGAAGGGCAAAATACCAGAAGTAATAATTCTGATGATGATAAAAAATATATTGTAAATTCAGAATTTTCGCGAGAATTTTATTTTCGCGAATAGCACTAAAAGACATATTTGCGACAATAAAAAGTAGCGACTAGGAAAAGAATTACTTATACCAGTAAAAGACAGAGTGATCTCGTCATTTCGCAAGGGTTTTATTATATGCGTAAAGATGAAGCCCTCGCAAAAATTTCCGAATTTACAGTACTGGGCGACAGAACTTTAGTGGCAATTTTAACAGGCTGGATCCAATGTAGCCCAAGCCTGTTGATTAAGTACCATCAATCATTGCAAGAAAAGAAGTTACAAAAAAACATAGAGGATCTTACATGAGTGCTCATGTTTTATTGAATTTATTAAACGAGTTGGGGAAAAGAGATAAAATGCGAGGCTTGCCGAGCATTTTATCTCTTTTTCGCAACGAGTTTAATAAATTCAATAAAACAAGAGCACGAATGTTAGATTCTATTTATCATATGACAAATACTTTGAAATCTCATTTCTGGCGTAAAAACGTTATAATTTTGTCATTATGTACGCAACGTTGTTATGGACGTCATAACGTTTCCCGAAAATCGATAAACCACTAGTGGTTTACAGATTTTATTGCATGGCGTTATTTCACTCCCAGACGCGACGTCATATGATAAAATAAAATAGGAGTATATCAAAAGAAACATAATCAGTCACTTTCGAATTAATGAAATTGTTCAGTTTTCAAAATTCGAGTGTTTAAATTAAGAAGCTTCATGTATTCATCAATTTTAAGCCTAAAGCATTTTATGTAGATCCCGATTTTCTGCAGGCACCTAACTCAAGCTTGAAATATTTTACAAATAGTTTTAGGGTCATCATATCCTCCATCAGATTTATTCCCATACATCTCCATCTTTGCTTTATCTATCATTTTTGACTTTTATTTCTAATAATTTGGTAATCATCCATTTTACCATTACTTTTATATTTGTCTATTTCGTTAATTAAAGCAAGAAAGGCTGCAAAGATCAGGAATCGATAAACTCAAGTTCCACACCTGAGCCAGGATACCACATGGAAAAGTGACAAAAACACAATTAAACATCACAAACAAGAGCCAAGAGGTCAGTCCTTTTCCAGTAGATGACCACAAGGCTAAGTCTAAACCATTCGGGTTGATGTTTTGGTTTTAATCAGAGCATGCTTGTTCACTATTTCCAAAAATAAATCATTCAAAACTGTACCATATCATCCACCTTATCAAAAGCTGCTAATATTAGAGCTTGGCCAAGACCTCAGTGATCAAAAGTTTCCGGAAGATGTCTAAATGACCTTTATGTCGTTTAGTGATGTTGTTTTATTTCTTAGTTGACTGTTCAAATTCCTATTACCAAAAGTTCCATCATTTCGCTAAGTGAAAGTTTACCTACGTGTACCCTAAAAATATTTTCTTGACAATTGTGTCATGATGTACGTAGCTTAAATTATAAGACTTCCGACTACATAACATTAAGCAATCAGGTTTGCTCAATCAATACAGGTTGTCAAATTTACGTATGTCATGAATTTTAATAAATCAAAGAATTTTGTCAATAGCTGTTTGCAATCTAGTTCGATGATGGTCATCAAAGTCTGAACTCGGAACAACAGAGTCGGGGAAAAGCTTGATCAAGCTGTGTGAGCTATCTGCAGCAATACCAAGAACTTAGTTTTCTTCTTTTCTTAGTTCGTATAAGTACAGAAACTACCTGAATCTATAGATGCAAAGGGCATTTCTTGGCCGAGCACGACAGTACATCGTAAGGCTCAGATTGCAACAAAGTAAGTAAGGGTGCTAAGATCGGGCATCGATACAAGTCAAACACAAATATTTTGAAAAGCAAAGTGAATATAATGTCAGTGTAAAATCGCGTGACAAAATTATACATACAAACTATACATTTATACCACTGCTTCCCAGCATATAAACTGGTCAAAATTAGTTAAGATCCAGCTGAAATTTTGTCATAGACTTAATGCAAATACATGCATGTTTGTTTTATCATAACATTTTACTGAATATCGATTGTTGCATACAATTTTCAGCGAGGTAACAGCAATGTTTCTTCTCAACATGTGCTAGGTTTCACTAATATTTATAGCTTTTCCATAGAGCATTACACATTTCAGTAAATGTCCCGTTTCGTTCCCCATCATTCCTATAGTAAAAATGGCAAAAATATGGATACTCTTGGAAAATTTAGTATTTACCGAAAAAAAATCGGTATTTTCAATTGAAACTTTATTTAATTACGATATTAGGATTTGCTGTCTTACTTGAGTCGAGTTAGAATTTTTAGATGCCTTCGATATATTTTTAAATAAACAACTGAACTTAGGGAATTTAGCATTATGCCTTTGGAAAAGAATTGACAGAGGGCTTAACTTATTTTGGCCAGTTTATAGATATAGTGTACGTTGAATATTATAGCTTTTGAGTAATCCGTTTTAATTGGTGCAATATATCCTCATATTCTAGGTCTTGGGGTCTCTAGGGTCAATGTGTTTGAAGGAAAAACATCGCTTGCTGGGGTCACGAGAGATGTTTCGCTTTCAAGTTATTCTTCTGAACCGACTTATTAAAACCTAACAAGTTGTTTTCTAGTTTTGTAGTTCCGCTTCGGGCTTCACTTACTTTGCACGAGACCCGAAGTAATCATTATTCCAGTTGAATTCATTTCTTAAATGGCTGTTAAGTTTATAAATGCAAACGAATGCTTGGAAGACCTTCTTCTCCTAATCAGTTCCGAGTGGAATATAGCATGGGTATTGTGCAACAGTCTGCTTGGCTGGTCATAAACCCAATCACGGTATATATTAATGGTTTCCTCTTTGATTTGGAAGACGGTGTGTCCAGCCTCATATCAAAAATCACACTGGCCTACAATTTGCCTGATGTTAATCTTTGGCTGGGCCTACCGTTGCTCAACTTTAGCTTTTTTATATCTTGATTTACATGTTCTAAGAGAGGATGCATAGATAAGTTAGGGGTCTTTCATGCAAACCAAACATTTATGTGTCTTGATCCTCATCTGATCTAAGGGTGAGGTTGGGGCGCCATGAAACCGGCTAAGCCCTCCAGTAATATGTTTACTGACCGTTCCAAGGCGATGCTTCTTCAGTGGATCATCTATGTTATTTCTGTCTTGAATTTGTTATGCTTTTGTGTGCGTCAGTTTATTAATGCCTTGTGGTCACCTACTGGGAAAGGGTGGACCTTGGCTCTCGTTTGTGATGTATACTTGTGAAGTTGTCACTTTCGCATGGGTATCCTGGGTCAGGTGTGATGTTTGATTGTATCAATTCCTGACCTTGGTTCTCTTTCTTACTTTGACTGTCTGTGATTTAAGAGTCCTTTTCTTTTTCTAATCACATCAATGTTAATTTGCTTCTTTCCATGTGATGATAAATTGCATTAATTATGATTCTCCACGCGAGATAAACAGTTTTTGTGTTTTGAGAAAAGCAGAATCTAGGACAAAGATTTGGTCAGTAAAATAATTTAAGCCCCGAGGTCGTTTCAGCTGCTGTCCATTCGAAGGCGGTGGTTCTATTGTTGTTGATGCATTGTTCACTGTTGCTCCCAATATTTGTGTGGGTGCGCGTTGTCCTTGGTTTGTAATGCAGTACTTGTGCCTTTTCTAGTTTAGCAGCATCTGGCTGAGGAAGAGAGAGCTGGTTGCTTTTCTTTAATTATCATATGACGTCGCGTCTGGGAGTGAAATAACGCCATGCAATAAAATCTGTAAACCACTAGTGGTTTATCGATTTACGGGAAACGTTATTACGCCCATAACAACGTTGCGTACATAATGACAAAATTATAACGTTTTAACGGCAGAAATGAGATATTATCATATGATAAATAGAATCTAACATTCGTGCTCTTGTATTATTGAATTTATTAAACTCGTTGCGAAAAAGAGGTAAAATGCTCGGCAAGCCTCGCATTTTATCTCTTTTTCCCAACTCGTTTGATAAATTCAATAAAACATGAGCACTCATGTAAGATCCTCTATTTGTCTACTTGCTGTCATGTGGATGTTAGTGTTCCATGGAAACTCTTAAAAATGATTTTTGTCACAATTACCGCTTTCAAAAGGTAATTCAATTAATGTAACGCACATAACACTATAGGAAGCTGTAGTTTTGTTCAAAAAGCTTTCATATGTAGTAAAAGTGGCCAGCATGCAGACTGCACGAATATTGCACATGAATAGATAGTTTGTCTTCTTTCGGTAGGTCAGATTTTCAATTTACTTATTCCTAATTTGATATAGTAGCATATGTAACAGGCTGCTACAGGTTAAGTCCCAGGTTTACAGAGTGCAAAATAACTCTTATTTGGTGCAGCTTGAATAGTTCTCAAAGATAGGATATGTCTGCACAATTCCCAAGGGGATGTTGGTGGGGCAGGAACTTACTCAGCTTACAGTCATAATATTGTGTGATGATTAATCTGGTTGTGATGAGGTGGACGGTTGTTTTAGACACAGAAGCAAACACAATGGTCGATATTGTATGCGAAGTTGGCTTGAATAAAGATTAGTTTTGAATATAAACTTTTTACAGGAACATTTATTAAATTCTCTTGTATAAACGTGCAACTATTATTATTTTCTATTTGTATCTCTATATATTTTAGTATTATATGTATTAGGAAATATGTGAAAAAAAAGTTATTAATAACATCTGTAACAGAAGTCCATGAGCTAATTAAGTATCAGCATAGACTATAATTTCAAAGGTTAGCGCCCAACAGGCTAGCGATTTATAGAAAAACATGTGAATAATATTCATTTGTTCTGAAATAGCATCTCTTACATCATGACAATTATCTTGCTCATTTTTTATGCCATATAACATATGTTACATCCTTAAATAAGTAGTCTGATCCTGGTGTCAAACTTGCAACTCTATTATTCTTAATTATATTAGCAAGACAGTCCCAAAATGTAAGATACCAGCGGAAAATATTTTCATATGTTTTTACTTAGATAATATATATCAAAACTGGCTCCTTAAAACTGGGATAGGGTTGTTTAATGGCTCATTTCAGACAGTACAATTACATTATATTTAGATAGAAAAGCAAACTTTGTTTTTTTATAAGCCAAATGAGTATGTTAGTACAACAAGATTAAAAACATATTGAAAATTGTACAGATCAGCTGTAAAAATTAATAATGTCACAATTACAATTTTAAAAGGGAAATTTAATCTATGTAACGCACATAACACCATTGGAAGCTGTAATTTTGTTCAAAATGTTTTTTCATGTTCTTTAGGCATCAAGCATTTAGACTACATTAGTAATTTGAAAAATAAGATAGTTTAATGTCTTCCTTCTGTAGCTCAAACTTTCATTATACTTTATTCTTAATTTGTTATGGTAACATATGTAACAGGTTGTTACAGGCTAACGCACTGGCGTACAGAGTGCAAACATCAGCTATGCGACGTAGCTTGGATAATTCTTTCAGATAGGATATGCCTGCGAAATTCCCTAGGTGGGAAAGAAGCATGCCCTTTTTTAGCTTGTCTATGATACTTTTTTAACTTTTAGAAGTTACCTGACTGCTAAAGATAGAGGATCTTGAGTGCTCTAGTTTTATTTGAATTTATTAAACGGGTTTTGGAAAAGAGATAAAATGCGAGGCTTTCCAAGCAATTTATCTCTTCTTCGTAACGAGTTTAATACATTCAATAATACAAGAGCACTAATGTTAGATTCTATTTATAACATGACATCAAATGACTTTGAAATCGCATTTCTGACGTAAACACGTTATAATTTTGTCATCATGTACGCAACATTGTTATAGACGTCATAAAGTTTCCCGAAAATCTGTCAACCATTAGTGGTTATCGATTTTATTGCATGGCGTTATTTCACTTCCAGACGCGACGTCATATGATAATATACAATTATTGACTTCAATGAGGTAGACATAAAGATTTATCTACCCGAAAAAGTGATAATTCACCAAGGCCGCTAGGCCGAGGTGAATATCACTTTTAAGGGTAGAAGTGAAAGTAGCAACAAAAACTAAAAGTGAAAGTAGCAACATTTTCATTCTTAAATGAAAAGTCATAAAACAAAACAGTTATTGACTTCAATTTCGGTAGACATAAGAATTTATCTACCCGAAAAAGTGATAATTCACCAAGGCCGCTAGGCCGAGGTGAATATCACTTTTAAGGGTAGATAAATCCTTATGTCTACCGAAATTGAAGTCAATAACTGTTTTGTTTTATGACTTTTCATTTAAGAATGAAAATGTTGCTACTTTCACTTTTTTGTTAAAGACATGCTCAACCTTCAATCTAAGACATATAAGGACTTTCTCACAAGTTTTAGCAACTGTTATTAAAATATTATAATGTAGTGTTTTGCATTTTCAAATGTATATTAATTCTCTTAATGAGGAATACAAGATTAAACTATTTTTACAGTTTGTTTATTCAAACAAAGATAAATAAGCAAACAAAACAAAACTGTTGTAAAACTTCATGAAAGTCTTTAATTTACCTGTTTGGAGGTGAAACAGCAAATCATGTCAATTTCATGCAGCACATGCTGGTTTCACAGTCATCATTCTATTTTTTAGTTCTCTAGAGGGTAATATTGCAGAAGTGTCAAAAATATTACATTCTGGAAACTAGTTCTAGCTGGTTTTCATGCAATATTAACTTGTGGACCGGTTTAGACCTGTTTCCAGGTAGACATAGAGATTTATAATTGGGCCAATCAGGAGACAGGATTCTCTCCAGTCATATAACAATGTAAATTATAGCATGAGTGCGAAGATGGTGTGATAATGCTAGCAAATTGCGTACGAATGACATTTGTATAGAGGATCTTACATGAGTGCTCCGATAAAATGCGAGACCTACCGACCATATTATAGATTTTTTCGTAACGAGTTAAATAAATTTTATAATACAGGGTCACGAATGTTAGATCCTAGTTATGATAGGTCATTAAAATCACTTTAAAATCGTATTTTTTGACGTGAAAATGTTAAGACGTACGCAACGTTGTTATGGGTGTCATTAATTATCGTTTCCTCTGCTTAGTACTTTTTCAACCCAGAAAGACCCGTCACGACTTTGGCCTGATATTATATTCATGTGCCAAGCTGCTTGCAATAGTTATAAGCAGAATGCAAGCTAGTTATAAATAAAAAAACTTTTATGCAAAACTAACAAATTGTGTTATTGGTAGAGCGTTACACTGAATACATTTTGTTATCATTTATTATCTATTTTATATCATCATGGGTGAAAGTTCGAAATTTCCAAAATCCTTAATTTTAGAAATTCAAATGTTAAAACTTGTAGGATGCTTTCAAAAATTAATATACTTAAGGAATAAAGAAACGCAACAGACAAAAATATAGTTTTTGCGTGTTTAAATGACGGTTTGGTGAAATCTCTTTTGAAAATTTCTTATTGAGTATTTATAGCATTTGATGAAATACCAAAACATCATTTTAACGCTACATTTTACGGTACAAGATGAAAACATATGAAAACGTAAAATGTGACGTTAACGTCAGAATAAAGATCAAGAAACCCCGTTTTTTGCCATGTTTAGTTATTTGGCGTCGACTTGCCAATGTGCAATTAAACAAGCGTCCAATCATATTCGTAATGCAGTCAAATATTGCGTCAAAACACGCTACTTGAATTACAAGATACACAATGGTAGTGAATAAACGATAAACCTCACTTAGAGCCGTCAGGGCTGGATCGCTTATGAATATACGGGATTAGATAAACCTAGAGACATCATAACATGCTTTCTTGGGAAAAACTGACTTTTCACATACCGTAGAAATACGCTGGTGATGTGTTTATATTGACGTTAGCAAAACAAAACACGGCATAATGCAAGAGAAAACATCTGATTACATGCCGAGAGTGAACACCAAACTTGTTCACTATAAGCCAAACTTTGTCACTGGACCATTTTATCATTAGAAAAACACATAAACATCTTGGAAACCATAAAAAACGTAGGATAACACATTTTGACGTCGGAATTGAGTTTTTTTGGACGTCTGAAGATCTCAAGTCATAATTCTTGAACAAAACGTCCATGTAATGAATAAATATCAAGCAGAAAAGATAGTTTACGCGTTTCACGCAGTATTCAGAGTTGACGTTAATGACGTTAAGCCGTTTCAGAATCCTACAGAAACGTCGCCATTTGATCATTTCGTTGATCCGCAATCTATGCCAAGACTTTTTAAAACAATAAACTGATGGTCGATTCAAACTTTGCTTTTATTGACCCTGTTTCGGCAGTTTACTACGGGGGTAAGGCTGGTTACGTGCATACCAAAATGATTACGTAATCGATAATTACGTTGAACCTGATGTAATTTGACGGCCACATACTGCTCTTATGGATAAATATCATTTGCACTAAATACTTGCATCATATTGTATGCTTACAATGACTCAAAGTGTTCGTTGCGTTTCTTTATTCCTTAAGTATAGTTCCGTGTTTAAATGCTTAAATGTGTTAAGATAATCTCAAAATTATTCAGACAAGCTATTAGAATCTCCATAATTTAGCATTTTGAGGCTGGCTTTCTACGGAAAGTCAGCCTCAAAATCCTAAATTCAGGATTAATCCTTAAAACTTTCACCCATGTATCATTTCATTAAGATTTCGTATGGTAGATAAGGAAAATGTACCATTTGCAAAATATTCTGCGCCATAGAATATGATTGTTTACACACTTGCTTCATACATTTTTCTGAAATTTGTATTCAAGCTGTGAGCATAGAACGCAAGGATAAGACAGGTTAAATACATTACCATACATTATTGCATAAGCTTTAAACGGTCCCAAACCCGTGAATTAGCAAAGCAAATCACATGCGGTCAGTGCAAGGGCGTAGTGCCTTAAATACGCTCGTTCCGGGCCATTATATCTTACGACAGCTGTTCCGCTCTAATATTTGACTTGACCCTGGAACACGAATATACGACGTATATATAAACTTGACTGTAAAATCGGCGACTAAATTTATTGCCATAATTTTTGTTAATTTGGGTTATGCAATTATAACGATCAAACATTGCTTTTCATGAACATACCAAAATCCCAAGCCTATGAATGAGGGCCACTTTCGTCCCACCAGCGAAACGCCATTTTAGTGGCATTTCGCCGGTGAACCCTTATTGGCCCGATGCTGTATGGCGGGGCAAGGTATTGTCTGATTTTCTTCCAGTTGATTGTCAAAATATGGTTGTGCTCGCTTTATTAGTCGATATAATAACCTTATGTAACATTTAAAAATTGTATTAGAAGGGATTCATTCTGCCCATTGCGTTAGATAAGAAAAATATTTCGTCACACCCCTTCTAAAACTATAGATTTACATATCCTGTTTACCCCTACCATTTCTACCAACCATGCGAGAATATTTTTCATAGTATGGTCCTTCACGAATATTGGGTTCGGACAGAAAAAAGAATACCGCTAAAGTCGATGGTTAAGGCGTGATCCATTAATTTTTCATGAACACATTAAATGAAATCTAGTTTTTTTCCGATTTTGTAGGTTCTCGCTATTTCTGGATGATCTGTTTTCTAGCTTATTTGCAGGAATTGGTGCGAATGGTTGTGCTTTTGTAATGTTTAACCTGCGACAGACCTTTAAAACAAACGATGATATTACGATGTACATGAAACATTTGTATATGTGGGTCATTGCTGATATAGTCACATGATAAGACACTATTTTCTGGATAAACAGGTACAATTTTAGTCGCTAGATTTTACCCTATTCCTATTTCAGCCACAAATGAGCTATGACATGTGATTTCCAACAATGTGGCATTTTCACAAGTGTAGACTCAGATGAGCTTGTGCAGTCCCCTTTTTAGCTTAGAAACTCCAAATGATGTTCAGTCAGTAGCCTAACAGTCATAGAATATTCAAGCGACTAGCAAAGGCTCAGATCAGACTGCGCGTATGCGCAGGCTAGTCTGAGCATTTGCTTGTCGCAAATACCACATTGTTGGAAATCTCATGTCGCGGCTCAAAAATGATCCAGGTTATGCTATGGAATGTTCAAGCAATATTCTAAATTTAGATCTGCATCAGCACAGCATAATTTATATCCGAGCTTAGTACTGGTTCAACCCAGGAAGACCCGTCCCGCATAACTGAAAGATTGTTGAGTGGACGTAAAGAATCAAATCAAACAAACAAACAAAACAGCATAATTTACGCAAAGGTATAAATTCAGATGAGTGGACAGACCGTTACCAGAATGTACAGATAATAATGTTGTCAACTCTCTTCTGGTCCTAGTCCCCGATAGAAATAGCAAGTACGATGCCTATTATTCGACATCATTATAGGCCAAAAAGGGAGATCCGAGAATGTGTAATTGAAATCATTTAAATCACACTTTGACTGCGTGTGAATCTTGGTACATGTGTCCATGTAATTATATCCAAGAGACGCGTTTGACAGGTACCTGAATTTTGACCCCAGGCTATATATTTACGACAAATCTTTATTGATAGTCTGTTTACACACTGACATAAAATGTCCAATATAACACTATTTTCTTGAACGATATGTGTAGCATGTGTAGGTAACGTGACTACAGATATGTTGTTTATATTAAGGCGGCTATTGTCTGATAACTGAGTGCATACACAATGCCACATTTATTTTGGAATCGTCTTGATCTGATTTGCGTTTTGAAGGGGTTATTGCTATATTATTAGGCTACTCCTTTGCGAAATCAAATGGCCCTGACGCCATTAAGCTTACCGTCTGGACACTTTCAGATTTCTTTTTGCGAGGGGTTTACGTCTTTCATTTGCAATAAATTTGCTATTAAATACTTTACGTACACGAAAACTCAAGTAAAACATCCATAACGTTTTGATGAGTATTCTTACACACTGGGGCAAATATAACGACATCTGACAATTTCTTATGCGTTGTACTCAATTTTCGTAAGTTCTTTTTATCATTATAGAAAGACTAATACGTAAAGAACGAATTTAAATTTTTTGTATATCTAGTCCCTGTCTTCACAGCAACATGAAAGGTAGAATAACATCTTTATTGTCTAGAAAGGGTTTTGATACCAACAATGAAAAAGCGTGTAGTGCGATAAATATAGGATCTTACTTGAGTGCTCTTGTTTCATTGAATTTATTAAAAGATATGAGGAAAAGAGATAAAATGCGAGGCTTGCCGATAATTGTACGAGGGTCAGTCAAAAATAACTGAGAGTTGGTTAATATCTTTTTACTGGGTCGGCAGTTTTGGCTGAAACTTTATACACATATAGAAAGAACCTTCTGGCTTCATTACATATAGATGTTGACGTCTTATCATCTTCAATGCACTGTTGCTAGGCAACCGAAGACCGTCTCTTAGTGATGTGCGTTCGCGCTGACGACACTTCGGACTAAGCAGTCATGAATTTAAAGTCATTTCAAATCTAAAACAGTATACACTCAGTGGTCATAAGTAAGTAGTCAAATCAGCTTACAAGAATTTGACAAAAAATATGGTCTGAAGCAATGGTCTTTTCTAGCCAATTAAGACAATTTCCCCAAATGATAATTGCCCTTGATGAATAAACAGTGTATATGTTTACGTCATTACCAAATTGTATGATGTCATCATCTGTTGCTATGGAGATATTGTGTATCACAAACATTGGCTCCATTTCTTCAAAAAAGATAGCAGATGTTGAAAAATTGCTGTAAAAATGCCAGATTGTAATATTCTTTATTGGAAATTTGCAGAAATATTTGAAATGTACTGAAAAACATTTTGTTAAGGTTCAAATAAGTATAGACACTGATAATAAAATAATGCAGAGCAGAGAACTGGGCAGAAAATAATGCCATGAAAATGACCCGACTGCAGTATACTTTGGCTGTAAAAAACAAACTAAATAAACAAATGCAGGAATATTGAGTATGTATCTTTTGTGAGGTATCATAACAGTGTTCAAATTGAAAATAATATATTTTGAATAAATGTTGATGAATATAAGCTATGGTTGGATCCAAAGAAAATCTGCTAATTTTCACTGTCAGTCCTGATATTGGTGCCACAAGCAGCATAACCGATGATTTGTGTAATAATTATTTTCAGTTGAAAGTACCATTTGGGGTTACATTTTTACAGAACATTTTTTTTCTTAAGAAGAACTATCCTATGATTTTGCATGAAAGTTTGGGTACCCCCTCGTAAAGCAAAATTTGACCAAGGGGTTAGGTATTGCTGGGTGCTGTGTTTTCAATCTGAAAGAACGAAACATTTAAAGGCTAATTGCTTCAAACACTCGTATATAGACCCTAGAAAGACTGATACTTATTGTTAAGTTAACATGTGGATTCATTCAATAATTTAGTTTTTTGGGTCAGGGGTACAAATACCCCACCCACCCCTAATATGACGGTGAATAAATTAGGAAGATGTGAACACATCTTGTTCACAGCTCACAATTAAAACATATTAGCACCATTATCACCAAAAATATATAGAAAATAAGCAATATCTATAGCCATGTAAAAACGAAAGAAGTTTAGAACCCACGTCGAATTTTCAAACTGTTTCAGAAATCAAGGGTGGTTGAAATGAATAACACCCACGAACTCTAGGTCATATTATTTCTATAATAATCAAGCATTGTTAAGTTGAAAAATAGCAAATAGTGATATATTTATCCCTCCAATTGTATCAAACAACGTGTCAGCAATGTTTTGAAGAAGTGTAACAGATAGTAAAAACAATACATGCCATGTTCGTTGCCTAGCAACCAAATCGATGGAAATTCCAATTTTAACTAAAAGACCAGATTGTGTTGCTATGGCAACCGTTTATTTCTGGGAATATTCAAGATATGCATTCAGACGTCAAAAACCAATTGCTTAATACAATGAAATGGTTATATGATATGATACTTAGTTGATAATATTGCTCTAAAATCAACCGTAATTGGTGGGTGGGGTATATTTTGGGGTGAAATTTTCAGAAAATTTAGTTAATTTTCCTCTTATTTATGTAATAAACTTCCAACACCTCAATCTCAGTTGTTGCATTTTACAAAACACATTCACATACTGTATTTGCAACAAATGCACAAGTCGGTGTAACTTAAATTTCGAATAGTGTTTCCATGGCAACGCTTTATTCCAGCGTGAACGCATGCCCTTATTTCACATTCTTCGGTTGCTAAGCAACACCAATCTATACTTTGCATGGTCTTGTATATTGCATATTCTGACGCAGGACAGTTTATTGCATGCATGTGTCAAATTTCACTAGTGTACGTTAACCTACGTAAGAGATATGAATTAACTCTCAGTTATTTTTGACTGACCCTCGTATCTCTTTTTTCGCATAGAGTTTGATAAAATCAATAATACAGGAGCACGAATGTTAGATAATATTAAGAAATCGCAATTTTGGCCATAAAAAAGTCAAGATTTTGCCATATTTTACGTAACGTTATAATCGACGTCATTACGTAACGTTACTTAATCTGTAACCACTAATGGTTGAACGATTTATTGTATGGCGTTATATCACTCCCAGTCGCGGCGTCATGTGATAAATATAATTAAGTATAGCGCCGTAATGATCTTTAGTTTAGGAGTAATATACTATTTATATGAGCATCGACACACCTTAACACCAGAAATAAATCATTTTACTTTTACTTAAGCCATATATTATATATATTTGATCAAACATTATGCTGAAGATACACATTGCGTCGGAACAACGTCGTATCTACATCGATTTGACGTCACGACCTCACATCGCCGTTGATACAACGTTGTTTCGACGCAATGTGCCTGTTGGGTATTTTCTTTTACTTCCTAAGTTTCAGGCGATGGTGGTAGTTGCTTATTTTAATTTTGCATGATCTTATGGCGTTATACTGATTTTATTTGTTTATTTATTAAAATCATAGAACATTTCAAAGGGGTACACTTTAAGTTAGAATAGCCAGTCTACGAAAGCTAAGTGATTATGTCTAGGGAATGTCACAAGTTGAGATCAAAAACCATTCGGAACTACTTCGGCCAATTCTGTTTAAATCAGACCTCGGGTGCACATTGAGGGTCTACTTTGTTAACGTGACGCTGACGTCACGTAAACCATGCCAACACAATAACAAGTTTGATCATAGGGAAACAAACGATTACATGTACAATATTCCACAGGATGCTATATAAATGAAGTTTAGGTTTTATTCAATAAAATATCGCTATAGTATTATAGCGATATTTTATTGAAAAAAAAAACAAGCACTTGACTTCCTTTATTATGTTGTTAAAACACTTCGGGGAATCAGAATATCGGGTTTTAACTGAACACACATACTGAACTCACAGTATTAATTTCCCTTACGCCATTTCGGGCTTATAAAATGCACCCTTTTCATACACAGTACTATGCCTGATAAAGACAGTCCAAGGCTTGATTCTCGAATTGGGTCGATATTTTACTATTGATCAAAGACCGATCCATGGCACCAAGATGATACTAGATCACAGACATTGTTTTTGTATGTAGCATCGGTTTGTATGTTTCATAAAATGCTATATTCTATAAAACATACAAAACGATTATGCTTACAAAAACAATGTTATGTGTATAGGGATATAATGTGTTTGGGCGTGGTTAATCATGTTACAGGCGTGTAGTTATAAAATTACAAGACATGTAGTTAAGAATAAAATGTCTAAAACTATAAAATAAGAACAAATGGACAAAAATAGCAATTTTTTAACCATCGACTTTGAACAGTGAAATATTAAACAATAAAATGTGTTTAATGTTAAAAATATCTGACCTTCAACCTAAACGACAATCATTTAACTTTTAAATTATTCTTAAAAGAGATTTATGTAATTTCAAAACTCTGTTTGCTTTTTTAATGGATATAAAGACGCTAATTTGTCCGAAAAAGAATTTGCCAGAGACTATTTCAATGCACATTTACTTTTGCGAAATGATATATTTTTGAACTTTTTAAACCTAGAAAATATCATTATTGATTTGCGCAAAGTTATAGGTTTTAAAATTCATAAACAAAGATAATTATAGCTCTCAAGTTACAGTTGAATGGGTATACATTCCCGGGTACTGTCAAATTTGTTAAAGAAACAAATATAACTGTAAAAGATATATCATAAGGCCCTATCATTGTCCAAAATATTGTCAACGTCAGTATTAAGTTAAGCCTGAGATGCAAATATACGGTGGGTTAAGATTTTTGAGATACGTATCTGAAGAAATTTGAGTTTAATTCAATTGGTTATTTAAAAGCAATCAAATGTATTTAATACACCGTTAACTGTTGTTCACATTATACAAACGCAGCCTGTAACACGATACAGGCTAGTTTTACTTTTATATTTATGTTCAATTACGATAAAAAAAACTAAATTTTGTGTGGGAGGTATGTGCATACCAAAATGTTTGCTAACAATCCAGAAAGAATCCAGTATCTATAACTTGGTAAAGTAAAGCTATGATACATATATACTACATTAAATGATATGCGTTATACGTGTCTGCAATAAGGTCACTGTTTTAAGAGACTGTCTTCAAATCAAAGTTTATACTTAAATCCTTTTGCGTATACCAATCATAACATTACTTTAGTCTTAACTTTTAGAATAGATTTTTGTTTATCCTCAGCTTTCAAATGTTTAATTAATGAAACTGTCAATAAAAACAACTTAGTACGATGATTTGCTCAAGAAATACAACCTTTAAAAGTAATTGAGTTATTCAGAATTAAATATGTCTGTGCAAATCGGGTAAATCAGTTAAATGATGGATTTTACATGGCAATACTCACTTTTGATATGATCATATCCAAAGAAAATGGACAGTTGTTACATAAGAAACCAAATTATTCAATAAGTCTTTAACGGCCAGAAAATGCCAGACCAAATTTAACCCAGAGACATTCAAGCTAACATAAAAAAGATTTTACAATGTTCGTTTAAAATGTTGAATGGAAATTTGAGGAAGAACATATACAGTGAAAAGTGTAGTTTTGAGATTTGACTTAGATTATTTATTAATGCTTGTATAACTGAATCAGATGCTAATTTCCACCATACAGAATGTGGTATGACCAAGTTAGCGCCGAAATCTTGTAAATGGAATCCTTAATAACAATGGGTTATAAGAATATTAAGCATTCGAATTTCATTATAAACATATCAGGGCATAAATTCATAAGAAACACGCAAAACGCCAACTGTTCTAACTAAACATACTACTAAGAGGGACATCGACTTAAAAAGTAAGTGATAATGACCAGGAAATATCATAACCATTCACTGCATAGTCTCAACATTGTTGCCAATTTTAGACTTACATGCTATGTTAAGGACATATGCTACTGAATACTTCCCACATTGAAATTTGTTCAACACTTTGCATACGGGTTGTTTTATGCATGGACTGTCAATTTATGTAATAATAAAGATATGTCACCATTCTCAGTTTTCTTTATCTCATATAAAGTGTTCAGCATTTGACCAATTTTATGAACAAATTTTGTTTGTTTGTTTGTTTGTTTTGTTGCTTTACGTCCCAAGTCAACAGCTATGGTCATTGCAGGATGGTCAGTTCACCTAACCACACTTTTTCCTGGGCAGGCTTGAACAAGCGGATAACCAGTAATTCGTGCACATACTTTCGCTTGTAAGAGACACCAACCCTTCTTGAATGAATCAGCGGAAGGGAGGAGAATGACCATAGAAATTATTTCATGATCAATCTCCACGAAAGTTTTGGACCGGGCCGGGATTGAACTCGCGACCCCTTGAATTGCAGTCAGACACGCATAATTAGCCAGACACGATACCGACTGCGCTACCCGGCACGATTTTATGAACAAATGAAAGAATAACCTAATCCAATATATCAAGCTGAAGTAGTTGTTATCTTCAGTCAGCTTCTTTCTTCTAAATTTTAATTATTGCTTAAGACATTAAGCCTTCTAAAATTTGCAAATGCATTTGTTCTTCCGAGCTGTGATAAGATACTGCACGATTCATTTGAGTAATTCCTCAAAAATAGGATTTGATTTTTTACAACAAATTATATATTAAAAAATCTGACATTGAAAATCTGAAACTTTTATTTTCATTTCATGGACTATTATAATACCTTTTAGAAAAAAGAAGAAAAATGGGGGTCACCTCGCTAATTTTCTTTCAGGAGGGCCAAATTCAACCCCATTCCCACAGATTTCATTCATAATTCAATATAAAGTCTTCAGGAGTGACAATTTATATCGTTTTATTACTCACTTTACTTATATGAAAAAATTCAGCTTTACCGCTAAAATGGAAGAAGAAAATAACATACTGAAAAATAGGTCCCAACCTCAGAATCAACCTTTGTCCTCTGGGTTCATAGTCAGGCATGCTAACAACTAGGCTAGCAGGCCAGATTGTTCGCTGCTCGCAAAAATTGTACAAGAAAAATAGATAATCAGAGATTCGGCCACTTCCATATTTGCTACCAGGCATACATTTTGAAATTATGTACATTGTTTACTTTCGCTTGTGACATATCTATCTATCTTGGTACTGAGACATATATTTTGGACATATCTTATTCGCTTTAAAATGTCGGAAAGTTGATCTAACATAAGAGATTTTGAACTATGCATTAATCCTAATTTGTAAATGGTCGAAAGACAAAGGGTATAAACATTCTCAATTGATTTCTGAGTTATCTGAAGCAGGAATGGTATGCATGGGAATTAGATGCATATGTCTGAGTAAGTATGCATGCACAAAAGGATAAGTATCTAATAGTATGCATATCTAATATTTCATACATCCTTTTATTCAATTATCTCCAAAAAGAAATCATATGTCTTTTACATTGTCAAATTTATAATTATATATCTCAGATGTTGATATAGCAGTGTCTCTATGTCACTTGTTTTATATGATTATAAGATATAGTCCGTGCTCGATAAGCATAGAGTTACGTAGTTGGTCACATTATGGTACTTTATTTACCTGATTGGACAAATATAGGGTTTTCTTTCATACTTCTAACTGTAAATCTGTTTCGTCACTCTACTCTTACCGAGCACGGACTATAATAGATGGCCATAGTGCCATTATAGTTTACCAAATCTTGAATGCCGTATCTCAGATTTGTTCTTTAGTTGCAGTAAAAATATGAATGGCATTGCCTTTAGATATAAAAATTACTATTGAACTCTTTTATATAGAGGATCTTACATGAGTGCTCATGTTTTATTGATTTTATCAAACGAGTTGGGGAAAAGAGATAAAATGCGAGGCTTGCCGAGCATTTTATCTCTTTTTCGCAACGAGTTTAATAAATTCAATAATACAAGAGCACGAATGTTAGATTCTATTTATCATATGACATTAAGCGTAAAAACGTTATAATTTTGTCATTTACGCAACGTTGTTATGGACGTCATAACGTTTCCCGTAAATCTATAAACCACTAGTGGTTTACAGATTTTATTGCATGGCGTTATTTCACTCCCAGACGCGACGTCATATGATAATGTAATTTAATGTTGCTCAAATGACGATTTGACCAGCAGGTGAGATTTGGGTACTTACCACATATCAGCAAAATCTCTCCTTTAACTTCCCACTCTAACGCAGTTGATATAGGTGTCTACATTATAGTCTGAGTCTATATCTATATATTTTGTATACAGACAGCGAAGTTACGCATTTGCACAGATTAGCATGAGCCTCCATTGCTTTACATTTCAGTAAGTACAAAAATGAAACGTGCTGCTTATAGAGGATCTTACATGAGTGCTCATGTATTAATGAATTTAAAAAACGAGTTGAAAAAAACGATAAAAATCGAGGTTTGCCAAGCATTTAATTGCTTTTTAAAACGAGTTTAATACATTCAATAATACAGAAGCACGAATGTTAGGCTTCTATTATAATATGACATTAAAATTACTTTGTAATAGCATTTTTGTCATGGAAACGATAGGATTTTGCCATATATACGCGACGTTGTTAAATGCGTCAGCTCAAACAAGTGGTTTATTGATTCTAATACATGGCGTTATATTACTTCCAAGACGGGACATCATATGAAAAATTTAATTCATTTTTTCATTTACCAGTTACAATATATTTAGTTTGATTTGAAATATAAAAAGGGTGTTTTGTGTCAATAATTATGTTCTCATTTGGCAAGGTAATATCCAATTTTACACTGAAAAAAAATTCTAATTGATCATCTCTGTTTTATTCAATTATTCAACAATAAAGTTAAACAATTTCAAAAAAACAATATACCAATTTTATTGCGATAAACGAATTGTCTGGGCTTAAAAATTTACATACAAAATTATTTCTATCTTACATAACATTAATGTATTGCAACAGACTGCATGCTTGGTAGTCAACCCAATCAAGGTTGGAAACTTTGCTTTCCTCTTTTATTGCACGCCGGTGAGACAGACTTCAGACTCTATGATGGTTACGACTTAAAGACTTATCTATTGATGAGATGGTAGGGGCCTGATGCTTTGGCTGTTTATCGGGCCAACCAGGGTTTACCTGTTGGATTTCTTCTGCTCTGGTATTCAGTTTTTTTTACTGTTGAGTCCTTATCTTTGCTTTATCTCCTTGTTATATCTTGATTTATTTAGGAGATGATGCATTGATAAGTTAGGGGTCTTTCATGCAAACCATAAATCTATGTGTCTTGATCCACATCTGAATTAAGGGTGAGGTTGGCGCCATTAAACCGGTTTAAGCCCTCCAGTAAAATATTTTACTGACCGTTCCAATGCGGTACTTCTTTTGTGGATCTTTTATGTTTTTGTTCTGTCTTGTGTTTGCTATGTCTTTATGCGCGTCTGTTTATATGTGCTTTGTGGTCACCTGCTGGGAAGGCTCTCGTTTGAGGTGTCTGCCGTTATTTTGTCACTTTCCCATTGGTATCCTGGGTCAGGTGTGGTACTTGATTGTATCGATTCCTGATCTTTGCACTCTTACTTACTTTCATATATTTTACAAAAATTAATATAACGAATGACCAATTAGCAGAGATGACCAATTAAAGATTTTGTTCAGTGTATATAAGATCAAAATTTCACTATTAGACCAAAAAAAAAGTAAGTGAGTATGATCAGTCTATTTGACAGAAATAATTCAAAACAAAATACCATTGAGTTACTCAAGTACTTCCATTTAGTTATGATTACAATACATTACTAACGATGTCAGGGAGCTTTTCCATCTGACTTTGGCTGATTTCCGTTCTTAGGCAGTGGTTCAGTTGTTGTTGATTCATTGTTTATTGTTGCTGCCATTGTTTGTGGGGATTCTGTGTTTAGTTTCTGTTTTTATGCAGAACATAGTGTCCTTTCTAGTTTTGTTATGAGGAGGAAGTGAGAGCTGGTAGCTTAACTTTAACTATCTTCTTGGTCTCTAGTTCTTCTTAGTGATGCCGTGGTTTGGTACGCAGTGTATGATTGTGTTCTTCTTGGTCATAGCCGCTTACTTTTTTTACCGATCTCTTTCAAATGTTACTAAAATAATCCTTCAGAATAAAACGCTTCACTGTTTAAACGCTTCACGGAATTGTAGAACTAGGCAAACAGATGATACGTACAATATTCGCTCTAAACAGCCTTGTTATGCATCTTACCAACATAGATTGTTCTTCCTTCGCCAAATAAGCTCTCCATTAATTTTCTTACTGACCGTTCCAAGGCAGTGCTTCTTTAGTGGATCCTTTTTATTATTTGTGTTTCGTGGTATTATTGAATTTATTAAACGAGTTGGGAAAAGCGATAAAATGCGAGGTATGAATGTTAGATTCTATTTATCATATGACATTTCAATTCCTTTGAAATTGAAATTTTGGCATGAAAACGCTTGGCTTTTGCCATATATACACGACATTGTTATGGAAGTCATTTCATAACTTTATCAAAATCTCTAGACGACTAGTGGTTTGTCGATTTAATACATTGTTGTAAAATTACTCCCAGACACGACGTCATATGATAAAAGCCTGTTTTAATCTTTTATTTCTCGTTTTCGACCTACGCTTGAAATGACTTGCGATTTTAGATATTGTGGGCTAGCTTTCATCCTTAAATGTGACCAATAACGTTTTTGTTATCAATAGTTGATAAGCAAAAATGTATTTTGTTGGCTTACATAATGGGAAGTCACTTTACGCTTAGTATTATGTTACACCTTAAATGAGCTGTATACATAGAAGAAAAATGTCTTGCATATATCATTCCATGTATAGAGTATTCAAACATATATAAACATGATAAGTATCAGAGAGATAAATGTTATCATTTAAGCATTTGACAAAAATAATGTGATGATTAAAAATAGCAGTTTCTCTAAACGCGGTTCACATATTTGATATATTATAACACTCTCAATTGAAATGGTGTCTTATGTGCCATTCTTTCACGTTTCTCCCTAGTCGTCAACCATGCTTTTGTCAGAGAATTTTTTTTTCATGTATAATAGACAATTTTCGCCATTTTTCTCATTAATGAGCCCTCAAATGGCAAGTTTTGCAATAAAATTAACGAGGAATAATAAAAGAAACGTGCAACATAGTAAAACATGTACCTAAATGAGTTAAAAGTGTACTTCTGGTCATTTATTTTCAAATAAAATATAAAATTGATACGCAGGAATAAGGATGTAACACTATATGAGTTCCTTTTATTTATGGTAACGTAGTGAACTCTGCTATTGCATTTTAACACGCAAACTGTTAATGAGCTTACATGTATTTTTGCAGCTTATATGATGTATATTAGAAAATAAGAGTGTACAAAACTCCCACTCGGAGGTATTTCAGCAGCCCATGGTTGAGTGATAGCATAACGTATGTAACTGTAATAGTATAGGCGTTGACTGGCTTAACGATTACTGGCTGTTTGTTGCATTTAATTAAGTGTTAAAAAATGCGATTGGCATGTCAATAAACAAGAATTGGGTATAAATGTGTATTTACACACGAGTTAAACTATTATAGAGTAACGGAGTCAACATGGCTGCTACATGGTAACGGCCCAGTTGATAGATGGCTAAGATGTGTCGTTTTTCATATTGTATAATGTAGTTTCAGAAAACAACAGTGTAGGTAATTCCCCCTGAGGAGAGAGGGACTTTTAGCAGCTCAATATATAAAAAAAAACGGTATCGCGGTTAGGTTCCTTTAGAGACCACATGATATCTTTTGAAAGGCCAAAATAGTGGAGTATTTAGTATCTACAGCATATCTTTTGATATGACAAAATAGACGGGTATTTAGTACCAATATCATATATTGTGACTTGCCAGAATAGCCGGATCATACGAATCCATGGAATATCTTTTGATATGCCAAAATAGACGTATCTTACGAACCCACAACGGCCTATCTTCTGATATGCAAACATAGGCGAGTTTTAATATCCACAACATGCATTTGATAGACCAAAATAGACGAGTTTTAAGTATCCCTAAAAGTTTTTGCAATAGGTTTTACAAACCCACATCATATGTTTGCTTGACAAAATTAGACGTGGTTTAGACCGCAAAAACATATATTTTGGTACATGTTTGGACACTAGTACAAAAATAAACGTGTCTTATGCATGATTACATATATTTCGGTAGACGGGATTTAAGGACATATGCTACTAAATACTTCCCATATTGAAATATTTTCAATACTTTGCATACAGTTTGTTTTATGCATGGGCTATCCATTTATGAAATAAAAAGGATATGTCACCGTGCATATTTTTGCAGAATCTTATATTGAAGTTTACAGCATTTGACCAATTTTCTAGAAATACAAAATAATAACACTAGTCCTAATTATCGAGCTAAAACGGTTGTAATCTTCAGCCAGCTTCTTTCTTTTAACTTAAATTACTGCCCATGACCTCAAACTTTTAAGAAAATGTGCATGTTTGCTTGTTATCCCATGCTGTGACAAGATACTGCATGATATATTTTGACAATTCGTCAAAAAATGGAATTTGTTTTTAGAATAAATCATGTATTAAAAAATCTGATATTGAAAATCTTGAAAATTTGTTTTTAATTCATGGACTATTATAATACCTTTCAGAAAAAAGAATAAAAATCTGGGGTCACCGAACTAATTCTCTTTCTAGAGGGCCAAATTTAACCCCACCCCCATAGGTTTCATGCGTAATTCAATATAAAAAGTTCGGGGATGACCATTTCGTTCGTTTTGATGATGCCATTTTACTAGTATATGAAGTAATTTAGCATTTAAATGTTAAAAAAGAAAGAAAAAACACACTGAAAATATGTGCGCATCCGGGAATCGATCCTGGACCTCTGGCTTTGTAGCCAGACACGCTAACCACTAGGCCACGAGGTCAGGTCGTGCGCCGCTCTAAATAACCATACAAATAGTATAGACTCGGCCACTATCGTATTCGTAACCAGGGTTATTGTGTACGTCGTTTGATTTCGACTGAGCTACATTTATCTGTCTTTAGTGCTGAGACGATCAGTTCTGAAAAGATGTCAATAGATATTTCGAACACACTTACATTAATTATTTTGTGAAGAAAATGTCGGAACACCGATATGACATAAGAATATCTGAAGCTGTGTTGATCCGAATCCGTTAAGGGTCGAAAGACAGGACCCAGACAACTTTCCCCGTTTGCAGACGCGGGAAAGGTGCGCATTGGAAATAGCCGCATATGTCTTTAAGTACCCACAACATATCGATTACAGACACCAGGGCAAAAGGATTTCTAGCAGACTGTTTCTCTAAAGGAGACGTTTCATTTATGTTGTTGAAATCACGTCTAGAGACGCTGAACATATTCGCCGAAGACATAGACCAGTCGTGATTGCACTCTAGCCTGGATGTTTAAAACAAAAAGGGTTTACCTTCTTCTTTTTAGTACCCTGCTTTGTTTAGAATGAAAACTCATTTTGACCACGTACTGTGCGTGCTATTATTAGCTATATACATGGGGCAACTACCAACAACTCAAGGTAAATCCAAGAGGCTTCTTGGGTCGAAGGGACAAAGCACCTAAAATAAACTAAGGTTTCACTGCTTTAAAATTATGAACAGTTTGTAACGTATTTTGATATTAAGTGAATACATTTTACTTCGTTTTATAAGCATTTCGATAATTTGTAAAATTCGCGTTTGTTATCGTGGCCAAATAGAGAAAATGCACGCCTTATCGCTAGAACTCGTTAGGCCCCAAATATTAGGATGCATAGCACAAAAACTGTCAAATGGGACTTAAATATGGAGTCTCTCGCCCAATATACTTTGATCAAAGAATTCCTAAAGACAGGTTTTCTCGCGACGAGGCATTAATTACAATCACGTGTATACGAGTCATGGATCCACTTATGGAATGTTCGAAATGCGTCTGTGCTGTATGAAAATGTCAGCATAATCAATACGATAGGATTTATCTATACTCTTGGAAAACATGTAATCTCGCATTCTCAAATTATAAATCAACAATAACCTTAAATAGACTCCATTTGCGGTACCTGATTGAACAGCCTGGTCAATGTAATCACATTGCGGCCCATACAGACAGTGTAGTTTATAAAACCGTTGTTGGCAACGATTCAGGTTAATATTATCATGTACTACGTACTTTACCTAAAGATTTATTATGTGAGGCTATTTGCGGGGAAATTTCTTGTCGTTATGTTTACATTTGTACAATTAGCCTGACAGAAACACTGGGCCAACTGGGCTGAGCATTCCTCGTCTTTGAAGTGAATATTCAGTCGAGCAATTGTCAAAATAAGCGATGTGTTGTATAGATCGACAAAGTGTTATTAATCTTCAGTATACAATGTAACGATAGCAAAGATAGCTATACAAGAGCCGTCTCCATATCGTAAAACCTATCGTATGCATGCGTATACACGCTTTCTTAAATGCTGGTAACAGAGGTGTTTTTGGTTTGGTTGGTTCTTTACACCTCAGTCAACAGCTAAGGTCGTGTCGAGACGGTCTATTCATCTAACAACAGTTTTTCCTTAGCGGTTATAACCAGAAATTCGCTTGTAATTCTTGAATCAGCGAAAGGGTACAAAGTTGTAAACAATTCGCTATTTTATGTCGCATTCAGGTCAGGCTTAACTTGATCTACGTTGACCAGTATTGCACCTTTCTGCAGTGTCAAGAGAAAGTATTGAAGTAAAGAGGGTTTTTTCATATTGTTTACATTATATGCAAATCTACACAAGTTATACGGAATTAAGATAACATATTATGGCGTTATTAGTATACCTATATATTATTCTCTACAAACCCCCTTTAAAATACAACACGGGACTTTGCCTGTGACTACTTATTGAGCACTTAAAATGAGTAATCACAGACAAACTTTTTAAGATTAAGACTCGCCTTGTTTGTAAGATTTACCAGAAACCCCAAAACGGGTACTTTGGCAAACAGTGAAGACCCGGATGAAGTACCGCATAAGACGAGCAGACTGGCTAGATGTTTGGACTTTTCTGGGTCTTCGCTATTCGCACATGTCATGTTGCTCATTGTGTCATGCAGCTACATTTACTGAAGGATCAAGATAATTGGAACAATATTGGATGGTCACCCAACGGCCATATGTGCCAAATTATTTTCAAATCAAGTCAGTTTATTAGATATTACGGTTTTTTCATGTTATCTCGACAGATCAGAATAATATTGGTCTAGGGTCACCCACTAACCGTTTGTGTCAAAAAAGTAAGTGAGTATGACCAGGAAATACCACAATCACACACTGCAGACCACCCCACTGCATCACGAGGAAGAGACACAATTCACTAACAGTCACAAGGCATAAGGTAAACAGCTTCTCTTCATCAAGATACACTTAAGCAAACATATAAACGAACACTTTACAATATCATTTTTTCTGACTAAGGCACCATTAATATTGAATACATTTTAACCTTATTTTGACCTTTCAATGGACCAAAGTTTAAAAGCGGTCCGGGATAGTTTTCATTCATTTTACACTTTTGGGGTTCAAAAATGTTAAAATCAACGTTTTTGGTGAAAAAATATTTATGGGGTGAATTTTTATCAAATTGAAGTGCAGATGTTTTCCAACAGGTCCAGGTGACTTCAAAAACATAAAACATTTGAAATTTGTTATACCGCAGATTTTTTAATCATGTTTGAAAACATGAAAAAAAAAATCACATTTTTCGAGAATTCTAAAAATCGTCAGTAGCACATGTTAAAGTCGTTGTAAACGTTTCATTCTATCTGAACATGGTAGACAAACCCCAACAGAACTCCATCCGTCTATTCTTTGACGGTAAATATTTCATGACTATTCCACACTTCAGGTTTCATTGTGAAATTTTAACAATTAATTTGACGGCATTTCTCAAAGATTTTTATCACTTTTCTAAGAAGAACAGTGACTGCCAGTAAAAATAAATAATCACTAAAAATGTCAATGCCGTACAGCGGATAATAAAGCCTACAGAGCTGTACAAAGTGTGTGCCTTAAGTCCATGCTTTAAGCCGAATTTCTTAGATTAAGCTACTGACTGCGCCTATCTTCATGTTATTACGGAAAAGAAATGACGCGTCCGATTGTGTCAAAACTTTTGATTCATATTCATCTTAAATCATGGCAGTAAGTAATATCATCAAACAATCAAACATGCAAATGGATAATGTTTCTGTTGAATATTTCATATTGTTGTGAAAAGTGTTATTTTTTTTTTAATGAAGGGTACCTTCACTCAAATTTCGCCTGTGGCAGACAAACGAGACATTTTAAAATGAAATGACTTGTAGAGTCTCGGCAAATACTTGGTTTATTTATAGAATTAAAATCCTGTATGCCAGAAATTTACTTTCTGAACTAGCATAAAAATGTAACATGTTCGTTTATAAGTTTGCTTCAGTGTAATTGCACAACTAGAGAGGACACGAAGTACTGCATAACCACGGTATATAGACGCAAAGGAGCCTATCCGTGAAAGACTGCTTTTCCCGAGCCCTAGACGGTCCAGAAAAGGAGCCTATCAGCTAAAAACAACCTTAGCGATAGACAGTGACATCAAAAGGTGGATAAAATAATACGTTCCTTTAATTGCATGAAGAAAATGACAATGCAACGGAACAACAGAGAAGCTATGAGACAAAAAACAAACAGCCACACGTTCGTTGATGATGCAGATTTTTTATAACGCGATACAATCTTCATTGCGGCGACGTACACAGACGATTACACAACACAGAAAACAAGCTTTTTCGAACAGTTTGGGCTGGGTTCGCAATTGTTTTTGGTATTTTGTAAATAATTTATGCGGAAGATGACTTACATGCATTTTACAGACCGAATTATACGTTATTTCCCTCTTTAAATAGCATGGAATGAAAAATAATCTGGCTAGGGATCCTATTTGTCTTTGGCTAATGAGCCCTATATGGCTACTGGCTAAGGATCCTATATGCATATAAACAAGTATTGTTTTTCTTCAAAAAACGGTTATCAAACAGCTATCTGTTAAGCGACCTCGTGGCCGTTTCATGTGCGGCTCCAGGAATTTTTGACAGGGGGTGGAGGGGGGGGGGGGGTCCATACCCGACTTTTTCCAAGTCCTCAACGTATCTTACAGTGGTTCATCAATGGTTTATTTCGGGTCAAACTTTTTCTAGGGGGGGGGGGAGGATGGGGGCGGGTGGTCTAAATGCTAATTTCTATAGAAACCCATAGAATTTGTGATTTTCCAGATAGGGGGTCCGGATCCCCTACCCCCCTCTGGATCCGCACATGGGTTTTCTTTCATGGAAATCAACTGCTCTTTGTGAGCTTCAATTTGAAATTATGAAGCGACCGGTTAGCACTTCTAATACTACATGCAGTCGTAGATATATAACAAAAACTGTATTGCGGACAAGAGTTGTTGATCATTGATTTTTATTCATTCTGCAACGCTGTGGGGTTCTATTTATAAGTAAAATTACAACAACAGTTTATTGAAATAGTTAAGGGGTAAAAATTGAAGGTTAAATATTTTAGATGATAAAATTATTTGTAGAATTCATTATTACGTCTTTACTATTAAAAAGTTGTTCGCTGAGCTCCAAAACTACTGGTGTTGTCGTATTCTGCACCTGACACCGAGTTTTTCTTTCATGCTCAACTCAACTGAGCACGAAATAATCAACTGTTCATAAAAACTAAAATACCAACACATAAAGAAGTCTCTTACTTTGTGTCTCTTAGATATTGCATTTATAATGCTCATAGTGTTATAATGAAGACCATAATATTGTCGGCATTTTATTATTTATGAACAGGATAAATTTCGCGCTCAGCTGAGTTGAGCATGGAAAAAATGTATATAACCTACTAGGGGCCTTTATTCGAACAGAACGTTTCATGACCTTCGTTATAAACTCCTTTGCAGTGCCGGACCAAGGAGGGAGGGGGGCTGGGTGGGCGGGCACGTGCCCTCCCCCCCCCAAGACGCAGTGAGTGCCCTAATTAAAAAATAATAATAAAACGCATGATATGATATGCGTTGTACGGTACTGCTTAACATGCGACCTTGATTACCCAGATGATGACGGATTACCCACAATTCTGCTGAAAGAAAGGGTGGCCGTGGGGGCACAGACGGGGCTGTGAGTGTGATCCGGGCTTGTAAATCTCCTGTAGTCTGGTCACAGAGGATAAAACACGTTTGTGCCCCTCCCATCCCACTCGGAAATTTGGGGTGGTAGGGGCCGGGGCACTTATTCCCAGTCCTTAGGGAGCTCTGTGGTAGAGTGCTTGACTCGAGACAGAGGGACCGCGGGTTCAAGCCTTACCGGCGTCACTGCGTTGTGGCCCTTGAGCAAGACACATTTATCCTAGCTTACTTGTTCAACCAAGGAAGACCCGTCTCTGTATAACTGAAAGATTGTTGATTGAACGTAAAGAATCAAACCAAACAAACAAACAATTATCCCCAGTCCCAAGGCTGTGGGGCTGGTGTGTGCGCCCCCGCCCCCATCTTCCATTCCGTAGTTGATTCCATTGAAAATCCCATGTAGTCTATATAGTAGTCACAAAGCTAATAAGTGATAGCTGTGCCCCACCCCTCCCCGACCAGACTCAGAGAAATTAAAAAGAGAGCCCCAGTCCCTAGGCTGCTGTTATTTGGTTGGGGGTGAATGCAAAAGTACAAAATACAGGGGAACCTATGCCCAATTTTTTCCTAGGTGTGGACTTGATGGTGTAGACTTGGTTGTTATTCCAGCATTTATTTTTTCAAGTTTTAAGCCCCCCCCCCCCCTCACAAGGGCTCTGTTGTTTTTCTGAACATTGGACTGACTCAGACTTGCATTGCAATTGCTGTGCCCCCCCCCCCCCCCCCCACATGGGAAACTTACCAAAGCACCAAGAGGACGACAAGGAAATGCAAAACTAATAGCTAGGATGTCTAACCTTACTTAAAGTTGAGGTTATAGAATATGGAAAAAATGGGCTTGAAATGCATTCTCAGGGACATAGATTTATTTTCAAAAAATCCGGGGGTTCGATCCCCTCTCATACTCTCCCCTCCCCCGCTCGCGGCTTCCAACGCTCGGTTCAAGCATTCGGCTTTCAGTGTCCCCCACCCCTAAAAAAAGCACCCCCTCTGGGTCAAGCCTTGCTTTCTGAAAGCATTTTCTTGCGGTAAAAGGAAACGGTCTTGAGCTGCAAATACTGATGAATACCAAAGCAGTGATACCATACGGAGTCCGCTTACATAAATAAAATAATCACAAGCTCACGAGGTATCCGCAAGAAAATTAATTCAGTATTAAGGAAAGTATCAAGAATTCCCCGAAACTGTCCGAATACAGGTGCACTATACGAAAAACGAGTCCCCACTTTGATAAAGTTATACGTTATATAAGAGCATGCATGGAAAATATTTCACAATCAAGGCGTAGCCAGGCGGAGGCAAGGAAGCCTGGGCTTCAACATCATATGGGCATCGACGCAAGAAACCCTGACTTTGCTGCCTTATAGCAAGAAAGGGGCAGACCAGCCTGCGCATCCACACAGTCTGATCAGCGCCTGTGTTATTCGTTATCTGAAAAGTACACGACCAGAATTCTCTTAAATCTCCATTTTGTTTATATTAAAACCTTTGGATACGACCCTGGCGATGTTTCGACGTCGTGCAAAGACTTGCTTTCTGTAGTGAAATTTGCTTGACGTTGCCATTGATGATTTTAGTTTGTTTGAGTTTTATCGTCCCATATAACAGCTAAGGTCATGTTGAGACGGTCAATGGCCCAACCAAGAGTCTGGCCGTCTAAGGCGTGTTACCAGCTACAACTACTCTGTATGCATTGTTTCGTCAGTAACTGATAACTGTCCTTCTGGAATCAGCGGAAGGATATCCATGAAAGAATGTTGCCTGGCTCGGCGGAAGAACCCGCGATCCGAGATATACCAGACGAAGGCCTATTATGAATTTACGTATCTCTATTACCTGATGAAGCATAAAAAACTACAGGTATTGTGGTCACCACAAGGTCAAAATCAGCATTTTTCTGCTATATATACTTGACAGCAAAAGAAACGCATATTATTCAATATCTATTTAATACCAGAAACCCTTATCAAATTTTACCCTAAATGATATAAACATGTTTGAACGGACTCATGCGTTCGTTCCAGGCCATTTTATTCGTCATTACATAGTTAATTACTATTTTTTGTTAATGAATGCAAAAAACGCAAAAACAGTTCCGTACATTGGAAAAGGCATGTTTCTAATCCAATTTCATTGCATGTCACGAGAACACAATGTAACAGATAAGAAAACAGCATAAAACTTTAAAATTCACTGCTGTAGAAATTATGCTGCTAATCCAAAAATCTTCATGCTTTGCAATTTTTGCATTGGTATTGAAAACCACCAATGATATTGAAAATCTTTAGGGTGTAAGAAAATCTGGCACAGTATGATTGGTGTCAAGTAAAGTACTGTCCAGCAGAACCATTTATTGTTTGGACCCTTTCTTGCCTGTATTAAACACACTTCCGGTTAATTTCCGATAATGTAACTGGGTCACAATGGTCCACTTTGAAAAACATCGGACAATTTAACCTTCATAAGAAGTCCGTATGCAATGAATATCAAGCAGAGTGATTTTCATTCAAATCCGTTCAGATGTTTGAGGCATACACCATCTCGAAACTCGCCTTTATTACGAGTTATTTTATCACGTCCAGAGTTACGCCCCTTAGTCATCATTATTCCAATGAGCCATCGCTTTGTGAAGCATTTTATTATACACATGTTCCATACATCAGTGATGCCTTACATTTCATTAGATCAGTATTTAAACCCCAATTTATACATTATACCAAATATGCAAAATGTGCGTATCTTTTGCTGTTCAGTATATATACTAAAGCTTCTTGGATAACAAACTCAATTTGTCGCCTTTCTCCCTAGACATTCATGATGATTCAAAAACAAACACCAGTCATTTCGTATCAAGGTCATTTCGTGGGAGCGCAGTGGCTCAGTAATAGAGTGTTTGACTTGAGACTGAGCGGTCGCGGGCTGGAGCCTCACTGGCGTCACTGCGTTGTGGTCCTTCAACAAGACACATTTATCCTATAGCTTAGTTCAACACAGAAAGACCCGTTCTTGTTTAATTGAAATATTGTTGATGGGACGTAAAGAATCAAATCAAAACAAAACAAACAAGAGGGCCCAGTGGCCCTTAATCGCTCACCTGAGTTTTGTTTAAAGCTAACATGAAAGCTGACCATGTCCCTGCTCACACCTAAGGCAAGCCATTTTTGGCCCTAAGGGCATAATTGAACAAAACTAGGTGATGCTACATACTAAATATAAAATGACCCCAATCGGCGACACTTTAGCAGCATTTTGCGTTAAAGCTGTCTCAAAACAAATCAATTTTAGAGATCAATAACTTTCGAACCATACCATCTAAAAGATCTGAACGATGCCTGACTTCCTCTTGAATTACTGCTTCTATTTGCGAACAGCGTAGACTCTGGTGAACCTGCGCTGATGCCTGAACCTTCGCTCAAACTGAGTGAAAAAAATCTTGCACGACGAATGCACATGTAGTAAAAAGACAGCTAAAACTCTAGCTTTCTGCAGGCAGCTTTGTTCTTATCCATTAGTTTAAGCATGTGTTTTGGGTGCTCAAAAGAACCGTCTCGATGAGACGATTCTTTTGAGTACCCACAACATATGTTTTGGTTGAGAAATGAGAAAAATTATTTTTAGTTACGCACTCTTATCTGAGGGCCTGCAACCGGGTTCCTTATGGGTCTCATATGGGCTGGCCCATGTAAATAAAACGAAATAAATAGAAGAAGCAGGGGCGGATCCAGGATTTCTTCCGAGGGGTCAAATTTACAAAGGGGGGTTCGAACTGAAAAGTGCACCTGATAATTTTATAGTTTATGCAGATTTTTTTTTATATTCCTCATGAAAATGAAATATTTTGTCCCAAAAGGGGGTTCAAACTACATGAATTCCCTCTGTATCCGCCACTGAAGAAGCTAGTCTTGCATTATAAATGAGGAAATAAGTTTTTATAAATATGTTGATATCATTTCCGTTTTCTTTTGGGGGCTTTTATATGAGACCCATATGGGACCCATCTGGGCAACCCGCATATCAGACACAAGTGAAACCCGGTTGCACTCCCCATTGGATCCATGGGACCCATATAGGCATGTTTGTTGGGATGTATCTAAATGTACATGAACCCGTGAGGCATTACACTTATCACAGCGCAACTGACAGCAAAAGCGGTCTCTTTTTAAAGCCATTTCTTACTTTTTATAACCTATAGGCTCCCATGGCACTTAGTTGCAAACATATAAGCTGCTGTGCCACGGGTACGGCTCATTATCCTGTGCCACAAAATGGTCAATCTTCTCTCAACGTATAGGCTCCTTAGCCGTCTTGTTTTCAAACATCACCCTTCTTTTCTATGAAAAACCAATTTTAAAAGCAAAACAGACGCTTTTAGTAAGGGGATGGAACATAAAACGCTTTCTGCTGTGGTGAAGGCCGGCAAAATTGTCTCAATTGTTAAGTTTTTCTTCATTTTCCAACGCAAACTAAATCGCCGAAAACAGAGCAGTCATTTTCTGTTCAACTTTGTAGACGTGACTTGATATCAGCCTTATCATATGTTTCAAAATCCATCCAGTTAGAGGCTTAAAAGTCCCGTGGCGATTGATTTTATGTTACTTACATCGCAAATAATCTGATGTTGGCCCAGATTTGAAGTGTCTCCTCTCCCCGAGTCTTGTTTTTGGCGGATAGGCTCCTTTTCTGGACCGGATAGGGCTCGGGAAAAGCAGTTTTTCACGGATAGGCTCCTTTGCGTCTATATACCGTGATAACACAACAAGGAAAAGAACACCACTAAGTACTGCATAACAAAACAAGCAATAAACACAGAACCCCCACAAACAACGGGAGCAACAATTAACATTAAATCAACAATAACATTGTCACAATTTGAGTACAGACAGTAATCGAAGGCATGGGGGCCTTAAATGCATTTACTGGCGCCAAACCTTCACCCTAGATTCTGTTGTTGTTAAATCACGACACCAGAACACCCCAAATACAATCACTATAACAAAAGGCAATTCAAAGTAAAGCAACCATTTCCTCAGATCATAGATGAGCCGTGACATGTGATTTCCAACAATGTGGCATTTTGACATGTGTAGACTCAGACGAGCCTGTGCAGCCTCCTTTTAGGCTTAGAACCTCCAAATGCTGTTGAGTTAGTAGCTTAACACTCATAGAATATTCAAGCGACTAGCAATGGCTCTGATCAGACTGCGCGTATGCGCAGGCTGGTCTGAGCCTTTGCTGGTCGCACATGCCACATTGTTGGAAATCCCATGTCACGGCTCAGATGTTTTTTGTTGTTGTTGTTGTTGTTGTTTTTTTCAAATTAGCCCAGTAGTTTTGGCAAAGAAGTCTTTAAGTAAATTCGCCATATACGAGTATGTATTGTAAACATTTACCCCGCCTTTTTGACGAATCAGAATAATTTGATAGAGGGTCAACATAAGAGTTGTGCTAAATTGTTTACAAGTGTTTGTTGTGGTTTTTTAAATCTTTAAGTTTTTTCATTATATAGTATTGGAAAAAATAACCATAAAAAAGAACACTATTAAGGGAGGGTCATGCAATGACCATTTGTAGGAAATTATATTCAATTCGGGCCAGTTATTTTAATGCTATCCAGTATTCAGTCTAGAGACAAACTCGGATCCGAGTTCATAAATTTCGCCAGTAATTGTGTTATCAACACTCTGAGATTAATTGTTTATTTAACTGGGATTTAGAAATTACTCTGTTATAAGATAGCCCCATGCATACAGCAAAACATAATATATTCATCGTTGCCTTGTTTTTATGCCCCCGCCATTATAATGGTGGGGGGCATATAGCATCACCCTTGTCCGTACGTCCGTACGTACGTACATACGTACGTCCCGTACGTCCTGTCCCGTACGTACGAAAAATGGTTTCCGGGCGATATCTTTTGAAAACATTGGTGTATTGGATTTATATTTCATACACAGGTATATAATCATAAAATACAGGTCAACTTCGATTATAGACAAAATCCACCCATTATTATCAGAGTTATGGCCCTTGATCTCCGAATGAAAAATGGTTTCCGGGCGATATCTTTTGAAAACAGTTATGTATTGGATTCATATTTCATACACAGGTATATAGTCATAAAATACAGGTCAAGTTCGATTACGGGTAAAATCCACCAATTATCATCAGAGTTATGGCCCTTGATCTCGGTACGAAAAATGGTTTCCGGGCATATCTTTTGAATACATTCGTGAAATGGATTCATATTTCATACACAGGTATATAATCATAAAATACATTTCAAGTTTGATTACAGATAAAATCAACCAATTATTATCAGAGTTATGGCCCTTGATCTCCGTAAGAAAAATGGTTTTACGGGTGATATCTTTTGAATACGTTGGTGTATTGGATTCATATTTCATACACAGGTATGTAATCATAAAATACAGGTCAAGTTCGATTACGGATAAAATCCACCGATTATTATTAGAGTTATGGCCCTTTGTTAATGACAATGCCCTATTTATGGGAATTTGGCAATAGCGGGGGCATCCGTGTCCCATGGACACATTTCTAGTTGTTGAATCTATTTTATCTATCAAAACCCAGACTAGACTGTTCCAGAAATTAACTTAATTTTAATAAGTTCCTACTGTATAAAAACAGCAAAGTATGCGACAAACAGCCACATACATAAAAAGAGGTAAGTCTATTGACCCTTCATGTTCCAATTTAATCTTCCAGCTACATGAAATGTTAACTAGTACTAAATATACAGCCAACAACTTTAGCAGACGACATTTCCAGATGTGTTTTGCTGGCCCTTCAATGGGTAACAGTGCAGACGCTGATCAAATGTTGCCAGATGTAGCATTACATCTGGGTCTTCACTGTTAAATGAAGTTTACTTGTATCCAAAGCTAATCAATCATGTTTTACATGCATGGAGATACGACAAGCTTACAGATTGTATCTAGGCTGTTTATTATGAAAGCAAATCTGACATGTAATTTTACTGCATTGATTGTTTTAAAGTACACAGGGCATCTTGTCCCTAGACTGTATTTGATAACCAAACTATAGTACTGCCGCATTAATAAGAAACGCGAAAAATCGACTTAAAGTGCTTCTTTTCACGTTATTTTCTCCTTATATTTTCGATATGCGAGTAGAAAAAGCTGCAGTATTTTTTGACAAAATTTTCAACCTGATGTTTTTGCTTAGTTTTTCTGTAATTAGATGGAATTTTGGCATATTTTTGGTTCTTTTCAACGGGGGAGTATTACTGTTGGTAGAATGGACATAAACTGACCCAGTTTATTATTAATATGCAACGGTTGACTAACTCATTCGATGGCGCTTCAGGTCAGTGATCGCCGTGTAGGTTATATACTGAACAAAAGTGAAATCGCTACACCTGAAGTGTTTGCCATTTATATGCAAAATGACGCAAGCCGGTAAAGCAAAAGAAAGTGTATCTGAATATTCAAAGACTGGGTTATGCATAAAGTAAAAGTTTAGGGATATTGTCACGAGGAAACACATGAAAGTCATTTAAATGTGACAGGGGTCCAATTTTTCAGGTTACAAATTTGAACAGAAATCTAACACAGTTTAGGCCTTCAGAAATCCACTGCCAACCAGATCCGACTGAACGAAATGGTAGTCTAAGACATTTGACAACCAGAAATGTGTTTTGATCGTTTCGAAAAGCAACCTTAGAAAGCGGGGTTTTCATCAAACTGGCCAAGCTTGAAATTTTATCACTTAAATCTCCATAGGAAAATAAATGTGTTGTTGCATCTTAGTCTGGGCACATTACTGGCCGAGAAAAGGTAGGAACAATGTGCTGTTAGGTCTACCTGATTTGGTAAAAGAAAGAAAGTTATCGAAAATCGTGAAAATCGAAGATTACCAAAATTGAGCCGCGGCATGAGATTTCCAACGATTTGACTTTTTGACAAGTGTAGACTCGGACGAGCCTCTGCAGCCTCCCTTTAAGCTTAGAAACTCCAAATGGTGTTCAGCCAGTAACTTAACAATCATAGAATACTCAAGCGACTAGCAAAGGCTCTGATCAGACTGCGCGTATTCGTAGGCTGATCTGAGGCTTTGCTGGTCGCACATGCCACATGGTTGGAAAGCTCGTGCACTGGCTTAAATATTTATTATCATATCTCACGTGAATTTCCCATACAAAAATTCCATATCAGCCGCTACTTTAGCGACGGCGAATACGGTCACTCGTTTGTCATAGCAGCGGGTGATAGTGTTTGTCTGATGTGCAACGCCGATGCGCGTACAGTTTGTTCACGTCAGGAGACGTTCATCATGAGGCATGATTTGGCCACTTTCCACTCCCAATAACTTTGTTGTTTATGGTCAGAAACATTAATTGTAGATACTCGTTTTCTTAGTTTGGACGAGAGGAACGCGTTGAGACCAAATTTGAGCCGATTTGGCGAAATTTTCTATTCTGCAACAAAACCACATCTTGTACAATATCCCATTTAAATGACGCTGCTTGGTATTAGGTTTGGCGTCGTCGACTTGTTATGACGTTATTTGTTTGACCGAACGTTATGATCAGTTTGAGCATTCAAACTACTTAAAAGAACCATTTTTGTGAAAGATGAGCATTCAAACTACTTAAAAGAACCATTTTTGTGAAAGATGTTTTTTCATTCATGCATATAGATAAGAGGCTATGCATCATTTTCCCTTTGGAACTCCCCTCACCACGGTAGGCATAAGACGGTAGAAAATAAACGATCTAATATTCGGTATAATAAAATAAATATTACATTCTCTGATTGGGTGATAATCGAAAATATCATCTCTGGAAATGGGATAATCACATTCCTCGGGATATTTTCGACTATCACCCAATCAGGGAACGTAATATTTATATAATATTCCCTATTTGTTTTTGTCAAAGGGAGACATTTTCCTTTTTTTTTGAAAATTTGATAAATTCGAAATTGATATCTGAGCTTGTTTCAAGTGATAAAATAGTTTTCTTGTGCAATAATGCAACACAAGTATGACGAATTATGATAAGCATAATAATCTTTTTTGCGCATGCGCAATTGCAAAATTCAGTGAATAAAGCTATAAACACTATAAGGAACATAACTCAAACATCAAAAGAGACAAATTGGTAGAGTTTCGACGAATCGCTTGCTGGACTTCTGGAAAACGTTATTAATCTTTATTAAAAGCCGGATCAACGAACTGAGGTTTTCTGAATCCATATCACTACCCTTTAAAACGAGGCTAACGTCGGTTACCTGATTTTGTGCCGACGTTAGGTAAAGTAAATTGCAAGCATGGAACCAGAGACGAAAAACATGTTGACGTGACGTCAAGAAACGTAACGTTATGACAAACGTTCCCGCAATTTTTCGGGATTAAAGACCAAAACAGGTTTTAAAATCAGAACGAATGTCAGAAAAAGGCATATAATAAACATATTATCATAATAGTAACTTGATCTGGCGTACTGTATCACGTCGAGTGGATGAGGTCATACCATCGGATCACCTGAGACGCGTAATAATGTGTATTTAGTAAATACTTTTCGTCCAATACTTTCTCACAAAATATAAAATATTGTAGTGTAGCGTTTTTACTTTTTGTTCAGTATAGTATAAAGTGTATCGTACATATATAAAGTACTGCTGCATAAATTAGGATCGCGAATAAATGACTTTAGATGTACGTTTTCAATTTATATCACATTGAGTATTCAATAATCGTGAATCATTCAGGCAGTATTTTGACAAAAGATATTGCCTGGTATTACGGCTAACTTTTGTTCTAATAATTCTGATGGTAGAATTTGGGCATTTTGTTTCACTTATTTGACACTTGACAGGGATAATCCTGGGATAGGCCTAATGCATTTTGTGAAAAAAAAACTATTATTGTTCTGCACTACTTGAATAGCTGACTATAAAATTACATATGTGTAGTTGATAATGTTTAGGCCGTTTACAACTGTAAAAATTATTTTAAAAAAACTGTCGATAATAGCCACATCACACTGGTTTAGTAGAAAATGTCCTTACAAATATAGCAAACAGTATTTACCCGGATCAAACTGATCGTTTTGTATCAGTTGGATTTGTGTCTACCCTGATTGAATCGGTACTTTCAACTGAATGGCAGTGCTTAAAAAATAAAACTGGCATCGATTTTGAAATGGGTGATGCTTTTGGCACTTACCTATAGAAATTTAAGTACAGATATATAGGCCGTCACATGGCTGTTACACCATTTGAATTCCCCCCGCTTTTTAGAAAGCCTAAAAATGTCGAAATTCCCAAGAGATTAGGGGTCAGGGCAATGGTAGTAGATTCTTCAAACAATTTTCTTCTGACACTGCAGGATATTCTAAATCCAGATTTGAGCTTAATGTTGGGGAAAATGCATGTAATAAAATAATATTCCCGATTTTCGCGTTTCTTATTATTGCGGCAGGACTATAACTCTGGTGGCCATGCAACAGATAGATCAAACAATTTTAACAATCTCAATACAGGGACACCAAGGGCCATTTATGTCAAACTATTTTCAATTTGTGTCTTTCATTTTTGGAAAATGTTTTCTTTCTTTTTTCCCTTCTGGTTTTCATGGCAATCAGAATTCTGCATGGAAGTGAAATCTTTGAACAACTATGAAAGAGAACCATCCAATGACCATTTCTGTGAAGTTTTGGTGAAGTTTCGCTGGTTTAACACACAGTGTTGACTGACGGGCGACAGAACTCACATTACATTGTGTCCATGGATCAGGCGAGCTAAAACAAAACTATCGGTGGGGGGAGTGGGCAAATGTGTACTTTGGTGAATATATAGCCTAACGCAATGGTATCTAATTGGCTATAATCTTATTTGGGGTATCTTGCTATGGTTTTATCGCAGTATCTCTAATCTCAAATACCATGAATACATGTTTAACGGTGTTATTTATAATCGTTTCCTTGCTGTAGTCTAGATTCTTCGATCGCATTCAACATACATTGTGTAAACATAAAGCTCTATAAGAGATTGATTTTATCCCATTCCGAATATCCACTTAGCATGACCCATGAGCGTCGCGTCTTGGGAAAACATTTAGGGGTGTGCCTTCGGAAGGTGCGCCGATTGATTTTGAGTAAGCCTGCTTAGCCTTTGTATATTCAAAGGGTATATAAAAAGGCTTTTCGCTGGCTTTTCGATAGTGGCCCTAGATTGAATGCTGGCTGGGATTGTGTGGCCTTTTATCTAGACTTCACTGTATGAGTATTAAAATCAGAAATGCTGGCTGAAAATTACACGCTCCCAAGTGGAACGAGTCCCTGGGGAATGAGCGGGACCAGTCATAAACATATTGTTGGTGTTGTATTTGTTTTTGGCAAAAGGCTTGTTGGAGGTTACATTAAGCAGTTTTCTTAACAGACTGATCAGTGGTTCTGCTGGTTTTTATACTGAGGGTTTATAACCGAGTTGAAGAAATTTATAGAACTGCCTTTATACTGTGACACTACTCGATCATTCTCTGCTAACAAAATACACACTGTGTGTGTGTAGTGAAGGCCATGTAGATTAATGACATACTCGCTTGTCTAGACTTGCGAGCGCTATAACATTACCCTACGATTCTCTGCATACATGAATGAACAATGTTTATTCGTCATGTTATACTTTGGGCACAATTACACAGTATAGGGATGTATTCATAGTAATGCACAATAGACTTGCTGGGCTTTGTGTTAGTAATGGTTCAGAGCGGTAGACATTTATGCCCATCTTTCGACCCTCGTTCGAAATAAAAGGTAGTGATCAACACATTCAATGTTCATTAAACTGTTGTTCTAAATAATTGAGACGAATCGAATCGACTTAGATGTGTGGTACTTCAATTGAAAATAAGTGCAGATCTCAATCAGGTGTCATCGTGGCCTGGCCTTGGTCTACACTGACTGCAAATGTCCTTCATATGGGACGGTATTTTACGGTTGGATCTTTCCTATAAAGGCAAAAGCAGTGAACGTGAACAGACCTAGAGTAACAGAAAATAGAACAATAACACAGAAATAAACCCAGCGAGATGATTGGCAAATATTGTAAAACACTTGGCGGGTATTTTTGTTTGGCGTTATCGGCGGTATACATGTAACCCAAAATCGCTCATATACAGTTTCGGATTCAGTTAAAGTATGTACAATAAGAAATGAATGTACACACATCCTTAGTATCTGAACGGTAGTCTGCTTTCACATCGAGGAAACCACGTCTTAAAATTGAAGTATTTTCATTTAAAAGTAGCCCCTATCACGGAGATTAGAAAATAATTTTTAAATGGCATTAAATTGAGATTCCGCCAAAATTAAACTACGCCAATATGTCATGCTTTTGAAACCGCCTTATTTTGATGTATTTTACAGTACTTACGTGCACAAAGATGTACACCACGAAACCAGGGCTATATAAGCACAAAACCCTCATTACTGTAGCAACAACATGCAACAAAATGTCAACAACAAAACAGCCTTCTGCTACCATTTTAATCCTTTGTATTCAGATGGATTTTCCCATACAGATAAATATATTAAGCTGGAAATGTATATTATCTATTTTAAGGGTCACAGGTCGGAACTCCCAAATTATGATATGTTTCTGGGCCTGAAGGCTGTTTTGATCTCAGCAAAAAGTGTAGACCCTGATGAAATGCCGAGTATTGCGGCATTTCATCTGGGTCTTCACTTTTTGTCAAAGTTACCGTTTAGGGGTTTCCAGAATACAGAGGATTAAGATGGTACAAAGAACTATATTACATAAAAGACCAAACGCAAACCTTGTGTACAAACAAATAGGAGCAGCGACAAACAATGAACTTACAGCCCTACATTTTGGTGTCAAAGCTAAAGAAAATCAAGACAAAGTTCCTACGTTGTACTGGTTACCTAAACTTCATAAAAAACCCTATAAAGCAAGATTTATTGCAAATTCTAGTTCTTGTACGACAACAGAACTTTCTAAATTGTTAACCTCGTGTCTTACAGCTGTTAAAAACATGTTATCAAATATTGTGAAAAAGTATATGAGAGATCCGGTAAAAACCTATTTTGGTCGATTAAAAATTCAGGTGAAATTTTAGATAAACTTAAAGCTAGAGATTTCAATGCGACCAGTTTGTCTACTTATGATTTTTCTACTCTTTACACTACTTTACCTCATAATTTAATTAAAGATAAACTTATTGATCTTATTGAAAGAACCTTCCAGAGAGAAGGCTCTCCTTACCTTGCATGTAGTGACAGAAATGCATTTTTTACTTCAGAAAAACCTAAAAAATATCATGCATGGTCGTGTCAAAATGTATGTGATGCGCTGACCTTTTTGTTGGACAACATTTTTATTCGATTTGGCACCAAGCTCTATAGACAAGTAGTTGGGATTCCAATGGGCACTAATTGTGCTCCCCTGGTTGCAGATTTATTCCTGTTTTGTTATGAAAGGGACTTTATGATGTCTCTTTCTGATGATAAGCAGGCTGATGTTATTGATGCGTTTAACACTACTTCCAGATATTTGGACGATATTTTAAATATTAATAATGTTTATTTTGAAAATATGGTTAGTCAAATATACCCTTCAGAGCTCCAACTTAATAAAGCCAATGCCTCTGATACCGAAGCCGCATTTTTAGACTTGCATTTGTCAATTTCTAATGGTATTGTTTCTACCAAAATTTATGATAAACGTGACGACTTTGATTTTGAAATTGTCAATTTCCCATTTTTAGATGGTGATGTTCCTCGTTCTACATCCTATGGAGTCTATATCTCTCAACTCATTCGTTTTGCTAGAGCATCTAGCTATGTTACTGACTTCAACACCCGCAATAAATTGTTAACTCAGAAACTTCTTAAACAGGGCTATCGGTATCATAAACTTCGCAAAACATTTTCAAAATTTTATAGACGATACTTTGATTTGATTTCTAAATTCCAAGTTGGACTTAAATCTCTCTTGCGCCAAGGACTTTCGGAACCTGATTTCTATGGTGACTTGGTGTATAAGTTGAAGAAGATTGTTGGCTCTAATAATTTTTCAGCGCAGTTCATTAAAATAATTTCCCATTATAAAAAGATTGGCTTTAACATTAATGTATTGCAACAGACTGCATGCCTGGTAGTCAACCCAATCACAGTTGGCAACTTTGCTTTCCTCTTTAATTGCACGCCGGTGGGTCGGACTTCAGACTCTATGATGGTTCCTACTTAAAGACTTATCTATTGATGAGATGGTAGGGGCCTGATGCTTTGGCTGTTTGTCGGGCCCACCGGGGTTTACCTGTTGGATTTCTTTTGCTCCGGTATTCAGTTTAATTTACTGTTGAGTCCTTATCCTTGCTTTATCTCCTTGTTATATCTTGATTTATATGTTTTAGGAGATGATGCATTGATAAGTTAGGGGTCTTTCATGCAAACCAAATATCTATGTGTCTTGATCCACATCTGAATTAAGGGTGAGGTTGGCGCCGTTAAACCGGTTTAAGCCCTCCAGTAAAATATTTTACTGACCGTTCCAAGGCGGTACTTCTTTTGTGGATCTTTTATGTTTTTGCTCTGTCTTGTGTTTGCTATGTTTTGTGCGCGTCTGTTTATATGTGCTTCGTGGTCACCTGCTGGGAAAGGGCTGACCTCTTGGCTCTCGTTTGTGGTGTCTTCTGTGAGTTTGTCACTTTCCCATTGGTATCCTGGGTCAGGTGTGGTACTTGATTGTATCGATTCCTGATCTTTGCAACCTTACTTACTTTACAACGAATCACCGCCTTAGATAGGATATCAGCCGCAGCGACCAGTGTGTGGATGAAGGAGGGGCAAAATATATGTTACAGGCCAAATTTTTTGCTCTAGATTTTGCTGTTGCATAACACATAAATATACATGCTTCATACCGTGCCCAATGTATCGTCATAGAGAAACAATCAAAACAATGAAAGGAAAAAAACGACTCGTGGCCCACAGACAGCCAGAGCTAAAGAGTCACAACGGCTCCAACCAAAGACGGGCACCAATGTTTATTAAAACATCACAATTATTGTCAAAGAAATGTTTTGAGACTGTATACAAAAAGTTTGATTGTTCTAGAAGGGTGTCCGCACGTGGCGATTGAGTTGATAATTACAGGCCTTAAAAGGGAGTTCATTACAGACGAATGTCTGCATCCACCTCATATGCTCTCTAACCGCTCCAATCCCTTCCCAACGTTTGATTATAATTTCGACTTGGAATCGTGAATATGACATCGTTTTGTCACGTTTGGGTTATTTGTGTGTTCAACACACCATATCATCCAGCGCAAAAATGTCATTTTTGCGAATTTCTCAATAACTTACAGGTAATTTGCCATTACTATGTCGCTTGGCTGAAATGTAACCAAATTTGATCAAGGCCATTAATAAAGTATGTCCATCCTCATATTGTGCTTGTGTAGGTTTGTGTATTTATGTGTGCTCTGTTATTGTTGTAAAGAATTATTTATGTCTTTATCAAACATAAAAATTTAGTCTTTAATCGATTTGTGAGAAAGCTGGTTGCTTTAATGTATTTGTTACACGTGTTCTAGTGTCTATTACTCGCGGCACCATGGTTTGGTCCCTGATCTGCGAGTTTGGCATTTCCTGGTCATATTGACACCTGTTTTCTTTGAAAGGTAACAGCAAAACGGCATAGGGGTTCGCGCTGAAAAATAATTATCATCTGATATGATATACAAATTACGGTGAGTGCCCCAGATAATGAATAATTGAACATGCCGACATAATGAGAATGACATCAATATCTAGGATGGTTTTACATAAACTGTTGGTTTGTAGCTTTTGAGAAAAAATGATTACATTAAGAGTTCGGTCTGATCGTTCACAACTGGTTCCTTATTTATGCTTTTGAGCTCCAAATTAGCACGTGTTGGCTCATTTTGTTGGGCTGATTTGGTCCTCATGAGAAACATCATGTCCTCCCATCACAAAGCATACCACTGAGTTCTACTATCATGGATTGAATTACCCCTTGGCCTCGAGGTTATAAAACTTGAGTTCATTCTCAGACTCAAAATAAAGCGCGGTGATTGGCTGCTTGCGGACACGTAGCCGCAAGCAGCCACACATTGCGCTTTATTTTGAGTCTGAGACTATACTCAAGTTTTATAACCTCGAAGCCTAGGAATTTGTCAAGGTTCTGACAATAAGCAGCACGGAAATGAAATGCCAAAAGCAAGTTACTCAAAGTTTACATCACTGCATAAAGCCATCACTGCGTAAAGCAGCGATATATAAGACTGGGCTAGCCAGCATACATTTTCGGGTAACCATTGGCACGCCAGCGTTTTTCCGGCAGGCGGAGAGCGGTCCTCTTTCATATGCTAATTGGAGAAATTTCTATACTTTCTTCTCCTTTAAAATGCAATTCGAATTTCAGACGTTTGTGCAAAAATAACCAACTCACAGCTGTAGGTGCTACAAACTAGGAAACCATAGTAACCCTACATCGACTGCTGAAAGGTGCGATAATGAGGCTTCCAGATAAAAGTGTGTATTTGAATATAAGTTTTCTTATTTCTCAACCAAAACTACGTTGTGTGTTCCCAAAAGAAGCGTCTGAACGAGACTGTTCATTTGGGCACCTTAAACACGTGTTTAAACTGGTGGATAAGAAACAAATCACAATTTTACGCTCAAAAAAGTTCGCTTAACTATACCATTTGCTAAATTACGATTTCCTTTCACATTACACAGTTTCACGCTGATTTTGTTTTTGCTGATGCTTAACGTCACAGTCAACTGCGTCGATGTATTTTTCTTGGTTGAACTAAGTGCCCTGCTCATGGACGAAACATGATTAAAAAAACTAATACTGTTGTATTGCCGCATAAGAGGGCCTTAGTGGGGGTCTGACGTAATTGCTTACAATAAAATATTTGGCAAATCAATAAAATTCACCTGTTACACAATGTAATTCTGTCTCTTAAATCGCTAAGATTTTAAGCTGTAACCACTACTCTATTTGATCCCCATTATATTTTAGGCAATAAAGTTACATTTTAGACAAAAAAAAATGCCAAACGTTACTTTAGGGGGCTAAGAGTCGCCAATCAATAGAAAGTGTGGCCAAAAATAGATAACCGATATACCCCATTCAGGCCCTCATATATCATGCAATGACAATATAATGTTATTTATTTATTAACGCTGCATAGTCTGTAACTTTTGATCTTTTAATTTTTGAAATAATGTTTCTATTTTTCAAGAACACAGTAAAAAACTAAAATTCAGGTATTCATTTTACCAATTTCGTAAATCTTTACGAATTATCAGTATCAAACAACAGCATTTATGTTAAAACTTACCTGTCTATAATTACTGGAGGACGCAAATAATTACCAACAAGAGAAAAAACGCCTGTTTTTATAAGATAATTCACTTTTCCATGCAGTTTTCAGCTATAGTGAACAGATTTATTGTGAAAACTTAACTTAATTCTGCTTTTACAAATGATTTAAAAAGAAAATATTTTTTTTTGAAAAATGTTCAAAGTTACAGACTATGCAGCTTTAATTTTGTAGATAAAAGTGCCACCCAAATGTGGATCCAAATATTGTCGTTTAATGAAGGTTTTGTAAATCCATTATTGGTTGATACTGATTTTGTATTTCGAATAAACACACTTTAAAATCAAAGCAAATATGAAAAGCTAGTAAAACATCGTGTTTAACAAAATGGAGCAAGAATTTTTTGTGAATACTTAATTAACCCCTTGTTACCTTGGAACTAGTTAACGCTTACTTTGGTAAACAGTGAAGACCTATAAGGACGCGACATGTCATCATGGTCTGTAAATATAAAGAGGATGTTCAGAGATTGGAATGTCTAACCTGGCCCCTTAATATGTGCAATTAGACATCAAAGATTCATTTTATCAACCCAGTTGACATAGTTTATTTAAGAAATGAATTCGATTTTTGGAATTTTCATTGAATTATGAATACTTCGGGTCTCTTGCAAAGTAAGTGAAGCCCAAAGGGCTTCATGTTAACTTGCAAAGTAAGGGGTTAACATGCAAAGTAAGTGAAGCCCAAATGGCTTCACGTTAACTTCGCTAGAGACCCGAAGTATTCAAGATTCCATGGACATTCCAAAAATTGCATTTATTGCTTATATTAACATTTTATTATAAATATCTAAAATAATGAAATTGTTCATAATTTATGAAACAAAACGGTATTGTATTAAATATGTAATTGTATTTACGGTTTTGTTGGAATGTAAAACGGAAAAGCGGAACAGCCAGTGTGAACACGTACGGCCAATGGAGCAAACAAGAGGCTTGTTTTGCACGTACGACTCGGTGTGGCTCGCTGTCAATCACAACACCGGTTTCACTTCTGGCGAATGAATTCAATGATTGAAGCGTATTGCACGGACAAGTGATCTTGGCTGTCAATCAATTGTATGTCATTCATGAGGCTATGAACGATTTCAAAAAATCTAAGATTAATTAAAGTCTTGCTTTAAAAATGTAATAAAGATATTTAAGCTAAAAATGACATTTGTTTAATTCATATATACACTGCTACGAACAGGATAAATCATTTCAGTGCAAAAAGGAAGTCAAACGGAGTGCTCTATATAGTAAACGTCCTGTACATAGGACTGTAGGTAGGGAAGTACTATATAGTTTACTGGCTAAACGTTGCCTTGTATTCGCTTAAATGTTGAAACACATGAATTGTTTTGGTCGCATAGCGGATTCCTGACTCATTCAATGTATCATCACATGCATGTAATACATACCAAACAAAACATATTAATTGTGATGAAATAATGAAGAAAATTGATAACTACACAGAGATAGCATAAGCTAAAGAAAACCATCATACTCAACCAAAGACCAGTGATAGGCACCAACCCATCGATGACTGCTTATGATCGTCTCTGAGTCTGGAAACACAATCATACAAATGTCTAGTGTATACAGGACCTCTGACAGTTGTAATGGGAATCACAGTTATAATTTAACATCAAAAAATAAGTTGGTTAAATGCGTCCAGCTTCACATTTAAGCTCGATGTTAGTCTCTATTTTTCGATAATGTTTTTAATTTCCTATGTCAATGAATGTACGGCTTTATTTGAGGGCTAAAATGGTCATTTTGTTTTAAATATATAGGAAAATAGGAATATATTCATTAACACTACCCCCTTAAAATCCGCCCCACCCCGAGTCCCAACTAATCCTTTTGCAGGTAAATGCATCCTCATAATTTACATAATATATGGGACTCGGAGGGAGGGGAGTGTGGAATTATACCACAGCCGAAAACGTGAAGCCTGGGCGAGTCCCTTAATTAGTATATATTTTGATTTGTGTGTGTTCTATTGATAATCTGTTTTCCAATATAATGCTAAAATAAGTACAAGTAGGTTTCCTTTTCATAGCCCTTTAGTCATGAAGTATTACAAATTTCTCGCGTATTTTCCTTTAGATTATGAAAATTGTCCTTTTACTAAATTATCTTGATAGATTATTTTTACATATACTGTATCTATCCAATACACATAAGCTCCATGGCCCCTAAATAGTTGTACTTTACGCATGGATGAATGGCTACATTGCTGCATAATATTGCACTATGTAAATATATTGTCATCAAGGTAGAATAGACTACAATTGCACTTCAAAATATATTTTATAAATCAGTTTATAAAAACAAAAACAACAAAAATTTTCATTGAAATGCTCATGATTTTTTACTTAAAAAAAACTGTGATTTTGATAGGGAATTGATGTTCTAATACCCTTTCACGTAAAAATAATTGATCACTAAATGTTTTGGCAAAGTCAAATTTTGCACCCCTACCCCTTTGATATCGTCTTTTGTTTTGTCATAGGGAGTTGTCGGTCTAATTATAAACTCGATTGGTTACTAATACATCAAACGTCTTATTCAAAAGGATACCAGTGATATCGTGTGCATATGGAAGGTTTGGGAAACATCTGAAAAATAGGCGCATACCCTATCAAAGTGTCAGATGTCTTTTGGGCTTTCTCTAGCCTTCTAACAATACATCAAATATTAAAATTGGTTTTGGTCATATACACTTGTTTTTGTTCGTTTTTAATCAATTTCTTTCTGTTGTTTCTTTTGTATGGGTTAGGCAGAGAGTGCTTTCAATTATTGTGGTGGAGCCAATATGGAGATTATTGGCATTAGTGGTAGACGTGTCTCGATATTTCCATTCATACTTTTATTAGAGTTTTTTTTAAATATTGCATTTTGTATTGTATTCATGAATGATGTGTAACATTTGCATATCTATGCAAGAAATTAATCGTATACATGTAAACTTCGGTTGGGTCCAACGAATAGCATTTAAGAGTCGCACTAATTGTGATAATGATAAGTGAAAAAAGACCTTATTCTCAATGTTAAGTGATTGTGTGCGCTTAGAAAATAACGATACAGCAATATAGTCATAGCATACTATTTTTGACAATTGCTTATATTTTACTACTCACTATCTAAGGCATTGACTTTCTTCACTAGTTTGTTGTTGTTTTTTTGTTTGTTTCGTTTTGGATTTTAGGGGGGTGTTTGTGGGACTATGCGAAAAAAAAACATACGATAAAATGCACGACATATGCCTCGCGTTTAATCTTATGTTTTCTTTTTGTTAAACTCGTTCCATAAATTTAATGACATGTGATCACTCATGTAAGATCCTCTTTGTATTGGAATATAAAAAGGCATTGTGGAAACAATTCTTAATAAATGTGATCACTCATGTAAGATCCTCTTTGTATTGGAATATAAAAAGGCATTGTGGAAACAATTCTTAATAAGCGCTTGCACGAAACATAGGTGCATATGTTTGATCCACAGAGAAGGTCCGAGAAGGGCTGATGAGTGAAAAGATCAAAATCGCCACTGTATTGCCAAAACAACATTTAAGTTCGAAAAATATGCTGTGTGCAATTTCCTTCAATTCTACTGGACCAGTTGTTCAAGTGCTTTGCAATCTGAGGGCCTGGAGTGGGGTCTGAAATTTGCTAATCATTTAACGTTTGACCCCTTAATTCGCTTAGGTGTTTACGATCAAATATTTTCCCAATCGATAAAGTTCACCTGTTAATCAGTAAAACCTATAATCACCATTTTTCACTCAATCATTAAACTTTTGAATGTGTTTTACCGGTAATCAGAACATTTTTGGATCCTCATTATATTTAGGCAGACAATCGTTAAATTTTAGAACTGGTGAGATGCGGACCCTGTTACGATGTCGCTTTTAGGCGTCTGGCCTGGTTTTGCCCTGATTGCAGTATGTTCTTGCTAAATCGCAATTTTGGCGGAACTCTAAATTCTAATGACTTAATTGAAATACTCATACTTGTCTATCAAATACGTGTATGTATAATTTGTGACGGAAGAAAAATACCATTTTGAGCAGACAGCGTGTTACAGAACTTGAAGATCACTTGCATTGGTTCTTTCTACTGAAACCTTTCAAAACTAAGGTCTGCTGGCTGGAAACATCACTTGCCAAATCTCAGATGTGTTTGTTTCACTGACCCTTACGGTGCGGTGGGTATCTGAATAGCTTTTTTCAGTTTATCTTTTATGGTATAGTGTTGTTGTTTGTTTGTTTGTTTGTTTATTTGTTTGTTTGTTTGTTTGTTGTTGTTTTCTGTAGTCAAAACAAGCTTTGGTGGTCATGTTTTGTTCACTGGTCAAAAATGCATGAAGCTGGATGGAAATTAATAAAAACATATTACATTTTAATTTGAATTCTGAGAAGCAGAACTTTGAAGCACTTCTATATTGCCATATATGCAAACCTAGCCATTTCTCTGGAAGTCTTACATTTCGCATTCCAAAGCTAGTAGTTCCTGCACTAACATCCACTTAAAAGTCGCTTGTTTTTTGATAGTACAAAAACATTTATTCACTTACAAGAAACCATAATTTACGTATTTGATTTTTTAATAAAACATAAGGCCAAAATTATTTCTTATCGTCACTAAGCGGTTTGAACACTATGCTGTGTCATTAATATTATAATTAATAAATATATAAGTTAAAGACACACTGGAACACTTTAAGTTTTTTAATTGGTCAGAATTAAAAAAAACTTAAAGTGTTCCAGTGTGTCTATTTTTAATTTTTAATTATTTTTTACCCGCATTATGGACTGAATTGTTTGCTTCTTCGGAATAAAATATATACCTCTGGAAGAAGTTAAAAATTGCCGTTTCAGTCAAAATAATTTCAAAGTAATACTACAGAATGTGACTTTCGGTTATGTCCGAAATAATATAGGCCAAGGTTAAATTTGCTATCTCAAAATATAACTAATTCACTTTAAAATGGCGTATTCCCATTGTGCATAATGTACAGAGGTATATTGTTAAGTTATGTAATAGGGTTTTTAGCTTAGATTACCCATTTGACCATGCAAATTACGATTACTCCAGAATATGAAGATGAAAAAAGGCACTTTCACTCAAACAGGCTTCTTTTGCTTATGTTAAAATATATATAGCTTATAGTTTTCAACTTTGATGATCGATTAGTGGTATTTATCACATGACATTGCGTCTGGGAGTAAACTAACACCATGCAATAAAATCGATAAACCACTAGTGGTTTACAGATTTCGTACCGTTGCGTAATGACGTCCATTATACGTTGCGTAATATTCGTTGTCTGCCCAAAAGTGCGATTTTTAAATTAATTTTGATGTCGTGTGATAAATAGAAATTAACATTCGTGCTCCTGTATAATTTATTTTAATAAATCGTTGCGAAAAAGACTCGACAAGCCTCATATGTTACCTCTTTTCCCCAACTCGTTTAATAAATGTAATAAAACATGAGCACTCATGTAAGATCCTCCATTTAATGTTGATTTGATTATTTGGTATTACTGAATGACTGAAATATGTAAAATTTCTCATTTCAAATGACGGAAATATTGCCTTAAGAAAATATCTTCACTTTGCTACAATATAGAACCTTTTACAGTTACATAACAAATGCATTTGTTTACTTTTATAAATTAAAACGTTTGAAAATTTTGATTCTATACAACTGCTCAACGAGGATTTATCGAGCGACTAAACTGAGAATGCGTAACAATATAGTTTATTTGTTATTATTAAACTATTATTTTTTAGTCAAAACACGTTATTTCACCTTTCATTGATATTCCCATATTTAACGTCTAATATCTGGTAATGCGCAAAGTGTAAATGCATGCTGTTGCAATAAGCAAGTTATGGTATGGCTTTGTGTCTGTATGGGCGATACATGTATTCCACTCGCTAAATCTTCCCGTATACACATACAAACCATACTATAACTAACAAATGTACGCGCCTTTAAAAGCTGTTTGCTCATTTGTTTATTTCATTTAATTGTGTTACAAACTAGAAAACAAACGGGAATATATGGGTCATTTGAAGGAGAAATAATTTTGACGATTTAAGGTTAATTTCAGTCTGGTCACCAGGTCAATCGCTGTTTGCTACAAGATACCCTCCAGGTCTGTCAGTCAATCAACAAGTAGAAACTCCACTAAACAGGAAGTGACAAGAGAAACCTCACCGTCGGTAAGTGTTGCTTGATTTAAATTAATAACAGATTGTATTTTACATGTGTAAAATTGTAGCATCTTCGACTGATATCAGCCGTAGATTTTAGTATTGCCTCTATGATACCATACCAATATACGTTTCTGACCACGCCCAGAATGTCACTCAAAAGGCACTTGATAGGGTATAACTGACCAATGTAACGATGACTTAGCACGTGATATAGTCACAGAAATAAAATCGAGGTTTACCTTACAGTTAGCAGATTTAACTTTGCATGCCAGGTATTTTATCATGCGTTGTGTCATTTTTTGAGTTTTTTTAAATCATCTTTTTCGAAAATTTGAGTATTTCAGGAATATCACCAGAGTGTCAAACAGTTGGTCAACATTTTGTCAGGCCTGATCTGGGTCCGAACTATTTGCACAGATTATCAGCAGACGACAGTAGTGAAGTAGGTGAATTGGCATTCGCTACTATTACAATTTTATAGTATGTTAACATGCCAGGCCAGATTTCACCTAGTTTAACGAGATAGCTTAAGAATATAAAATATTAAATGTAGTCATATTATGTATATATGAATACAAAACATCTTTATAAGTCAGAGAAAGCGTATTTACAATTTCACTGCTAGTTGCCACTTTTATCGTCTGCTGATAGTCTATGTTTGGACCCAGACCAGGAAAGTCAGTCTTAATCTTCATTCGCTTTGTTTGACGCTCTGGTGTTACTTTTGAAAGAACCGTTTTGAAAAAATGATCTTTAAAAAATATCTTTCTAAAAAGCATGCAATATTATCGAGCATGCCAAGAGTTAAAACCAAAGTGCTCTTCCGGGTAAAAATGATGGTCCTAAACAGATAGTGTGAGTGTCCAGTTATAAGGCCCCTCGCTTTTCGGAAGTGCATTAATTTACCATTTCATTAGGGTCTTCACTTTTTGCCAAAGTACCGGTATATAGAATGAAAACGTTCACCAAATACAGAATGTATATGCCCGTGTATATGTTGATGTGTATAATCTTATTATTACTTACATATTATCCTTATTATTGTTATAATAATAAAGTGTTAATCATCAGCAGGAAAAGAGCACCTGGAATCGCTCCATAGTCTATGGTTTTACAGTGGACAACCTTCTTCTGTCAGAACAATTACGCTGACTAAGACGGCACTTGAGACATACGCTTCTTAACCGAAATAAGTTTTGAATCATAATGTTGACACCATATGTTTATAAGCCAGTAGTAACGTGATGCAGTTATACGGGTAAACAAAACCAGCAATAGTTGGGTATTCAGTCTTCCTTAGTATCAGGGCGGACCACTATACAATGTAACATGTATAAAACGGCAACTCAAAAATAGGCAAAACAAAATCCTTCATGACAAATGGTAGCTTAATGAAGGTTAAAAGTATTGCAGAATGCTCGGATAATACTTTTGACCTGCATTTAGTGATAATTGGTCTTGAAAACCAGTTTTTGGTCTTTTTAGAGTGGCCGTTTTACACAGTGTTTACAATGGTGAAACAGTGTAATAGTTAGGAATCCTCCAAGCGAGCTTAACATTTTTGTGCTTCAACAACAGTAGAATCTAGGGCGAAGATTTGGTACCAGTAATATGCATTTAAGCCCACCAGTGCCTTTGGCTGCTTCTGTTCTAAGGTGGTAGTTCCGTTTTTGTTGATTCGTTGTTGATTGTTACTCCCATTGTGGGATTCTGTCATTATTCTATGTTTAGTTGTGCGTTACTTTTTTGCAATCATCTCGATGGGGAAGAGAGAGCTAATTGCTTCGATAAGGGTCTAGATGGGATATAATGATTAGTGAATAATGGCTTTTTTATAATGAATAGTGAATAATGAGCCAAATAATAATGAATAGCGAATAAGGAGTGCCTATAAAAATGAATAATCCTATAGTTTAATGAATAGAAGAAAAAATAATGAATAGTGAATAATCAGATTTTAATGAATAATGGGTCTTATTTTAATGAATAACCCAAAACTTTAATGAGATGAATAATAGGCTAAATTTTTAATGAAAAGTGAATACCAAACCCCCCATCTAGACCCTCTTTGATTTGTTTGTCTTCCTGGTGTCTCGTGATTATTGTGTGGCTCTTCCTTACGAAGCCATGGGTTTGTCTGCAGTTTGTGATTGTGGTATTTCCCTATCATACTCACTTACTATTTTACTGTATTTCTTAATGCACGTGTATATATTGCTCAGCGCTTATAAATCTATGTTATGCATTGTTTTTCTGCCGTCAAATAATGTTTACCTGTATATCATCATATGCACAATAGCCTTTTTGGACTTTGTAACAAACCATCATAATCATACATACATGTACTTTACATTTATAATCTATTGATAAATCTTATCGATTTCAACCAAATAGAAGTATCTTATTGTATATACGCATCTATATCTAAAATCAGCCGTCTATATTCACGCCCTACCTATTTTGTTTGGTAAGCTATCAGATAGTATCAAGTACTAGGTTGCATTTCTGCACATCTTAATAACAAACAAGTCTTATGCAGCAATAGAACATTTATAATCGAGACAGCAAATGCGATGTATGTTCTTGATTGGTGCATAGGTGCCTGGGCTAGATGATATACCCAAATATGTGATACCTTTATCGCATGTGCTGGTTGTCTTTGCAATGAGAACACGATTGACAGAAACATTCCTATAGGCAATCATTACGTAGGCCACCATGTTCTACGAAACTACTTGTCGTATTTTAAAACTGTTGAAAGCAATTTTAGCGTCATTAACCTTGAAAGGGCCAATCGCAACAAAAGTCGTCTGCTTTAGAGCCTCTTTGGCAAACAGTGTAGACCAAGATCAGACTGCTCACATAGGAATGGTCTGATATGGGTCCACACACGTGTAATTGACTGCGCAAATCCTGTATATGCTACTGAAAAAAGATCTGCTACAGCAATAGTTATTGCGAAATAACTCAATGTTTGAGTTTTACGACAATGACAAACAGTGGATTATCACTCAGTAACTTACACAAGAGTTAAACTATTTCGAATGTAATATACAACAAGAAATGATCAAAAATCAACAAAGCGTCAAAAGTTATAGCACAACCTATATTTTTCCCGAAATAATTTTCAAAAGACCGTGAAGTAATTTTATTACTTATGAAAAATCTTTATCTGTTATGAAACTCTGTATAAGTATTTAAATGAAAATTTAGAAATACACGTGGTATTGGATTGTGTTACAAAATCACGAGTTATTGCGACTTATCAAAATTTCTCGCTATTGCCAAGTAGTCCCCCAACACATTGAAACAAATGTTGTGCCTTTTTCTTATAAGGTTCTCAACCTGTATTCATGTGCACAAAGTTGCAATAAAAATAAGTTGACCTCATGATTACATATTTGAGCAAAATAGAGTGATTGTTACACTATTGTGTCCCTTTATGACGATCGAATCATTATTTTTGGTTAAATTTCATAACAGTGCTTTGAAAAAATAAGCTACGAAATTAACGCTGTGTATATATGTAGTTCTTACTTTATCATAATTCAGCACTGTCAGAAAAAAAAAATTTGGGGAATTTCCAACCAGGCATGACTCAAACTAGCCTGCTCGGCTGCAGAGCTTAGGTAGACTCTGAAAGATTAGTATCTAAATCAGCGAACAACAAAAGTGCTTGCCAGACAGCATGAATGTGAAGACTGATAGGCGCCTTTGTTGTTCTTGTACGATTTAAAAAAAAGTAAGAAAGAAAGCAAAGATTAGGAATCCATACAATCAAATACCACACCTGATCCAGTACACCATATTGGAAAGAGACAAAATACAAGAAACGTCACATACAAGAGGGCCAAGAGTCAGCCTTTTCCCAACAGGTGACCACAAGGCTGCAAGGAACATACAAGACAGTATGACACGACACACAAATAACAAAAATCTTATTTTCTCTTCAATTGCACAGGTAAGAGGCACAAGAGGTTTACTTCAGTGAATACCTATATTTCCTCCAGTTTGCTGTGCTCATACGTCCTTCTCACTCATAATGTTGTTTAATGGATGTGTTAGGTGTGCTCACTATGCTGTTCAAAAAGAAAGATATACTTTTTCATGTATTTTTCACAAACTGTGCATTTCAGCGACCTTAAATTCTAGCCTTTCCTGTAGAGACAGTATTTAGCTTTTAAACCATTCACATGCAGTTTTATCACTTTGTATTGCTGGATTGGTATGATACTAACACTAGAATTTCGGGAATCGGATGTGTCGCCTGGCAAAACAGAAGTCAAACAAGGCAAATTTGTCGAATTTATATCCCCAGCGAAGGGTTATTTTAGGGAAACTTATAGGTCACAAAACATAAATCCCATTTCTCCAACTCCTAAGTTCACCTTGGGTATCATTCAGATCAAAGTTAAACGCCTATCAACTAGTTTTCAGTGCTTAGTTAAGTGAAAAATAAACTTATCTGTACATTTTCAATATCTGACTTCAACCTGACAGGGGTGTGTGTAGGGTCAAACTGTTTGCTTTTATGTAAGTCAATACTTCTTTCCCCTTAATTTGTTATGCAACATGACCACAGGCAGATCTTTTTTACCTTTTAATCCAACACACAGGATGAGGGTTAGTGTAAGGACAGAATATGTGCGTCAATAGTATTCTATGCTCCATTCCCTTTAATTTGATATGCAACATGACTCCTTTCAGAAGAAATGTTTTGGCCTTTGACCCCACCCCAGGGGTCGAGGGTGTGTGTTAAAGACAGAATAGCTGATTTCATAGGCCTTCCGTACTTTTCCGGATTTCCATTGGGACTCAAGTCACATGTACTTATGTCACATGACTGTCTCAGCCAATTGAAATTTGTTCCATTACCACGAAACCCAGCAGCCATGTGCTCGAGGCCAGCATCAAAGCAACAAAAGAAATTCTGTTTTGTAAGCAAACAGGCTGTATATATTGCATACGAGGTGACGATTAGTTGTAAGGGGCCACTTAAAGCCGCTTTGTATGTTGATTGTTTACTCGAAAACCAATTTTATGTTTTTCAAACAGCACCTGTTGTTGTTTACAGGCTGATGACGTCAGTATTTAGTACGTCATAGCACCGGTGTTACTGACAGAGTCAGTGTTTATGTAAACATTTCACAATTTGAAGAATGACTCAAAATGTCGTCAAAAACATCATTGGTAATGTGGCATCGAGCTATCAAGTCAATCTAGCGATAGAAATTCCTAATATAACCGAAAACTGCATAAATTCGCACGTTTTCACTTGTGGACATTGGATATCTGCAATGCTTATTTAAATATACGTCACGTTGTTAGGAAATTTTTTGATTGGCTAGATATGTTTTCTAATCGGGAGAGCTCGAAGCTAATCGGAACATGTCGGGAAAACTCGGTATGAAATTAGCTATATGCGCTTGCAAGGTGCTCTATGTTCCATTCCCTTCTAATTTAATGCAACAAATTTAATTTGATGTGCAACATGACCATCTTCTGAAAAAGTTGAATTTTGACCTTTTGACCCACCCCCAGGGTTGGGGGGCGGAGGACAAAATGTCTGTTACCATGTTGCTGCATTCGTGATTCCATTTGATTTGAAATGCAACATAACCATGATCTGAAAAAGTTGAATTTTGACCCAGGGTTGGGGGTGTTTGCTGCATGCGCCATTCCCTTTGATTTGATATGCAACGTGACTATACTCTGAAAAAGTTGAATTTCGGCTTCTGCCCCACCCCCTTAGTCCACCCAGGGGGTCGAACCCAGGCCTTCGATCTAAAATCACGTTCGATATGTTTCATATTTATTTTACCTGTCTGCATGCGAAATTTCAGTTTAACTATTGACAACTGACTGAGTTATTGCGAAACTTCAATATTTTACCTTTGACCTCACCTAAGGGGTCAGGGGGTGGGGATAAATTTTAATCACTGTCATGCTTATCAACAAGCTTTGGGTAATCATGGTCTAAAGTGAGAAGTTGTTAGATATAACAGTTTTGGAGAAATGTGAATTTTATTCCACACAAAAAAAAACAATATAGCTTTTGCATTAGCTTAAATCTTAGAATTAAAAAAGGGCCATAACTCAGTCAAAAGTTTGTGAATGGCCTTCAAATTCGAACATGACCTGTATTTTATGATGCTTTACCCTTCTATAAAATTTAAATGAAAATGTTGCATCTCTTCAAAAGTTATTTATCAGAAACCACAATTTAGCCAAAATCTAAGTAAAAAATGGTCATAACTCAGTCAAAAGATTGTGAATGGCCTCCAAATTTGAACATGACCTTTATTTTATGATGCTTTACCCTTCTATTAAATTTAAACGAAAATGTTGCATCCCTTCAAAAGTTATTTATCAGAAACCACAATTCCCGAACTTGACCTGTATTTAATGATGCTTTACCTTTCTGTAAAGTTTGAATGAAATTGGTGCATCCTTTCAAAAGTTATCGATCAGAAATCAATTGTCACAACAGGACGACAACGACGGAGACATGGTCCCTATGTGTCGACCATGCTTTGCACGTAACACAAAAAATGCAGCATTAACATTCCATTATTTTGTGAAATATGCACTTAAATGACCTTTAACCTTGCATGTACATGCTCAGTTCTTGTCTAGTTTACATCCGGGATAGTATCAGTCAATTTAATGGATATTATATGGCCAGGAGATGACATAGAAATGAGTGCTTGTTTATTTTCCTGTTATTTTGCACCCAGTTGACCTTTAACCTAATTTCGAGACCAGACTTGACATCCACCCTATCGGTTTTACTACACATATAGAAAGATAATTAGCATGGATGCAAGCTTCTATCCCATTTTACTAGCAAAATGCTTTTTTTTATGAAATGGACAGTCAACTATTAATCGATAGACAATTGACTTTTGATATTTTATAGGAATAATGCAGATTTTAAGATACGAATTTCTATACAGTTCAGGATTGGATAAATTTTGAACGTTCACCCATGTGATATTTCATATTCTGAAGAATAACTGTCTCATTTTGTACCAACATGAAATCAGAGCCATTGTAGCACTGATCGCATTGGCGGTTTTTAAAGTATTATTTTGTCACAAGATTCCAAGCTGTTTGGGCTATTATGAGGGTCTGGATGGGGTATAATGATTAGTGAATAATGACCCTTTTTTATAATGAATAGTGAATAATGAGCCAAAAAATAATGAATAGTGAATAATGAGGGCCTAAAAACAAATGAATAATCCTATTTTTTAATGAATTGAAGAAAAAATTAATGAATAGTGAATAATCAGATTTCTTTGCCACCTTTCTTACTTTTAATGAATAATTGGTCTTATTAAAATGAATAACCCAAAATTTTAATGAGAAGAATAATTGGCTAAATTTTTAATGAATAGTGAATACCAGACCCCCCCCCCCATCCAGACCCTCTATTATGTATAGGGTCACCGAGGGAATAAAGGGTAAATTAAAGTTTCGTTGAAATTAGCCCATTTGTCATTCCTAGCAAATTGTTGACGATGGATGTCGACTGGTCGATTAGTGATAAAAATAGTTTTAGCTAAGTGAGTACTAAATAGATACACGATGAAACGTTATAAATACCCACTCCATGCGACACACCTCATCCTATAAATAGCCTGTTTAATGGGCTGGTCATTTAAATACGTTTTTTTACATATATCAAATATTATTGTTTGCCCTGGAAAATTACCACTTTAAGGGAAACGTTCAATTGAAGAAATAAAAACATATTTTACTCACGATATTTGAACAGCCAATGAGAAATAGTTTAAAAGAGGAAGAAGCTGTCAATTATGTTCCTGTATTGTAGATAGTGTCATATGGATAAAGATGGTAGATAAAACGTAAAATATATACAATGTGAATATAGGCAAACATTGCAGAACCAGATTAGACGCCGAAGAACCGTCTGATCAGGTTCTCCAATGTTTGCTTACAGAGTGCTCTTTAAAGTAAGAAAGACGGCAACGATCAGGATTCAATACAATCAAATACCACACCTGACCCAGGACACCATATTGGAAAGTGACAAAAACAAAAGAAAACATCACACACAAAAGAACCTATGGGTCAGCCCTTTCCCAGCAGGTGACCACAAGGCTGCAAGGACCAGACAGGACAGCATGACAGACATGGAACACAAATAACAAAAAAGATCCACAAAAGAAGTACCGCCCTAAAATTTGAATAAAACAGACTGGAAAAAAGAAGAAATGTACAAATAGAGGGAATACTAAATACAATACAACTAGTTCAACTCAACACGTGTACCAACTTTCTAGAGAACTCGTGGGCGGAAATATACTATCAGACAATAATTTCGAAAGAAAATATAATAGGCATGTAAAAGGAATGATATGCAGTTGGGCATGGAGTCTGATCGCATCTTAAACAATACAACTCGTCATATTAAACAATTGCCATATTTCGAAATCACATGTTAACTCATATAAGCCTAGAGTCCCTTTTATGGATGGGACTTCAGCAAACAGAGTAGAACTTGGTCGCACGTTGCAGAATGCGGCATCGGTCAGGTTTTGCATTGATGGTTTTGAAATTTTGAATGAAATTGTATAATTCTACCCTAAATTATTTGAATTATATAAATGGATTAGTCCAATCGATAAGGGTGGGGAATTTCATTTATAATTAAACTGTTACACAGAAATAACTGAAATAAATATTGGAAAGTAAGAAAAATTCACAAGTAAACTGAATGGTAAGCAGGAAAAAGCTGGGCCACTATCAGTCCGGCCCACCAGCAAAATGCCATTTAGATGGTGTTTCGCTGGCGGGCCAATGGTGGCCCACTTTTATATTCTTACTTGGTATGAATTCGTATGGCCAAAATATTTGGAAAAAAAATCTTAGGTTAAGAAGTTCCAAAGAAATCTTTTGATTATAAAATATTTGATGGAAAGAAAAATGGACAAGAAAAAGGAATGATAAGCAGCAGGAGGATGCTGATTTTCTCTTACATTATACAAGTAGTCATACACAATGCTTGTTCATGTACCAAGTTTGAAGGTTCTGATTAAAGTTAATGCCATCTTACACAATACGTCTTGTCATACCCAACGTTTGTACAAAATTCCAAGATCCTTGCTAAAGTTGTTCCTAAGATTTTGATATTTTGGCAAAGTTCATTATTCTGGGCTTAGCAAATTCCAAAGAAATGTTGATAGAAAAATGGCAGAAAGAAACATGGAGGACAAATAAAGAAAATTGTGAACAGAAGTGACTGACTCTCTCTCTCTCTCTCTGACAAAAAGCAAATTTTCATACCCAATGTTTGTACATACATGTATTTTCAAAATCCCCTACGAAATATCTTTTGACAAATTTCAAACTTCTATGCTAAGCAGGTCCACAGAAATATTAATAGTAAATGGTTAGAAAGAAACAAGGAAATGTATTTGTATTTCCATTGTAGATGCCTTAGAAGAAACCTAACATATACTGAACACTCACCTGATCTGGCACGCGCCAATAGATAGGAGGGCTGGTCAACCAATGGCTGTATTTGCTTGCCCGCGGTTGTGTGACGTCATTCGCATATCGTCATGTTTTTGTGAACAAGAAGTCTCTGGCTGACTGTCCCAATACCCCCGTTAATAATGAAATAAATCATTTTAAAATAGTTGCAAGCGAGTTTTGTGTTTGGTCCTTGTTTCGTTTTGCAGTGCCCTTTATACATGTAGTTTTACAATCATATTGCTGATAAAGACATGTAGTTGGCTGCTTTACTTTAATTGTCTGTCTGATTTCTTGTTACTGTTGGTGTTTTGTGGTGCTTCCTCACGGTGGCGTGTGTTGGTCTGCAGTCCGTAATTGTGGTATTCCCTAATCGTACTTATTCTTTGGGTGTAAGCATGTACTGCATATTGATATATATTAAAAAATTGATTGAAATTCAGATTTTTAGCTTGCATTGTATGGTAAAAACCATTAGCTTTTTATTGTTTTCGATTCACAGACATTTAATAGACATTAAAAACGTATTTTTCTCCAAGATGCCTCACAGACCTTACAAACATAATTTTTACCATCATCAGCTAAAGCAGTGCCTGAGAAATCGAGGTTTTGATAGAGAACACTTATACACAAACACACATTTTTTAAGAAAAACATTAAATATACTCAAAAAATACATTTTTTTTATATTGACTAACCTTTTTATATTAATATCTGACTCCTAAATGTGAACCTTAGCAAACAATAAAGACCCAGATGAAATGCGGCATAATGCGGTATTTCATCAGGGTCTACACTGAATGCTAAGACAAGACGATCTTCAGAGAAAAAATACAACTTTATTTTGAAATTATAACCTTTGACCCCTCAAAATATACAATGGACCATCCCAAAATTATTGTATCAAACCAGAAGGAAGAATCAATTTTGCATCTAAGGGTTTTATGTTTCTATTTTGAATATGCCAATCGCCCAGCTGTGAAACACTCAACGGCAATACCTTTGTTAGATAACATTGTACTTATGGCCCTTGTTTCAAATTAAATATTTTCAAAAGAGTATTGTATTGGGCATGTTGAGTGAAACTCTGACTTTTATGAATGCCTTCTGTTTTGTTTTATGTTGGATTTTTTTACTGTAAGAAAATCCACAGCATTATTTGACCTTAACACCAAACACAATAGATGAAATCTTTACTTGAATTTCTTGGTTTAAACATATTTATTTTTCAAATAGATGCATACAAATACAAAAAATTACAACAATACAAATAGCATTTGACTGAAAGCTTTCAGAACGAATTTCTTATTGGTCAAATCTCCATTACAATACAAAATCGTCAGTGAAATTAGTTTTGTAGTGTTCTAGCTAGTTTTCAAATGAAAACAAAATGAAAATTGCTGCTGGACTCAAATTTTTTTTTCAGACGTAATCTTAAATGTGGACAAATCTTAATTAAACATAAATTTGAAAGGTTATTAAAGCATACGTTCATAGTTTTATCTTTTATCTTCAACAAAATTAAAAACTTCATTATGTAAAGATTTAAATTATGTAGGTCATTTCTTCATCAGATAAGGTATATAGCAGTATGTATTACTTTTATCCAAACATCCGGTGGCAAGCTTCTTACAGTGATTGGTATTAAACAGCAAGATTTTAAGCCTCTGTTTCTATCAGTTACTCCATTGTGTAATTACATAACATATGGAGATTTGTGCGGTTCCTAATACAAATACTAAGTTGATTTTGATTGAATATTTATTTCAAATTAAAGCCAATGCAAAAGAAGAATGTAACGGACATCACAAGAAACCTATTTTAAATTTCCAAAACGTTTCATTTGATTTTGTTTTTTATTGTACCCAAAATGAAGAAAGTTGTTACAAAATAAATCGCCTGCTGTAGTTATAATTAGCGTTTTAAAGGTTAAATTCAGAAATAATTACAAAAGATCACAAATACCCTTACTTTAATATTGCACTAAACATTGTGAATTTTAACCATTATCAAAGATTTATGATACTGCTCTTTGTGTATGCAGCCAGGTAGTAGTGACGTCATTACACACGCTTGAAGCTCATTTGTCTGAATAAAATGGATCTATGCCAGGGGCAAGTGAAAGTAATCAATTACAGACTTATTGAATAGGTATTACAAACATTTAAAGAAGAATTATTCCTTTCATACTGTCAATCTTATTCAAAAAAATGTGAAAATTCATTTTAATAATATGCCCAATAGAAATCCAATGCAGACAACAGATGCAAAATTAAAACATCACACATACCATTCTCCTGCTATGACAAGCATATTTATGCATTGCAATGAGTATGATTAACCCATTTAACATTTAAACGAATCCATTTTGAATTTAAGGATTGATGGGTAGCAAGTTTTCTTGTTTTTGTGGGGGATATTATATTTCATTTTCAAATTTCTTAAACAAAGTTTGTATCCTTGTGTAAAAAAATCATAAGGGGGAGACACAATCCACGTGTGTATTAAGGCAACCTATATCCACTAAACGACGCAATTAAGCAAAATTAATATTGGATATTATACTAGTATATTTGTATATTTGTATTATAATTATTTCAAAAAAGAAAACGGTTTAATCTGAAAAGAGACATTGGTTAACTCGTATTTACTTAAAACGCTGCTGTGGAAAAACGTGAAGTCATTAAGAAAAATAGTTAGTAATGACAATATTTTGGGGGCAAAACCAATCTTCCCTGAGGCCCTCTAAACGCAAGCATATATTATATTTTATACAAAATAACAAACATGACAATAAAGCATATGCAAACTGATGGAAAATGAAAAGCTTGAACGAAACTCAAGTTTCGATTATGCATACATGTGCAAAAACATTTAAGTTCTGTAAACCATCAAAGATATTTCAATATTTTTGACAAAATTCAACATTTCTTGCTTTTGTCGTTTTCTTCCCTTTTTATTATTATTCTTTTGTTGATTGTGTTTCTGTTGTTGTTGTTGTTGTTGTTGTTGTCTTTATATTTATATATTTTATTTCTATTTTGTGTATGTTGGCAACAATATACTAACGAATGATTATATCAATTATATCAAATCTATGGGAGTTGGATTTAAAAAAAATCATTTCAACGGTTACCAACAGCAACCCTGTGTGCTTGCTTACATGGTCTCGTTAATATTCCAAGGTTTAAAACACAAGCTAAGTTAACGGTCACGATACAATTACAAATTTCATTTTTAATTTCAAAATGATAGGACGGAAATTCAGCTAAATACATAATTATTATAGTCATGCTTCATTATTTAGTGTACAGCCCTATTTATTTTCTGTTGGAATTCTAAAATTCACGACCAGAGCAAATGCATTTGTGTACTGTTATGGGCTAGAAAAATAGGTTTTTTTTTCATAAAAATCAAAAACACACATAAAATCAATTTATGTAATTTACATCATTGTTTGAATTTTGATATTTATGAAAATAACAAATTTTTTGCTCCAGTGAGATGAGTACGAACATGATGAAAGAGGCTGTATAATTATTTTATATACATATATTACATAGAGGATCTTACATGAGTGCTCATGTTTTATTGAATTTATTAAATAAGTTGGAGAAGTGATAAAATGCGAGGCATGTCGAGCATTTTATCACTTTTTTGCAACGAGTTTAATAATTTCAATAATACAGAAGCACGAATGTTACATTCTATTTATCACTTGACATTATACTGACTTGAAAAATCTCATTTTTGGTGTGAAAACTACAATATTGTACCATCTTTCACGCAGCGTTATAATGGACGTCATTACGTTACGTTACTAAATCTGTAAACCACTAGTGGTTTATCGATTTTATTTCATAACGCTATATCACTCTCAGACGCGACGTCATGTGATAAAACAAATTTTATGCTCCATTGCGATGAGCATGAACACGATGAAAGATCATTATAAATATAATAATTATAATATATTATTATTATATATATTGGGGGCTAGGTTATGTATTACTGTAATCTTAATTATGCATAGCTACTGTCCAATTATAGGAGAAAGATGTGTTTTTTTTTCAAATGATTTAAACATAAGTCAGTGTCGATGCGATTTATTCATGACATGTTACATGCCTAGTTTGTTTTGATTAAAATAAAATAAATGTATAGTACGTTACTATGGCAATGTAATTTCCATGAAAATAATCGAGAAAAATATTTGTAGTTGAAGCAATAATATATCAATTTGATTAAAATGAGAATGTGCAAAATCTTAATTTATCACATGACGTCGTGGATCACCATGTAATAAATAGAGGATTTACTTTTTTAAGGTGATTTTTTTTTAGTTTATACTTTTTAGAAGATTTATGGTTAATCAATTAACCGTGCTTCAAGCCAAAACACAGACAAACGAGTATTTGTGACAGAATACGAATACCTGGATCAATCTATAGTCATCGGGACTTACAGATAAAAAGAAATTTATTCAGCATCAAAGTGCGAGACAAGTGACGTCATAAATGTTTGATAACGTATGTAACCTAGTTAACATGCATAACCATGAGGTGCTGAAAAGGCACAATCGAAAATTTCAGCAAATCTGAATTATTTAGGAACCAAAATGTTCCTCGTGTTCTAACTAAGAAAACGCCTACCCACGCTTGTTGTTTTTGTTCACAAATCAGAAATATAAGCGTTTGAACTTTCGAAGTGAGCTGCATTTAGGTAAGAGTTAATCCAAAAAAGTGATATCAATCACTAGTGAAATTATGGGCTGATATCATATCGTTTCACTCTGTAAAAATACCATTTTTATTTGTTTTCGATATGCAATGATTTCATTTCTAAGTATGAAATGAAATCGATCTAGTGGTTACTTTATGAACTGATGCTCACAACAACGTCGCGTATAAGGTATATTTGGCAAAATCGTGACGTTTTCACCACAAAAATGCAATTATAAAATAATTTTAACGTCATATGAAAAAAGCATCTAACATTATATTCGTGCTCCTGCATTATTGAATTTATTAAACTCGATGCAATAAGGGGTTAAATGCTTGGCAGGCCTCGGGTCATTTTATCCTTTTCCCAAACTCATTTAATATATTCAATAAAACGCGAGCACTTAAATGTATGATCCTCTAGATTTTAATACTGAAAATCGACGAGCCTGCATTTTTATATTTATTAGGGTCTGGATGGGGTATACTGATTAGTGAATAATGGCCCTTTTTATAAATAGTAAATAATGAGCCAAAAAAATAATGAATAGTGAATATTGAGGGCCTTAAAATTAATGAATAATCTATTTTTTTATGAATTGAAGAACAAATTAATGAATAGTGAATAATCAGATTTCTTTACCACCTTTCTTACTCTTAATGAATAATTGGTCTTATTTTAATGAATGACACAAAATTTTAATGAGATGAATAATGCGGTTAATTTTTAATGAATAGTGAATACCAGACCCCCTCCCATGCAGACCCTCATTTATTATCAAAGTCAATTCCTTAAATTGCCAGATGTGATAAAATCCCACAATTGCATGGCTGAAGATATTGATATTTTAATTCTGAAGTTAACGTCGCTTGTATTGCTAAGCAAAAGATGTTCAAATTTATGTGTGTTATGGCGATACAATGCATATTACAAATTTTGATCAGTATATGCGATGATGCTAAAATAAAATATTAATGTATGCCATCGGCTAGAAAGTCATGTTGACTAGGCCTATATTCCAAAGGGTCTCGATATTTTTGGGACAAAATTATCATTATGGTGTAAAATGTATTGGATCGAAACACTTGAATTGCTATGGCGACAATTGGTGTACCATTGAGTCAGTCTTGTTATTACCAATGCGTACGGCATATTGGAATCGTTGGTTTTTTGGCTTTTAAAGTTGAAATCAGCATTTCAAGCGCAACACAATTCCGTAAAATGCCCCATACCGGGGCTTTCCGTGGTTGAGCGCGTGTGACCTGTTTGGACCTGATAACCACAGCTTATCGAGGCCATGTTCATGTCAAAACCGGTCGTACACCAATTCCCTTTCTACAAAGACTATCAATATTAATTAGGTCAGCGTTTTCATAAACTGTGCTATGGCGTCTGTACTAAATCTCCAAACCCTATTTATAGCCACAATATGGCAGTATATACACTTGCATAACATTAAACAGGGACATTGCATTTGTCGCCTTCGTATACTTCATGTGTATATACAATGCATCGCACAAAACGATGATAACAGTGATAAATTATAGAGTAGATAGCCTGGAGGTCAAAGAGGTATGGTTTTTGCAAAGGCATGGACAGCCAGGTACGGCTTTTTGGGCGTTTTTGAATGCTCTTTTCTTCGTTAATTGTGTACCTAATTGTTGTTCCAGCCGGAGCCTTTGATATTTGTGATGACGTCACGTCCGCCCAAGTTGGCTGTCGCTGTGACCGCCATTATTTTGTGAGGAAACTCCGAATCGAGAAGATGCGTACAACACAAAAGCCGATAGTTCGTTATAAAATGATTAACTGATGATACTTTCACAATGGATAGACAGGTATATAAGTCTATTATAGTTCTATTAAATAATTTGGGACAAAAGTTATTTATAAGGGTGCATGATGATAAAAGAAATCGGTCGGAAATTTTGACACGGTGAAGCGAAGTCATTGAAGCATGCAAATTATTCGCAAGAAGCACCTCAAGGGGTCGCGAAGTTAGGAGCAGAGAAAAAGTTTATTTGCACCGTTTTTTGCTTGAACTAAGTTAACTGTTTAGTTCAGCAGTAGTATTTAGTGACACAGAGGCAAGAGTAGTTCAGAAAGTTACTTTATTTGTTGTTTACTATTATTGATATGGAACTGGGTAAAAATTACGGCTATGCGCATTCCGGGGCCTCGTATACACACGGCGATCGTAGAAATTCTGTACACACCAGATGCAAACACAGAGCTCAGATAAGTTGGTCGTCAAATTGATAGCCAACTTGAATTTAAAACAGCATTTAAAAAAATTATTCAGTTGCAAATCTGGTTGAAGGAAAGAAAATTAAAAGTATGAAATTGTACTGTCAATAAAAAAATTAATGCAAAACATGGGGAAAATAATGACAGGATCAGTCAGAGCCTCTGATCAGACAACTTCCAACATGCCTTACTCCTGTTTTGCTGGTAAGGGTCTCCAGGGAACATATATATGAACCCAGAACTCACTCTAAAATCCCTTCAGTGCCAGTTCCCTGAATAAACATGGAAGTTAAAAGCAGGACTAATCAGGAGTCAAACTTCTCTTCTTCTAAAATGGAAGAAGAAGAAGAGAAGTTTGACTCCTGATTAGTCCTGCTTTTAGTGGATTAAACCTAACCAAATTTCCAGATAATTTAAGCCCAAATAAAAGAAGGTGGACAATGACAGATAGTTTGGATCCAGATCAGGACCGACATTCTCGTTGGTCCTGGTATGGGTCCTAATGTTTGCAAGGTTTAGGTCATCAGCAGATGACAAAAGTTGCCGCTAACAATGAAGGATGGACTTCACTCTGCCATGGTGACAGAAAGGAAATCTTTAAAAAAAACTTGTCAAAAACAGCTGGCACATTGCATCAACAAATAGCATCCGCAATTTGATAAATCTGTGATAAATGGATCTAACTTTTAGCAACAATAGGTTTTTCCATTTTTTAACCAACAATAGTTGGCTATCTCAGCCTTTTTTCCCCAGGTGAATAACTTCCATCAGGTCACCTCCAAACTATGAACATTGAAGAAAGTTTAGGGGTGGGGGCCATGCAAAAACATCATTTTTGATTGCCAAAATACTAGTGTTGTATCGATGATCGATTATAATCGATGATCAATCGACAACTTCTTCCGATTCTACTAATCGATAGTATTTGGTAATAATCGATTATAATCGAAAATATTCACACCTGACTCATGTAATCTGCTATTCTAAATTTGCAACTTTGCTACAAGAAAATGCAATGTTAATAGAATATAAATAAAGATTTATAATGTTACAATTACAGCGAGTGCACACCTTAACCCTTTGTACATTGTACAATGTCCCCTAAATGTGTGCTGTGACACTGTCACAAACAGTGAGTGAAGACCCAGATGAAATGCAGCATTTCATCAGGGTCCACACTGTTTGCTAAGACAAAAACAATCTTCAGAGAAAGAAATACAATTTTATTTTGAAATAATACCCTGTGACCCATTGATGTATACAATGGACCTTCCCAAGTTTATTGTTTCAATTCAGAAGGAAGAATCCATCAGTGCATAAAGGGTAATACACTGCTCAAAATATTTAAAGGAACGCTGATAATTTTCCATAGGTGATAATGTTAACCCCTGTCCTATAGACAAACCATACATTTCACTAGACAATAAAGTAGAAACCCAGTTTCTTTTGATATCTTTTCAAGAAGAGTCAAAAATATTGGATCAAAAAAAGTTTTTGACAAAACAATCGCTGATCAAGTTCATGGCTCAAATTTTGTAATCTTGGATATTCTTGAAAATGTTGATTTTCTCTGGAACTCTGTAGAATCTTTGGATTTTTTTAATTGCATAGCTAATGATTTCTGCAACATTAAAGGACTATTGAATGTACAGAAATGATGGTGGTGTGATGTTTGATTGAAAAAATTGTCTTCAAATTTGGTTTTGAAAAAAGGGGTATTTTTAACAAAATTCCATTTATACATAAAGTGTTCCATGGTGATTTCTGGAAAGGGATTACTTCATTTTCATCAAGAAACATCATCCTTGATCGGTAACCAAACTAATCAATCACAGGACAAACATGTTTTTGCCATATTAATCCAACTCTTGCTATGAGTCGAACTATGAGTGCATTTGTATTGTGATCAATGGAAAAAACACGCAGTGTTCCTTTAAATAATTTGAACAGTGTATGTCAATGGCTGTTGAATTTAGTTTGCTGTCGGGAACTGTTGTGGTAAGGTACTGTTCATAAAATAGCATGAAACTCACGCTTAAGATTTTTTATAATGCAGTACAAGGATAGACATTCTTCGGGATGGAACCTGTGCTTTCCTTTCATTTGATAATTTTCGATTATCATCGATCATCAATCGAAACCTCCTGACCGATTATTTTCGATCATCGATTATGAAAAATCCATAATCGAACAACACTACAAAATACACATTTGGGCTGATGAAAAACATCAGATTTGTTGTTGGCATTCATCGTTTTGTTATTAAGCCGAAATCATTGTCTTTTTCTTTCAATAAAAAAAATGATAAAAATCAGTTTCATGCAACTTTGTGATTGTCACCTATAGCTAGCCTACCGGATGTGAGTATGGTAGCTTGCATTTAACAGACATTTTTTTTTAATTGACCTATATGCATTTAGCAGGAATTTTTGGCCTGTTCCAATTAATGGCCAGGGAAAGTATTGCAAGGCTAACTGGTGTTTCTAGTATGTGTTACATCATACATGTACAGGCTCTATGGGAGTGCAGTGGCTCATTGGTAGAGTGCTTGACTCGAGACAGAAGGGCCGCGGGTTCGAGCCTCACCGGCGTCACTGCGTTGTGGTCCTTGAGCAAGACACATTTATCCTAGCTTAGTACTGGTTCAACCCAGGAAGACACGTCCCTATATAACTGAAAGATTATGATGGGACGTAAAGAATCAAATCAAGCAAAAACAAACATGTACAGGCTCGTGGTAAACAACCAAACATAACCTGCTGGACCCATAATTTTGTCAAGCATTTTCTTAGAACATTTCGAAAAAAAAATAAGATTGCAATTTTATTGTTAACAGTGATATTAATACATTTTCTGTGAGTTTTACAGAAGTTGATCCACTCCATCAGACCATAGATTTCCTCAAGTCACAGGCAGTGATAAAATGTTGAGTTGCTGCAGAGGTGCTGTCACTGTGGAAATGGTAAGCAAGATTCTTCAACGCTCAAATTGACCTCTTGTCATGCTGAAATTTTAATGTGGGAGAGCATTGGCTCAGTGGTAGAGTGCTTGACTCGAGACCGAGGGGCTGCAGGTTCAAGCCATACCGGCGTCACTGCGTTAATGTCCTTGAGCAAGACACACTTATCCTAGCTTAGTACTGGTTCAACCGAGGAAGACCCGTCCCTGTTTAACTGAAAGATAATTAATGGGACTAAAGAATCAAATCAAACAAACAAAATGCTGAAATTTAATGTACTACACTCCTCCCCAATTTTTATTATCCTGTAAACCAATTGTAATCATGTTCATGTGTTCAATCAAAGTGGAAAACACTGACGGCTTTATTAGGCAAAATAAAAAAAATATCTGTGTTTAGGGTAGCCCGACCTTACCTAAATTTCTTGTGAAACCTAGATTTTTTCAGATTTTCTGAAAAAAAAAAACCCCATAATTTTGTGCATTTTGAAAGGCATTACGCCTTTCAAAATGCATGAAATTATATTTTTTCTGGATTATATTTTTTCCCAGAAAAAAAATGTGTGCCTACCCTACCTAAAATTTTCAAACCTGTTATCCGAAAAACACTTGTTTTTTATTCGGCCATAGAAGCCAGGTGATCTGGATCTACAATGTTTTCGGAAATTTATTTTAAGGATAAATCCTGGTTCAACAGAACATGGATAAAGTGTTGTTGAATCATTAGTAAGCAGTAAGCAATGAGCATAAAGACTTAAAATTGGCACTGCCTGAGTCAAGAACTTTACTGAGCTGCATGGTTGGCACAATGGCAGCCAGGTTAGACTCGACTTAAACAATGGGTAAGTGTGGCCATGAAATGCCACAGTAACAGACCAACTCATGGCACCATATGGAAGAGATACAGAACACAGAGAAACAAAAACATGCATATAAAGAATACAATTAAAGTAAAGCAACCGGCTCTCTCTTCCACAGTCATTTGATTACTTCACAAAGAACTATACTCATGCTAAAAAAAGAAGGCCACCCTGAACATTTGTATTAATAGGTAAGATAATGGTCCAGATAGTTTGCCTAAAACAAAAAGCACGAAAAATTATCCAGCATACAGAGTTAAAATATAGTTTATCTAGACTTACTGATGTGTTACATCCCCTGCTCTGTTGCAGGGTTGTCATGGTCAAAAAATAAGTCTGGAAAGTGGATTTTTTCCAGGTCAGGCCAAATAAAAAAAATAAGTGTGTTTCGGATAATGGGTCTGAAAACTTTAGGTAAGGTAGGCACACATATTTTTTTTATTATTTTTTATTCTGGTAAAAAAATATAATTTTATGCATTTTGAAAGACATTTCCCCTTTCAAAATGCATAAAATTATATTTTTTTCAGAAAACCTGAAAAAAATTCTGATTTCACCAGTGAATTTAGGTACAGTAGAGTTACTCTAAACACAGGTTTAGGGAATTCCATTTATAGTCAGGAAACTTAGAAAAAAATTGAAATGGTCTGGGAATTTAATTTTTTTCCAAAAAGGTTGATAGTTTAATAGTTAACAGGCGTCTAAAAATTGTATTTCCATAAATTGCAAACAGTTTATATTCAGAAACACTGCTTTTCTAATATTCATGGTTTGAGTTTTTTCTTAAAAGATTAAATATGCCGTTGCATGGGATTTCCAACAATGTGGTATGTGCGACCAGCAAAGCCCCAGATCAGCCTGCGCATTCGCGCAGTCTGATCAGAGCCTTTGCTAGTCGCTTGAATATTCTATGAGTGTTAAGCTACTGACAGAACATCATTTGGAGTTTCTAGGCTAAAGAGAAGGCTGCACAGGCTCGTCTGAATCTACACTTGTCAAAATGCCACATTGTTGGAAATCACGTCACGGCTCAAATATGCTAGCATACAAAAATGTATTTGTTGATGGATGAGAATATAGGAACCACACATGTTTTTTCATGCATTAACATTTGCAGGGTCCAGAGGAAGCTGTTTGAACATGGGGCTGATAACATCTCCTGAGGGACCCAACAAGTGTTAATGCCATGAAACAAACGTCATTGTTTTCTTGCATATTTACCTTAGTATCCCCCACCAAAGGGGAAGGGATATATATATGTTTTGCGTTGTCCGTCCATGTTCACAAATGAATACATAAGTGGCTAATCAAGGTTACACCCATGTTCAAACAGCATGTAAATGTCCTGATTTGAACACAGATTTCCGTTCATTTGACAAGGGGCTACATAGCTATATACAAATTGGTACTTATGCAAGAATTGCTATTAATGGCCTTCAAAAAAGGGTCTGGAAAATGGTTGAAAGTCAGTGAATTTTGAAAAGGATATTGAGTGGCAACCTATCTTTGAAGGCATGAAAACTGATCATTGTTTTATCAGGCCTCAAGATAAGAGTGCATATTGGAAATCTATTTTCTTTATATCTCATCCAAAACATATGTTGTGGGTACTCAAAAGAACCGTCTCGACGAGACGCTTCTTTTGAGCACCATAAACATATGTTTAAACTGATGGATAAGAAAATAATGGCAATTGTACGCTAGTAAACTTTGCTTAACTGGGCCTATGTTTCATTATGTTTTGCAGGTCTGATGGATGGGATCTCTTTGACAAAATGAGAGCTATCACTGAGAAAAAGTAGAGATTTTCACCACAAATTTGGTAACCTTTCAAAAAGATTTGCTTGTGTGTCAGCAGGATGAAGGTACACATGTATATTTTAAAAGAATCACTGGCATTTTAGCTCCGTTATTTTTCCTTCAACCATATCTAAACTCTGCCATTTGAATTCAGCTTTAAGTGATATTTTAGCTCACCATAGCCTTAGGCCAGAGATGAGCTAATGTGGTCGGTCTCCGTCGGTCATTTGTCATATGTAAATTTTTTCTTTTAATTACATCTCCAGAACCACTGGTCCCAGGGTTTGCACGGTCAGGGAAAAAAGTCTGGAAAATGAAAACTTTTAAAAGAGACAAATTGATGGAGTTTCGTCGAATTGTTTACTGAATGTCTGAGAAACATTTAACAAGTTTTAGTAAATACTTATGATGTCTGAGTTATATTCCTTTTTGTATTTTAAGCTTTATTCACTGAATTTTGCAATTGGGCATGCACAAAAAAGATTGTTATGCTTATCAGAATTTGCCATACTTGTGTTGCATTTAAACACAAGTAAACACTGACTTCTCACTTGAAACAAGCTCAGAAATCAATTTCAGTTTATCAACTTTGTAAAATGTCTCCCTTTGACAAAACAAATGGGGAATATTAAATGTTTGGTAATCTTCGATTTATCAGGATTTTCGATAACTGTCTTTTGCCAAATCACCGAAATCAGTTAAGACCTATCAGCACATTTTCCCTACCATTTCTCAACTAGTACATGTAATGTTCTCAGACTAAGATTGAGGTAGCACGTGAGATTTTGGTACAGTGACAAATGCTAAGGTAAGCCTGTGCAAATTTGCCAGGGCCTTCGCTGCTAGCACAAAATAGCATTAAATCGCCATTTGAGCCAGCACATGAGCTTTCGGTACTGTGACGAGGCTCAGGCGAGCCTGTGTAAATGGGCAGAACCGCCAGAGACCTCGCTGCCGGTCCATGAGATTTTGATACTTATCGCAATGTCCAGTGACTATACCTGCTCAAATGTGCAGACTCACCAGTCTTCGCTGCTGGGGTGAATAGCACAAAATTCGCCATTTGGGGCAGCACAATGTCATGAGATTTTGGTCCAGTGATGAAGGCTAAGGTAAGCCTGTGCAGATGGTGGTGAGGGTACCTTATACAGTGTTGTGCCTAGGTCAAGATTTCTGGGGGACACCAGTGTCCCCCCACCTGAATTTCAGAGGGACATTTGCAAAGACTGGGGGACACACCAAATCCATCTGATTTTTACCTGTAAAATTCAAAACAGTTTTGGGGAAATTTCTGTTAATTTCTATTTAAATTTGAGCTCGATATCGATAGTTTTGGCTCAAGAAGTGGTGCAGATTACAGTGAAGTAGTTTCTACATTGCCGTAGTTTTGAATTCCCCAGCAAATATTCTATTTCTACATTAAAATAGCTTTTTCTGGTCTCCAGCTGAATAAAATTTGCATTTTCCGCCATTGTTGATGTGTTGGACTGGTTGAGAAATCAATATCCAAAGCAACATTTATCATCACTGATTCAGTAAAAACATTAGACTGGCCCCAGTCTCTAATGTCAATTTTTTGTAAAACTGATAATCTCTCTAAGATAGCAATTTATAAACTTTACTTGGAAGTAGAAGTTCTCGGCTTGGACATCAGAGACTGGTGAGTTAGAGTATTCATCAACCAACTCACAGGTCGAAGCTGACATAGTATTTATCACTTTTATTACCCTGACCTTTTTCAAGCGGTCAGTGTACTTTGGAACATTAACATGTGTTATCTAATACCACCTGCAGAAATTTATGACTACACAAATCTTGAAGCCTCTGTATCTTTCTTCAGTACCTGTCTGGGTAATTTTCATGCTTTTTTTTTGTCTGTTGATTTTCTCAAAACATCACTTTTTTAAAAAGTTCTTTCAAAAATAAAATGAAACAGTTTGGATCATGATCAAGCTCGATGATTTGTCGGGCCTGATCTGGGTTCAAACTGTTTTCCAAGGTATCAGCAGACGGCTCTGATAGACAGAATGCACACAAAACCTCCAAATTCAAACCGCAGCTGTTTGGCATAATATATTGTACAAATATTACTTTATATATTGTATATGACAGGATAAGCACCCATACCTGTTTTCTTGGTAATTGTTCTTGCTTTTTGTCTTCTGCTGATTTTTCCTCAAAATATTTTTTTTTAAATAATTCTTTCAAATATAATACTATGTATCCCAATGTCAAACAATTTGTACCCTGATCAGGCTCGATTTTTTGTCAAACCTGATTTGGGTCCAAACTGTTAACCAAGTAGCAGACGGCACTGGTAGATAAAGAGTTAACCCTTAAAGCGCCCAGAAAAAAATGCATCTGAAAATGTCGTCTGCTGAATTCGTCTGCTGAAGTTGTCTGCTGCAAATAATTGCCTAACATTACTGACAAATTAGGTATAGAAGCAATCAGTGTGGACCCAGAACACACTGCTCCTATAGGAGCAGTCTGATCTGGGTCCACACTGTTTGTCACAGAGGCTTCTTAAACATTTCAGCAGACGAGAAAAGCAGATGACCTTTTGTTGTGATTGGCGCATTAAGGGTAATATTAAACGCACACAAAAACTACAACTCCAAATTCAAAAAGATATGCTACACATTGTAGCTGTTGTGTATAGTATTGTGCAAGCATTACTAGATATTATGTTTATGACCTACTTGATATGTAATTAATTTTTCATGCTTTTTTGTCGTCCGCTGATTTTCTCAAAATATTTTTTTTGAAAAAATGATTTCAATAATAATGTCAGAACGTCAAAAAGTTTAGATCCTGATCGGGCCCGAACATTTTGTCGGGCCTGATCTGGGTCCAAACCGTTTGCCGCCGTTTACCAGCACCTGGTTGAATTTCTTCACTTTGACATTCAAATCACATCGCGTCAACACCTCGGTGACGGGCATTGCAATGCTTTGATTTAATCTTTTAATAAAAAAAAACTTTTCAAAGATCAGATGTGTGTGCTGATTTTTCCTCAAAATATGATGTTTTTACATCTTTGTTTAACAATTTAAGTCTATATTGAGCATTTTCTATTTTCTCACCACAAACAATGCGCAAAAACTCTTTCGTTGATGGAGTTAAATGTATTCTTGTGAAAGTTTTAACAGGTGTCACTGTCTTATCCATTTTTATATTGACACACCCATTCAGCTGAAATTATATTCGACCCCCCCCCCCCCCCCCCCCCCCACCATGTAAAAATCTCTAAAAAATATGCGGAAAACAAATTGTGCTATCGCACAGGCTGATCAATGCCTTTGATTTGCACTACATACATACTATACTGTCCACAGTTTTGGTTTTAAGCCGAAATATCAAGTATCTTGCCAGTGCCCAGCAACGGTTTTCTTGTGACAAGGCGCTATCAACTTTATATGATTTTGTTTGATTTGATTCTTTACGTCCCATCAACAATCTTTCAGTTAAACAGGGACGGGTCTTCCTGGGTTGACCCAGTACTAAGCTAGGATAAATGTGTCTTGCTCAATGACCACAACGCAGTGACGCCGATGAGGCTCGAACCCGCGGCCCCTCGGTCTCGAGTAATTTTATATGATCAGAAAAAATCCATTTATTACATTAATTAACCCTTTCTACTCCGGTAACCCCGAATGAAAACTTTTGGAAACAGTGAAAAACAAGATGAAATGCAGCATAATACTGCATTCTCGAGACTGCATTTCGTCAGGGTCTACACTGTTTGTAAGGTAAAAAAAGAATACAATGTTTTTTTGAAAATTATAATCTGGCACCCCTAAAACTATACAATGGACTATCCCAAGTTTATTGTATCAAACCAGATGGACTAATCCATTAGTATACAAAGGGTTAAAATTCAGTAAAGCAAATTACACTAGTAACCCCGGGTATGTAACTAGATGAGAAAAGAAGAATCCTTCAGAATCATATCAGTTTGTAAAATGTCTCTGCACACTTTCTCAGCAAACGAAATATTTACACACAGATCAAACTGACCAAAAGGTAATAAATCTAATTATTCACAGGCCATTAGATGCTGATGCTGAGACACTTCCAGCAGAGTTTACTGTTAAACCATCAAACCAATTTATTGCATTAGATAACAGCTCAAGCTAACTCTCCAGTCCAGTAAATTTTACTATCAGAGAGGATAGAATTTTTAGATGATTTTTTTCATAGTAAATATTATTATAAAAGTAATTATATATATTTACTGGACTGATGCCAGTCTATAAAAACATGTGGACAGTCTAAATTACTTCCCTTTACTGGTTTAGCTAAATACGGAAACGGAGTTTAAAAAGCGAAAAATCAGCGGATTTTTTGGGGCGCCCCCATAGGCCCGCACTGGGTGCATTTTTAAGGGACATTGACGGTAAAATCGCGGGAATCCCGCAATGCCGCGCTCTAAGTACAACACTGCTTATAGGTTAGAAGCCTTTTTCATGCTCAACATACATAATTATGAAATTTATCATGCTCAGAAATGCCGGAGTGCAGTGGCTCAGTGGTAGAGTGCTTGACTCGAGATGGAGGGGCCCGGGTTCGAGCTTCATCGGCATTACTGTGTTGTGGTCTTTGAGCAAGACACATTTTTCCTTGCTTAGTACTGGTTCAGCCCAGGAAGACCCGTCCCTGTTTAACTGAAAGATTGTTGATGGGATGTGAATAATCAAATCAAACAAATGCTCATAAATGTTAAAATACAATCAATTGTTGGCATTTTAACATCCATCCCCATGCCAAAACTTATCATATGGATCTACAGTGGTTGTTGTCTTGAATTTTCAATGAAAAACAGTTTGAATTCAATTGTTTTTGTAAATTTTGATTATTGGTTAGCTTGCTTCAGGGTTAAACTAAATGCCGTAATATAAAGTCTTTTCCTGCTTTCAAACTATAAAATGTTGTTTTTTATTTTGCTAATAAATGTTGAAATGTCAATAATTGTTAGCATTTTAACATTACTGAGCATAAAACAATTATGCTCAATTGACTTGAGTATGGAATATTTTAAATAACCGTGGGGCATGGTCAAAAACCACGATATGAACTTATAAAGTGACTTTCAATACAGGGAAGACTCTGGTGAGACTGCATTAGGGCATGGGCTCATCTGGGTCTTTGGTACTCTGAAGTGCAATAAGTACCAAATTTTCATCTGCTGGCTCATTTGTGCTTTAATCCTTCCCTTCATCATTCATGTATATTCATGCTAGGCTCCACCCACAATGAATAATTATATAAATAAAATTTCATGTTTGTACATATCAAAGAAATTTACTTGTCAGGTCCACTAGTGTAGGATCATATCTAATAATAGGGCCGAGGGTTTGAGCCTCACCGGCGTAACTGAGTTGTGTCCTTGAGCAAGACCCAGGCCCTGGACCAAGGAAGACCCACCCTAACGATCTGAAAGATTGTTGACTGGGACTGTAGAATCAAATTAAACAAACAAAATATCTAATCATAGTTCCATTAGCAAATAGAGAAGACCCTGATCAGGCAGCTCTTACAAAAGTGTTGAAAGGCGCCTCAATGAGGTAAAGGGTTAAATCTGTTTAGAATACAAATTTTCCTCCTTAATTGGAAATCTTCTTTACTGTTTTCAAGTGTTCATTATGATAATGAATTATCAGGATATACACAAGCAGTACATGAAATAGGACTTTACCTGGATATTTACGGTTAACATACCCATGTTTGATAGATGTCGTTTTCAACAAACATAACAGTGGTCTAGATAAGGATTTGGACCAATGGGTACACATGTATTTAACCCCCTTCTTTTTTAATTTAATGAGTATTTTATTCCATATTTAAAATTTCAAATTGCAGAAAATTCAAAGCCTTGTAAAAAGACCCAATATTTGCTTAACATGTTTTTAAGAAAAGTTGCTTACAAGTATCAAATCATGTTGTGTTTTTAGGAAAACTTCCAAGATTTATACAATTGGTGTATATTAATTAATTTTTTCTTACTAAGAATAAAAGATTTCACCACATAAATTAAAGATCAGCACTGAAACCTCAAACCCCAAAGGGTATTTTTACCCTTCAATTTAATTTGCAATGCTGAATTCCCAAAAATCAATGCTCAAATACCCTTTATCCCCTCTTATCTGGAGCCCTGACATAAACATACATGTACGTAATCACAACCCGATTTACCTTCACTTTGCTACAAATTAGCTTATCCACTCAAATAATTTTCAGGAAAAGAACTATATAAGCATTTATGCTTTTGTTCTAATCCTCTGCATGTTCACAATGTATGTACTCTGTATATTTCTTGTGTCTATTGAATAAAATATATGTTTATTCCAAGTACATGTAATTTTATCCTGTATTGAGTAAATCTACATGTAAAATGTTAAAACCTTGATTAGAGTGCTTAATGCCGTGACGATCTTTCAATTGATGTTATTCATACACATGTATGTATTTATAACATGGAACCTTCATATTTGAACAGGGGAGCACAGTGGCTCAGTTTGTATACCATTAGATTGGAGATGGAAGGGTTGCTAGTTCGAGACTCATTGCCAGCGAAGGTCAATGGTTTGTGTCCTCGAGCAAGCCACTTATCCACTGCTTAGAACTGGTTAAACACAGGAAATTTTCCCAACATAACTGAAAAATTGTTGACTGGGACGTAAAACATTGACACAAACAAATGTGAAATCCTTATACTGTGCAAAATATTTTACTGTAAAATGGTGTCACTGGTGCGCATCGTCTAACCTTCTGAGGGTTGGACTATGCTCTATGATGACTACAATTGATTCTGGTCCCTTAGAGGAATCTTAAAAACCTTTTAAACCTTCAATTCGGTTGAAATCCTTTAAAATCTTTAATTTGGCTGAAAAACCTTGAAAACCTATAAAGACCTTTAAGTATGTAAAATTTAAACAGTGGTAACATACAAACATATGCCTATCAGTCAATATCTTATAAATATTTTAAAAGAGCATAGTATTACATTAAATTGGAGCATTTTCCTCAGAAAATCCTCATTTACTTCATAGCTCCAGATAAGGATTGGAGGCAATTGGGTATTTACCCACCTCTTTTTGGCTTAATTGGGTATTTCAAATTTTGAATTGGGTATATCAATTTTTTGTATTGGGTATCTATCTGAAAGCAAATAAGCAATGAAACCGGGCCTTGTTTCCCCTGACTTTTTTGTTTACTTTCGGTTTCACTTTTTAGAAAGCACACTTGCAATATTAGTATAGCTGAGATCGCTATTTCCAACTTATTTCGAAAATCCAATGTATCTATCAATTCATCTTTGATTCTTCGAATCACCAACGCGGTATTAGAGTTAGTTACAATATGATATTATTCAATTGCTCTAAGGCTTTTTCGCCCACGTAACGCCATTGTTATTGTAAAGTGAGACGAATGTCGTAATTGTGTAAATATTGGGTATAGCTAAACAGCGATAAGAATGTTCCTGGACTGGTTTACAGTTGAATTAACTAGATTAGGCGCCGCGCAGTGTATAAATTTGTACCCAACAACAGCTTGTGATGCGAAAAACGACAATCGCAAATTGAAAACTATAGCGTCACACGTTATGAAAAAGCTAGAATTGAGTATCAAGGATTTTTATTGCGTTTTTGTACGCACAGAAATGAATTTAATTGCATTCTCAGGTCCACGAAATTGCGTAAATACGCAATACGCAGCCTTATCTGGAGCTATGTTACTTTAAAAGGTAAAATTTCCATGAGATGGCTTCTGCTTTCTTGTTTTTCAAAATTTTTCAGAGGAAGACCCCCATACCCCGTTTCACATGTTTCAGACTAATGTTTTAAATTTTCCATCCAACATTGCGCAACAAATGGTTAATGTAAGGTATTCAAGTCGGGGGAGTGAAAACAATATATGGGGGGGAGAGAGAGGAGTTCTACTACTACCATAATTTGTTATTAGTTGACTATGATTTTTTTGGCCAAGAATTTGCTGTATCCCTTCCATACCATCATCTATCAGTCATAGCCGGGTCTTTAAGACCAGAATCCAGTAAAATTGCTAGAAAATGTAATGCTTATTTGCTCTTTATTTTTGTTAGATTATCAGTGAAACAATCTAATTGTGCCTAAAATAGCCTTTATAAAAACCTTAAAAAATTCATTAATCTGCTAGGGGAGCCTGTTAACAGCAGAGGAATACTTAGTTGTTGTATGAAATGTATACGGTTACTGTGGTAATCAGGTAGGGAAAAGTAAAAAAAGGTTATCAAATAACTCCTAGTAATGCCTCAAACTTCCTAGATTTTCTTGTAAATAATTTTCCTCAAGCCTGAGCATGTGCACAGGGCTTCAGATAAGAGGGGGTAAAGGGTATTTCAGCATTGATTTTTTGGAATTGGGCATTGAAAATTAAATTGAAGGGTGAACATACCCTTTGCAGTTTGAGGTTTCAGTGCTGATATTCAATTCATGTGGTGAAATCTTTTATTCTTAGTCAGAAAAAACTAATTGTATATAAATCTTGGAAAATTTCCTTAAAAATGCAACATGTATTGATACAAGCAACTTTTCTTTAAAATATGTTTAAGCAAATATTGTGTCTTTTCACAAGGCTTTGCATCTTCTGCAATTTGATATTTTAAATATGGAGTAAAATACTCATTAAATTAAAAAGTAGGGGGTGAAATACCCATTGGTCCAAATCCTTATCTAGACCACTGTGTGCATGATAAAGTTAAAACTTGATTTCTTGAGCACATTAGTTTTGCTTTATACATCAGAATCCGATCAGTATCAGAGCATACAGAATGAAAAATAAATATTACCATTGAGATGTATCATTATTATTATTTCTGTTGGTTAGTATATCATAGATTCATAGAACTCATGATGGAACGTAATTTTCACTTTAAACATTTAATTTTTTTTTGTTTAGTTTGCCGATGTATATGTTTTTTTCATTTTCTATGAATTTTGATAACAGTGAGCATATATACCATGTATATCATCGGATGCTTATTAAACCCTCAGCATTTAGGGAATATAGTTTTCGTCTTTTCGTTCATCCATTCTTTAACGTTTGTTTGTTCGTTCCTTATTCTGTTACAACGGCAAAGTTTTTGGTTAAAGTTTCTCCAATTGTGTATATCTGAGGGTCTGGATGGGGGGGTCTGGTATTCACTATTCATTAAAAATTTAGCCCATTATTCATCTCATTAAAATTTTGTGTTATTCATTAAAATTAGACCAGTTATTCATTAAAAGTAAGAGAGATGGCAAAGAAAACTGATTATTCACTATTCATTATTTTTTTCTCCAATTCATTAAAAAAGTAGGATTATTCATTATTTTTTAGGCTCTCATTATTCACTATTCATTATTTTTTGGGCTCATTATTCACTATACATTATAAAAAATGACCGTAATTCACTAATCATTATACCCCATCCAGACCCTCATATCTCAGTAACCACTGATCAGAAAGCAATCATATTCGACCAGGCCGCGTAGCGCAGTCGGTAACATGTCTGGCAACAGATGCGAGTCTGACTGCAGATCCAGGGGTCGCGAGTTCAATCCCAGCCCGGTCCCATACTTTCGTGGAGATTGATCATGAAATAATTTCTACGGCCATTCTCCTCCCTTCCGCTGAATCATACAAGAAGGGTTGTTGTCAGTTACAAGCGAAAGTATGTGCATGAAGTAATGGTTAACTCAATAACTGCCTGTTCAAGTTTGCCCAGGAAAAAGAGTGTGGTTAGGTGAACTGACCGTCACGCCATGACCATAGCTGTTAACTTGGGACGTAAAGCAACAAAACAAACAAACGTTCATATACCATAGCTACCCTGGAGGGTTGGCATTCACTTCATGACTTCATCACCAGGGTCCTGCTCCTTAATGGGGCTAGAGGTCGAAATCTATGACATCTTTAATAAGTTTGACAAAGATTTGGTTAAAGATTCTCAAGCGGTGTATATCTCAGTAAACACATATCAGAATTCATTTTTATTTGCCTGGAGGGTTGGCATTTATATCATGACTCCAGACCCCAGTGCCCTTGGCCCTCGGTGTGGCTGGAGGTAAAAAATTAGGACTATTTAAAAAAAAGTATGACAAAGTTTTGGCTTAAGTTCTTCAAATGGTGTATATTTCAGTAACCACTTATCAGAAAACATTTCATATGTGGACAATAGTTGCCTAGTACCTTGGAGGGAGGTCAAAGTCTAGGACAACTTTAAAAATGCTGTCTTGTTTTTCTGACTTATTCAGATACATGTTAGGCTTCCCACGGTCAGGGAAAAGTCAGTGAAAAATGAAAAAAGTTCAAGGACAGGGAAAAGTCAGGGAATTTTGAGTTGAGTCAGGGAAATTGGAAATTTTGGAAAAAGTCAGGGAAAAGTCAGAGAATTTTACTTTCTATAATTTGTGGGAACCCTGAATTGTATCTAACCAACCATTTGTTAGAAAGCATTCATACTATGACAATTGGTATCATTTATAGTTGGCTTTGACTCAGCTGATTCAGACCCTTGGGTTGATGCCCCAGGGTGGGGCTAGAGGTTAAAAGCAAGGACATCTTAAAAATTAAGATTTTTTTCCTTTATTTTATAAAATCATTTGTTGTTAAACAACAGGTACTAATTCGGACTGAATATCTCTGTGTGACTTGATATTTTAGGGTTCATTACCCAGGGTGGGGCAGGCCTTCAAATTTATAGTGGGCCCGGGTCATTGTCCCATGATTTCAAAATATGACCCATCACTATCCAAGGCAGTGGGCCCAGTGGACCCATCCTTTTTAGTTGTGAACAAATCTCACTTTAATAAAAAAAGTATTCATATAACACGAGTCTACACGAGTCTACGAACGCCAAAAAACAAAGTATATGTAGGTAGTCAATACAGTAAAACATGTCCTAAGCAGCCACTCAAAAAAGACACAACAAAGATCTTAATAACAAATGTTAGCTTAATGGAGCATTCTGCAATACTTTTGACCTGCATTAAGGGATAATTGGTCTTCTTTTTTGAGTGACCGCTTAGACAGGTCTTACTGTATAATCAGCAGTCAATATACATATATGTATACAAGTGTCAGTGTGTAGCTAAAATATACTTCCCAAATGTCAACTGTGGTTAGTTTGATATGCTTGGGCCCATCATTTCAGAAAATAACCCACCATTTTTTGCTCCATGGGCCACTGTGGCCCACAAATCTTGAAAAAAATTTGAAGCCCTGGTGGGGCTAGATGTCAAAATCTAGGATATCTTTTTTTCAATCATTTGTATTTGAACAACAGGTATAATTTCAGGCCCACTTTCTGTGATTTCAGACTTTAGGGCTCATGACCCAGTGAGGGACTAGAGATCAAAATTTAGGACACCTTTAAAAAAAGATTCTATTTTTCCAAGTTATGCAGATATCTTTCCAACCATTTATTAGGAAACATTCATAATCATATTTGGTACCATTATTGCATGGATGCCGCTTCCACTCAACTGCTTCAGATGCATGGTTACAAGCTAGAGCTCAAAATCTAGGACATCTAAGATTTTGGGGGCACAGGGGGATTGGGGCTGGGACAGTAAAAGCTTCTTCAAAAGCAACACTATGTGACATACAATTCAATGTTTTGTCTGTTCAAAAATGTACGCGTTCAGAGACAGGTTCAGCAATTTTCAACATTCACATGTATGCAAAATAATCTTTTTTTTTTTTTTTTTTTTTTTTTTTTCGTTTGTTAATTTATTCAGTACTACCCTGTAACAATTAGACCTTGGTAGCCCAGGGTAGCATACCAAGATTTTTGATCATGCAACTTACTCATTCATTCTTCCTTCCATACAATGACATGAAATATATATATATATACATGTACTGATGATAATTATACAATGGTAATTATGGTATACTTACAGTAACGAAAAAAGAAAAATCATATATATATTTATTGTGATCAGTCTTGCAGGGTTGCTTTTGTTGCCTTCATAGTTAGTTTTTGATTGGCTTGCGCTATAAATAATCATTATGTGGGGTGGACTGTTATTCTCAGTTTTTATTATTTGATACCGATAATTATGTATAAATTCTTGCTCAACAGGATTACACTTTTAACCATTGGTATCGGTACCATTTTTTTTGAAAGTTGTCAATATTATTATTACTTAGAGCAATCTCTCTTTGAGTCTGATAGAATGTCTTAACATATAATTTATAAACTTTAAAATTCATTGCACATTTATTATTTCTGCACATGTATATATAGTATTTGACTATTAACATTAAGAGCTGTATTATTTCCGGCATAATGTTTGGATAAAGACTTAAGATAAAACTTTATCATTTAGGTCTAATATAATTGATTTATATTGGAACTGATTTGTTAACTCTGTAATGAATGCTTTTGTATGTGAACAGTTCCAGAGCAGATGTGAAATGGTTTCATTTTCCTCTCCGCAAAAAGTACATTTGGGATCATCTGAAATATTCATCTTATTTAATAAGTGGCTGGTCGGCAGTATCCTATGATTAATTGATGTTTGGAACCATCTAAGTTTGGTGCACTTTGTTAGCTGATATGGTGATTTATAGATATATACCCATGAATGATCTGGTATTTCATATATTTGATTCCATTTAATTTTACCTGTAGGGATATCATCGTTTTTATTCAAAATTAAGTAGATATTTTGTGATCCTTTTTTCTGGTTTTGTATTACCTCATTAAGTGAAGGGAATATTGGTCCTTGTTTCTTTTCAATTTTTACCCTATTTTCTTTCATGAATTTTGTTATGCATGCAATAACACCTGTAAATTGTATAAAATTTGATTGTACACCTGTCCCTTCCACAAATTCCTCATATTTGATAAAGTTACCATTACTATCCATTAAATCAGTGATATATTTCACACCATTATTAAACCAGGATTTGTAAAAGAATCCTTCATTTGCAATATGAAGGAATTTATTATAAAAGATAGGTATATGGTCAGCTTTTCCTTTTCCATTATCTACATGTACCTCCAACACCGTTTGTAGTTTTAATAGGGCTTTTAACACGTCCTTGCAAAATAATCTTGATCTAGAGCTTCAAGTTAAGACTTTTTAAAAGCAAAGAAGTTTAATAGTCAAAGACTCCATCACTGCTAAGTCTGCTTCTTTCTTGCTTTTTTTAATTGATCGTTAATCACTTAGTGTAAACTGAAAATGTTTGAGATAAAGTTTTTTGATAGTTTTAGCTAATATTTTTGTTTTTAACATTGCAAAAAATATCACTTTGGAAACTAAACTTTCCGGGACTCATTTAAATTTACATGGGACTCATCTTTTGTTGATGCCCTGGGTCCCAGGGACGCAATAGAAATCAAGCCTAAATCTAACACTGACATACGATGGCATGTGAGAAAGTTTTCCAAAATTTAAGTATGGTACAGGCCCCTAACATTGCAGGCATGAGCCTTTTAACCTCTAAAGGGTATAATATTTGCCTTGACGCGAGAAAACCTGTCTTGGGTGGTTTGCGAACAACAAAGGCGCAAACCAGCCTGTGCATCCACACAGTCTGATCAGTGTTTTTGTTGTTGCTTATTGGAAAGAATAATATCAATACTTGCTGCAATCGAAATTTCACCATTTTGGCTAAGTCTCTGTGGCTGAGCAGGTTGTTTTTGGTATGACCTGATGGGAAACCCCGAAGACAGCTGATTAGAAACACCGAAGACAGGTTTTCTTGCGGCGTTGCCCATATTACATGTGCCTAATTAAAAAGAAATAAACTTGAGAAATTGTGCACATGAAATAAATCCTCATTATACATTTACACTTTTTACCGAGTTCACAATCAAAAATATTCTCCTGATCTATTGCAAATTTATATTTGAAGTGCACAATTCATCCCACCGTTTTAGGCAGGACTTAAGTTAAGAGTGTGTAACAGAATACATTTTTTTTTTATTTCTCAACCAAAACATATGTTGTGGGTACTCAAAAGAACCATCTCAATGAGACGGTTCTTTTGAGCAAAAAGTGCTAAAAATTATGGGTTAGAAAATATTTACTTTTTTATGCTGAAAATTTTTGTTTATCCTAACCTGTGTTTTAAGGATAACAGTGTGCACAATCTACAAAACCCTAGCTTCTCTTTAATGAAATACTTTAATTATACATGTATCAGGGAAAGTAACACCAGGTTGTTCTAAACAATTAACTTCATCAAATATGAATCAGTCTGATTAAATGTGGCCTAATCATATGGGCGAAAGTGAGTGTTAGGGGCAGCGTATTGTGAGGGAGCATTACTATAATTATGCTACTAGTGATTATACTGATATCTGCACAATTAAGCTTTTATCCCACATGTTTAACAGGCCCCCAAATAAGGGTGCGTAACGAAAAGTTATTCTTATTTTCAATCAAAACATATTATAGGTACTCAAAATGACATCTCCTGAACCACTGGTCCAAATTCAAAGTAATTTCACAGAATTTTTCCTCATGATGTCTTCTACCAAAATTGCACAAATGGTTCCACTCCACTGTTTTGTAAAGCCTTTTTCTGCCAGTCATGACTTTTTATCTTAATTGCCCATCTTCTTGATGATCTTGGGTAGAATTTATTGAAGCAATATGGACCCAGATCAGACTGTTTCTTTGGTCAGACTGTTTCTTTGGGAGCAGTCTGATCATGCTTCATAAGGTTTGATTCCATGAAAAATCTAGTCTGAAGCGCACTCGAATATATGCAGCAGACATCAACAGATAACATTTTCAAGACATAAAATAGTGGGCGGATAAGGGTTAAATGGGCCTCAACGCGAGAAAAGCTGTCTTCGAGGGTTTGCGAACAACACAGGTGCAGACCAGCCTGCTCATCTGCGCAGTCTGATCAGCTCTTTTGTTATTCGCTTTTTGGATAGTATTATATGTTAACTTGCTACAATTAAAATTTCAATTTTCTAGCTAGTCTCTGTAGCTGAGGAGGCTGGTTTGAATATCACTATGTCAGAAACCCCGAAGACAGGTTTTGTCGCGTCAGGGCCCAAATATTCTGTGTTTTTCTTTCAGAATAAAATTCCCCCTATATCTACCAAGATCACAAGGAAGCTAGCTAATGAATCTAGTGACCATAAAAGTGTGCTGAATTATTATTCAAGCATCAGTCGTGATGAAACTGGAGCCCCTGCACGGTGGAAAATGTCTTCAAATGCCAGTGATGGTATGGTACCTGGCAGAGCCAGTCCAGCACTTGCTAAACTTGCTAGGTCCAGAAGTAATTCAAGAGATTCCTCATCTGAAAGGAAAAAAATAAACTCAGAAACTGTCCAAAATAAGAATATGACAAGTGCTAAGAAAAATGTTATGAGGAAAAGTATGGACAACTCAAAACGCAATGAGACTGAGCAAGTTAGAAAGGGTTCTTTACAAGAGGGATCTAGTTCAGCAAAATCAGACCTAAGCACTAGTAGAAAATTGAAGAATGAGAAAGAGCAGGCAAGCACAGACATTGAAAAAGTTAGAAAAAGGGGTAGACCCAAATCTGAATCATTTAAAAATATTAGCCTGTTGAGGAAACCAAACACCAAACAGAACATGGAAAAATCACTCATTGTTAGTACAGCACAGAACCTTTTGAAAAAGAAAAGAGGCCGACCAAAGTCTCTTGATTTACCACCCTTAAAATCAAGTACTGAACAAGTGAATGGTGATGAAGAGAGTTTTCGAAGTCCTCATCCATTGACTCCTTGTAATATCTTAGTAAAGAGAAAGAAAGGTCGCCCCAAAGAAACACCACCCACTCTTGAACCAGAGCCTTCCATGTCTCCAAATGCTCAAGAGGTAAATGGGGAGTATTCTGAAGGAAATATTGTAGCAACTCCTGAACTGCAGAAACGAGGTCCAGGAAGGCCACCTGGGAAGAAATCCATTAAGAAATTTAATGAACAGTTGAATAGAGTGATGTTGCGAAGGTCTAAGACAATTAATTCATCATCAGGCATAGGAGTAACAAAAAGCAAAATCAACAAAAAGGTTTTATCTAATTCTGATGAAGTATCTTTGGAACTTGATGTTGCTTCAGTTAAAACAGAAGTTAAAGTCAAGAAGACTGTTCTAGGTACCGTTAAAGCCTTACAAAAAAGAAAAATGTTGCCAGTTTCGAATGGTAAAAAAGTTCAAGCAACTTCTTTGACAAGGAAAAAGAAAATAAATGCTAGTAAACTAGGCAAAGGACACACAGTTGACAATTCTACAGATGAAGTTAATACCAATATGCAACTTAATTTTCCAAAAGATAAACCAAAGAGTATGGAAGTTTCAGTTGCAGAATCAAACGATCGTAAATCAATCTCTGCCAGTAGCTTAGCTCTGTTCGAGGTAACCGTGGCAAATGTTGCAAGGGGTAACTTTGAGGAAACTGTGATTGACAGTCATGTTGATGTATATGATTCTGATAAACATGTTGATGTAAGTCCTAGTGATAAACAGTCTGATTTAGAAGAAGAACTAATATCTGATAAGTTAAGTAGTAGATCTGAACAACAAAGTGGTCTAAAGGATAAAGCAATTGACAAATCTGATAGTGGACAGAAAAGTGTGCTAAGGAAAGGTGCTAGAGGAAGAGTTAAATCCAAAGCAAAGACTTTAAAGGATACTAATTCAGCCCTTAATGTGAAAAAGAAGCGCATGCTGATTTCACATGCTAAAAAACATATGGACAGTGACATGGCTCACCTTCCAGTTAACGATTTAAGGAGGAAATTACATAAAAACCTTATGGAGAAATTACAAGGGAAAAGAGGTAATACAGATATAACTGAAAGTGAACTTAAAGGAGATGACTTACCTTCTGTGTCAGAGATTCATGAATCACCTTTACTTTCAGAAAATGGTACTAGTCCATTAGAAAATTTATCTGCAATGGTTAAAGCTAAGCGTTTCACAAAATCAGAAAAAGAGCAAAGTTTTCCAAAGAATTTGGAGCAAGTTCATACAACAAAGATTGTTTCTGAAACAAAGGAACTCACAAAATTCAGTGATAACGAGTCCACCTCATCAGAAATTAGCAGTTTTTCATCCATTTCAAATTTCAGTTTTACAAAACAATTAGGTGAAAAAGAATGTGAAGACAACTCCAGCATAGTGAGTAGTGATCAAAGGTTGAAAAATAAACGTGGTCGTAAAAGGAAAATAAGTGCTACTGATGAATTTAAAGATAAACAAGAAAAATATGTGAAGACTGATTTAAAGGAGATAGAGGAAACAAATGCATTGTTTGACAAGAAAACTAATGACTGGAGCATTAAAGAAACTACCAAATCACCCGAACTCAAGAGTGTGAATCAAACTTTTAGTCAAATTGATGACTGCAAATTGGATTCTGGCGCGAATTGTGCTAAGGAAACAAAAACTGAGGTTAGGGATGATATACAGGAATGTAAGTTACTCAACAAAACAAATGAAGGGGAAAGTAGACTTAGTCAGTCAGTCACTGAAGATGATTTAGCTGGCAAAAATGGGTATGATGTACAAGACAGTGGTGAATCAGAAATCACAAAAACAGTAACATCTGAAATGGGAACAAAATTAAGTAGTAATGATCTCAATGATTGCAAGATGTTTAAGACCATTGAAAAACTTGAAACATTGTCTGGCCTTAAGGAAACTTTGCATGCAGGTATAGACAAGAAACAGAGCTTGGAACATGGTTTGCCTGAGCCTCAGTGGCATGGGAAAGGAAAAGCTCAAAGTAGAAAGTCTAAAGGTGCGAAACACAAACCTATTTCTCTAGTGACGTCAAAGAAATATAGAACGATGAATATATTAAAACATGTAAGAAAGGTTCAAACAACCAAGAAAAAGCAACATAAAGCTTTAAATAGTATCTTCAGTAAAAACGTTCAAAAATCCCTGATAGTTGACCAGTCAGTCCCAAAACTTAATAGAAGTAACCAAAAATCAGAGTGTGAAGTGCATGCAGTATCAAAAAGTTTGTTGATGGAGACTGTAACAACAGGTGTTCAGGAGTCAAAACGTAATGCATTTGCTGCTATTAATGTTTCATCTAAGATGGATAGTCAAAATATCAAAAGCAACTTGGCGTCTGAGAAAATAGAATCCAGTTCAAAATTTATCCAAGAAGTCCAGCATTTCAATAAAACAGATGAAGCTGATAATGAAGGGAAAGGTGATAAATTGGCTGAACAAAATATTGGGATGAGTACCAAGGAATCAAGCCTAACATTAAGTACAAAAGGACCCCAGGACATTCCAAACGACTCTGTTGCAAATAGCCTAGCAGAAAATGAAACAACACAAATTAAATCTGAAATTTCAATATTTGAAAGCAAAGAAAAAAGTACCAAGTGTTCGGAGTCAAAACTGATTAACAATTACAATATAAAAGATGATGCAAATGATGCAGAAAGTGAAACAATTGATATTTGTAACAGTAATTTACATAAAGAGCACACAGAATCAATTAATTCATCAGAAGCAGACTTTCATAATTCCTTAACTGAGCTGAAAGGATCAAATGATTTGATGAGACCAAATGTTGAGTTCGATGAACCATCTTCAATTAAAATTGTTGTAGAAATTTTAAACACTATGTTGGATTCAGTAACAAATGAAGTCGAAAGCATAGACATGCAAAATCAAGAGTCTTTGAATGAAATTTCAGATACAGGTAGTGAAAGTCATGTGGAAAAGCAAATTGTTCCAGACATTACTAAGTCTTTATGTGAACCTGAAGATAATAACACGAGTGATATAGATATATCAAGTGAGATTATTGAAAACAGTTTACAAGTTTCATTAGCCAGGAAACCTATTTCCAATGCAGAAATAATGTCAAGACGTAAAAAGCGGAGGCGCAAGAGGGAGAAAAAATTAGTCAAAGATGGTGCTGCTGGTTTTAGCAAGATTGAATTAAGACAAAAAATATCTAGATCACCTTTAGATAATATTGCATTGCGACAAAGTATTGAAGAAACAGAATACATGAATGAACAAGCAAAAAAGGCAATTAAGAGGGGAAGGAGACGTAAGTTTAACAATACACCAGCAGTAGGTAAAGATCAAGAAACTGGCATTGAACTGATAATGGAACACCCAATGAATACAAAGGAAGGTGACAATGCATTATATACTTTGAATGCCAAAGAAGATAAAACAAATATAAAGGGTCAAATAAAGAGACAATATCAGTTTCATAAGAGTGAGCCAATTGATGTGTTTGATTTTAACTATTATAAAGACACAGATATCAATGAGAGTGAAGCTTTGACAAATGAGGTATTAACCAATGAATTTCCAAGTATTAGCCCAAAAGCTAAAGAGGGATTTAGAAAGTTCAAGAAATACAAAGGGAAGAAAACTCTTGTAAATAAGGAGGAAATTACAAACATTCAGGATGAGAAAAATGACAGTGAATTGAAAACTCTTTCACCAAACAGTACATTTAGTGAAAACTCTGAATACCTAGCAGTACCAAACAAGGATTTATCCAGTGTGTGCAGACCATGCTCTGTAGTTTTAACTGACTTTCTTAAACAACTGCAGTTGCAAAATTCTACTGAAAATTCACCGGAACCTCAAGTTTCTCCTCAAGGATTCACAGAAAATGACATTGGAAAGTCTGAGGATATTGGAGTTGCAGAGGGCAAAATAGCCAGTAACTTAGAGTCAGTTAAACAATTTTTAGGTAGCAAGACAATAAATGAAAATGTGCACTTAGATATTGAGGAGAACAGACTGGAAAGCAGTAAAACGGCAGCGCTTGATACCTACATTAGCAGCATCGGTGGTTTATTTTCCAAGACAAATGATGGCAAAGCACAAGAGGACACTTTGTTACAAAATGAAATGAAAATTGTTCCAAAAAATGCACCGAAAAAACCCAGAATAAAGCGAGAAAAGAAAGCAGACAATGAAGTTAAAACTGCAAGGACTTCTCTAAGCCCTAAAGTACCACGAAAACCTAAAGGTCTGGCTACCAGTTCTCCAGGAAGCAGAACAAAAAAGATACCTGTTTCTGACAATTCATCACACGCTAAAACTAAACTGTCCAATTACAGTTTTGAAATAGTAGAGCAAACCGCCAGAAAAACTGTTCCTCCATTGAAAATAAAACTTAAGGGTGGTTTGACTTCCAAAACAAAATTGTATACTGTAGAATCAGCCATAGAGATAAAGCCAAGTTCAGTAGATTCAGCTCTTGAGATTAAACCCAAGAGAAAATACAATAAATCAAAATCTAAGAGTGACTCTGAATCTGAAAAACACAAATCTCGCCACCATCACACAAAAAGGAAGAGCAAATCTCCAGAGTCTATAGATGGGAAAAAGAATGGGAAAAAAACTATTGAAACACCTAAACGTGACCCATTGAAACCAAATGATCCATATGAAGCCAATTTCTTGGAATTCATACAACAACAGGAAAATGCTAAAAATTCAAAGGTAAACTGGATAAGTTCTGTTGTTTCGAAAGCTAATCACCAACTAGTTGGGGGCAAAGCATGTAAATCAGGAGATGATGGCAGTCTTACTGTGAGTGCGTGTGCGGTAGCTGAAACAAAAACCTCTTCATGTACCTCCGAGAATATTGTAACTATGTCTAAATCATCAAGTCTTGTACAAACATCCAATAAATCAGAAACTTTGTATAGCAATGCCAATGTTGAAGCAAAAGATGATATTTTGAGACCAGAAAACTCCAAGATGAAATCTGATTTAGAACATTTTCAGCAAACTGAAAAGGTAGTGTGTAATTTAGCTTCAAAGGTGGCAATTGCAAGGCAGTATTGTTGCAATCACTGTGACTTTTCTTGTGAAAGCCAGAATGAGATTCTTGAACATACAAAATGCCTTCATAAAGATGAATTGCTGTATAGTTGTTCAATATGCCATAAGTTAACATTTAAAACAAAACTTGCAATACTCGCTCATCTTTCTGATAAACATAAAGGTGTCAAAGACTCGTATATCTGCTTACCAGATTTCCACGAAAAACATAGCGACCCCATAAGTCCAAACAATGTATCAGATAATATCTTTGATAAAATGACTAATTTGTTGGACATTCATTCTGCAAAAGATGCGATAAGTTCAAGAGCTGTTGTTAGTGGGGAAAGTAAAACAGCAGCAGAGGCGGACAGTACAACGACAACTCTAGATGAACAAGTGAATACAACTGTTTCATCTTCTACTGAAGTGTCAGCAGAACAAGTTTCTCCTGTAAAAGACAAGGAGCCTGTGGAGAAAGAGCTGAAGTCTACTGAAGAAAGTGTTGAGTAAGTTTGTTACATTCTGAAAATAGAGGAGTTACATGAGTGCTCATGTTTTATTGAATTTATTAAACGAGTTGGGGAAAAGAGATAAAATGGGAGGCTTGCCGAGCTTTATATCTCTTTTTCGCAACAAGTTTAATAAATTCAATAAAACATGAGCACGAATGTTAGATTCTATTTATCATATGACATTAAGATTACTTTGAAATCTCATTTCTGCTGTAAAACACGTTATAATTTTGTCATTATGTACGCAACGTTATTATGGACGTCATAACGTTTCCGGTAAATCTGTAAACCACCAGTGGTTTATCAATTTTATTGCATGGCATTATTCACTCCCAGACGCGACGTCATATGATAACATAAAATCCTTAATAGGAAGGGTATCCTGATAAGACCCAAGTAAAAAAATATACCTGTGTTTAGGGTAACCTGACTCTACCTAAATCACGGCCTCCAATCTCTGCCTCCTCCAAAAAGAGCAGAACGAAAAGTGAGGCGAAGGCCCTTCCGGGAAGCAGGCAGTGGGCATAAACAATGGAACACGGTAAGTTGTGTTGACACATTTTCAATCATAAGTAAATTTTAGCGCAAAACTCGAAAATCTAAGAATGCTATGCTTCGGGCAATTGTTCAAGCTATCCGTAGAGCATGCTGTTTGCACATTTGAACTTAGTTTGTAAGCGTGAGAGCTTTTCTCCCGTTGCACAGTTGTCCAAGAAACGGTGGTTCCCGCATGGTTATGCCTTCTAACCAAACGTATAGTAGCGTTTGGACTACCGAGGCCCCTCCACACCCATGTTGTCCCAAATGCAATTTTTCGAGATATTTCAATGATAATTGAGTGATTTAGAGCCAAATTTCTTTAGGAGCAGGAGGCGAATGGCAGGAGAAGGAGGCTGGGAGAGGAGAAGCAGGCGGCGATTATATCAAAATTTGCATTGATTTTGCTTATTTTTAATAATATACTTATCCAATCTACATGTATATCAAACTTCCTAAATAGCCACAAATTAACCGGTAAATGTAAAATAATTGACAGCTTCGGCCGGATGCAGGGAGGAGCGAATGTAAATTTTGTCAGGTGACAGTAACACGTGTTTATTTGCGCCTGCGCCATACTACAAGCAAAATAAAGGATTCTTCCTTGGCTTTCTGTTTAAACCGCTCGGTGGGCTACGCCCACCTCGCGGTTTAAACGAGAAAGCCTCGGAGTATATTATTAAAAATAAGCAAAATCAATGCAAATTTTGATATCATCGCCGCCTGCTTCTCCTCTCCCAGCCTCCTTCTCCTGCCCTTCGCCTCCTGCTCCTTAAGAAATTTGGCTCTAAATCACTCAATTATCATTGAAATATCTCGAAAAATTGCATTTGGGACAACATGGGTGTGGAGGGGCCTCGGTAGTACGAATAAGGGTCCAAACGCTACTATACGTTTGGTTAGAAGGCAAAACCATGCGGGAACCACCGTTTCTTGGACAACTGTGCAACGGGAGAAAAGCTCTCACGCTTACAAACTAAGTTCAAATGTGCAAACAGCATGCTCTACGGATAGCTTGAACAATTGCCCGAAGCATAGCATTCTTAGATTTTCGAGTTTTGCGCTAAAATTTATTTATGATTGAAAATGTGTCAACACAACTTACCGTGTTCCATTGTTTATGCCCACTGCCTGCTTCCCGGAAGGGCCTTCGCCTCACTTTTCGTTCTGCTCTTTTTGGAGAAGGAGGCAGAGATTGGAGGCCGTGCTAAATTAACTGGTGAAACCTAGCATTTTTTTCAGATTTTCTGGAAAAAATATAATTTTTTGCATTTTGAAAGGCGAAATGCCTTCCAAAATGCATAAAATTATGGGTTTTTTTTTTCATAAAAAAAAAATAATGTAAAAAATTTGTGTGCTTATCATACCTAAAATTTTCAGACCCGTTACCTGAAACACATTTATTTTTTTATTAGGCCTCACTATTTTTCTTAATTCAGGCCTTTATGTAAGAGTGGGTAAATTGAAAAATAATTTTCTTTATCAACCTAAACATATGTTGGTGGTACACAAAAGAACAAGTTTCAATGAGATCTATGCCTCTTATGAGCACTCAAAACAAATGATCAGACTGATGGTTTAGAAAATATTCACAAAGTTACATGTTAATTCTTCAAAAAAACACAATGTTTTGGTTACTCAATGGAAGCATCATTTAAGATGCTTCCAATGAGTAACCACAACAATGCGCTTCTTTTAAACATTATATCTGAAATAAAAGGTGTATCCAGATTTTTTTTCTTAATTTCAAAAAAGCACTTTTTTGTTTTTCTTCATAAAAAAGTCCAGTGTTGTGGTTACTCATTACAAGCTTCCAGTGAGTACCACAACATGTTTTCACAGAGATTTAAAAATATCACCATTTTTTTATAAGAAAAGCATCTTATCAATTTCTCTACAATATATTTAGTTTGAGTGGATCTGTATGCCAAACCAACTTTTTTCTGATAGATATCCAATCTAGTTTTGATATAATTGTGTTTGTCTTGTCCATCATGTGTCTCTCAACAATATACTTTAAACATTTCCTAAAACCACTTTATCAAATTTCACCAAACTTCACAGAAATGATCCTTGAGCCATCCCCTTTCAAAATTGTTCAAAGATGTCAATTACATGCAGAACTATGGTTGCTATGGCAAATGAAAGAAAAACATTAAAAACTCTTGTTAAAGGTCTTGTGAATCTTCAAAAAAAATTATTTTAAAACAACTATTGATTGAAAAGCCAGGAATGAGTGAAACAGAATGTCGAAATCCCCATCAAAAAATTCAAAATAGTTACCAAGTTATGAAGGTTTCAAAATTCAATTAGATGAAAATATGCAAGAGTCTCACAGAGTTCTTGGAAACTCCGAATCAGGCGTATTTTTACGTCAACTTTTGGGTTTTGTATGCGTACATTTTCCTGCTGGGGATTCTAATTTACTCCATTTTTTTTTCTGCGGACGTGTCTCAAACTCCTTAAAAACAGATGCCCCAGGGTTTGTCATAAAATGTCCAGTCATCTGATAGCTGTAGGTATGATCTAATTTAGCTCTCGGCCAATCACGTCGCACGGCGACTGCGTCTTTACCCCTATGCAATTTTGAGAAGCATGTGGTTGATTGGTTTTAAACTTTTCCGAGTGTGTGTATAGACAAATTAATGATAGGTGCGCGTTTGTCACAGACTGTCTGTTTCAATCAAATCTTGAAATGTTTCTTACTTTTTTGAACACATGAAATAGCTTCCACCGATGGTTGATGAAATAAAAATAAGATTTGCTGAAGATATTGGTGCATCGGTAAACCGAATAGGATAGAGAGCGCAGTGGCTCAGTGGTAGAGTGCTTGACTCGAGACCAAAGGGCTGCGGGTTTGAGCCTCACCGGCGTCACTGGGTTGTGGTCCTTGAGCAAGACAGATTTATCCTAGCTTAGTACTGGTTCAACCCAGGAAGACACGTCCCTATATAACTGAAAGATTGTTGATGGGACGTAAAGAATCAAATCAAACAAACAAACAAAACCAAATAGGATAATGCCCGATAAGGATAAAGGTCCGGATGAAGCGTCATTAGCAACAAATGAGTGATACAATAAATTATCGGCATTTTTTCCATCAAAAAAACTAAATTCAAACAAATGAATTTCAGCAAGAAAACCCGTTCATTTTAAACCATTGAAATTATCTAGCACTCAGGTAGGAAATCAAAATGATCATCTTAATTTTTGAACAATTGCCGTAGACTAGCTAGACTTGGTTCTCAAAAAGCACTTGCATGCAAATAATAAAATGATTTAACTAGACCTATACATCTGCAAAAGATCTGTTCGTCCGTTCGTCTGTCTGTCTGCTTGTAAATTAAGGTTTTCATTTTTAAGGACAAACATAAAAATATGTGTTTCATGATACATGAAATTTTAAAATTGAGAAGTAGATGGGGAAGATAGGAAACCAATATGGCCGAACAGCCGAACCCCTTTGAAATCCCCAAACAATGTTTAGAAAATATTGTGTAGGGGTTGGGAAAGAGGGGGGTTTAAGTTTGTTACGGTAACCTGATAAACTTTAATTTATAGTCCTCACAAGGATTTTGAAATTGCCATTTTGCAGGATAAAAGAGACTACATCTGTAAATAAAACTTTTCATATTACGGCTCAAAGTAAAAACTCCAACTTTTCCAGAATAAAATCCAATTTTGACTCCAACTTTTTCCAGAGATGGATTCTATAACTCCTGTATTCAAAATCTTAGTGAGACCTCTGGGCTCATATGACATCATTTGAGCTTTTTGAAATATTAAATATATTTCATTTATTTTAACATTATTTAATATTTTATTTGCTGAAAATGATTCAATACGATAAAATACAACATTTGCAGATAAAAGCTTATTTAAATTATGCTGTTTTTAATTACTTAGAAATCACACTACATAAAATATGACATTTTGAAAAAATCATCTAGAGACAATAATGTGGGCGGGGCTTATATGCTAATTTGCATAATTTTAAAACTTGCATAACTTTTGACTCAGTTGGAATTAAGAGGGGGTTTTCAGCATTTTGGTTTTCTCATCAATGTCATTTAAATCATGAATAGTTTTAAAAATGTTTTTGAAGATTCACATGACCTTTAAAAACTACTGGCTTGATTTGTAACCTATTTGGTACAAATGGTCATAAGATGACCCTCCCAAGATTGCTTGGTTAAAACATGCCAGCCAGGGGGTGGGGCCAGTTTTTCCTATAATGTATAGGGAAAACTATAAGAAATCTTGTCAAGAACAACTAGGGCCGATTTGCAAATAATTTGGTACAAATGTACTTGAGTGACCGACCCTCTACAAGGATTGCTCAAATTTGATCTGTTGAAAAACCTGATAACTACTGGGCCAATTTGGAAACTATTTGGCCAAAACGGTCCTTGGGTGACCCTCTACCAAGATTGTTGCAAATTAGCTTGATGAGTTGAAAAACATGGCGACCAGGGATCTGTATCCTGTAAGCAAAATTGATTAGATTAATCTGGTGCTGCATATAATATGAGCCCGCGCATGAGATTTTCAACAATGTGGCATTTTGACATGTGTAGACTCAAACGAGCCTGTGCAGCCTCCTTTTATGTTTAGAAACTCCAAATGGTGTTAAGTCAGTAGCTTAACAATCATAGAACACTCAAGCGACTACCAAAGGCTCTGATCAGACTGCGCGTATGCGCAGGCTGATCTGAGGCTTTGCTGGACGAACATACCACATTGTTGGAAATCTCATGCACTGGCTCATATGATTATGGTAGGCAAGCAGGGCTTTAGCCAAAGCCTCTCGTAGGTTTAGATAAACAAAAACTTTCAGAGTAAAATTGTAAATATTTCCTTACCCATTTGTCTTAACATATGTTATGGGTGCTCAAAAGAACGGTCTCATAGAGACGGTCCTTTTGAGTACCCACAAAATATGTTTTGGTTGAGAAATAAGAAAATTAAATTTTAGTTACATACTCTTAAATTAAGTCCTGCCTCTGATAGTGCACAGGCCTTTAGTTAAGAGTGTGTACCAAAATATTTATTGTCTTATTCCTCAACCAAAACATATGTTGTGGGTACTCAAAAGAACCATCTCAATGAGAGCCTCACAGACCTCACTGCGTTGTGGTCCTTGGGCAAGACACATTCATCCTAGCTTAGTACTGGTTCAACCAAGGAAGACCCATCCCTGTTTAACTGATAGATTGTTGATGGGACATAAAGAATCAAATCAAACAAACAAACATAAGCTTAAACTAATGGGTAAGAAAATATTGACTATTTTAATGCTCAAATTTTTTGTTTATCTAAAACTCTGGTGTATCCTATATATTCACCCTTAAAGTGCCAATTACAGCTGCTGCAGGTGACATTTTTAACTTTGCATGTTGGGTAATTTTTCATGCTTTTGTTGTGTCAGCAAATTCTTTCAGGAACACTATCAGAGTGGTCCAAACTTTTTGCATTTAGGTTACCAGAAAAGACAATACTAGCAAGGAAGGAGGTAAATAATGCCTTTGATTTTGAGGAAATACATGTATAAGTATTTAAATTTTAATTAAAACGTTTCAAGTAAATGGTCTGTCAGCAGAATATCTTTAAGCTTTTTTTTAAAGCACCAAAATTTAAATATGTCACCTGCTCAAATTCTGAGTGGTGCATTTTGAGCTAGGTATTTACCATAGCTCCTGTTAAGCAATTTTTAAATGATTTTTTTTTTTCATTATCTTGATGTTCATGACTCATGTATAAATTTAAACATTTGTTTTGGGTGCTCATAAGAATTGTCTCATTGAGACGGTTCTTTTGAGCCCCTTAACATATGCAGGAAAAATATTTTCAAATACACATTCTTATCTACATGTAGATGCCTGGTTTATTAATAAGCCTTTATTTATTGCAGGGAAACTCACCCCAAGGTAGATGACAGCTTGACAACTGATAATGAACTGAACATTAAAATTATTGATGTTGTGAGTCTTAAAGACCAAACCCTTCCAGATTCGGAAGAACAGTTGGATGATAGTAGCAAGATTGTGAACAATTCTAGTACCTCTCCAAAGATTGTGAACAATTCTAGTACCTCTCCTAAGATCACTCCTGCTCCTGCTAATGTCAGTTCCAAAGAGAGTCAGTTAAAAGTGCCTTCCTATCCTGTGTCACAGACAACAGTGTGTACAACACCAACTCAGAATGTGAAAACTAATTTAGTGAGTAGTGAGAAAAAGACAAAAGTAGGGACTACCTATAAGTGTGAGGCTTGTCATGTCCATGCACCAGTCTTGGCAGCACTTGTGGCCCATTTGAAGAATTCACACACAAACATACCTAAGTTATTTCAATGTCCATATTGTAGAGACATGGAGGGTGAAACGGAAGCTATGATACATCAGCATATTAGAAAGTTTCATCCTACGGACAACCCAAACCCTCCCGTAGCTCTCTCCGAGCCAGCTAAACGGAATCTCAAGACAATAACTATTCCTTTACCTGAAAAGGCCGAGAGCACAACTATTGAGAGAGACATATACATGTGCCTTAGGTGTAAAAAGCACCTACCTTCCCTAGAACTGATATATAATCATTTAGAATTAGTGCATAGGGAGGTGTTTGTTTATGTGTGTCCATTTTGTAAAATATTCAAAGCTAAGGAAGAAAGTATTGTAAATACACATGTTGTCACTGTTCATCAAAGAAATATTGAAGATGTTAGTATTTCATTAGCGATAGATGGGACAGAATTTTTAAGGGTGACCTCTTTAATGAAGGACAAAAGTCAAAAGGTCACGGCCAAACCTATTACACCAAGACAGCAGAAGCCACACACTGATCTAAATCAGCTCGTTAAAGCACCAGCTCCTAATTTAACTATTCCATTTCATCAAAACATGGCTCCTATTAGTCAAGCAATAAGACCTAGCCAGCCATCAGTACAGCAGAGTGTATTCCCACAACAAGTACCAAATGTGAGAGCTCCAGGTCCTCCGTTGCAAGGAGCAAAGAAAAGGAAAGCAACATTATCTGAATCTATTGCTCAGTTAACGATGCAACGACAGCGTCAACAGGCACAAGAAGATGCTATAAAGATGCAGTCGAACAATGAGGCTAACCAAACTAATTTAAAATCCTCGCAGCAACCACCACCCCTGTTACGTGGACCTCCTCCCCTTATAAGGTATGATCAATTGTCTAAAGTTCCAGCTTCTTTATTAGCTGCACAGCAGTTATTGCAGTCTGGTAAACCAAATAACAGGGTAGTTGGTCAGCAGGGTGTACCAAATATAAGCAGCAGTGTTATTGGACAGCTAACAATAAGTGCTGCCCAAAGACTGCAGGCATTAAATAATCCCCAAAGCAATGCAAATCTGGTTCAATCTACACCTAAACCGATTCAGTCCTCACTCTTTGATACATCAGATCAGAATGCCTTTCTTCCAGTAAACCGCAGACAGCAGGGACCAGTGTTAAACATTCCACAGATTCCTCGACCAGCAAATAGACCACCTTCTCAGCAAAGCGCACAACAGTCTGGACAAACTGTAACTCCCACAGGAGGTACACCACTAGATCTATCCAGATCAAACAAGTCTACCCCTGAGCCATCTCCAGTCCCGCAGCCATCGCAGTCTCCTGTCACAGACAATAAATCAGATGATACAAATCCAGAAGCTTTTAAAATATTTAACTTGCAGCCAGCGGCACCTATTCAGCAAACTCAAGCTAACGTTACCCCCCACCTTGTGCGTCCTAACACGACTAGCACCCTTGCCTATAGACCAACAACTCCACATGTAGCAAATGTTCCTTTGAACGCAGTTGTGGGAAATGTGAATATGGTTCCAATTAGTTTGTCAAATATATCAATTCAACAGATCCAGAATATACCCCAGTTTGTTAGAATGAGCTATCCTCAGGCATTACAGCCAATAGTTGCTCCGCTCAGCATTGCACAGGTTATTCCAACACCACAGCCTGTCATTAGCACTGCATCCACTCCACAGAGCAGTGCAGAACCAGCTCAGCAGTCAAAAGATGGTCAAGCAATGATGAATTTGTCTCTTCCGATGTTTAAATGTCCATATTGCCCCAATGTTGTTCAGTTAAATCTGGCTGAAGTTCAGCCTCACATTGAGAAGTCTCACCCAGGTTCTTCTATTGTTTTCATGCAGATTTGAATTTCAACTTTTAATTTGTTCATTCTTGAGCTATATCACGGGAAAACCGGCCCTTGGGTTATAAAACACGGTTCATGCTCAAGTTCAACTCAAATTCAATTGAATGCTCATGAAGTTTCAACTGCTCGTAAAAATGCTACAAAATAAAGATTCTTTAGTGCTCATAAAAACTGGCAGATGTTGCATTGATCCTGTTAAGGCCAAATAAAAAAATAAGTGTGTTTCGGGTAACAGGTCTGAAAATTTTAGGTAGGGTGGGCACTCACACATTTTTTTTTATTATTTTTATTCTGGAAAAAAAAATACAATTTTATGCATTTTGAAAGACAATTTTGCCTTTCAAAATCCATAAAATTATATTTTTTCTCAGTAAACCTGCAAAAATTCTAGGTTTCAACAATTTAGGTAGGGTCAGGTAACCCTAAACACAGGTATTTTTTATTTGGCCTAATGAGTGTTATGAGCTGGGTAAAGTTGAGCATGAAAAGTTTCATCTCAAGGCTTTCTCTTGTTGCATGGAAACAACAATGTTGTAAATCAGCCTGTACATACACCTAGTCTGATAAGCATTCTTGTTATTTCCTGTTAGCTGTACATACTACAAACAAATTGGCTAGAAAGATAGATGTGGACCCTATCTGCTCACAAATCCCAAAGAAAGGCCTTAAGGTTGTAAAAAAAATTATGCTTTTCTCCCATGAGCAGGAAACTAATAAGGCCAAATAAAAACATATGTGTTTAGGGTAACCCGGCCCTACCTAAATTTACTGGTGAATTCTAGGATTTTTTCAGGTTTTCTGGATAAGTATATAATTTTATGCATTTTGAAAGTAATGCCTTTTAAAATGCATAAAATTATATTTTTCCAGAAAAAAAAAAAAAAAAAATGTGTGTGGCCTACCATACCTAAAATTTTCAGACCTGTTACCCGAAACACACTTATTTTTTATTGGGCCTAATCCTCATTAATATCAAATACAAAAATTGATGCAGTTTTCTTGCTCAGAACAACGGACAATGCTTTTTGTTATTTGCTCGACATAAATTTTGAAATGCCAACAATTATTGGCATTTTAGAATTAATGACCGGAACTAGTTTTATGCCTATATGAGCTGAGCATGAAAAAAGTTAATAATCCTGGGGCCACTTTAAAGGTGACTCAAAAATTGTTAGAAACAAGAGTTTTGATTGCCATTTGTCACCCAACTGGCTATAAATGTCTATCAAAAACACTGTTTCTAGCGATTTTTATCTTCGTTCGTCGATTGTTAAGAGCGTTTTTGATTGCCCCCTACTTGGGGTGGTAATGGGGAAAGGATTTTTATATAGCCTGCTAAGTTGCAGTTTACCAGTATGTTTTCATAGGTACAGATACGAAACTTTTTTGAGCTTTAAATTGCTACTTTTTTTTATCCATCAGTTCAAACATGTGAGCCCAGTACTTATCACAATTGTATAAATAGAGGATCTTACAAGAGTGCTCATGTTTTATTGAATTTATGAAACTAGTTAGGGAAAAGAGATAAAATGCGAGGATTGTCAAGCATTTTATCTCTTTTTGCGCAACAAGTTTAATAAATTCAATAAATACAAGAGCACGAATGTTAGATTCTATTATCATAATGACATTAAGATTACTTTGAAGGCTCATTTCTGACATAAAAACATTATAATTTTGTCATTATATACGCAACCTAGTTAAGGGCATCATAATGTTTCTGTAAACCACTAGTGAATTATCCCATACTTTCGTGTAGATTGATCATGAAATGATTTCTACGGTCATTCTCCTTCCTTCCGCTGAGTCATTCAAGAAGGGTTGTTGTCAGTTACAAGCGAAAGTATGTGCACGAATTACTGGTTAACCGCTTGTTCAAGCCTGCCCAGGAAAAAGTGTGGTTAGGTGAACTGACCGTCCCGCAATGACCATAGCTGTTGACTTGGGACGTAAAGCAACAAAACCAACCAACCAACTAGTGAATTATCAAATTTATTGCATGGCATTATTTCACTCCCAGATGCAACATGATGTGATAAAGTCACTATTTTAACATAATGTACAGCTACCTAGTGGAAATAGAGTAGTAAACTGTCAACTGAGCCGACACTGTTTTCCAATGCGAAAAGTACCAAAATTTTGTGTGCTGGCCCTATGTTTAGTAAGAAGACAAAATGTTTAAATATTTTCTATTAAATGTGCCATCTAAGCAGGGCTGGAAAAATTCAATTGTCAACTCGCTAAGACGAGTGACTCATGCTGCATGGCTTAGAGTGCTAGAGGGGTTGCTGGTTCGAGTCTCACCGGCGTCACTGTGTAGTGTCCTTGAATAAGGCACATAAATCCTTGCTTAGTAATGGTCCAACCCAGGAAGACCAGTCCTGACATAACTGATAAATTGTTGACTGTTATGTAAAGAATCAAATCAGTTAAACAAATAAAATAATGCTAATGGACGAGTAGAAATTTTGAGTTGTATTTTTTTTAATTTCTTGTTAAATGCTGATGCGTTTTACTCTATTTTATGTAATCAGTATTCATTTGTCCTGTGTTTGATGCCCTTTCTGATCATTTCTTTGTTGGTTTTTATGTACATTTACTTTTTGAGGTGCCTTTTTGTAAATAGTCACTTGTTATTTAACAACTTAGGGTTGCAGAAAGACATGTCTGTTAGATCATTTTATTGCAATCAAGTGTTTCATTACTTGTATGTGACAAAAGCTTGGAAAAAGTAAAGCCATATGTGAGCTTTATAGCTATTGATTTACAAATGGTGATATTTTCAACATTTTAATACCATCATTGGTGTAGAAACTATTTGTATTACCCTGATCATGATAGTATTTTTGTTAACTACACTCCTTCCCATTTTCATCCAATTCACTTGCTGGATTCCATGGGTGAAAGTTTTTTAGGATTATTGCTGAATTCAGGATTTTGAAGTTGACTTTCCATATAAAGTCCACTGATCCAAATTCAAAATAATTTCACAATGTCCTCTACCAAAATTGCACAAATGTTTCCGCTAAGCGGAATAAAAGTGCCACCAGAGCTGTAGATGAGAAATAATTTTCAACAGCATTTCCTCTTGAAACCACTGGTCTTAATTCAAAATAATTTCACAGAAATGTTTTTCATAATGCCTTCTGCCAGAATTGCACAAATGCATCTGCTTTGCCAAACAAAATTGCTGCCAGATCTGCAAATAAGAAATATCTTTAAACAACATCTCCTGCATCACTGTTCCAAACTTAAGCTTATTTTATAGAAGTCTGTTCTCTTCCAACATAAGGCCTACAGCTGTTATAGGATATCAATGTCTAGTAGCAATCATCATAAAAAAATGCAAAACATGCCCCTGGGGCCCAAATTAGCCGCATAGACTTATAATGGGGGGACTTAAAAATCTTTTTTAAAACCATGAGGCTCACAGCCTATATATTTTGTATGTAGCAATTTTTAGTGGTCCCAGTCACTGAGTTTCAAATTGTCAACAGCCTGGGGGTCATTTGCTCCCATAGACTCAAAATTAGAAATTGTAAAAAATCTCTAAAACCATGAGGCCAACAGCGAGTGGTATGCTCATTTGGCTACTTGATTTTAATTTTTTTGGCAAAATTAATTTTGAGACCTGATGAAAAAAGATCTGCTTTATTTATATACAAGCAAAATTAGCACAGCTACATGGGGGGTGAAAATTTTCAGGATTATTCCTGAATTCAGGATTTTGATGCTGAAAGTCAGCCTCAAAATGCTGAATTTGGCAGATTTTAATAGCTTTTCTGATTTATTTTCAGTTCATTTTAGGACAAGTGACCATTAAAACTTGAAATTGTTAATACTTTGAAGGCATATACAACAAGTTTTAAGATTTGAATTTCAAAAGTTCAGGATTTTTGAAAGGGGTACGTGCATTAAGAGGCTATTTGAGCCCCCCTATGAGGCCAAAAACTGAAAGTTGCTTTTCACCAATTTCACCCAATTGGTTTATTAGAAGAATGGTCCAATTGTAAGATTCTGGCATTTATTTTACTTTTTCTGATGCTATGGTAGCAAAAATGGCTGGCAAAATAGGCTTTAAATAGAGAAATTGTCATTTTGGGTCAAATTCAAGGTTTTTTCAGACCCAATTTTTAAGAATAAGATATCAGCACAAGCGAATACCTAAAAAAACTTTTAATATATTGTGTGCCGTGATAATTCTCACCCTCTGTTAAAATATCTTTTTGTTATTTGCTTGTGCTCTATGTTAATTTCTCTGTCAAATGTCTTAAATTTGCTCCAAAATGGTTACTTTCCTATTTTCAGCCTATTTTGGTAGCTATTTTTGTTACCATAGCAACGGTTAAAATAGAATCAATCCAAGACTTATACACTTGGGCTATTGTTCTAATCAACTAATAAGGAGAAAGTTGTGAAAAGCAATTCTCATTTTTTGGCCTCATAGGGGGGCTCATATAGCCTCTTAATGCACGTACCCCTTTGGAATATTAACCCATGGAATTCCCTATATATGCATATGTAGGTTTTCAAAGTAAGCTTTTATTTTCACTTTATTGTATGTGTTTGATTTACTATCAGCTAGAAGCTGAAATATTGCCTTTCCTTGGAATTATTGAAAAGTGTAATCTAGTCTGTATTTTCTTAAACATAATAAACCTGATATTAAACCATTTATGCCTGCTGCCCATAAATCTAACATCGAGCATGATCACTATAGTCATACCACTATGGCAATTTGGGTCTCGTCACTTATTCCGGTGTTCAGGTAACTTTCTCATCATGTTCAATTTCATCACTTAATCACCGATAAACGCGCCAAAATTCTTGGGTTCCACTTAATTTTTGTTCATCAAATTCACATTGTATCTTTTAGCTTAAAAATTATATGAAAACTTTAACGATTGATGCCTAGGCATGAAATAACTAATTACGGTTTTGTCATTGTGGACAATTATTCAATGACGAAACCGTATAATTATGACTAAACCGTAATTGGCATTTTTTTAGATATAACTTTTAAGAAATACATTGAAAATCTGTTTTTATCTCCGTTTTGGCAAAAATACACAGAGGTTGTTAACTAGACGATGCAATCTCGAAGCAATCATATTAGAAAGCTCTCATTTTTGTCAGCCTTTATTTGAAGGCAATTTTACTATAACATCTGAGTGGGTGACGAGACCCAAATTGCCGTAGTGGAATGACTACAGTGATGATTGGACTCATTGTCTCAATACACTTTTTTCCACAATAAAAACAATTTTAAGGAAAGAAATAAAATGGAAATAGTAACCTGTCATGCCGTAAAATTTTAAATGTAGGGTTCCAGAAGATTGAATTCTATTCATGCACGGATCCTGAACAGCAGAGTGTTTTGTCAGAGGGGGTCCAACTCAACTCTGAAAACACTTTTTTTACTTGACAAGAGGGAGAGAGGGTCCAAATACCACTAAAAGCGGGGACCAACATTGGCCTTCTAGGGTAACATCAATTAAATGGTGTTTAGCTGGCAGGCCAAAGATGGACCGTCATGGAATGCTGGCTTGGTAGATTTGTGATTTTCCAGGAGATCCAGCCCAGTATTGCTAAAAAAACCTATATTTTTGTGATTTTCCAACGTTTACAGACCCCCTGTCCCCCCTCTGGATCTGTGCATGCTATTAGAAATTAATATTTGAGCCAGTTCTTGGGATTTTCGTTACCATGGCATATGCAAGCAGCGAAGGCTTAGGCCAGACTGCAAATCATCAGTCTCAACAGAGCCTTCCCTGATTGCACACACAAAATATTGATGGAGATGAAGGCTCTGAAAAAATAGGTCTTTAGCTCAATTAGATTGCATACGCGGATCCAGGAAGTTTTGTCAGAAGGGTCCCATCAACTTTGACATTTATTATGCTGTTTTTTCTTAGTTGATGTGGGGAGGGAGGATAAGTGGGCCATTATTGGCCCGCCAGCGAAACACCATTTCAATTGCGTTACGCTGGCAGGCGGATGATGGCCCAACATTGAATTCTGGCTTGGTAGCTTTGTGATTTTTCAAGGGATCCGGACCAGTATTGCTAAGAAACCCTATATTTTGTGATTTTTCGGGGGTGGGGGGGGGGTCCGGACCCCCTGTCCCCCCTCTGGATCTGCACATGGATTGCTGACAAGCATGTTTAAAGAACAACTTCGTACATATGGGATAAGCACCAAAATATTATGAGCTTGATCATTCAATTTGGCATTAATGGTTAAATCTCAGGACAATTCAGAGGAGCCCTGTCGCTCAGTGGTAGATTACTCGACTTTATATATAAGGGTTGCAGGTTAAAGCTTCACTGGAGGCAGTGTTGTGTCCTTGAGCAAGACACTTTATCCTCTGGTTAGTACTGGTTCAAGCCAGGAAGGCCCGTCCCGACTTGACTGAAAAAAATGTTGACTGTGACGTAAATAATCAAAAACAAATTTTTGAACAATATTTCATTTTCTGTTTAAAGTTTGTTTTATGCAAAACACAATCCGATATGCACATATTGAGTCTTTTTCTATACATGTAAAATATGTCATGTTGCAATTTTTTAAAGAAGACTTCCATTTGTTTTAGTTACCTTTATGATATCATGTTTCTTAAATGTTTTTCTTATGTGCTATTAAAACTGTATTATATTAATGTAAATATGTACAGGTTAGCATGTTCCAATGTGTGTTTATGAAGACCACAAATAAACTGTGTTGATTTGTAATTGTTCTTTGTTTTACTTTGCCTCCACACCCACAGGGCTCACAGACGTTTAAGAAAAAATCTCCCTAAAAGGCAGTAGGCATGTTTCTTTTATGGCATTTTTAAGTTGGAGGTGCATATTGCTTTGGGCTCGTCCGTTTGTGCGTGCGTCCGTGCGTCCTTTCAAAAAAAAAAATAAAGTAACGGTTTTGAAACTTCATAAATGGATTTCTCATAAAAAATTAACTGACCTATTCTTTTACATGCTTCAATTTAGCAAAAGCAGATCTAGCAGTGGGTACACTCCATCTGTCCCTCTTACCGGGCCACATAGCGCAGTCGGTAACATGTCTGGCAACAGATGCGAGTCTGACTGCAGATCCAGGGATCACGAATTTGGTCCCGGCCCGGTCCCATACTTTCTTGGATATTGATAATGAAATAATTTCTACAGCCATTCTCCTCCCTTCCGCTGAATCGTTCAAGAAGGATTGTTGTCAGTTACAAGCGAAAGCATGTGCACTAAGTACTGGTTAACTGCTAGTTCAAACTTACCCTGGAAAAAAGTGTGGTTAGGTGAACTGACCATCCCGCCATGACCATAGCTGTTGACTTTGGACGTAAAGCAACAAAACAAACAAACAAATCCATCTGACCGTCCATCTGCAAACCTTTTGTGGTGTCGGTTTGTGTACTCTTTAACTTCAAAAGTTTTCATTCCTTTATATTCAAACTTTGTATAATGATTGTTCACACATTGAAGATGTGCACCTCTTATGTTGTGCACATTTCACAAATACTTTCTCATTCTTGCGGGATGTTTAACTTAGGCCAGAATTTTTTTATTAGTTGATTTACAAACCCGCCGACTGTAATTTTCCCGAAAGTGCAAAAAAAAATTAAATTAATAATTTTTTTTTTTTATTTTATTCCATCCGCCGACTCTAAATATTATTCGTTTCGTTAAAAATAAAAATGGATTGCGAGATCGATTCACCCAACAGGATACGCATTTATTTAAATTCTAGCGCATATCATGTACGAAAAACAAAATAAGCGATACGCATTTGATGTTTTTCCAGAGCGTCATATTTCGTTTTTGTTGTTTACACGGTAGGAAAAAGTTAGAGGATATCCGAATTTGTTTCTCTTCGGGCATGTTCGTTTTGTTACGGAGGCATCGCAAATCTTCGTAAATGCATTCGCCATCAAATGAAAACATGTCTAAGTCTCCGTCGGATCGATAGTGCAGTTTGCGGAAACCATCGAGAACCGCGAGGTTGCTTTGTAACACACAGTTTTACTTTCGGTTTCACAACACGCTTTCTGCAAAATGCTACGGAAGAAAGTTATAGAAATAAAGCAATCCAAGCGTGTTTGCCTTCTTGTAATAGTGTACAGTATTTTCTTCAAATATCTCTGAAATCCAGCGGCTTTTTCCTTTTAGAAAAAAAGTATCAGGAGACCTGTGTTTGCGAGAATCGAATACACAAAATCCAAACAAGTACTGGCTTATACAAAAGTATTTCGGTCTGTCTAATGACTAAAAAAATATTTCAGATCATTTTATGTAGCGTCAAGTTCTGATCAAATATTTTGATTTCAACAAAACCCCTCACCCACCTACCCCTCCCAAAGCAGACAATAGCCACTAAAAGGGCACTCGTAATGCTCATATTTGCACTATTTTTTTTACAAAAAAGTAGTCTCCTCCTGCACCCCTTGTCCCCTCTGCGGCATTGTCCTGCTTAACCCAACACCTATTTTGCCAAATAAAAATTGTTATCTTACCTTTTGCTCTCTTGATAGTAGACTAGGAAAACAAGCAGTTAGCTCGGGCGCAATTAAACAGCCTCTTGAAATAGCTTAATCGTTTCTTGGTGTATGATTTTTTAAGACAAAAAGTCGGTACTCCAAAAAATTTCTTGTTACTCCTTTTTTAAAAAAAACGGACGAGTACTGTACTCTGTTAAAAATAAAGCTTATCTAAAACCCTGGACCCAACTTTGGTTACCGGCGTGTATTGATTTAACGTTATAAGAAGGAAATCCAGTAGACTGGTATCTAGAAATCCAGTGTTTTGAAACCGGCACTGGTTATTTTACATGAAGCAGGCAACCAGTATTTCTTCCTATTTTCAATATGGCCGTTAACGACAACAATTTTTAGTTCTGAAATTCGAGTGCTTTACTATTAAGGTACTTAATAAAAAGCATTACGGCAAGTCAGTTTGAAATCAACCATCGGAAATGAAGTATCCAAAATATTCGAAGATGACCAAGTTTCTGTTTTATCGGTATTCACCGGAGACTCCGAGAGAGGGAGAACCAAGTGAACTGTTCTGCGGAGCTGGAGACACCGTTTAGTCAGTTTTCCATGAATTGAAACATAAATAGGAGCGCCTTAAGAATCTGTCCGCCACTCAATTTAGTGTTTAAAATAGGACATTTATTGGGCGGACAGATTCTATAGTCTAGCCTGCCAATCATCACAATGAAAGCGGGTCAAGTCGTCTCTTAGTCAACTCATCCCCCTAGGTCAACTCGTTCTCTGGTGCATTTGGCCCTGTCTCGTTAGTAATGCACCAGTCATTTGTATCCACTGTTCCCCCACCTACAGGGATGGGCGGGGATAATGACTTTTCACTTTTCAGAGCCCTAGTATGAGGCTTTGAGTGATTTTCCAGTACTTTTCAAGGCAGATTTAATTTCCAAGGACTTTTCAAGAAAGCCCTCTGAATTCAAGTACTGTTTAAGCCTGTGCGAACTCGGTGGTTTATATTATCAAACTTCTAGTCAGTCTTATCTAGTCAGTCTGTCATGATGATGAAGTTTTCAGATGGTCATCTGCAAACACTGTAGATCCCGATCAGACTTCTCCTAGAGGAGCATTATGGTTAGGATCTACAAGGTTTGCCATTTTGTCTGGGTTTTTTTTTTTATAGAGTGACACTGTTATAATTGATAACTGACTGTTGGTTTTACACCTTATTGTTTTACTGTTTGTTCTCGGAATATCTGGAAAAAAAATTTAAGAAAAAAAATCTCTTTTTTTTTATTTTTTATTATCGACTGATCATTTTCAGAGCTTTTTTTTTTCTTTTTTTTTTCGTCCCCCCGACCCTAAATCTGAAATTTTTTTCCCGTAAATCAACTAATAAAAAAATTCTGGCCTTAGACATTTTTTCCAACAGAAATACTCAGTAATAAGATATTTCTGGTTTGTGTAATCTGTAACTCCCAACAGTTTCATTCCTTGCCTTATGACTGTTCACACATTGAAGATGTGCACTTTCTATTTTGTGCACATGTGATCAATATTTTATCATTTTTGAGGGGATGTTGAACTCAAGACATTTTTCCATCTGAAACGCCTTTGGGATGTGGTTTGCCCTTTGCGAATTTGGACATTTAAACGTTGTAACACAGTCCGTTCAAAAATTTAAGCTGGCACTTTGAAATTTCATAAATGGATTTCTCATCAAAAAATAGCTTACCCGTGCTTTTTTCCAGTCTGAAATATCTCCTTTTGTGGAGTTATGTCCCTTTAAAAGGGGTCAGAATGAAATTTTGTTATCAAGATATCGCATAAATTATTATAGCAAGGAGCTTCAAACTTGGTCTGCTGATAGAGAATAATGAGTGAATTACTTGGTGAAACTATTTAAAAAAGGTTAGTTTATTTAGTTTAAACAATATTAATTTCGAAAGTACAAAGGCAATAATATATACGCAAATAATAGGATTTGAAAACAAGCAATATTGCTTATATGAATCATTTCCTGCGTGGTATAAGCAACGTGAATGGCATGCCAAGTTTATAGCTGGTGCAATATTTCAAAGTATAATTCTATAGTTAACAACGTTATATCGTCATTTTGGTAATGTATCAGCGTCAAGGTGTTTTGCACGGGACGCTCAAGCGTTATCAATACCACGATCTTGACAGTGTGGTCCAGCATTGAAATTGTATGTGATTTTATAAATATATGTGAAGTTATAAGAGGTTTAATAATGCAGTATTCTGAGATAGATTGATAAATGTAAGAGAGAGAGAGAATAAAAGAAAGCGAGTCAAACTAAACGATGCATCTTATAGCGTTATCATTGAATTCAGATACCAAGCACACACAGCAAAGCAATTTGTTCACCACCCACCCAAATATCCAGGAAATCTATCAAATAGTGTCATTATAATTGTATTGTTCTTACTGAGAGAAACGCTTAGAGAGTTTATTATATTTCTGTACTGCTTTGAAAATAGATGTATTAACCTCTTCTGAAACAGCGTCAGTGCCAAAATGCAAAACATCTGTGGTTAGTTCAACGTTTGTTTTTCGTTGTATTGATAAGAACATTTCAGCTCTCATTTGATTATAGCGAAGACATGTCAAAAGGAACTGTTTGTTATCTTCAATTTCACCACATAAACAATAAGGGTTTTGTACAAGGTTGCGTCTAAAAAGATGCTGGTTTAAGGAACTACATTCGGTTCTAAGGCGTATATGTAAGATTTGATCAAGTCGATCACCACAGTCGTAATATGTGGGTACTTTAGGTGTATCAAGGGTAAGGAGGTGTTTAAATGCAGCTAGAGTATCTGCTGATCGAACTGCTTCAGGTAGATTATTCCATGCCTGTAACGTTGAAGGGAGAAAGGATTCTGCATAAGCACGAGTGTTTGCATGAATGCCTACATAGTTATCAGAATTTCGAAGTCTATAAGAAGATAATTCCCCAACGTGGAGAGGTAGAAGATTAGATAAAGAGGCGATTAACCATGATTCATTTTGAAGAATAAGAAAAGTTTGTGAAGATCCCTTCTCTCAGAGAGTTTCAACCATCCAAGCTCTTTGTAAAGTTTGTCAATTTCTACAAGTTTTGTAGCGCCAGTGACAATACGTCCACCTTCAAGTTGGATTTTTTCAATTTCATTACACTTTTGTTGCGTACAGTTGTCCCATAGAACATCAGCATATTCTAATAAAGAGCGAATGTAAGCAAAGTAGATAATTTCAAGAGATTTCCGATTGATTGTAAATTTTAACATTCTAAGGAGATTTATTCCAGACCAAGCTTTTTCTTTGATAAAATCAATGTTTTTGCCAATCGCAACGTTGAGATAAATACACACCTAAATGTTTATGAGATACAACTTCTTGTACTGGAACACCATTAAAAAAGAGAGTTGGGTGATCTTGTAGATTAACCCTTCTATAGAACAAAAATGATTCGGTTTTAATGGGATTAAATTTTACAAGCCACTGCACTGCCCAATTATAGAGTCTTTCTAGGCCCAAATTGAGTATCTGAGCAGCAGAGTCCGGGAAATCAACAATTATATATAAGCTGGTATCGTCTGCAAAGAGACGTATGTTTGAATGGATTTCTTTGACTATAACATTTATAAACATTATAAAAAGAAGGGGGCCAAGAATAGAGCGTTGAGGCACGCCAGCCAGTATCTCAAGCCAGCCAGATACACCACCAGGTATAACAACTCTTTGAAATCCATATAAGTTAAATAACTAATAAACCAGTTCAGTAATGGACCACATATACCATTATGCTTCAATTTAGCAATTAAACCCCTAGTTTATTTTTTCGAGTTATTACCTTTTTTTTCAAATTTTGTCATATCTCGAAAAATATAACAGCTAGCAGCCTCAAACTAGGTCAGCTTATAGAAGGTGATGATTACCTGGTGATATTTCTAAAAAGTTCTTTTATTTTTTTTAGAGTTATTGCCCTTTGCGATTTGGACATTGAAAAATTGTAATCAAGCTAATACGAAAAATATTATAGCTAGGAGTTTCAACCTTGGTCAGCTGATACAGGATGGTGAGTTGCATAGCTAGAAACTTCAAACTTAAGATGACTCGTATGAGATAAATTGCGATCACATGCCTACCAAACGATATAGTGCTCAAAGTAAGGGTGCAAAGATCAGGAATCGATGCAATCAAGTACCACACTTTATGGGAAAGTGACAAACTCATAGATATACACCACAAACGAGAGCCATGAAGGTCAGCCCTTTCCCAGCAGGCGACCACAAGGCACAAATAAACAGACACGCACAAAACCTGGTTGAATATGAAAAACAGCTGCCTAAGGAAGAGAATCAAAAACCGGGGAATGTCATGCAATAGCCCGTGTATTCCTATGTTTGTAGTTGAAATATGAACTCTGAAAGATTTCTCATTATATTTGGGCCTCGACGTGAGAAAAATGTCTTCTAGGGTTTGTGAACAACAAAGGGGCAGACCATCCTGCACATCCGGGCAGTCTGATCAGCGCCTTTGTTATTCGCTTTTTGAAACATATCATATCTAAACTTGCTACAAGCGAAAGAATCTCTAGCGATAAGGCGTATATTATCCCTAGTTGACATGATTACAAAAGTTAAATTTTCAAAAAGCCCTAATGATTTTAAAATTCGTCTGTTTTGGTAGTATAATATGTATAGTTAGCATCAAAATACGTTTCAAAGCGATTCATCATTTACAAAGCCTTGCAAAACTTGCGCTTTCTACTCCCCCCCCCTCCCCCCCCCCCCCATTTTACGTCTTTATACTGGGTTTAGTTTAGACCAGAATTTTAGTAAATCCATTAAAGGTTTTCAAAAAGTAAAAGTACTAAATTATTAAGGATATAAATGCCCTTCGTTTCCAAAACTTTGCAGTAGTCCTTCCGCGCATGGATACGAAATATACTTAAAATTGTGATGTTCGTCATTGAAAAGATGAAACTGGCGTCTTTCAGTTAGTTTTTAGATGCTTCCCCCTAGACCCAAGATGCCCTTTGGACAATTGAACGTCATTTTATAAATATACAACATGTGTAAAGGGCGTCTTGGGTCTAGGGGGAAAGGGGTTGTATAAGCGAAAAAAGACATCAGTCATCTGATAAAAATAGACCACTTTGCAAGATGGTCGTTTTTATTGTACATCAACTGTATAAATATATATAATATACTCTATCGTGATAAATGTAGGACGATTGTTAACCTTAGTTTAACGGTCTTTTTCCCACACATGTTACTGAATAGCGAGGACAGTTGATGATCAAAATAAAATCTCATTCAAAATGAAGTAGATATATTACATGCATTTAGGAAAACCCGTTTTAAATATACGAACTAGCGGGCAAGGGTACATAGACGGCTCGTCTATATGTATTTGTTGAGTGTGCCTAGTGTCTCCAGTCGTTATTTCATCAAAATAAAACGAACGTCTTATTTAGGGAAATAGCCCGCCTTATCGCTAGAAATTCTTTCGATTTTCTAGCTAGTCTCTATAGCTGAAGAGACTGCTTTGGGTCTTGCTTTGTTGGAAACCCCAAAGTAAGCAAGGGAGCAAAGATCAGGAGTCGATACAATCAAGTACCACACCTGATCCAGGATACCAATGGGAAAGTTACAAACTCACAGTTAGACACCACAAACGAGAGCCAAGAGGTCAGCCCTTTCCCAGCAAAGACAAAGACAGGTTTTGTCGCGACGAGGTCCAATTATAATATTTACTTTTCAGCTGATAGACTAGTTCCTTCTGAATCTGATTCTGGTACACCTGTATAACATGAAAAGTAAATCTGACGAAATGAGATCACTTTCTGAGCTTTTTATGCCACAAACGTAGAAGCATGACATTCCGCAATTTTCGATTATCTTCCTAGGGCGTTTTTTTTAAGAAAATTCACCAGTGTTTAGTAGACGTGATCAAAAGGAGATCTGAAATAATTTGTTGTCTGAGGTGAGATACATTTATTGCAATTAGGCGATGAGATTATAGATTAAAATGCAAGCAGGCTTATTATATATATAAAAAATAGTAAATGAGTATGATCAGGAAATACCACAATCACAAACTGCAGACAACCCCGTGGCACCGTGAGGAAGAGCCGCTCAACCATCACGAGACACCAGGAAGACAAATTAAGCAAAGCAATCAGCTCTCTCTTCCCCATCAAGATGATTGCAATACTAAAATGGACATAAAGTAACGTACAACAAAACATAGAACAATTACAGACTCCCACAATGGGAGTAACAATAAACAGAAAGTCAACAACAACAGAACCACCACCTTAGAACGGACAGCAGCCTAAGCCACCGGGGGGCTTAAATGCATTTTACTGGTACCAAATCTTCGCCCTAGATTCTGCTGTTGTTGAAGTACAAAAATGTTCAGCTCGCATGGAGGCCATCTAACTAATGCAATGTAACATCATGGAAAAACACTCTAATCAAATTACTACACCATGATGAAACAAAGAAAAGGGCTCTTGACTCACAGATAGTCAGAGCTAAAGAAAACCTCAAGTTGAGCCACGGTGGGTCCAGCTACAGATAAGCATCAGGCACCAACCCACCGATTAAAGCTTTACGTCAGAGCCGTCATAGAGTCTGAAGCCCGACCCACCGTCGTGCAATTAAAGAGGAAACCATAGCTATAAACCGTGATTGGGTTTACAACTAGGCATGCAGATTGTCGCATGATATCCAAGTTATATCCAACCCTTATATAACGTTTAACTATCTTTTTGAATTGATCACTAAAATTAGGTTTTCCAACAATTCGTTTGAATTTATAGACTAAATCACCATAAAATATAGGTTCTGATATGCCTCGCTGCAGAAGAGTTTTTAACCCAATGTTGTATTTAACAATTAACTCTGAGTGCCTGTGGTAGAATTTAGAAAATGCTTTTCGAATTTTATGATATCTATAACCTTGTTTTAATAATTTAGCAGTTAAAAATAAGTTTCTGTTGTTGAAGTCATCAACATTAGAACATACTCTAGCAAAACGAATAAGCTGAGAAATATATACACCATAGGAAGGAGAGCGAGGAACATCTCCATCAAGAAATGGGAAATTTACTATTTCAAAATTAAAATCATCCCGTTTATCATAAATTTTAGAAGAAACTATGCCATTTGTTATTGACAAGTTCAAGTCCAAAAACGGAGCTTCAGTATCAGAAGAATTCGCCTTATTTAACTGAAGGTCAGTGGGATATATCTGACCTACCATTTGTTCAAAATAAGGATTATCAATATTAAGTAAGTCATCTAAATATCTGGAGGTAGAGTTAAAAGCTTCAACAACATCAGATTGATTATTGTCTGACAGAGATAACATAAAGTCTCTCTCATAACAAAACAAAAACAAATCTGCAACAAGAGGAGCACAATTAGTACCCATTGGAATACCGACAATTTGTCTATATAATTTTGAGCCAAATCTTATAAATATATTGTCCAAAAGATAATGGAGCGCATCACACATTTTCTGACATGACCACAATTTATATCGTTTAGGTTGTTCAGAAGTAAAAAAGGCATTTTTATCATTACAGGCCAAATAAAGTGAGCCCTCTCTGTTAAATGTTTGTTCAATTAATTCTGTTAGTTTTTCTTTTATTAGATTATGAGGCAATGTAGTATAGAGAGTAGAGAAATCATATGTAGACAAACCAGATGCTAGAAAACCTCTAGACTTCAATTTATTAAGAATTTCACCTGAATTTTTAATAGACCAAAATAAATTTTTACCATTTCTTTCATAAACTGTTGTGCAATATTTAATGACATGGCTTTTAATTGCAGTGAGACAAGAAGTCAAAAGAATAGACAACTCAGTAGTTGTACATGCACTAGAATTAGCAATAAAACGCGACTTATAGGGCCGTTTATGAAGTTTAGGTAACCAGTATAACGTAGGAAGCTTGCTATGGTCCTCATCAACAAACAACCCAAACTTAGCTGCCATATGGCATCGATGCCTATCAACGATAGACGTCTCATCAAGCCTGTTATGCTCATATGTTTTTGCAGTGCTAAGTTCTTGCTTTAGGGTGTTAATATAGTATCTTTTTCAAACGACCACAACATTATTAGCAGCCTTATCTGCGGGGGCCAAAATAAAATCTATTTCTATCAAACTGAGATGAAATATTAACCAAAAATAATATTGTAATCGGGACGGAGATGACAGATGTAATACATTGCAATCAATTTGAGATGATAATGTATCTAGAATACATTACAATCATGACTGATGAGATATAAAATTTCAGTCAGTTTTAATGAGAAACAACAAAATGAATGAAGTTACGCTGAGATGAAGCCTAATACAAAATAAATATATATCAGCCTGAGGGGAAATATTAAATTTCTAATAAATTGTACTAATACTGAAAATTGGAATAAATTTAAATTACAATCAGGGTACGATGAGAAATAAACTAGCTGCAACCAGACTACGATTAGATATTGAATTGATCAAATTAGGTTGAGATAAATATATAATTAATTGCAATAAATGGCAGTCTTGTTAGGAAGAGATATCAAATAAATTTCAATAAGGCTGTGTGATGAAATTAAAGTAGAATAAATTGCAATCAGGCTGAGCAGGGCAATGAAATAAACAGCAGTCAGGCTAAGATGAAATTTAAATAAAGTGCAATCAGGTTGAGATGAAATAGAAAATTGATTGTATTCAGATTGAGATGAGATTTAAAACATCTTTTCAATCAGACCAAGATGCAATATCAAATAAATTGCAATCAGGCTCATTAGCTCGCCTGTGCCGAAGGCTTATGGGTGAGCTAATAGTATACCAGTCACTCTGGCGTACATCGTCCGTTCGTCCGTCCGTCCACAATTTCAAACATTTTCTCCTCTAAAACCACTAGGCCAATTAAATTCAATTTTCAAATGGAGTATCCTCAGGACGCGGGAACGAAATTCTGTTCAAATGTTCGTGGTCAAATGACCAAGATGGCCACCATGCCCATATATGGTAAAACCCCTTTAAAATCTTCTCCAGAACCAGAAGGCTGATCACCTTGGGGCTTGGTATGTAGCATTGGGATAGTGGGGCCTACCAAGTTTGTTAAAATGATGTTTTTAGGTTGACCTTGACAAACTTCACGTCAAGGTCAAATTTGCTTTTTAATGCATTTAAATAGGACAATTTCTGAAAAGTTGATTTTTTCGAAAACTGTGGAAGCCTTAGTCATTATTCTCACCTAATGAGAGAATGGCTATAAATAAGTTCCAAAGGTCAAGGTTGACATGTCAGCATAGGTCGCTTATATTGGCGTCCCATCAATATACTGAAACATAGTTTTCTCACAAACCATTGGCCCAATTGAACTCAAATTTCATGTGAAGACTCCTTATGATAAGTTAGTTGGTCACATGACCAGTTGGTCACATGACCAAGATTACCGCCACTCCCATATAGAGTAAAATCCGTTTTAAAATCTTCTAGAGAACCAGAAGGCTGATGACATTCGGACTTGATATGTAGCATTTGGGATGTGAGGCCTACCAAGTTTGCTCAAATGATGATCCTAAGTTGACCTTGACCATCTTAACGGCAAGGTCAAATTTGCTTCCTAATGCATTTAGATGGGATTTTATTTTGAAAAGTTGATTTTTTAAATTCTGTTGTAGACAGTCATTATTCTCACTTGATATGTTAAACCTAATGAGACAATGGCTATAAATAAGCTTCAAGGGTCAAGGCCACCACACCCATATATGGTAAAAATCCTTTAAATCTCTTATTTTCGGGACCAAAACGGCCAATGACCTTGGGACTTGGTATGTTGCATTGGGGATGTGGTCTCTACCAGGTTGCACAAATGATTAATCTAGCTTGATCTTTACCTACTTTATTGCAAGGTCAAATTCGATTCCTAATGCATTTCTATGGAAAAATCTTGAAATGTTCATTTTTCTATACCTGTTTAAGGGAGCGCAGTGGCTCAGTGGTAGAGTGCTAGTCTCCAGACCGAGGGGCCGCGGGTTTGAGTCTACCGGCGTCACTGCATTGTGGTCCTTGAGCAAGACACATTTATCCTAGCTTAGCACTGGTTCCAACCCAGGAAAACCCATCCCTGTTTAACGGAAAGATTGTTGATGGGACGTAAAGAATCAAATCAAAAATAACTGTTTAAGACGAAAGCATAATATATCAAGAAATGTTTAACCTTATTAGACAATGGTTTTATATAAATACCAAATGTCAAGCTGACCTGTGGCCTTTTATCCAATGCCACTCATTTTGACTGCCACATACCTATCTCAACATATTTTCTCAGAAATCACTGGGCTGTTTGATGGAGTATTCATTAGATTGTTTTGGGTCGCTTGACCAAAATGGCTGCAACCCCCATATATGGTAAAACAAAACATGTTTTATTATAAGCCGTAGTTGACATTGACCTATTTTAACATTATTAAAGAGATCAGGTGAGCGCCTCATGACCTTCAAGTCCTCTACTTTTATATATATAATCTACTTCTACCAGGCTGAGATGAAATATAAACCAAATATAATATTGTAGGGGGCCAGAGATGACAGATATAATAACTTACAATCAATTTGAGATGATACATGTATCTAGAATACATAATAATCATGACTATGGTGAGATATAAAATATCAATCAGTTTTAATGAGAAACAATCAAATGAATGACGCTACGCTGAGATGTAATATCAAAAAATATAAATCAGCCTAAGAGGAACATTAAATAAATAATATTTCAATCAGTCTGAATTGTATTTAAAAGAAATTGTACTCATACTGAAAAGTAGAATAAATTTAAATTACAATCAGGATAGGATGAGAAATAAACAAATTACAACCAGACTGAGATTAGATATTATATTAATCAAATTAGGTTGAGATGAAATTTAAAATAAATTGCAATCTGGTTAGGATGAGATATCAAATAATTTTCAATAAGACTGTGATAAAATTAGAATGGAATAAATTGCAATCAGGCTGAGCAGAGAAACGAAATGAACAGCAGTCAGGCTAAGATGAAATTTAAATAAATTTCAATTGGGCTGAGATGAAATCGAAAATTGTTTGCATTCAGGCTGAAATGAGATTTAAAATCTATTTTCAATCAGACCAAGATGCAATATAAAATAAATTGCAATCAATAGGAGATAAGATGTAACACAAATCAAATAGGTGGATTTTTAGGTAGAAAATCAAATGCAATCAAGCTGTGATTCCATATGAAATAATTTGCGACCAGGCGAGGTTAAATATATAAAAATGCATATTAGTATGAGTGAGAAAAGATATGAAATAATTGAGGAACTAAACAATAATTTGCAATCACGCAGAGATGAAATAATTCAATCAGGCTTGGTTGAAATATTGAATTAAATGCAATTATTATAAGATGAGAAATAAATAAATTACAATGCAGTGGAGATGAAATATCAGATAAATCGCAATCAGGTAGGGTAATTATATTTCATTGAGGTGGAGATAAAATATATATTCCAATCTAACAAGATAAATTGCATTCATGTTGAGATGAAATACAAAATAAATGAGATGAAAAGGTAATAAACTGGAATCTGTCTGGGCACGTGATATAAAATAAATATATATCTGGCTGGGATGAAATACATAATGAATGATATTGCAATCGTTTTCAGACGATGTATAAAATAAATTGCAGTCAGCCTGAAGTATGGAATAAAATAATTTGCAATTTGGATAAATTACGATTGAAATAAATTAATTTTAAAATAAAATTAAATATAAACCAGATTTCAGTTAAGCTAAGATTAAATATGAAATATATTGAAATCAGAATAAGATGGTTAAAACATAATTTCAACCAGGCTGAGATGAACTATAAAATAAATTGCAGAAAGAGTCGAGATATGAAGCATCTGCTATCAGACTGGGTTGAGACATAAAATAAGTTGCAAGCAGGCTTAGATGAAATGTAAAACAAATTGCAATCATGCTGAGACTAGATAAACAAAACTGCAACCTGGCTGAGATATCAAATACATTTCTATCAGGCTAAAATTATTTTTAAAAGCAATGCAAATATTTGAGATAAAATACAAAAAAGTATTCTGAACTCAGGTTGCAATAGATTAGAAAAATGCAATCTGACTGAGAGAAGTTTTAAATCAAAATTCCAATTAAGTGGAAATGAGCTATTTAATACAATACAATAAAATGAGATAAACAATGAATGCAAATTTACAATGATGAAATATTTGCAATCAGATCAAGATGGAATTTAAACTAAATTAATCATGCCATGAAGAAATCGGAAATGAATTGCAAATAAGCTTATATGAGAAAGAAAACAAAATTGTATACTGTATAGACTTAGATGTGATATACATACATTGCAAATTCGTGGGGATGAGATATAAAATAAATTGCAACCAGGCTCAGTTTAACTATACTGATGGGCAAAAAACGCTACATCTAAAATTTGCGATAAATTACTAAGAAGGAAAAATAGTGACAGCATTTAAAATATATACATGTATATTAGCCAACATACCTGGTAAACAAAATGGACAATTTAAAATAATCCCGAGGCATGACTCAAGATTCTGATCATGGTAAGCTTGTGCTTGTGAGCCACATGCAATACATGGCTTAATTCTACTGTAGCATTTCTTTTGTCCATCAATTATAAAATTATTGGTAATCATAATGATAAAAAAAGAAAGATGAGCTGCAAACCAGCTGATATGAGATTAATTCAGATTGAATATGTAGTGAACAATATTCTGGGTGGACTGAGATTACGTATGAAGTAAATGTCAGCCATGTTGAGAAGATATATAATGGAAAATGCAATTAGATGAAGATGAGATATAAAGGAAATACCAATTAGGTTAAATGGGATACAACATAAATGAAATTGGGATGATATGTTATAAACAAATATAAATCAGACTGATATGAAATACAAAGTAAATAAAATTGCACTTAGCCTGAGATGATAAACGAAATAAATTGTAATCATGCTGAGATGTGGAAAAACATAATGAATTGCAATCAGTTAACACGATGGGGAACAAAATACATTGTAACCAGGCTTACTTACTATTTTAAGTGAGGTATAAAATGAATTGAATAAGGCTGAGAGGAAATATAAAATACGTTGCAGTCAAGCTTAACTGAGGTAGAAATAGATTTCAATATGGCTGTGATGGCATTAAAATGAATTGGACTCAGGCTGAGATCAGAAATAAATGACTATCAAACTAAGATGAAATTTAATTATCTTTGAAATGCAATCTGGAGGAGACGAATAAATTCCATTCTGGCTGATATGAGATTGCAAATAAATTTCAATCGGGCCATGGAGAAATATAAAAAAAATTGTAAAGTAAAGAAGAAGACAAAGACCAGGAAATATTATATTCAAGTACCACATCTGATAGGAGACACCATGTGGGAAAGTAACATAAACACAAGAAAACATCACACACAAGAGAGCCAAGGGGTCAGCCCTTTCCCAGCAGGTGTTTGTAAGGCTGCAAGGAATAGACAATACAGCATATCAAAGATAAACGTGAAATATAAATAACAAAAAAGATCCAGAAAAGAAGCAACACATTGGAACAATCAGTACAAATACTTACTTGAGAGGTTTTACATGTTGAACGGTACAAAAAAGTAAGTGAGTATGATCAGGAAATACCAGAATCACAAACCGCAGAAAACCCCAAGGCACCACGAGGAAGAGCCACTGAACCATCACGAGACACCAGGAAGACAAATTAAGCAAAGTAACTAGCTCTCTCTTCCCCATCAAAATGATTGCAATACTAGAATGGACATTAAGTTACGTACAACAAAACATAGAACAATTACAGACTCCAACCAGACTTGGATTAAATATAAAATAATAATATTGCAATGGGCCTGAGATAGAATATAGAATACATTGTAATCAGGTTAATATTTTATAATAATTAATTGCAATCCGAATTGTGACTGTTTTTTATTGTGTGGATATTCCTCGTGGTGCTATGGGCTAGTCTGTGGTATGTGATTGTGGTATTTGCTGAACATACTCACTTACTTTTACGATGAGATAGAAAATAAATTTATATTAGGTTTGATGAGATACATTTCAAGTGAAATTGAGATGAAATGCCATAAAATAATTATAGTACATACTGAGAATAAATGTACATGAAACTAATTAATATTTGTAATCAGTCAAAGATTATATATATATATGAAAAACGCAATCAGTCTGAGATGTGAAATAAGATACTTGCAATTAGAAATTGAATAAATTGTAATTTGGCTGAGATGTGATATAAAATGAATAAAATTAGGCTTAGATGACATACAAAATAAATTGCAATAAAGATGGTATGAAATATAAAATAAATTACTAAAATACATTTGAATTAGGCTAAACTGAAATATGATATAAATTGTGACCAGGCTCAGATGGCATTTAAATAATTTAAAATCAGGTCGAGACAAAAAAATCTGGTCCAAAATGGTCAATTTTCTGTTCTCAACCTATTTTGGCGGCCATTTTGTTTCCATAGCAATGGATAACGCTAAAGTAATTTGGGACTTTTACACTTTGGTTATTGTTCCAATAAACTTATAAGAACAATTTTTTGAAAACCAATTTTTATATTTTAGGGTCATGGGGGGCCAAAACGTAGCTCTTTGATGTTGTTAAATGGTGGTGAGATGAAATATCTTTAAGAAATATCTTATTGAATATTTATAGGATGTGATGAAATGCCAAGAGGTCATTTAAACGATTGAATTAATGCTACAAGATGAAAACACATGTGAACGTGTAACATGACGTGAACGTCAGAATAAAGACATGGTGTCAACTTGACAATGTACATATAAAAATGTCATATCATATTAAAAAAGCAGTCAAATATTGCGTAAAAACTGGCTACTTGAATGTCAAAACACACAATGAAAAAGGATAAGCACTTAACGTCACTTAAAGCCGTTGGATTTAGGTCATTGGTGCATATACGGTTTTAAACAAACCTAGAGACAACAGGACACGCTTCCTCATCAACACTGACTTTTCAGAAACCGTAGAAATATGCTAGTATATTGTTTATATTGACGTTAGTCAAACAAAGCACGTCATAATGCAAACTAAACAACTGATTATATGTAGGAAGAAAACAGAGAAGTTGCTAACTGGAACCAAAACGTTGTCACCATTCCCTTATCGGGAAAAAAACGCATATACAGATTATGGATGACTTTTTTATTTAAGATAACATAATTTGACGTCATAATCGACGTTTTATTGACGTCTTAAGATCTGAAGCCACAGTTCTTGCAGAAAAGGTCTTTGTATTGAATAAAACTCAGGCAGAATAAACGAAATACACAATTTTAAACAACAAACCGGTTGTTGATAGAAATTTTGCTTTTATTAACCAAGTCTCAACAGTTTAGTAAAGGGGTCAGGTGGCTTAGGCGCATACCGGCATGCATATGTAATCGATGTATTCGCTGAATCTGATGTAGTTTGATGGATATGCTCTGCTCCCATTACGTTAACAACATTTACACTATGCTAACAATGAATTGAAGTGTATGTTGCATTTCTTTATTCCTTAAGTATACATTTCATCCTGGCCTGATATCAATTTATTTCATATTTTATCAAAGCCTGATTGCAATTTATTATATTCTTTATCTCAGCCTAATGGCAATTGATTTTATACATCATCTCCGCCTGATTTTAATTATTTTTTTTTTTCATCTCAATCTGAATACAATTTCTCAACCGGATTATAATATATTCTTCAACTTGATCGCAATTTATTTTATATTTTATCTGACACCCTCAACTGCAATTTGTTGAATATTTTAACTCCTAACCTAATTGCAATCTTATTTATTTGTCATCTCAACCTGATTGCAGGTTTAACAAGGATTAAACAGATCTGTAACATTAGAAAACATGTACAAAGAGTGTGGATGGGCAACTATATCGCAAAGAAGACAATAACATAAGCTTTCTTTTATGTATAATGTAAATACTTGCATGGTACCCCCATACATACAAGATTTAATCCCTGTCTTAGTTAGTGGTTTTTCTGTAACCCTTTGAGAAATACTAGAAATATAACTGTACCTTATAATCTAACGAGTATTTCACAAAATTCTTGTATTCCATCATCCATTAGAACATTGATATCTCTTGCAGATGATTTGGAAGATTCATCCTCATTACCAACTTTTAAAAAAAAACACATATCAAAACAAAGTTTAAGACATCATGTGTTCTTCCCTATTTTATTATGGGAAATAGATATACCTCTGTAATACATGTACCGCATAGAGATAGTTGTAGTAGTCTTAACAATCTTTTTAGAAATCACGTTCGTGATAATCCTCTATGCGAATGGTGTGGTGTGATTGAGGCTGGCACCCATTTCCTCTTTCATTGTATAAAATATTTTGATAAAAGACATGTTTTCAATGATACAGTTAGGCATTTTCAATGCTTAACCATATTTTTTTTTTCTTTTTGAAAGCGAAAACTGGAATATTGAAACAAATATTGTCTTGTTCAGAGCTATCCACAGATATATCTATGCCTCTAAACGTTTTGATAAGCTCTTAAACTCTTTCTTTGAAACAATTTTTAAAACAAATTTTTAAAACATGTATTTTTAAATACGAGTACTCGGTGGCCAGAATCAAAAGTTTATTTCAAGTTTCAGGGGTTCATATTGGCAGTCTTATACTTTGCTTCTTTATTTATTTTTTACTTTATTTATTTTTATTTATTTATAAACTTTATAAAAAAAAATCATATATTTATTTATTAACTTATCTATTTACTCTTACATTTGTTTATTGATTCATTTATTTATTAATACTTATAATTCTCTAGTTTATATTGCTATCATCTTGTTTTGTTCATAACGTGTATTCTTACTCAGATTGTATATATTAAGCCATGTTTATAACCTATATTCCGTATGTTTATAATGTAGGAGAAGGGTCGTAACTATTGTTGTGAGAGCCTGTGACCCAACCCCACTGCTGTATCATATTTGGCAATAAAATATGTTTAAACTAACCTGATTGCACTTTATCTTATCTAAGCCTTATTGCAAGATATCGTATGCTACAGTTGAACCGTGTGGCAATTCATTTAATATTTCATCTTAGCCTGATTGCAATTTCTTTTAAAATAAATAACAGCCTGATTGCATTTTATTATATATTTTATCTCAGCCCCATTGCAACTTATTACATATTTTATCTCAACCTAATTGTAATTTATTTATATGTCATTTCAGCCCTGATTGCAATTTACTTTCTATTTCATCTCAGCCGGATTGTAATTTATTTTATACTTCATTTCAGCCTGTTTGCAATTTATTATACATTCAATTTGAGCCTGGTTTCAATTAAATGTATTTTTCATTTCAAACTGGTGACATTTTATTCTATATTTCGCCTCAGCCTGATTGCAATTCATGTTAAATTTCATCTCATTCAGATTGCAATTTGTCTTATACTTCTTTTCAACCTGATGACAATTTATTCAATTTCTTCTTAACCTGTTTGCAACGTATTCTATAATTCATCTCAGCCTGTTTGTAATTTAATTTAAATTTCATCAAAGTCTGATAACAATGTTTTTATATTCATCTCAGCCTGATTGCAATATATTTTAAATTTCATTTCATTCTGAGAGCAATGTATACTAATTTTCATCTCAACATGATTGCGACTTATAAAATTTTTTCATATTAGCCTGATAGCAATTTATTTAAATTTTCATCTCGGCATGATTGCAATTTATTATATTTTTCATCTTAGCTTGAATACTTCAACACCTGATGTCAATTTATCCCATTTTCTCCCTAACCTGATTGTAGTTTATTTTAAATGCCATCGCAGCCTGACTGCAATTAATTATATATTTTTTCTCAACCTGATTGCAATTTATATTTTATTATACCTCACGTGTATTTCCAAAACAAAACTTCCATAGACGAATGATTGATATTTTATAATATCACCCGCTGCTACAGCGACGGCGAATACTGCCACGTGTTTGCCATAGCAGCAGGTTATATTATAAAATATCAGGGCGGTCACATGATGCGCAATGCCGATGTGCGTACGGCTCGTTCACGTCAGGAGACGTTCAACAGCAATGGCGGACATGAGGCATGATTTGGCCACTTTCAACTCCCCAATAACTTCGTTGTTTATGGTCAGAAATATAAAATGTGGGTATTCGTTTTCTAAGTTAGGACGAGAGGAGCACGTTGAGACCAAATTTGAGCCGATTTGGCGAAATTTTCTATTTTGCAACGAAAACCGCATCTTGTACAGTATCCCATTTAAATGATCCTGCTTGGTATTCAGTTTGACGTCATCGACTTTTTATGACGTAATTTGTTTAACCGAACGTCATGATCAGTTGTTCAAAAGAAACACGTTTGTAAAAGATGTATTTTCAATCATGCATATAGATAAGAGGCTGTGCATTAATTTCCCTTTGGAAATCCCCTCACCATGGTAGGCCTAAGACGGTTGAAAATAAAAGGTCTAATGTTCGGTATAATAAAATAAGTATTACATTCCCTGATTGGGTGAAAGACGAAAATATCATCCCTAGGTTGATAATCTAATTTCTCGGGATGATATTTTCGACTATCACCCAATCAGGGAATGTAATATTTATATAATATGTTATCTCAGCCTGTCTGCAATATATTTTAAATTTCATCTTAGCCTGATTGTAATTTATTATATATTTGATTTTAACCTGATTGCAATGTATTTTATATTTCTTCTCAACCTGATTGCAATTTATTTTATTACATAGTTGCATTTTTTTTTAAATTCATCTCAGCCTAATTCCAATATTTTACATATTTGATCTCAATCCGATTGCATTCTATTTTATATTTCATCTCAACCTGATTTCAAATTATTATATTTGATCTTATTCAATTTAATTTTTATGTTACCTTAGCCTGATTGCAATTTATTTAAATTTCATCTCAGCCTAAATGCAATTTATTATATATTTGATCTCAACCTGAATATGATCTCAACCTGATTGTAATTTATTTTACATTTCATCTCCACCTGATTGAAATTAATTTTATTTGTCATCTCAGTCCAATTGCAATGTACATTATGTATATTATCTCAATCTGATTGCAATTTATTTTGTATGTCATCTCAGCCTAAGTACAATTTATTTTGAATTTCGTCTCATCCCGATAGCAATTTATTATATGTTTTATCTTAAGCTGATTGCAATTTATTCTATATGTCGTCTCAGCCTAATAGCAATCTATTTTTACTTCATCTCATCCAAGTTGCAATTTATTATATATTAACAAGGAGAGGAGTGTTCAAATATGAATGCAACCAGCTTCATAACTTGCCTCACATATATGCTACGACGAAATGTTATACGTTTCTAGAAAGAACTATTTGCCGCCTTTAAACTTGCCCCAGACATAAAGAAACACACAATACATTCCTCGAGGTACAGAAACTTATATGAAGGCCGCTCCTATATACTAAGGTTTTTTCTGAAGCAAATTGCAACATACGTGTTGGTACATTTGCTGATATAGTGTCATATCTTTGTAAGTTTAAGACAATTTGGCATTAACATTTAAATACAACTTTTAGTAACATTCTCAAAGTTGCTTGCAGGAAAAAGTATATATAATCTAATCCTGTTTCAGTCTCGAGTAAACAGGCATGTTTGTGAGATCATTAAATTTAGAATAAACGTCACATTGAGTAATCTGCTGATGACGTTATAATGAACATCGCTATAATTCATTATTTGCATTTTGCTGAGAATATGCTAAATATGCCATAAGGGAATTTTTAAAACTGCGTTGTCCTCTATTTACTGAGTTATCACATTTTATGCTATTTTCAAGTGTTTTTCTGTTTCATGGTGGCTAGTAAATTAAAATATGTTCAATCTGTCTAGTTCTCAAGTCCAGGTGAGTAATTTTATTCTAAATATCGCCAATAGTGGTCAAACTTAAAGTTTACGTTTAAATTTAGAATAAAGCCGCAATGTTATAAAATCAAAATTAAGTATTAATTCAGTAACCCCTTCACTTAAGGCATTTCTGAATTAATAATTTCTGACTTGCTTTTATTGTCTTACAGATGTCTTGTTACTGTAAATGTTATGTGGCTCTTCCTCACGGTGCCATGGGTTGGTCTGCAGTGTGTGATTGTGGTTTTTCCAGATCATACTCATTTTTTCATAAAAAGGATTTTAAGCGTTTGAAAATTATCCACTATCCATTAAAAACTTATAGCAACAACTCAGTATGAGCGATCAACACATTGTCTTTGAGTTATAACTAGTTTAAATGTTGGTTCGTGCATTTTGTTAGGAATAAGTTTAACTGAAACTGAAAGATGCTGTTTTGCTTATCATGTTTTTGCAGACACCAGAAGACTTTGGTGAAAACGATTCGATGCAATTTAACAAAAACTTGTCGGATTTTTGTAACTTTCACAGAACCTTTTTATAGGAACATGGGGATAATTTATTAAGAAAAGCAAGTAATTTCGCCTGTTTATCGAAGTATATGCTCGTCTATATGTTCGATGCATTGAGTTTGTTAGTGTTCTAGAGTGACCCACATTTAAAGGTCTATAACTTGATAAGTATGTTGTATTTTCTTTATGTCTGGTGCCGGTTTAAAGGCGGCATATAGTTCTTAATAGAAACGTATAACATTTTGCCGTAGCATATATGGAAAGAAAGTTATGAAAGTGGTTGCATTCATATTTGAACACCCCTTGTAATCTCAACTCGATAGCAATTTATTGCAAATGTCATCTCAGCGTGATTGCTTTTTTTTTATTTTATCTCAACCTGATTGCAATCTATTTTATATTTCATCTATGCTTGATTGCAATTTCTCAACTTGATTGCAATTAATTTTATATTTCATATCAACAGCCTTAATCTCAGCCTTAATGTAATCTATTCCATTTTTTTCTCAACCTGATTGCATTTTTTCACCTCAACATGATTGCAACTTATTTTACATTTCTTCTCAACCTGGTTGCATTTTATTGTATTCTAGATTTCATCTCAATCAGGTTGGATTCATTTTATATTTGAGCCGTGACATGTGATTTCCAACAAAGTGGCATTTTGACAAGTGGAGACTCAGACGAGCCTATGCAGCCTCCTTTTAAACATAGAAACTCAAGATGATGTCCGGTCAGTAGCTTGACACTCATAGAATATTCAAACGACAAGCAAAGCCTCTGAGTAGACTGCGCGTATGCGCATGCTGATCCGAGGCTTTGATGGTCGCACATACCACATTGTTGGAAATCTCATGTCGCGGCTCATTTCTTCTCTACTTGATTGCAATTTATTATATATTTCATCCAACATTGCAGGCCAACCCATGGCACCGTTAGGAACAGCCACAGAACAATAAAAGTTGCAAGAAAATCAGTAAAACAATTAAAGTAAAGCAACCAGCTCTTTCTGTCCTATCAAGATGATTGCAAAGCTAGAAAGGACATCAGTAATGCAGACCAAAGCAAAAGACTATCATAGAACCCCCATAAACAATGGGAGGTAAATAAAGCAATGATTCAATAACAAAAGAACCACTGCTTTAGAACGGACAGCAGCCTAAGCCACTGGGGGTATTAAATGCATTTTACTGGTGGCAAACCATTGTTAAATCACAACATAATAGCACAACAAATACACTCACCACAACAATAGCACATTCAAAGTCAAGCTAACATCACCTCCTATGCATAAGATGATCACATGACAAAACACTTCAAAATACAACCACACAACAAAACTAAGATACAACACCAGCTGAACCTGATTGCAATTTATCTTATATTTCATCACATCCTATTTCATTTTTAAATGTTTCATCTCAACCTGATTGCATATAATTTTAAATTTCATCGAATCCTGATTGCAATGTATTCTATATATCATCGCAAGCTGATTGCAATTAGATTATGTTTCTTTTCAACCTGATTGCAATTTATTTTACATTTCATTTCAACCAGATCGGCCCATGCAATAAAACTGACTCTGCTGTTTACAAGTTATGCAAGTACTTTCTTTTTCTGAGGGACCCGTTTTTTCAGATTATTTTGTGTTAGCATTTTATCTCACTAGCATCTGTGTGTTTTTCTGCTGGGTCTTGAACCTTAAAAAACACTAGCTTTTTGTCCTCAATGGAGGCAACCTGCAGTTTTTTTCTATTTGATAAGCTACACATACATTGTTGCGTTTTCAGTCTGTATTCAAACAATATTTTATCCATGGTAAATTCCTATTACATGATTGAGATAGACAAGCAGGTATAGTATGAAATGGATGAATAACCCATAAATAGTAAAGTAATCTTAAGTTCTATCAAATTAGTAAACATGTGTCCATGAATGTGGCTTATAATACATTTTGGTAAAAACAACTAGGAATAATAAGATAGACATCAAACTAGACAGTTTACGTCTAATACATTTTAGAGTTGTTCTATATTTATATTTCAGCTCAGCCTGATCGCATATTTGAGTTTGCATTTTGTATACATTTTTACTTTTTCTGTCTAAACATCTCATTTTGATTGCATTACATATCTTTCTCTTCTCGCCCTGATTGAAAACGCATTTTATATTTGGGCGAGAAAACCAGGTCTTCAGGAGTTTGCGAGCAGCAAAGGCGCAGACCAGCCTGCGCACCCGCGCAGTCTGAACAGCGCCTTTGTTATTCGCTTATTGGGAAGTATAATGTATAAACCTGCTACAAGCGAAATTTCACTTTTCTTAGTCCCTATAGCTGAGCGGGCTGGTTTGAATCTTACTTTGTCGCAAACCCCGAAGACAGGTTTTCTCGCGACGTGGCCCATTTCATTTCATCCTGGTTGCAATGTATTGTCTGCCTTGCCTCATCTTAAATGTAATACGCATGGTCGGATCCAGGGCTGAGGTGTTATGGCGCAAGACGATACACTTACTTTTTAATAAAACCACCCCTCATTTTTAGGTTTCACCTATATATGTCTAAGGTAGACCAGTCCTAATTACGCATGCACGAGGTGCTGCCTTTACAGTAACCAAAAAGTCATATAATATCAAAAGTACAAAAAAATCAGGCCTTCTCCCCTAACGGAATTTTCTCGATCCCCTCATCTTGTTCACGGCCACCAATCCATCTCTTTCGTCGCATATACCAGTTGGATTAAACTTTTTGTTTCATAATTTTGAGAGTAAAATTTAGAAAACGGGCAATGCTATTCGATGAGACACTCATTAAACTTTTCGACACTGATATTGGTTTTAAGAGGATTTAGTTGAAACGTATTTATTGCCAATATAAAGCAAGGGGTCGGAGGAGCAAGGGGTTTAAGAGGATATTCTGCTTGACAGCTTAAACTGTTTTGTAATGAAGAAAAATTACATTTTTCCAACTTCAACATATATTCTAGAATCAGTTAATGTGCCAGGGGGCATGTCGAAGGTAAACACCAAGGCCATCGAATAGCATTTTCGGATTTCTAAAACTTTGTATTGTTTACAGAAAATAACGATTTTGCTGAACATAAGGTCCATCTCATTCATAGGAAGCAGGTCCCTCTTCTGCATAACACAGTATTGATTTTATGCGATGAAGGAGATGGTTTGGTGGCTGTGTTGTTTGTAGTATCAATTTCAATGGTCAACTGAGTTTCGTGTTTGGCAAGCGTGAAATGTTTGCTACTCAATAATTGCAATTTTGCACTTCTGAACCTTAAATAAAATATTATGCTTCCTCACGCTTTAAGGTTACCTCTTTGCACGCTGGGTAATTTTGTATTCTTTTATTGTCGTCTGCTGATTTTTACAAAGTTTTTATTTAATTCTTTTTCTTTCAGGAATACCATCATAGTGTCCAACTGTTTGGGCTCAAAGCAGGTTCGACAATGTGATCTGGGTCAAAACTATTTGCAAAGGTTATCAGCAAACGACAAAAAATCGTCACTTAGTCTAGCAGGCAAACAGTTAAGCAATTAGTCGTATCTACCTTTACTAGTGTGTCAGTCAGTGTGTTTATTTGAAATACATCATTTGTATGTGCATATAAAATGGAATAGGAAATTATTTTATCTACACTGTCGTGCTGTATTGATTAATCGAACTTATCGATTAATCAGTTATTTGGACTATAATCGGAAGATATCGATAAAATGAGTTTTATCTACACTGATGTGCTGTACTGATTAATCGAACTTATCGATTTATCAGTTATACTTGGACTATAATCGGAAGATATCGATAGCTTTAGTTTTATCTACATTGCTATGCTGTACTGATTAATCGAACTTATCGATTAACCAGCTACTTGGACTATAATCGGAAGATATCGATAGAATTAGTTTTATCTACGCTGATAAGCTGTACTGATTAATCGAACCTTCGATTTATCAGCTACTTGGTCTACAATCGGAAGACATCGATATAATTAGATTAACTGTCGATTATATAATGCAATCGAATCTTGTATATTTTTAGTCCTACGTACAAATGGTTTTATTTCGAAGTATCGAAAAAGATAGACATAAAATATAAAATAAATAAAAAATAATAAAATTTTATAACCTCCAAAAATGATAATAATCAATTTTCCTCTATCAGACATACGTTTTGGGTGCATAAAAGAAACGTCTCAAGGAGACGTCTCTTTTGCGCAACCAAAACATATATTTTTTTATAGAATTTCTGACAGTTAAAATCGTTCATAGATAGGTCCTCTTACCTGAATCCAGTGTGCTCCAAATTCATTTCGAATAAGCGAGTATTTCCAAGTATCAGCGTTCGTATTTTCGAGTTTTTACTGTACATGTATAAAACCCTAGATAGTATGCTTTGTATGGCCTCGACGCGAGAAAACCTGTCTTCCGGGGGTTTGTGAGAAGATAAGACTAAAACCAGCCTGCTAGAATATTGAAAGTTTGCAGCTATGATCAGACTGGGTGGATGCCCAGGCTAATCAGAGTTTTCGCTGGGCGCACATACATTTTGCTGGTTTTTCATGTCATGCTCATATTCAATCGGAACTGCCTCGGCCAATTCCGTGGAATTCCGTGGAATCAGACCTCGGATGTACATCGAGGATCTACATGTACTTTGATAACGTGACGCTCACATTACCTAACGCGACGCTGACGTCACAGAAACCATGCCGACACAATTACAAGTGTGATTATAGCAAAACAAACGGAATGAAGTTTAAGTTTTTTTCAATAAAATACCGCTAGAGATATTTTATTGGAAAATCATTATGAACTTTATAGCGATATTTTATGGAAAAATCATAAACTTCATTTATTCTGTTGATAAAGCGTTTCTGGTAATAAAAATAATAGATTTAATTACGACTGGACCCAGATGCTAGATTTCTATTTTTCCTTACGCCAGTTCCGGTTGTTAAATGGAGCTTCTTCATACATAGTACTACTACGCCTTGCATACATCCGAGGCTTGATTCTCGAGTTGAGCCGAAGCTTTCCGATTGTCTCAGTTGTCCTCATCACCAGTGCCGACACTAATTTCCGGTGATTCGACACTTTTTGGAATGACTAAAACTACTATTGGAATGAATCATACAACCATTGAAATGAATCAAACGACCATTGGAATGAATCAAACGACTACACCAGACGTTTTAACAGATGAAGATCGCCTTAAAAAGACCATGCAAATGGTGTCTAATAATCTGCTAATTGTTATCGTCTGCGTTGTGATGGCTTCCCTGGGCTGTACTATCAAGCTTGATGTCCTTAAGTCTCATTTCCGGAGACCAGTCGGACTGGTGACTGGTCTTGTGTGTCAGTTCATAATATACCCAGCTATAACATTCGGACTTGCGCATGCACTAAAGTTAGAGAAATGGTTGGCTATTGGCATGATATTGCTTGGAACGGCGCCTGGAGGCCATATCTCCAATATATTGACATACTATTGTGATGGCGATGTCACGCTCAGGTAATTAATCAGTTTATTCTTAGGACAAACAGTACATAGGAATGTGGTATCTGATCAGGATATTCACTCTTTGTTCACATTTATTTCAGTTTAATATACCCATAAAACTGAAAGAGGTTTCGCCCAATCAATAGGGCTCAGAAAGTCCATTCGGTTAAATTGGTCATCAAACGCCATGTCAAATGAAGTCATCATGATAAGGGTGCATGGATATTAAATGTGAATACAGATATGCCTGAGATTTCCAACAATGTGCCATTGTGACATGCATAGACTGTAGCCTCCTTTTAAGCTGAGAAACTGCAAATTATGTTTGACAGTCAGTAGCTTAACAGTCATAGAATGTTCAAACGACAAGCAAAGTCTCTAATCAGACTGCGCGTATGCGAAGGCTGATCAGGCTGGGTCTTTGCTGGTCGCACAAACCACATTGTTAAAATTCACATGTCGCGGCTCATATGTTTTTGAGGCGTATAGTACATAATTAAGGGTAGAGTACAAAACCGGCATCTTTTCACCATTTGAAACATCTCAAAAGCTCATCCATGCGTTTTTCTTGTCTAATCTGATCAAACTTATACTCAAATCTTTTCGCGTTTTTGTAAGGTTGATCTCCAGATGGAATCGTTAAACAAAGGGTTGTCACACAACAGGGGCTACCACGTGGCAAATAACCCCGTATGATTGAATAGCAGATAGTATTCGAAAGGAATATGTGATGTGCGTAACTTTTTCAGCGTTCTCGCACTTTTGGGAAATATTTTAATATAGTGGACCTATGTGGAATCCTGCCATATAAGAGGATGTGTCCATACTTGTGAGGTCGACTTATATACTACTGTATCTCATCTCCTTTTTTATACTACAATCAATATTCCCGGGCCCAAATATTGTTTGTAATGATCAGTTAAATCGGGCAAGGGTCAGTGTTTTTTCACGGTCGATGTCGGCCATTTCAATTTCTCAATGCAAATGCAAGCGTCTTTCAAACATAGATCATGTTTTGGGGAGTTTGGCTGTAAAACAGATCGGCGAGGCTGAATAATTGCTTCCTTAAGGAACGTGATTATATAGGGATGTATCTACATTTTGTCGTAGGCTGAAAACTCGCTCTCTTGAAAATGTATCCATAGAGAGGCATCTATAACAGAAATGCTGTTTATTCCGTAATGGTTACATTGACGGAACAAAACGCATTTTATATGAAAACATTGTATTCTTAAGAAATGTGGAATCCTCTCTATAAAGAGATGCAACCAGAATTTGGGTCAAGACTGAATAATTGTTTTCTTAAGAAATGTGGAATCATTTCTATATAGAGATGTATCCACATTTGTTGAGAAAACAATTATTCAGTCTTGGCCAAAAGTCTAGTTACATCCCTTTATAGAAATGATTCCACATTGCTTAAGAAAACAATAATTTAGCCTGGGCCAAAAATCTGGTTACATCTCTAGATAGAAATGCATCCACATTTCTTGAGAAAACAATTATTCAGTCTTTGCCAAAAATCTGGTTGCATCTCTATATAGAAATGATTCCATATTTCATAAGGATACAATGTTTTTATATCAAAATGCGCTTTTTTCCGTCAATGTAACTTATACGGAATAAACAGAATTTCTGTTATAGCAGCCATTCCACCAAAATTGACTCATATTTAAAAATACCATGTCACACTATTTCCATTCTTATTCCTGCTTAAATGTGCTTGAATTCTCTAAAAACCATACAATTCCACAGTTTCCAAGCATTACATGGTAATTTAAAACAAATTTGAATAGCAGCAAAGTATTCGTTCTTAAAATATGTTTTGATAAATATTTGCAAATAGCCAAAATTGCAATGTCGCCAAGCTATTTTTGTAGACATTTGGTATAGTTATTTTATGAATCTAAAGGGCGTCTCATATTTCCCCAAAAAATTTTTGTTCCTTTCAAATGAATTCCAGAAACAGCCTTATAATTGGGTCATTAGGTTAACATTAGTTATAATCATCAACAATGTATGTGTCTCCGAATGTGACCATGCAGCCGTAACTATTTTTAGATGGAATACTGAAAACATATATATTTCATTTGCAGGTACCTGATCCTGCCAAATAAACTTGTAAATGATTAAAGATAAGCAATATAATAAACGGAGATAGCTTGCTATTCACAGTTGCTCAAAAAAATTGCAAACAGGGCAATAACCAAAATGTCACGTTTCAAAATTATGCTTCCGTAACACTTATATTTAGAAAACAAGCACCTCAGAATGTAGATAACGACCATATTTCTTTGTATGGTGGTTTCTTTGAAATAAATACACTGAAGGCTTTTAAAAACGCAAAAAAAAATGAAAATTATTATAATTTTTGAACCCAGAACATTTTTCGCCTTCTTTAACAAAGTAAGTAAGGGTGCAAAGATCAGGAATCGATACAATGGAGTACCACACCGGACACTGGATACCAATTGGAAAGTCACAAACTCACAATTAGACACCACATACAGCCAAGAGGTCAGCCCTTTCCCAGCGGGTGACCACAAAGCACATATTAACAGACACGCACAAAGACATAGCAAACACAAGACAGAACAAAAACATAGAAGATCCACAAAAGAAGTACACCCTTGGAACGGTCACTAAAATATTTTACTGGAGGGCTTTAACCGGTTTACCGGTGACAATCTCACCCTTAGTTCAGATGTGGATCAAGACACAAAGATGTTTGGTTTGCATGAAAGACCCCTAACTTATCACTGCATCATCTCCTAGAACATATAAATCAAGATATAACAAGGAGATAAAGCAAAGATTAGGACTCAACAGTAAATAAAACTGAATACCAGAGCAAAAGAAATCCAACAGGTAAACTCCGGTGGGCCCGACAAACAGCCAAAGCATCAGGCCCCTTCCATCTCATCAATAGATAAGTCTTTAAGTCGGAACCGTCATAGAGTCTGAAGTCCGACCCACTGGCATGCAATTAAAGAGGAAAGCAAAGTTGCCAACCGTGATGGGCGAACCACCAAGCATGCAGTCTGTTGAAATACATTAATGTTTTAGCCAATCTCTTTATAATGGGAAATTATTCTAATTAATTGGGCTGAGTCAAATCGGCTGGAAACGACACTCTGCCTCTATCTATACCTAAAACCGTTTTTTTTTTTTATAGAAGATGGCCACCGCCAGCTACGCATCCGTGAATTATTATTTTTTGCACGTGGCGTTCCCACGAATCAATGAAGCAAACTATTTTATCATTTCACATATAGCTTGTATGTATACATGTATAAAACACAGTAGCTTTAGTTTAATTGCATTATATAAAAGTTATTAAAATGCAAATGTGTTTGAGGCGAATATTAGTGAATATACATTGTAATCTGCCGACATTTGGTCCGTTACGGATAATAGATATTTTCTAATGCCTTGTTGTTTGTCAATATTATTTGATGAAGCATGTAGACAAATTCCTTGAATCGTTTTTTAATGGTATAGATGGTATGAATTTGACATAAGGTGCATCCTGGACACTGATTTAATCAAATAACATTTAAAAATCGATGACCCCTTGTTATGGAAGCATAGATTTTGATGTTTATACTGATCACACATTTCCATGTAATATACATATATTTATGGCTAAATCAAATGTCGTACCATGAAGTTACTATCTAGACAATTATGATATATTATTATCAGAAACATATAACAATGATGGATCTACAAAGAATGCCCAAAGATGTTACGGAACATATATGTTGTGTTATGGAATATATATCTATGAAAATCTGTTGTTGTTGTTTTCAATTTTTGTTAAGATGTGTTTTAAAAATATTCAATCACCAACGACTAGTTTATGCAATAACTTAATATTACTATTTGAATTCATTTTGCAGCGTTTTATGACTAATATTCATATAGTTTGGAAGAGTTCATAGCAGTAGGCTGAACAATGGAAAGTTACAGGCTCGAAGAGAAAGTTAAAATGTTGATTAACCAACTTTTTGATATATCGTTTTATAAACGCCCAGAATATACAGTAATTTAATCTTGTTATGAAGCTTAAGTTTTAACTTTGCATGTACAGATTTTACACATGTGTCTATGTTCCATAACAAAGACAAATTCCTGCTACTTGATTTATTTAAATTAAAATCGGTGGTGAAACATACCTTAAGATCATAATTGATGTTGGTAAAGCAGAATTCATGAAGATTAGATAACGCTGAGTCATTTCTATATACTGTTTCTTGCATTGTTGACAATGATGAGTGTATTACTGTTATTTGGAAAGGGATTCCACTTAATAAGCATGCTATTTTTGCCTTTTTATCATTTATTTTGCTTTAAATATTCATTGAGTTCATGTACAAGTTTCTGCTGATGTTTTATAACGCACTTGTTTCAAAAAGACACATTTTAAATGATGGTAAAGAAAACAACATTGCATCTATTTTCCGTAACAAATGTGAAATGTAAATAACTCACAAAGGTTTCCATTTTGCACACCAGATGCTGTGTTTTTAATAACCATGTCTTACCACTTGCCAATATGATAATCATTTTTATAAACACTCAATGAAATAATAAATAAGACATGCCATGGTCTGTGCAGTTTCATTTTATCACAAACTGATGATGATTTCAATGTTTAATCATTTGCAACACCGCTTGTCCTAATAAAATGATATCTAGCTTGTTAGTGCCTTGATTACTTCTTTTATACGATCAAACATTAGTTTGACTGCAATGTATCAAGATTATAATAGCATTGCATATGCAAATCTAACTAACCATGTTATAGTCCGTCCAGTTAAGAGAGACTGGGCGGTTCTTAGCAAAGACACACCCATGGACATTTCCATTTAAAAATCGGTAAGTCAGGGTGTATTTATTCACCTGTGAAACGCTTTACAGTTGTATACATGTATATATACCTGTAGTAGTTTTGAGCCCATTGTGAGAAAAGGCATCTGGAATTAATCTGGATAACAAGGAGACTAACTAGTCTAGATATATGCGCGCTGACAATTTTTTCGAAATTTTAACTTTTCAAATTATAATTATACTGAATAAGAAAATAAAATTATAGTCCGCAATGAAAAATTTATACTATAAATTGGTCAGCACACGAGATGATGGTTCTTATTACATCGGCATGTGGCGAAGCTCCGACGAGCCTGCATGTACTCATGACCTCGCCAGGACATTCGCTTCTCGCATGAACAAAGTATGCAAGTTGAAGAAGACTCCAGACAACTTTTAGACATCCAACCTCTCTGGACACGCCAGAATGAGAGATTATAAGAGGCTTTTTCGGATATGCGATAAGACCAAATCTCATGTTTGTATGCCCTTTTCTCATGAATCAGATACTAAACCCTTGTCCCGCTGAATTCTATTGGTGATTTATTTTTATTGTTTCAGGCTTAAAAATCAAACCAGTTTTGCAATACGGACAGAATTTGAAGAAAGTGCAAACGCACCCTCCCCAAAACTTTCGCAACATATCCATCCCGGAAAATGAAATGCAGTAGGTCTCCAGCAGCATACTAAAGATAAACGTTTACCAGGCATGCTAACGTATAAAGTTGGGCACCCTTATCGTCTGTGGTTCAGTTGGTTGCACGAGTAAAGCGTACATAGGCTATTACACCTGATTTACTGTAGACTAGTCTTATTTGACAGTGTATGACAGCGCCCTGTCTGACACGCCCAGTCTCTGTTAGCTGGTCGCACTATATATGCTCCACAACTCTCACAAACAGGTTCCATTTTTGAGCTTCTTTTGCTCATCAACGATACAAATCGTGTGGATCATTTTTATACATGTTAATATAGAGGTGATATACATTTCCCTGACATCAAAAGCATGCTTATCAAGACTAGTTCATTTGTAACCATTTTTCATTTTGCAATTGTATCAATTTTGGTGGAATGGCTTATAGATGCCCCTCTATGACTCGGCATTCTTTAGTGTTGTGAGAGCCACTTCTTCTTCTTTGTTTCTTAGAGTTCGTCCGTTGATTTGTTGGACCACCTGGATAAACCGGTAAAAGGGGGACAATGGATAAAATGTTATAAACGCTAAATGCCACCAACACCAGTGTACAATATTACACAGTGAGTAATCAATTGAATAAGTCTTCCAACACCACAAGAAGTTCTATGTACAGGAATGAGCTTTTTCAGTTAGTTTCAAAAGTCTCAAGCACCTTCATCTGAAGTTCTATGTACAAAATGAGCTATTACAGTTAATTTTGCGGGTTTTGAGATTGGATTAATTTGCCCAGCTGCTTATGCGAGGGTAAATCTGATCTCTGGCAGTCTACTGGGGAGGTTGCACAATAGCAAGTGTTATCCAGGCGCTTTATATTCTACTTTTCTACCAAAATGGCCGATTTGTCAATAAGATTCACAATGAGTGAAGGATTTGCGCATTTTATGCAGTGAGAACCTTTCTATTACAGAAAACATGGAATGGGTATCATTTAAAATCATCGCCCAATCGTTTCAAGAACTGATTTCTAAAGTGCATAATCCCAGAGGCTTGCACGAGTGTTGGAAATGCTCATGCCAATGGATGCGCGATGAAGAAAAATAGCGTTGACCCTTATGAAGTTTAAAGGCCTCGATATTCACCTTATAAGAGTATATAGCTATTATCATTATTGGTCTTTCTGTGTAGTTAAGATGTCAAAATTTATTTTGATACCACATTTGTGTGGATACATACTACTCTTATAAGGCAGAATTCCACATAGGTCCACTATATTACAGTATGTCCCACTTTTGAACATGGCAATATGTTTAGCGTATTATTTCCGAAATATTTCAGCGTCAGCATGACGGCGACTTCAACCCTGGTCGCACTCGGCATGATGCCCTTAAACTCGTGGATCTATTCTCGAAGTTGGACCGACGACAAACCAGTGATACCGTACAAGAATATTTTGATCGGCTTGGCCTGTCTGCTTATCCCTGTCGCTATTGGAATGCTCATTCTGGTCAAGTTTCCAAGGGCAGCTATATGGATTACTAGGGTAATTAGCATAATAATGGGCCTCGACGCGAAAACACCTGTCTGCGGGGTTTCTGGCCAAGTAAGGCCCAAACCAGCATGTTGAGCTACAAAGGCTAGCCTAAATATTGAAATGTGCATGAAATTAGTTATATAATTTTACTTTCAAAAAGCTAATAACAGAGAGGCTGATCAGTTTTCGCGGATGTGCAGTCTGATCTCCCGGGGCTGGTCTGCGCATTTGTTGTTCGCATGCAACAAAGTCAGGTTTTCTCGCGTCGATGCCCCTGGATATGAGAAAGATATGATAAGTTTTCAGTAGCCAATAAGTCACGCAAGTATCTAGGTCACTGATTTATACAAAGGCAAACTGATGTTGTTAAGCTTTTTGTACCATTTTGCAACGATTTCGCTTTGATTGATTGTGTATATACAATAGCCTATGCCCTCTATGTAGGGTTTAAGTTTATGAGATGATTGCTGCAGGAGATGATTGCTATAAGCAACGATACTTGTCATCAGATCCTGCCATGTGCTTGTATATTAATGTATTAATGAATTATGCTTTGTATTTTACAAATAAAATATTATTTAAACTAACTGATGATTTAACACCTCTGTCGATTATATGTAAGTATGTATGTCTAGACATTAAACGACTCTTTGACTGTGCCAATATTGTTGACAGTAGTGAACATTTTGAATGGCGTATATTCATGAAATGAAATAAATTGATTCCAAACCAGGAGTTAGCATAATACAAAACGTGTGTCTTCGGTCTTTGCGAGCAGGTAGTGCTCAAAGCAGCCAGTTCAACTGCAAAGACCTGACACAATCTTGCAGATTTGGCAGAAGCGAACAAAATGCAGTCCATTAACACCCTTGTGTCTTTGATTTATGAATATAGTTCGTGTCATTGGGCAGATCGGGTAATTTATGTTGAAGTTTGGAATGCAAATAGAAACGTATGCTTTTCCAGATAGCATACATCGTCGGGCCACCAATGGCCCACCAGTAATACGCCATTCCATCGCTGGCGGGCCGTTGATGGCCCTCTGTTGTGTGCTAGTTGGGTTCCTCCTGAATTCTGCCGGTGTTTAATCTGGGAGAGCACCAATATAGCTGTAAAACAATGAAACGAAATAGTTTTTATATAGACTGGCACATAGATGGTACGATTGTGTATATATGTAGATTCGTTTAGGCGCACAATTTGAAAAGTACAAAAAAGAGGGCATTCCTGAAAATTCCTTCAGTATAAATTTGCTTGAAAATTGCTGGATACTCATATCAAGGCATTGAAAGGAGTGTACAATTTTCTGTAAGCATCAATCCTGCTAATAAAATACCAAAGTATAAAATTTGTTTGACTTTAATTGTTTCAGCATTTGCTACATCAAATTAAGCCAAATACGTATTTTGTTCTATTTTAAGCATTAGCATGGTTGTCGAGTATCACAAAGTTGGTTCTCGAACTGGACTATGCAAATTATTGCCTTTTTGTTACTTCTTTCAGATTGGGAGCACCCTCGGAATGTTAATGATATTTGCGGTACTGGCTATGAACAGTTATTTATACCCGCACGTGTTTTTGTCTGGCTGGGGAATTTGGGTCGCAGCTGCCTTGTTACCTACACTTGGATTAGTATGTGGATATATAGCATCCTCGATTTTCTGTCTGCCACATTCAAGTCGCAGAGCCATCGCTATAGAGACGAGCTGTCAGAATGTTGCCCTTTGCCTCGGTTTGATATCAGTTTCTTACGGCCCGGATGTGTATCTCAAAGTACTGGTATTTCCGGAACTATTCGGAACCCTCGGGACAGCTTTTATCCTGATACTTGTGGGGATTTATCAAGTTCATAAAATAGTAAGGCGGCGACTAAGTCCGAAGGATCTGGAATCTGCGCATCTTAAAAAGAAGAATGAAGAAACTGCTGTGACTGGGGAAACTTTCAATAAAATTTAAAGTGCAATACAGTTTGTATACAAATGCATATACTACATGACGTAGGCAGAAAATTTGATACGTAGGTATGTCGAAGGTAGACAGCTGTGGAAAATAGAAAAACCTGTGGACGGGCTTAGCTACATCCGCTGGAAAATAGACGAATTTTGAACTTTGATGAAGGATTGTGACCAAAGGAAATGTCTCCTGTGAATCAAATATGGATGGTATTGTAGATAAAACATATTTGTACGACCAGACAGTGAGAATTCTTGGTAACTCATGACTGTCTTCATGCTGTGATTTTTTTCGAACATAGGTATTCTGACTTCGAAAGTACCCTTGTCAATATATATATACAAAAATGCCCCTAAAACTAAAAAACATGATACAGGTCCCTGTGTATTAGGCCCTATACGCAAGTTTAACTAGTATGTATATATCTGATCAGCATTTTACAGATTTTCATGAAATGTCAGTTAATTAACTAGAGAGGGAATCACAAACCAGGTATGTAGTGGATTCACACTCGTACTAGGAAGGGTGGGGTCCGAAAAAAATGATAAACATGGTACAATCTGGTGCATTCTGAGCGTTACAAAGTGTGTTATTATCAACCTAAAAATAAACAATTATAAGGATAATAAATCAACAACAACAAAAATTATTTGTCATATTTGTATGTCCCCCAACTTTGGAAAAGTTGAAGGGGCATATTGCTTTGGGCTTGTCCTTCCGTCCGTCCTTCCGTCCGTCCATCCGTCAGTGTGTCCATTCAAAATTTATTAAGATACAGTTTTGAAATTCAAATAATTGACAAGTAATTTTTTTAAGTCCCTTTGTGGAGTTATGCCCCTTTTAAAGGGTCATAATGATATTTTGTACTTAATATATCTCAAAAAACTATATCAGCTATGAGCTTCAAACTTGGTCAGGTAATAGAGGATAATGAGTAGATAACCAAGTGAAAATTAAAAAAAAGTATTTTTTTAGTTATTGCCCTCTGCTAATTTTGGCATTGAAAACTTGTAATCAAGATATCTCAAAAATTATTACAGCAAAAAGCTTCAAACTTGGTCAGCTGATACAAGAACATAAGTTAATAACCTGTTGAAAATTTAAAAAAAAATCAAATATTTTTTCGTATTATTGCCCTCTGCAAATTTTGGCATTGAAAACTTGTAACTTGTAATTTTTGAGATATCTTATCTAAAAAATTAATTCAGCAAGTAGCTTCAAACTTGGTCAGCTGATACAATATAATAAGTAGATAACCTGTTGAAAATTAAAAAAAAACTTAAACTTTTTTTCGAGTTATTGTCATCTGCAAATTTTGGCAATGAGAACTTTTAATCAAGATATCTCAAACATCATTATAGCTAGCAGCTCTAAACATGGTCATTTGACAGAAGATGATGAGTAGATTACCTTGTGAAAATTTTTAAAAAGTTATTCATTTTTTTTAGTCATTGCCCTTTGCAAATTTTGGCATTAAAAACTTATAGTCAAGATATCTCAAAAAAGATTACCTTTTCAAAATTTGAAAAAAATTTTTTTTGAGTTATTGCCCTTTGCAATTTGGGCAATGGAAACTTGTAGTCAAAATATCCCAAAAATCATTATAGCTAGCAGCTTCAAATACGGTCAGTTGATAGAAGATGATAAGAAGATTACCTGTTGAAAATTAAAAAATATATCTTTCATTTTTTTTTATGTTATTGCCCTTTGTAAATTTTGGCATTGAAAACTTTAATTAAGATACATGTATCTCGAAGCATTTTATAGCTAGCACCTTCAAACTTTGCCAGCTTACTGATTACTGGGTGAAATTATTTTTATTTTAGTTTAAGGACAATGTCATACACAATATGGCGTGGTGGTTAAAATCTGCGAGTGCATTGAATTTTGCGCTGTCACAAGAACAATGTCCAATTTTGCTCTGAATTTCAGAAATAGTCATAAGATATATGTAATATAGTTTACAATTTTGTTGCTGAATGAAATATACACAAACAGTAAATAAGTCAAATATTACCTTGAACTTGGTCAATTTTTGCACACAGAATTCTCCTATTTTCCTCCATCAGAAATTAAAGTTTTTTGCACAAGCATGTAGTGTGATATGTGATCTAGTACAGCTGGAATTTAAATTTAACAAAACTTAATTCAAAAGGTCACTTTTCTGGCTAATCCGATAGTACATAACACTCATATAATAGCCGACCAGGTGTAATGTACATGTTTATCTACACCTGTAAACAGGGCTACCAATCCATATCCTGCATAGGAAAATATAAATAATACATACATGTATAGTTGTAATACATATTTATGAGCCTGACTTCCTAGTATGAATATAAAGCGGAATCCAATTAGTGCACGTGACATGGTGTTCTTCTTTATTACACCATGGTATTGTTATCACCTCTGTCCGTTCGTTCGTCCGTCCGTCTGTATGTTATGCTCTATCCTCCGTAACCATTGGACGAAATCCAACCAAGTTTGGTGTGCGAAATTTTCATATGAGTGGGTTGTGCGACAGCACTTTTTTGGGGCCATCCCCCTGGGGCCCAGGGGAGGGTTCAAAGGTCATCTATCATATTTGAAAAGTCAATTTCAAAGATTTTTATACCAAACTTTATGTTTTTCTCAAAAATAAAAGAATGAGATTTTCATTATGTCGTCTGGGTCGTACTCTAGGGGTGGGACTTAGGGTTGCTTGGGGTCATTTTTTTTCCAAACATGGTCGTGTGGCATATCAAATTGAAGGGGATGATGAGCAGAACGGGATACAAGTTAAATTTTCACCGTATGGTCAAACTTGTGATCTTGAGGTATAGTCAATGGGTCAATTATCATTAAATTTCTTCGAGAACGTGGGGTGTTAGTGATGGCACCCCATCGATTATGCGATTACAAGTACTCTCATTTTCTTAGATGTTTCAAAATTCGGAGATTGTTGTTCGATTGCTCATTTAGCTTCTCTATTACACCAATAGATCGTCTGTGGCATGATGCCTGCTCACTGGATCCAATGGAAAGGAATGCTTACATAAGAACGTGTGAGCTTTCACAGCCTTGGCTTCAATTTGACGTTTTAATCAAATTAAGAAATTGAAGAAAAGCTTAGGCAATAAATAAAATAAACATTTTATATTAGTTGGTGATATGCATTTCAATACAGGAATTGGCATTTAACGCAAAAAATGGCACAGCGTTTTTTTTAAAAGTCAGTGAACAACAATGAAGTAAAACGGGTGTACAAACCGCCAGACTGATGACCATTATCCTCAATGTGCAACACACTAAAAACGACACATCACCTAAATCAGTATTTTTCAAACAATTAAGACTGCTGAAAGATATGAAATTTTATTTAAAATATGGCCTTAATCTTAACTATTGTTAACTTAAGTTGCTGAGACAAAAATGATCTTAAGAGAAATGTATTCTATAATAATTGGAAATGATAGCCTTCTGAAGCGCCCACAGGTAATTTAAGTCAAGTCATTGGCCCATCGAATAGCATTCTACGGGTTTTTATAAAATAACTCTCAGAGTGCAAGATATACGTAGTGACCAGAGAACACGATATTACCTATTATAGGACTTTTGGGGTACTGTAACAGCAGCACATCATGAATGGGAAATTTGGACTGGTAATAGCTGAAAATGAGGCGTGGTTTTATTCGAAAGTAAGTATCATCTTGCGCCAGAACACCTTAGCGAAGACACAAATCATATGAATTAACCCTTAAAACACCAGCAAAATAACTGCATCTGAAAAATGTCTGTTTATTGGTTAACATAATTATAGAAGCATACAGTGTGGACCCAGACCAGACTTATCCTATAGAAGCAGTCTGATCTGGATCTACACTGCATATGGAAGGGTCTTCAAATATTTCAGCAGACGACAAAGGCATACGTTTTTTTTGTAAAATACGCTTAAAGGGTTAATAAACGTAAGTTCAGTGTATATATGGTCAGGATTTTCATGAAAATCACACTTCTTTGCATGGCTAAAACAACTTAATAACTCTTTACCAATAGATAGAACCTGATTTCCCTTTTGAGCAGATGAAATAGCCGAACCACGCCCAGATATGAATATTAAAGTTACCGCCTTTACAGAAACCAAAAAACTCCATTATACACGAATCTCCGCTCATGTTTTTTGTATTCATTGTATTTGCCAAAGAAGGAGATAGATTAGTGGACGTGTATGTAAACTTACTTACCTGTATAACTGACATGTATATTATTGTCAGTGGCTATTATATATGAGTGTTAGGTGTTATCGGATTAGCAAGAAAAGTGACCTTGTGAATAAAATTTTGTAAATTTTAAACTCCAGCTGTACTAGATCACATATCACACTACATGCTTGTGCAAAAAACTTTAATTTCTGATGGAGGAAAATAGGAGAATTCTGTGTGCAAAATTTGACCAAGTTCAAGGTAATATTTGACTTATTTACTGTTTGTGTATATTTCATTCAGCAACAAAATTGTAAACTATATTACATATTTCTTATGATTATTTCTGAAATTCAGAGCGAAATTGGACATTGTTCTTGTGACAGCGCAAAATTCAAAGCACCCGCAGATTTTAGCCACCACGCCATATTGTGTATGACATTGTCCTTAACTGATAGAGGATGATGAGCAGTATAGCTAGAAGCTTAAAACTTACCCATGCATGAAATGCTACCGTTTCTATACCGTTTCTATAATAGTGTGTGTGTGTGTTGTCCCTACCTTATGTTTATGGGGTTGCATTAGCTTGAAGATATTCTGTTTTCCACCCATTTTACTGAAAGGAGTTTCCTATGCCATTCCAACTTAAAATTGAATTCCCGTGAATATTGGCACAAGAAAGCACTTTTCCTACAACTTTGGTGAATTGAAAATTTGGAAATGCTGCCCTTCAAGTGCCAGAATGAACAAATGACAGCGACTTGTGATGATTCAGCCACATCTTTAGTTTAGCTTTGCTGCTGCGATTAGCATTACATTTTAACCTTTCAATCTGTAATTTTAGAAAAAGACCCCTCATGATGCGTGTAAAGCATCATTGGCATCGCCATTGGTGTAAAATTTCAAACTTGAACCACCAGATGGCCTAACTTTCAAGTAGTGCTATGCATGATAGAGGCTTATACATGTATGTCCTTTCACGTATTAGCAAAAGAACAGCAAGTGTAAACTTTTCTGTTTGTTCAGTATACAACTGTGAAGCATATTTATTCTATTCAGCGCGCATGCCTGTTAACGTTATGCGAATTTGTGGAATATTTTGCAAATATCAGACTTCAATAATAAACAAAGATTTCGTGTAAATGAACAAAAAGTTTTTTATAGAAACATTTCCATATTATGATGAGAATATATTTTAAACCAAGACACTTTCCTTTTTTATACAAAAATATGCGTTCGTCTGTATGTTCTTTGCATTGAGTTGTCAGTGTATTGGTGGTGACCCATGTGCCAAGGACTTAAACTCGAGAAGAGCATTGTATTTTTCTTTATACCTGATATCAATCTAAAGGTGGTAAATGATTCCTTCTAGAAAGGCATATTATTTTGAATAGACTGATCTGAGAAGAAAGTTTTGAATCTAGATGCACTCCTTGTATTGACTATTTTATTGTTTTTCGCTTCTTCGTTTTCTGTTATGATTCTGTAGAAGACAGCAAAAAGGTAAGGGTACATGTACTCATTATCCAAAGATATAATAACCTTTGTTCGCTAACGAGTTGATATGCGTGATCACGGACAATGTCATTGACATCGATATGATGTGATGTTATTAAATTCATATTTAGCCAACCCGTTCGAAATTGTTACTTGTCGTATATGAGACCAGCGAAAGGTCTGACCAACCTGGGGCCAATTTCATCAACGAGTTTACGACGTGTTTTTGTCTTAAAAACATCGTACGAAGTTCGTACGTTAAAAATCGGGTTTCATCAAAGTATTGAACTTTGCGAACTTCTTACTTTTTGTCGTATATTTAAGACAAATATTTAGGTGTCGCAGCTGACATCTTTGTCTTAAATATTACTAACTAACTACTAAGCTACCAAGGCTGCTGCATTTCACACGATTATAGAGACTGAAGAGCAAAATCTCGACAAAGGTTTAAATACCCCGAAAGTCTTAAATCAAGACCACCCTTGACATACTATATGGCTTACCAAAATGAGAAAATAAGATCCCCTTTCTTTGGTGCTTATGAGTTATGTATTTGTCCAAGTAACCTCTCCCACCCCTTCTACTACCACGCTGTATACTGTCACCAAGAGATTCGCCTATTGCCACCGTCAGTAGCTGAACATCACGTCTAGGGAAGTATTTTTGTACATTTTTACATGTTATCATTGTTTAAAAATATTTATATACACATTTAAATGTACGGGTAAGTCATCGTCCATTTGCATGACTGCCAGGGGCGACAATGATGAGGGGCTTTCGTCAAACAACTATACGTTCTACATTCGATAAAGTTTCAAAACGTATGTCTTTGTATAAGTACGCATATGTGGGAGCTGTTCACAAGAGCTTTCAGTAGAACTTTACATTCTCCATGAAGGGACATACATCAGGATTTGCATAATCTCAGTTCCAACCGTATTACAAGTTGCATTCTAGATTTTTACGTTTTCGAAAATTTCGACTTGTTATCTTAAGCACCCGGGGTGTGATGTTTAACTCATTTACGCCCTGCCTCCATTTCGAGGGACGTTTGCAAACAGTGCAGATCCAGATCAGACTCAACATAACCAGGGTGGCGTCGGACCAGGTTCTCCGCTGTTGTTCGCTAGAAATTTGAATAAAAAAGAACACCAAAAACAACACCCCAAAAGTGGTTATGAGCTCGTCCAAAAAATTAAGATGGGAAACTCCCTTCGACATGTATGGGTAAATATAAAGAGTGAAAACTAGTAATTTTCGGGACACAGTTTCATGAAACATTACGTACCATTTTTGCTATGAATAAAGTATGATCTATCTCTTTTATGTTCAAATGATAATAGGGATCTGTAATTGAGCATTACAACAATCAATCATCGAGGTATGAAGAAAGCGGAGACAACCGCCCATAATGCCCACGACTCAGGACAAAATTTCGAGAGCATTGCAGTATTTTATCCGCTACTAAGGACTGGTTCTTGATGCTATCATTAATTCTGTGAATAGAATTTGTTGAATGGATGTTGAGGATATCAGATTTCATAAAAATAATGAATTTGAATTATTATTTTTCATCCAGACATGTTAGAAAAACACTTCAGTTTCTAGTTCCTCTCAGTATATTTTGTGGTTTTAGGTAATCCTTACTTTGACATGGTTTCTTATGATTTCAGGAAACCGTCATCTAAGTGTCAAAGAGTTTGGCTCCAGATCAGACGGACGTTTGACACAAGTATATGCAGAGAGTTAAAGGGATTGATTTCTTAATGGGTATGATGTCGCCTGCTCGTCTTCTCATGCGCGGGTCCAGGAATTTTTGTCTGGAAAACTTCAAGATTGCAAGGTTCTGGGAGGGGTATCGAGCATTTTACAGGTGGTCCACTTGCAATTTCTATGGAAACCTTTATAACTTGTGATTTTCCAAGGGGATGGGGGTCCGGACCCCAAGCCTTCATTTGGATCCGCACATGTTTCTTCTTTAAAACTTTCTTCACATACCTACTTATTTTTCACTCTGTGTTAAACCACATTACACGGCTATATAAAGTCCGCACGTGACAAATCACATGAAATTTGGAGACTAGAGTTAGGCAAAGTTAAAAATACGACGTTTTTAGTGAAACGCAAATTTTTGTTCTTACGAACAGTTTAAGATGTTTTGATGAAACTGACGTACGCACTTCTCAGAAAACAACGTACGCACAATTTAAGATATATCGTACGAACTTTATTGATGAACTTGGCCCCAGGGGCCAATTTCATCAACGAGTTTACGACGTGTTTTTGTCTTAGAAACATCGTACGAAGTTCGTACGTTAAAAATCGGGTTTCATCAAACTATTGAACTTTGCGAACTTCTTACTTTGTGTCGTATATTTAAGACAAATATTTAGGTGTCGCAGCTGACATCTTTGTCTTAAATATTACCAACTTACTACTTAGATACTAAGACTGCTGCATTTCACACGATTCTAGAGATTGAAGAGCAAAAAATCGGCAACGGTTTAATGCCTTGAAAGTACTACAATCAATACAACCCTTTACATATCATATTTTTTACCAAAATGAGAAAATCAGACCCCCTTTCCTTGGTGATTATGAGTTATTTATTTGTCCATGTAACCTCTCCCACCCCTTTGTACTGTCACCAAGACCACCATACCGCCAGTAGCTGAATTTATGCATAACTATCACGTCTTAGGGAAGGGATTCTGTAGTAAAACCAAAAGGATATTTTATGTCACCATTGTTTAAACATACTAATATACACAATCAAATGTATGGGTAAGTCATCGTCCATTTGCATGACTGCCAGGGACGACAATGATGAGGGACTTTCGTTAATAACCATACGTTCAACATTCGATAAAGTTTCAAAATGTATGTCTTTGTATGCGTATGTATATGTGGGAGCTGTTCACAAGAGCTTTCAGTAGAACTTTATATTCTCCATGAAGGGACATACATCCGGGTCAGCACAATCTCTGTTCCGAACGAATTACAAGTTGCATTCTAGATTTTTACATTTTCGAAAATTTCGACTTGTTATCTCAAGCACCCGGGGTGTGATGTTTAATTAATTTAAGCCTTGCCTCCATTTTTTGGGACGTGGCAAACAGTGCAGACCCAGATCAGACGCCACATAACCACGGTGGCGTCGGATCAGGTTATGAGCTCGTCCAAAAGATTAAAATGGGAAACTCCATTCGACGTGTATAAAGTGTGAAATCGAGTAATTTTCGGGATGCAGTTTCATGAAACATTACATGTACCGTTTTTGTTATGAATACAATATGATCTATCCCTTTTATTTTCAAATGATAATAGTATGTCCCTCTAAGGGATCTGTAATTGAGCATTGCAGCAATCAATCATAGCCGAGACAACCGCCCATAATGCCCACGACTCGGGACCAATTTCGAGAGCATACGAAATTTGTCGGCTCTTGATGCTATCATTAATTCTGTGAATTGTATTTGTTAGATGGATGTTGAGGATATCAATTTCATAAAAAAAATAATGAATTTGTATTATTATTTTTCATCTGGACATGTTAGGAAAAAAATCAGTTTCTAGTTCCTCTCAGTATATTTTGTGGTTTTAGATAATCTTACTGATTTGTGCCTTACTTATGATTTCGGAAACCTGTCATCTAAGTGTCAAAGAGTTTGGCTCCAGATCAGACCGACGGTTGACACAAGTATATGCACCGAGTTAAAGGGGTTGATTTCTTAATGGGATATGCTGTCGCCTGCTCGTCTTCTCATGCGCGGGTCCAGGAATTATTGTCCGGAAAACTGCAAGTTTGCAAGGTTCTTGGAGGGGATCCATTACACTTGCTAATTTCTAGGGAAACCTATATACGTGTATTTAACTTATGGTTTTCAAGGTGATGAAGGTCCCGACCCCCTGCCTTCATTCGGATCCGCACATGCTTCTTCTTTAAGGACATATGCTACTAAATACTTCCCACATTGAAATATTTTTAATACTTTGCATACAGTTTGTTTTATGCATGGGCTATCCATTTTTGAATTAAAAAGGATATGTCACCGTGCTTATTTTTTCAGAATCACATATTGAAGTTTACAGCATTTGACCAATTTTCAAGAAATATATAATAATAACACTAGTCCTAATTATCGAGCTAAAACGGTTGTAATCTTCAGCCAGCTTCTTTCTTTTAACTTAAATTACTGCCAATGACCTCAAACTTTTAAGAAAATGTGCATGTTTACTTGTTATCCCATGCTGTGACAAGATACTGCATGATGTATTTTGGCAATTCGTCGAAAAAATGGAATTTGTTTTTAGAATAAATCATGTATCAAAAAATCTGACATTGAAAATCTTGAAAATTTATTTTTAATTCATGGACTATTATAATACCTTTCAGAAAAAAAGAATAAAAATCTGGGGTCACCGAACTAATTCTCTTTCTAGAGGGCCAAATTTAACCCCACCCCCATAGGTTCATGCGTAATTCAATATAAAAAGTTCGGGGATGACCATTTCGGTCGTTTTGATGATGCCATTATACTAGTATATGAAGTAATTTAGCATTAAAATGTTAAAAAAGAAAGAAAAAACACACTGAAAATATTTGCGCATCCGGGAATCGATCCTGGTCCTCTGGCTTTGTAGCCAGACACACTAACCACTAGGCCACGAGGTCAGGTCGTGCGCCGCTCGAAATAACCATACAAATAGTATAGACTCGGCCACTATCGTATTCGTAACCAGAGTTATTGTGTACATCGTTTGATTTCGACTGAGCTACATTTATCTGTCTTTAGTGCTGAGACGATCAGTTCTGAAAAGATGTCAGTAGATATTTCGAACACACTTTAATTAGTTATTTTGTGAAGAAAATGTCGGAACACGGATATGACATAAGAATATCGGAAGTTGTGTTGATCCGAATCCGTTAAGGGTCGAAAGACAGGACCCAGACAACTTTCCCCGTTTGCAGACGCGGAAAAGGTGCGCATTGGAAATAGCCGCATATGTCTTTAAAACTATGTATTTTTCACTCTATGTTAAACCAATTTACACCGCTATATAAAGTCCGCACGTGACCAATCATATGATATTTGTAGACTAGAGTTAGGCAAAGTTAAAAATACGACGTTTTTAGTGAAACGCGAGTTTTTGTTCTTACGAACAATTTTAAGATGTTTTGATGAAACTGACGTACGCACTTCTCAGAAAACAACGTACGCACAATTTAAGATATGTCGTACGAACTTTATTGATGAAATTGGCCCCGTACGATATATCTTAAATTGTGCGTACGTTGTTTTCTGAGAAGTGATACTTCCGTTTCATCAATACATCTTAAATTGTTCGTAAGAACAAAAATTTGCGTTTCACTAAAAACGTCGTATTTTTAACTTTGCCTAACTTTGAACAGTCTCCAAATATCATGTGATTGGTCACGTGCGGACTTTATATAGCCGTGTAAAGTGGTTTAACACTGATGGAAAAATACGTAGGTATGTGAATAAAGTTTTAAAGAAAAACATGTGCGGATCCGAATGAAGGCAGGGGGTCCAGACCTCACGGTCCCCTTGGAAAATCACAAGTTCTGTAGGTTTCCACAGATATATGCGGCAGTTCGAATATCGAATTACGAATATCAAATTGGAAATTTGATATTCAAAATCGTGCATTAAAAGTTAGTTTTGATATTAAAAACTTGATATTCGGTAACTTTCCAAATGTTAAAGAAGGTTTTTGACCCTAATAAGATGAAAAACAGCGGCAGTTCGAATATCGAATATCGAATTACGAATATCGAATTGGTAATTTGAAGTAGTAAGAGCGTCTCTATAGCATCAACTTTCAAAAAAAAAGGTCCCTTATGACCATACAAAATCGTGTAAGAAGGTCCTTTTTAACCAGACAAATGGATGCTGTAGAATTAAAGCATCAAGTTCAAGGTCACTCTTGTAATGACGTCATTTTCTATTTTTAGTAACTGACACGTTCAGACCTGTTTATCTATATTTAGACATTATGACCTCTTACACTCTGAGCCCTTTTCTTCTGACGCGTGTTCAGACAGCTGGTGCGGTTAAAGATTTTTATATTCATGTCCTTGTGCATGCTGCTTCCTTTTGGGGTTTTTCTCATCCTGTTTCTGTCTTTTCCTGAGACAAATCTTGGCAGTGCGGAAAAGGCCTCTGTCAAAGACGAAGCCTACACATGTACGTATTACCAGCGACTTTTGTCGTCTGTTGATAACCTATGCAAACAGTTTGGACCTAGATCAGGACCAACCGCAAGTCAGGATCGCAGGAAAAATCAAAGGGGCAGAACTCATGTTCGAAAATCTTTCCTGCGTACATACAGTTGTTTCTCTTAGACCCTAACAATAATTGGGGCTTCACTATTGTACAGCGCCCATACAGTATGTAAAATTCATTTATATGAATCAATAATGTGCACGACCCATGATGAGCATTTTCACTCACTGACCTCGATCAATAGAATACTTATACTTAAAGCTGCATACTCTGTAACTATACATTTTTCGGAAAATTTTATTTTCTTTTTAAATCATTTGTAAAAGTAGAATTAACCTATGTTTTCACAATAAAAATGTTCAATACAGCTGAAAACTGCATGGAAAAGTGAATTTTCTTATAAATAGGTGTGTTTTTTTTCTCTTAGTGGTAATTATTTGCATCCCTCCAATAATTCTAGACCGTTGCATTTTAATCGCACTCTTTCGTGATTTTGTTCGTACAGCAGCAAGGTAGAGTATTTTGGAAGAGCAGAAAGATTCAAAAAGTGATGCATCATGTTGAAGCAACATCATCATTATTACTTGTTGGGTTTTTTTGTGAAGGTCGTAAGGGAGATAAACTCGACGACTCTTCAAGATCGGTATGACATATTAACTTCCCTTTGTACATCAAGCTGCACGTGCGTAACCACAATCGGTGAGTGTTGAGTTCACAGATTCTTGTTTGAAAAATATGGATATCCGTTCAAATTCAGGTAAAACAGCATTCACAGTTTTTTGCAGAATAGCTTTAGCTTTTGTGTATGACATTGTATTTGGCAGGCAGTGAGGATCTAGATGAAATGTCGCATCTGATGTGGCATTTCATCAGGGTCAACTCTGTCTGCCAAAACAAAATGCGGTCAACTTTTATTTTATATGTAAACCATAATGTGCAGACCCTAAGTATCTACAATGGACCATTCCGAGTTTACCGTTCACAGTATTTGCAGAATGGCTCTATTAGCTTTTGTGAACTATCGATTTGGCAAGCAGTGGAGATCCAGATGAAATGTTGCATTTTGCGGCATTTCATGAGGGTCACCTCTGCGTGCAAAGTCAGAACAAAGCGGCCACCAGAAGAGAGTACAACTTCATATCGTGCAGCCCCTAAATATCTACAATGGACCTTTCCAAGTCATTAAACATTCACGGTCTAGCAGACAACAGGTATTCTACAAACGCAGTGTTCTATTTATACCTGGCGGTGTACATTTTAAACACGATCACATGACATTTCATTCATAAATGAGATCTAAACAGTAAATCATTGTAAACAATAAACATAAATAATATCAGAGCCTTAGCCCATGATACAGAGGGAAGCGACAATGCTCTGAATTTAATTAAATGTTTTAGATCACTAGTCACGATTTCTGTCTTCCACTCTCCTCGTCCGCTTAAACTTTCAGGCAGAGCAGTTTGCAATCGGTGTGGACCCAGATCCGACTTCTCACTTGGGAGCAGCCCGACCAGGACCCACACTGTCTGCTGTCACCAAACATACAGAATGGAGTGCGCATAGACACGTGTACCAGACGTAAAAAGCAGACATCAAAAACGTTTGCGAGCCAGGCTTTGGTGCAATAGCATCTAAACTATTATGGTGTTGTACAAATAGTGTAGACTTTGCTAATTGTTTTCACCAATCTGCACAGACTGTACACAGTTTTAATGTTAGAGATTTTTCGATCAGGGAAAGAGCTTCGCAGGTCTCAGTATGTATCATATCTGGGTCTAGAATGTTCACAGTTCATTTTGTTCACAGTGGATTTGTTATATATTTATATTATGTTTGATGTATTGAGTGGGGGGAGGGGTGGGAGGGGTAGAAAATTGCTTGTTATGTAGACAGGAAATATTTTAGTATAATGCCCATAAAAAGTGCGAGTTTGTGTAGGCTTCTTTCGTCGCAAGAGGTAAGTAACTTTCTGTACTTTAAAACATTGGGCCTTTTGTGGTATTCGCAAGGGAGCAGCTGCTCCCTATCTCTTTTAAAAAAGTTACATTCCATAATGTAATGAAATCCATCTCCTAGAGTGTTTTTTATCGCATACAGTACATTTCCTATCATGGAGTTCAATGTTTTGCCACCTTCCGGTTTCAAACGGCATTTTGTGGTTTCCAGTTCTGAAGTGCACCATTTTCAGGTATAAATGTTTTGGAAGTATTAAGAAGTAATTTTCAAGGCAAACTGCATCCTTAAAATAGTTAAAGTTTTTACCTTTTGATGAGTTATTCAGATTAGCTCTCCACATTTGGAGAAAGGATCATTGACGGTTTGGGCCTTATACGCCTATTTTTATGATTCCCAGAACGCTGCTTTTGAGCTTCTGGTGTGGTGCATGTAGTATCAGTTTAATAGGTGAATCTTATGGCAAGAGCCAGCTAGCAAAATATTTTCAAAATTCGTAAGCACTCGAGAGTTATGGCAGGTAGAAAGGGGAGGGGGTCTGAAATTTCGTGACAGTAAAAAGTGCTTTTAAAAGTGATTTCTGCACGTTTTCTAGATTTATTTGGTAGGCATGGTGATATATATTGAACATATCATATGCAGAGTGTTAATGAATCACGATTATTGATGAAATTGTTTTAAAAACAAAATATGTTTTGTGATAAAATTATTTTGGGGAGATAATTTTGAAGTTACCTGTACATAGTTGACTATATGTACCGTAAATACTACAAAACTGAAAGCTCAACAAAAGAAATAAATACTTTTGAAGGAATGAAAGTGACGCATTTAGCATTGGAAAGTAAAACTGATTCTGACTAGATCCCTTGAAAATTACTTTTGCTTTGTTTAAAGAGCATAGCGTGTCAAATGTATTTAAAGTGCCCGAATATTTATGGTATACATATACATGTTGAAAGCTACCTATATGAGACAATATATTGAACACTTAAGTATTTACCTGTTATAACTCTTTGCACGCCAGCGGATAATTTCGTCATCTGCCAATAGCCTTTTGCAAACAGTTTGAACCCAGATGAAGACCAACAGAATGTCGGTATTGATCTGGATCCAAACTGTTAGACACTCCGATGGTGGTCCTTGATGGTTTATTTGTAAAAACTTAATTTTGAAGAAAGTCAGCAGACGAAAATAAAAACACGAACAATTCCCTAGCATGCAAATAGATAAGTACAGGACATTTGCAAAAGAATGTGTCATAACAGGACAGTGAGATTTTTTCTTATGAAAACATGCATAAACCTTGCTAATTCTACCTTTAATATTTATATACTTTATGTTAAACGTAGCACAGAATTCAAAGCAATTAAGGAGGTTGGTTCTAGAGAGCTTGATTACTGTCATTAATTTTATTATTCGGTAGAAAAGGCATTTTATGGGCTTAGGCCCTGGGTTTTTGGGCTGCTGAACATCTTTCCCCCCCTTGTGCCAGCAAGCCACTTCCAGACAATGTGTAAAATATGGTAACACATATACAGGCAATTGCTTTAGCTGGCACACGGGGGGGGAATGATATTTTAAAAAATGTTTTCTGATTTCTATATATTTTAATGTAAAACTAATTGTTCTACCCCAAATTTTACAGCTTTGAAGCATTTAATATCGAAAATGGATTTCACTATCATAAAGTACTCAGGTCAGGGTAGCTTCAAGGTGAAGAAAGGGACGATTGACAAACTTTTATTTTTACAAAAAACCATAGGCATTTACCCATAGCAAGTGTCAATGATCCTTGGTCATGCAATGATTGTTGGATGATCAGTCCCAAAGATAAAGTGTTTATATGCCTTTGATAAACCCACAAATCGTACCTGATCTCGACGTCACTTAGAATTTTTATTACATTTGAGATCCATTTAATAGAAGGGTTGGTGTTGCTTTTCATGCTATGGTATAATAGGTAAGAGATTTTCATATCCTTCCCCATCAAGAGCTTGTTCCAAAATCCAATAATACGTTTCTTAACTATAATTTCGAGGGGGTGGCGTCCTAGCTCTGCATACAACATATAAAGTGGGGTACTCTTTCAACTTTTAGTTATTCTCCTTAGAATTGTGTACTCGCTCTAGCATATCGAGATATTCATAGCCCCAGATCTTGCAAGCAAACGTTAATGTCGGTACAACTTAGTGGTCAAATAGTTTTAGCTGTAGATCAATTGGTAAGTTAAGGTTATTTATGCGACAAAAGAGGAGATGCATGGCTTTTTTTTATTGTTCTACAATGTGTTTACGTGCATTTAAAAAACTTCGAGATTGGGAAAAATAGACTCCAAGGTATTTGTATTTATCAGTTATTTCAATTTTTTGATCCCCTAGTGTGAAATCAAAAGAGTTTGTTTTGCGGGCGCCAAATATTACAACCTAAGTTTTATCCATATTAACATTCAATTTCCATGTTTGACAGTATTCGTTAAACCTATCGAGTGGGAACTGGAGGTCAGCTTCATTGTTTGCCATAATCACAGTGTCGTCTGCATACAACAACACGCTTAACTTCATAAAAAGTGATAGGTGCTCGTTACCACAAGTCACGATAATGCTCGCGTTTGAGTTATGATTCAAATGGTTTTCAAGATCATTAAGATACAGCGAAAACATAGCAGGAGACAGGTTTTCCCCCTGTCTTACCCCTGAGAAACTACTAAAAAAGCTGAATTTTCACCGTTTATAGAAACACAGGACTTGATATCGTTATACATGTTTAAAATGACATTAAGTACCTTGCCGTTGACATTGGCTTGTAATAGTTTCCGCCAGAGTCCTATTCTCCAAACTGAATCAAAGGCAGCAGAAAATTCGATAAAACAACAGTATAATTTGAGCTTTTTTGATTTTTGAAGGTCGTTCAGAGCAAATAAAGAATAAATATGGTCTAGAGTACTATATTGTTTCCTAAAGCCAGCCTGATTTTCCGACAAAAGCATACTTTCCTATAGTCGGGGAACCAAGGTAGAAAAAATACTAACCCTTGCACCCGAAAGGTATACAGCTGGATTTTGTATGGTTGCAAAGGTAATTCTATGGTGTATCTAAAACCACTGTATAGCAGACTCGATCGACTTGCATCACGTCTGAGCAGTCAACTTTCTACGGAAGCCCAGCAAGAACATGCCAAAATATGATTATTCAAAATGTTATATATTTTTATCAAAAAAGATCAGGATTGAAAAATATTGAGTTTATATAAAAATACAACATCGGCGTAGACCTCAGAAGCAGTGGTGGTCATCTAAGAATACTGCTTATTGATTTTTAAATCGTGTAGATTAGGGCACCCCCATTTTGAAATTAAATTTATAGAATTCTTTTCTTCAAATCTCATTAAAACTACATTTATTGCCCAAAAATGCATTTGATAAGTATTTATATATCGCTTGGGAGCATATCTCGTAAAAAATTGTGTGCTTACTTATTTACTTTTATCCTCTCGCTGAAGTGGTTTGAAATGCATATTTTTTACATAGATAAATAAATTTTACATTGAATGTGTTTAAACACTGCATACAGTTAGACAGACGTTTGGGACATAATTTAAGACAATTTATTTTAATTTCTATGGCAAACTAGAAAAGGTAGCTGAAAAGTAAAAATATGAAACCACGATAATTTGATACTTAATAATTTATCCCATGCCAGCTCTTGCGTACCAGGGCAACTTAAGAGCAGTTTAACACACAAATGACATTTATCATGGTTTAAAGGATGTTTATCTTCCATATTTACAGCAGCTTTGAAACAGAGGGTCATTGTAGGGATCAAGTGGATTTTTATCTACTGAAAACAATACTTTCATTTAACAGTGGTAAAATAAATATGAAAAAAAAACTCGTATAACTATTATCATATCACCATAAAAAACTGTCCGTCCTCGTCTGAGATGCAGAAATGTAACCGCATAGTATCTGTTAAGACAAGAATGCCCTATTTTGGTGCACAAATGACTGCCCATACTTTTAAATGCATTTGATAGTGTATTATTGTATTATCGAACAGTCAAACGGCTTCTCATACCCATCCTCCAGATAAGAGTGCGTAATGGAATATTATTTTTGTTATTTCTCAACCAAAACATATGTTGTGGGTACTTAAATGGATCTATTAAATGAGTCGGTCCTTTTGAAGACTAAAACACACTATTTAACTTATTGATATGGGAAACATCACATTTTCTATGCTATGAAAGATTGCTTAACATGACCTATGTGGCATACAAAAATGCTTTTTTTCCACGAAATGCAATTCTGGTCGCATTGCTATACAGTGGTTTCATATCAAGCACTATTTAGACTATCAGTATACAAAATTCCAGCCGTATACCTTTCGGGTGCAAAAATGTGTGTTTTTGCACGATAGGCGACTTTGGTTCCCCGACTACTATAGATAGTCATTGAGTCTAGAATTTAGTATTGAAGTAAACAGTTTACTGAGACAGCTCAAAATTGTAATAGGTCTGTAATTTTTAACATTATCTCGTTCTCCTTTGTTTTTATAAATTGGATGGATACAGCCAGTGGAACATTGTTCAGGGAAAAAGCCAGTGTCCAGTATTGCATTGAAGAGTTTATCATAGATGGGGAGAAAAATATGGCTTGTTGACCTAATATATTCATTGAGGATCGTGTCTGGTCCTGGGCACTTACCATTTTTCAAATTCTTAATGCAGCATTTGATCTCAATTTTCGAATTGAGGGTTTCGTTAGTGGGTACATCAGGTAATGTATCGAAATTGGGTGATTCACTTTCGTCTGGGGGAGGTTGGTTTAGGAGTTTAAAGTGATCATAGAAATCTTTCAGTTCAGGCATGTTTGTATTGTTTTTGTTTAAGGCCATTTATGAATCTCCAGTAATCTTTTGGACATTTGGATTGAAGCTGTCGTAATTTTTATGTGTTCGCTTGTTTTGCTTGGCGATGAACTTGTGCATGTTTTTTTTTTGTTTTTTTGTTTTTTTGTATGTTTTACTACATTTGATCATGTTTGCCCTATTATGGCTGTTCTTGTGGTTATTATATATCTTTCTGGCTAGGTGATACTTTTTCCTGGCAGATTTACAGCGAGGGCCAAACCATGGTTTAGTGGGGCTCGACTGGACTGATGATTGTTGCGGAAAACACGCCGTGCCTGCATCATCAAAAATATTTGAGATTTGTTCAGTTTCTGAATTAATGTCATTTTTACTGAGTGATAGAGATTCCAAGTCGCTAATTATTGAATTAACTTTCGTTAAGTCTATACTGTCACAAAAAGCCTGGGCCTGGTTTCCATACCATTTTATCTTATTTTTATTATTGCGTTCCGTTGTGTTTTGTTTTGAGATAAGTTTGTCCGTGCATGAAATACTGAGCTGGAGCAAAGAATGTCCATCGCTAAAGATAGGATCAGTTTCAATGATGTCAAAATTATTTAAAAGTTTCAGAGATTCGACTGAAGCCAACATGTAGTCAATAACAGAGGCGTGTCTAAATGTGAAATTACCCTTGTCTTTGTCGCTACCCATTCTCCCAATGAGTATGAATAAGTTACTATTTTTACAAATATCTAGGAGCTTAAAGCCAATATTATTTGAGTTTTGGTCACATGATGGTCTATTTAAAGACAATTGAAAGGGTCCAGTTTGTATGCAGGAAAAAAGAGCTCTTTAGTTTCGTCGTCAAAATCAAATAGTTCATCTAAAAAATCGTCCACCTCTGTATCATCTCTAAGTTGAGAGGTCCGTGCATTGAAGTCGCCGGATAGGAATACATATTTGTAATAACTGTGAAAAGACGTTATTTCCGTTTCCAGTACTAAAAATTCATCTTCATTGAAAAAGTTGCTGTTTTCAGGGGGGGGATATAAACTCCGCCTAATATGACGTTTTCGTCTGTTTTCATAAAACACTTGTCGATTTCAATCCATAATGCATAGTCTGACTGGGTTTCAATTACTTTGAGATATTTTGAGAGGCCCTCCCTGAAATAAATAGAAATGCCCCCGGATTTGCTCAAGTACCGTTGTTTTCTAGGTTGGGTGAAAAAACAATAGCCTGGAAACGTAATCAGTTTTTGTTTCAGAGAAACACAGTATGTCATGTTCATTAACCATTTCGACAAAATCAGGGTACTGGGCTCTCCTTCTTAACCCACAAACATTAAGACTCCCTATTTTAATTGTTAAATTATAATATGGTTGGAACTGAGATTGTTCTAACCCAGATGTATGTCCCTTCATGGAGAATGTTAAGTTTTACTGAAAACTCTTGTGAGCAGCTCCCACATATACATACTCATACAAAGACATACGTTTTGAAACTTTATCGAATCTAGAACGTATGGTTGTTTGACGAAAGCACCCTCGAGCTCATCAGTGTCGTCCCTTGCAGTCATGCAAATGGACGATGACTTACCCGTACGTTTGAATGTATTCATTAGTATGTTTGAAGAGACTAAGTCTGCAACTATAAACATTTTTCGATTTTTTTTTATTTTCTTTTTAAATCATTTGTAAAAGTAGAATTAAGCTATGTTTTCACAATAAATCTGCTCACTATAGCTGAAAACTGCACGGAAAAGCAAATTATCTTATAAAAACAGGTGTGTTGGTTATTATTTGCGTCCCTCCAATAATTATAAACAGTTAATTTTAACATAAATGCTGTTGTTTTGATACTGATAATTTGTTAAGATTTACGAAATTGGTAAAATGTATACCTGAGTTTTAGTTTTTTACTGTGTTCTTGAAAAATAGAAACATTAGTTCTAAAATTAAAAGATCAAAAGTTGCAGCCTATGCAGCATTAAGCAATGGTGACACGTGAAAAAGTACAAAAATATCCTTATGGTCCTTTCCTTGGACGTGATGGATACATTCAGCTACTGACGGAGGCCATATGCGAATCCCTTGGTGACAGTACAGCGTGGAGAGAGGTTACTTGGACAAATAAATAACTCATAAGCACCAAGGAAAGGGGGTCTTATCTTCTCATTTTGGTAAATGTAAAGGGTGGTCTTGATTGTAGTACTTTCGAGGTATTTAACCTTTGTCGATTTTTTGCTCTTCAGCCTCTATAATCGTGTGAAATGCAGCAGCCTTGGTAGCTAAGTAGTAGGTTAGTAATATTTAAGACAAAGATATCAGCTGCGACACCCAAATGTTTGTCTTAAATATACGATAAAAAGTAAGAAGTTGGCAAAGTTCAATAGTTTGATGAAACCCGATCTTTTACGTACGAACTTCGTACGATGTCTTTAAGACAAAAACACGTCGTAAACTCGTTGATGAAATTGGCCCCAGCACATCCATCGAGTCTCGCCAGAGCCTCACAAGTATGGAATTAACGGATTTGTGGGATTCAAAACGTCTCTGAAACATTTTGTCAATGAATTAAAATGTATTAAAAACGATCGACTAAACGCAATCGTGTCAAAGAAACCCATGTATAACCAAATTAAAACGGACTTAAAAGGTTTTGAAAACAGTTGACAAACGGTTTAAGACGCTTTCGTAACATTTTCTTAGAGTTCTCTAAACGGCAGAAAGTCCAACGAAAACTTCAACAATACGTTCGCAAATTTCACTGTATCTTTATTCAAACATCATGTGGTTTATTGCGTTTTCGCCATTTTTCGATTAAATTTTCATGACATTTTTTAGATTTTGTAGGTTCACTCTAAGAATTTGATTTCAAGATTATTTAGCGGTCGTAAAGATTATTGTGGTACGTTGAGATGGTGACCTCTGGTCCTTCGTGAATATTGGATTTTACCAGAAAGCAGTTTTTTCTTTCATTTTAGGTCCTTTAGGAATATATTGAGCTCTGGCAGCTTGGTGAATTTTAGTTTCAAAAGGCCAACATTTTTATTGAGTGCATTTTTACCATTCTTGACTTGTTTTTTCTGTAAGAAATGAAAGAAAGGCCATGTTTGATGCGACTATAAATCTTTTTATATGTGATGGAGACACAGTTATTGTCATGTATGTAGAAAATACCGATGTGAGGTAAGTTAAGACGGTCAGCTAAATTAAGACGAACTTGTTTGCTTCATATTTAAATTACTGGAATATAAAATAACTAAGCAAACAGTGAAAATCTGGATGAGACGGCCCATCTCATCTGGATTCCTACTGTTTGCAAATGTATGTCCGAATCAGCTGATGTCCGAAATTACCTGAATTTACCCTAGTTCCTCTTTTATGCAGCAAAAACTTAGTATACCAATTTTTGTCTCCATTTGCAAGGATTTGTCCTTCAGATAATCATTAAAAAAGTCAAGTTCTCTTCAAGGCCTTAGGGTTATTTTTAAGATGGCTGCTGTTGCTACCATTTTTAATGTAGTCACACTTATCGTTGGTTCTTTTTGTTGCTATCATTGCATGTTGGGATTTGTGCTTGTTGTGATTGATTTTTGGCCAATATTCACGGTAAAGAATCACTGTATTCGACAGCGCAGTCATCGCGGGCTGGTTGAAGTCGACAAGGGTACAAAATAGCGTACCTGGCTGTAAAAAAGGCAATATTTTTGTTAATAATTTACTTCTGTATTTATTATCACTCATGTATCCAGCTGTGTATCTGCTTAACAAGATTTATGTGAGTCAAGCGATAGTCAATACAGCGCCTGAGTTATGCCAAAAAGGTGACCTTTTTCTGAAAAAAGGATGAAATGCATTTTTGTTTATGTTCTGGAAGTTATGCTTATACTTCTACCACGATCTCTTAGTAATGACCCTCGATTCATTCAATTCATTTATCGGTACAGTCACGCCTCAAAGCGTTTTGTGGAAGTATACTTTAGATAAAATGCAAATTCTAACACACCTCGCCTATAGAGCCAACGGTAACAAACTGTGATATATCGGACAATAATTCACTGCAAAAGTGTGTGATAGCTGACGTCACCGGAAAATGACGTCATTCATGGCATTAGACGGTGTAGCGTCGTTTTTACGCTTGAAAGACGTTACAATTACATGTAAACGTATGCGACATAGTCTAAATATTGGCGGGAGTTCTTCAGTGCAATGGCGGAAAGTTGGAAGAAGCTGAAGACTTCGAATGTGTTTTCGTCGTTTATTGTGTGTTAGAATCGAAATAGATCAGCTCCATTGCGTGAATTGTTGAGTAGTAATTCACTGTTTGTCGGTCAATTGTGCGAAGATAAATCACTCGCGCTGCGCGCTCGTGATTTGATCTTCTTTACAACTGACCTCCAAACAGTGATTTATTACTCAACAATTCACTGCTGGAGCTGATCTATTTCTTAAATAACAGTACTTAATGTGCAAAAAGTTCGAAATCTGAGGACAAAGCATTTTGAAAGTTATTCAGGCTTTTCATATTGTACGCATAGCACTTTATATTGGGTGTTCTGGCCCAGTGATGGGGTCCTCGACTACATACATATTGATATTATTTAGACCCTCGAATACTGATACAATGCCCTTGATACTCAAATTTTGCGCATAGCTACAAAATGGCGAGCAGCTCCGCAAATAATAAACAGAAATATACAAAACTTTCTATTCCTTCACGTATTCTTCATTATGTGATGGCATTTAACCCTAACTAATGACTTTAATAGCGCATTTATTAGTCTATGAACACTTTTCTGAGACATAAATTCCACTGACTAGCCAGAAATTGGCTGTAAGTTAGCTAGTTTTAGAATTTAAAGATGTGTCGAGTGAGGCAGAATGAACTACAATGCCCAAGTGATAATTCCAAATGAAAAAAAAATCGTGAAAATTAATGTAAATGTACCACGACCTCTGATTAGTGACCTATGGGTCTTTCTACTTCAAAAGATCGATGCAAAACGCGTAAAATGAGCTATTGGGGCTGGAACATCTGTGTTTGTCAAATATTTTTAGCAAATATAAAAGCAAGAAATGATGTTTATGAAACAATATGCCCCAATCCTTTGCTTGTCAAGAAGGATGGTACTCTTTTATAAAACAAGGGTCATCTAAAGTTTTAAGCTTCCAGCTATACTACTCATCAGCCCCTAACAGCTGACCAAATTTGAACAAAAAACAACATTAATTTCACTCAGTAATTAGCTGACAAAGTTTGAAGCTGCTAGCTTTAAAATGTTTCGAGATATCTTTATTAAAGTTTTTTTCAATGCCCAAATTTACAAAGGACAATAACTCAAAAAAACAAGAAATGTCACAGTAACGTGACGAATGCCCGCCCCCAAAGGAATTGGTCTAGCATAAGACACATTTGGGGAAAGTTAGCTGTAATAAAGGAGATATGCTCCAGACACAAAAAACCTAGAAATGAGGCCAGAAGTCAATGTCAAGGTCAAAGTGACCCAAAATGGTATGCACCACTCCGCCATCCCAAGAGAAATCAACACACCAAATGAGATTCCTACATCAATAGGAGATATGCTCCAGACACGATCATTCTAGAAACTAGGTCATATGTCAAGATCACAGTGACCTAAAACGGTATGCGACACATCAACATCCAAAGATGTACCCATACAGCAAATTTTAGGATTCCACCCTCAAATAAATATGAAATATGCTCCTGACACGATTATTCTAGAAATATGGTCAATGTCAAAAAAAACCTGATACATGACACTCTGACATCGCAAGATGCAACCACACACCAACTTTGGGATTCCTGGCTCAAATAATATAGAAGAAAAGCTCCGGACATGATTATTCTAAAAACAAGGTCAGAGGTCAATGTTACAGCGACCCAAAAATGGTACGTGACATTTGGCCATCCCAAGATGCATCCACACACCAAATTTGGAATTCTTACCTAAAAAAATATAGAAATTATGCACCAGATTTAATGCGGATTCTAGAAACTAGGTCACATGTTAAGGTCACAATGACCGGAAAATGGAACGGGACAATCCACCATTCCAAATGCAATCACACACCAAATTTGGGATTCCTAAATCAAATAATATAAGAGATATGCTCCAGATATCATTATTCTAAAAACTAGGTCAGAGGTCAAGTTTAAGGTCACAGTGAAACGTAAATGGTACACGACGCTCCAACATCCCAAGATGCATCCACATACTAAATTTGGGATTCCCATCTCAAATAATATAAGAGATATGTTCTGGACACGATTATTCTAAAACTAGGTCACAGGTCAAGGTCAAAGTGACCCAAATGGTACGTAACACTCAGCCATCAAACGATGCTTCCACAGACCAAATTTGGGATTCCTACCTCAAATAATATAAGAGATATGATCCGGACATGAGTATTCTAAAAACAAGGTCAGAGGTCAAGGTTACAGTGACCCGTAAATGGTACACGACACTCCAACATCCCAAGATGCATCCACACACCAAATGTGGGATTCTTATCTCAAATAATATAAGAGATATGCTCCGGTAACAATAATTCTTAAAACTAGTTCAGAGGTCAAGATCAAGGTCAGTGACCAGAAAATGGTAGACGACACTCCGACATCACAATGTGCTTATACACACCAAATTTGGAATACCTACCTCAAATAATATAAGAGATATGCTCCGGACACAATAATTCTTAAACTTGGTCTGAGGTCAAGGTCACAGTGACCCAAAAGTGGTATGCAACACTTCGTCATACCAAGATGCATTCACACACCAAATTAGAACTCCTTTCTCAAACAATATAGCAGATATGCACCAGACTCAATTCGGTTTCTAGAAACTAGGTCAGAGGTCAAGGTTTCAGTGACCCAATTATGGTACATGGCACTCCACCATCCCAAGATGCATCCACACACCATATTTGGGATTTCTGTCTCAAATTATATAAGAGATATGCACAGGACACAATAATTCTTAAAACTAGGTCAGAGGTTACGGTCACAGTGACCCAAAAAGGGTACCCGAAACTCCGCTATCCCAAAATGCATATACACACCAAATTTGGAATTCCTACCTAAAATATTATAAGTGATATGCTCCGAACACAATCATTCTTAAAACTAGGTCAGAGGTCAAGGTCACGGTGACCCGAAAATGGTATGCGATACTTCGTCATCCAAAGATGCAATTACATACCAAATTTGGAATTCCTATCTCAAAGCATATAGGAGATATGCACCAGACTCAATGCAGTTTCTTCAAACTAGGTCAGAGGTCAAGGTCACAGTGACCCTATTATGTTATGCGACACTTTGTCATCCCAAGATGTATCCACACACCAAATTTGAGATTTCTACCTCATATATGAGATATGCTCTGGACACGATTATTCTAAAACTAGGTCAGAGGTCAAGGTCACAATGATCCGTAAATGGTACGCGACACTCCGTCATCCCAAGATCCACCCTAACACCAAAGTTGGCAATTTCCTTCCTCAAAGATTATAGGAGATATGCACCGGACACTGAGCGGGACGAGCGGACAGTGCGATTACTATATGCCTCCCAAAATTCCTTTTGGGGCGTGAAAAATAATAACTTTTTTTAAAAAATTTCCCCAGGTAATCTACTCATCATCTTCTACCAACTGACCATGTTTGTAGGTGCTAGCTGTAATAATTTTTGAGTTATCTTGATTACAAAGTTTCACTGCCCAAATATGCACAGGGCAATAACTTGAAAAAAACGTTTTTTACTTTTTACCAGGTAATCTTCTCATCATCTACTATCAACTGACCAAAGAATTTCTAGCAATAAGGCGGGCTATTTCCCTAAATAAGACGTTCGTTTTATTTTGTTGAAATAACGACTGGAGACACTTGGCACACTCAACAAATGCATATAGACGCCTTTGTACCCTTGCCCGCTTGTTCGTATATTTAAAACGGGTTTTCCTAAATGCATGTAATATATCTACTTCGTTTTGAATAAGAATTTATTCTGATCATCAGCTGTGCTCGCTATTCAGTAACATGTGTGAGCCTTCTGATTCTGGAGAAGATTAGACTGTAAAACTTAGATAAACAATCGTCCTTCATTTATCACAAGAGTATATTAACATATTTATACAGTTGATGTACAATAAAAACGACCACCTTGCAAAGTGGTCTATTTTTGTCAGATGATTGATGTCTTCATTCGCTTATACAACCCCTTTTCCTCTAGACCCAAGACGCCCTTTACACATGTTGTATATTTATATACTGACGTTCAATTGTCCAAAGGGCATCTTGGGTCTAGGGGGGGAAAACATCTAAAAACAAACTGAAAGACACCAGTTTCATCTTTTCAATGACAAACATCACAATTTTAAGTATATTTCGTACGCATGCGCAGAAGGAAAACTGCAGTTTTGGAAACGAGGGGCATTTATATCCTTAATAATTTAGTACTTTTACTTTCTGAAAACCTATAATGGGTTTACCAAAATTCTGGTCTAAACGGCACCCAGTATAAAGACGTAAAATGAGGGGTAGGAAATGAAAGTGCAAGTTTTCAAAGCTTTGTAAATCATGAATCGCTTTGAATCGTATTTTGATGCTAACTATACATATTATACTACCCAAACAGACGAGTTTTAAAATCATTAGGGCTATTTGAAAATTTAGCTTTTGTAATCATGTCAACTAGGGAAAATATACGCCTTATCGCTGGAGCTTCTTCGAAGCTGCTAACTATAATAATTTTCGAGATAGCTTGATTACAAGTTTCAATGCCCAAATTAACAAAGGGCAATAACTAAAAAAAACTTCTTTTTTTAAATTTCACCAGGTAATCTTCTCATTATCCTCTATCAGCTGACCAAGTTTGAAGCTACTAGCTGTAATATTTTTTAGATATCTTGATTACAAAATTTCATTATGACCCTTTAAAAGGGGCATGGCATAACTCCACAAAGGGGAGTAATCCAGACTTAAAAAATAAGGGTCAGTTATGTTTGACAGGGAATCTATCTATGAAATTTAAAAACCCCTTGCTTAATTTTTGTTCAGACAGATGAACAGACAGACGGACAAGCTCAAAGAAATATGCCCCTTCAACTTTTTCAAAGTCGGGGGCATAAAAAATGTCTGAAACACTTTTTGCTAAAGCTGTATTTCATATTGTAAAGTTTAAATGGTTAATTGCCTTTAGATAAACTGTAAATATATCAGAAAAGCTATTATAATCTGCTTAATTCAGTATTTTGTGGCTGACTTTCTCTTGAATGTCAGCCTCAAAATCCTGAATTCAGGAATTATCCTGAAAACTTTCACCCATGAGTGACTCTTTCTTTCTTTCTCTAAATACTGCCAGACCCTCTCGTGAGTATTATCGGCAGGTGTATTTTGTGCAAACCTGGTAGGGCCAAATTCGCCAATGCTACATTCTAAGTCCCAAGGTCATTGTCCTTTTGGTTCCAGAGAAGAAGATATTTAAAGGGATTTTACTTTATATGGGCATGGCGGCCATCTTGGTAATGTGACCATTAAAATTTGTTATAATTCAATCCTCTCAACTTAAGGAATCTCAATATGTAATTTGAGTTCATTTGGACTTGTGGTTTCTGAGAAAACTATGTTTTAATATATCAATGGAACTCCAAGGCTGAAAGGTCAAAAGTCAACCTTGACCTTTGGAATTTATTTATAGCCACAGACTTATTAGATTTAACATATCAAGTGAGAATAATGACTTTGGCTTCAAAAAATCAACTTTTCATTTTTTCCAATTTAAAGGTATTGGGAAGCAAATTTGACTTTGATGTTAAGTAGGTTAATGTCAACCTAGGGTCGTCATTTAAACAACTTGGTATGCACCACATCCCAAATGTTAAATACCAAGTCCCAAGGTCATCAGCCTTATGGTTCTGGGGTAGAATATTTTACAGGGTTTTTATCATATATTGGTATGTCCGCCATCTTGCTTATGTGACCAGAACAATTTGCATAAATTTTGGCTAACTTATCGTATGGAGTATTCCTTTGAAATTTGAGTTCAATTGGCCTAAGGGTTTCTGAGAAAACTATGCTTTGATATTTTGACGGGTTTCCAATATTAGCGACCTTGGCTCCAGGGTCAAAGGTCAAAATTGACCTTTGGAACTTATTAATAGTCATTGTCTCATTATGTTTAACATATCTAGTGATTCTAATGACTTTGGCTTCAAGAGTTTTCAAAAATCATCTTTAAAAAAATCCCATTTAAATGCATTAGGAAGTGAATATGACCTTGACGTTAAGTAGGTCAAGATCAACCTAGGACCATCATTTGAAAAAACTTGGTTGGTCCCACATACCCAATGCTTCATACCAAGTCGAAAGGTCATCGGCCTTCTGATTCTGGAGAAGATTTTAAAGAGCTTTTACCATATATGGACGTGGTGGCCATCTTGGTCATGTGACCAGGACCATTTGAACACTTTTTGTTCCCCCATCCTAAGGTGTCGCCATAAGAAATTTTGAGTTCAAATGACCCAGTGGTTTCAGAGATGTTTGAAAATTTTCACGGACGGACGGACAACTGACGTGGGAGTCATTGGCAAACCAATAGCTCACCTCAGAGCCTTTGGCTCAGGTGAGCAGCTAAATGTAGACAACTACTCCCTATATAGACGGTTGGGTAATAATTTGATTTGTGAGCTGTGATTTTGGAGTTTCCTGGTCATATTCACATACTTTCTTCTTGCAAGGATTTTTCAAAAAAGGTTTTTGCGTTCTGAGGGCCATCTTGTTCTACAAAGGGTTAAGCTATCTTAACCCTTGGCCTCACAGAAGGAGTTTGCTCCGACTGGGTATGTCATAAGACAATTGTTGAACCGCGACACCGGGTGTCCAGATATAAGTGTGTAATTGATTTACATTCAGTTTTCTTATTTCACAATTAAAAGATGAGTTTCAGGTGTTCAAAAGAACCATCGCATAAAATGTTTCTTTTGAGCACCTTAAACACATTTGAGCCGTGACATGTGATTTCCAACAATGTGGCATTTTGACAAGTGTAGACTCAGACGAGCCTGTGCAGCCTTTTTTTAAGCTCAGAAACTCTAAATTATGCTCAGTCAGTAGCTAAAAGGTCATAGAATATTCAAGCGACTAGCAAAGGCCCTGATCAGACTGCGCGTATTCACAGGCTGGTCTGAGCCTTTCGTGGTCGCACATACCACATTGTTGGTTATCTCATGCCATGGCTCATTTTTGAAATGGTGGATAGAAGAAAAAGAAATAATTTACGATCAAAAGCTTTGTTTATCTGGACTTATGGAGATTAAAAGTCGGTGTATATTAGATGCAGATAAGTTGCTACAATAAATCTGGTTGACGAAAAATCCTTCCTGGCATTTTAATTGGCTGATTAATCTATGCTAATAATAGATTTTGAGGGTCGTAAGGCGAAGGGTTCGTTGAAAGGTTAATACCAACTAAACCTTTGCTGGAGAAGATGTATGAGAGCAGAAAGGGGTGAAAAGGGAAGCAAATGAACCAGAATCACATATACATACATTTTATTTGATCTAATAAACACACAGGCCAGCCTGCATGTTTACATCTTACTTCTGCTCTACATAACGATTCATTTTTCTGGAATGTAAGTGCATTTCCATAAGCCTTGTCCTGCTGAACCCCAATTTATCCTTTTTTTTAAAAAAAAAAAACACTGTAGATCCTGATCAGATGGCTTCTTTCAAAGCCATCTGATCATGATCCACAATGTTTTCCACTTTGCTTGTAAATACACTCAAATAACTAAAAAGCTGAAGGTTAACAGTTAAAAAATTGGGGAAGAGTGTTGTTCAAAAAAATATTCAGCAAGACAAGGGTAAAGGTATGTGATTGACAAGAAAAAAATGAGGTTTACCTAGCAGTATATAGGTATGACAAAGATTTTCTTTGATTTTTTAACATATCCCAAGACTTTTGTCACTTACAACTCTAATCAGTTAGGCATGACACTTTAAAAAATGATAAGAGAAGAAAGTTAGGTCATCAAATACAATTTACTTGAATTCATGTTTTAAAAAACACCATTGAACAAATTGGTGGGTTTGAAGTCCTTTAATTGTCAGATTTGATTGACATTCTTTTATAGAAGGAGTGTAACTTTGGATGTTTCTCACAGATGGTCCTTAGCTGATCGAATTACAAGGGAGATTATTTTTTTTAAAAAAGGCAATATTTAAGTTTGAGACCATTCATAAAGTACATTTATGATGAAAAAGCTAGTCACCAGAGGAACAGACATTCATAAAGTTACTGACAATATGAACTCATTTTTCATCTTGCATGGCTGTTAACTGTTTAATAAAATATAAAAGGACAAATAATTTTTTCTTAAAAGTGTGCCGACTGCATCTTATATTTGTTGGTTGTCAAAATATTTTGTGTCTGAATTTTTAGAAATGTCATGGTATATTGACGAGCATTATATTGTATTGACCAGCAGCTAAGGCTCAGAGGAGTCGTTCCTACTTGCATTAATAAAGTATCAATGTATATGTAGACTCGGGGCATAATCTAGACACATGGGTGAAAGTTCAAAATTTCCGAATTCCTGAACTCTAGAAATTCAAATTTTTAAACTTGGAGGATGCCTACAAAAATATTTCATTTATGTTAAATTGTTTAATGTCTTTAGACAGACTAAAAATTAATCAAAGCTATCATAATCTCCCAAATACAGCATTTTGAGGCTGACTTTCTATGGATTAATCCTGTGCTTTCACCCATGTAGACCCACTAAATAAATCAGCAAAGGGTTAAAAGGATGCTTTTGTGAATATGCAATAAGTACTGAGATCTTGTGTGCCATCCAAGTGATATTTTTTAAATTTCTCCTTGAATACATTTTAAGCCAGTTCATGAGATTTTGCTAAATATTGTATTTGCGTAACGTAATTCTTATTATCATATGAAGTTGCGTCAGGGAATGATATATCATCATGTACTAAATTCAACAAACAAGAAGGTCCTGGGGCCCTGAATCTGTCACCTAAGCCCTGCCAGTGGTAAATATGCCCATTTTGATATTTCTATTTTCAGTTCTGGTGGCCATTTTGTTCAGTGGAGCAGAACTGTTTGTGCAATTTTGGAACTGGGCAGTATGAGGAACATTTATGTCAAATTATTTTAAATTTTGACCAGTGGCTCAGGAGGAGATGTCGTTAAAAGATATTTCTATTTTTAGCTCTAGCAGCCATTTTGATAAGCAGATCAGAACAGTTTGTCCAATTGGAATAGAGGACATTATGAAGAACATTTCTGTGAAATTATATTGAATTTGGACCAGTGGATAAGGAGATGCTGTTTAAAGATATTTCTATTTTTAGCTTTGGTGGTCATTTTGTTCAGCAGAGTGACATGGTTTATGGAAATTTGTTAGAGTCCATAATAAGGCACATTTCTGTGAAATTATTTTGAATATTGGTCAGCGGTTAAGGAGGAGTTTTCTTTTAAAGATATTTCTATTTTTAGCTATGGTGGCCAGTTTGTTCTACAGAGTGGAACCCTTTGAGCAAGTTTGGTAGAGGGCATATTATAGGGAAAACCCATGTGAAATTATTTTAAATTTGGACCAGGAGAAGATGTTGTTTAAAAGCTGTTCTTAGACAATTCTATTTTTAGCTCTGGCGATTTTGTTCGACGGATCAGGAACATTAGCGGGACATTCATGTGATATCATTTTAAATTTGGACCAGTGGTTCAGGAGGTGTCGTTTGAGTATTTTAAATCAGATAATTCTTATTTTAGCACTTGTTGCCATTTTGTTCAGCCAAGAAAACATGTTTATGCAATTTGGAAGAGGGTATAATTGGGAACAAACATGTGCAATTATCTTTGTTTGGACCAGTGGTTTAGGGGTATGTTGTTTAAAGATTTTTCTATTTTTAGCTCTGGTGGCCATTTTGTTTGGCAAAGCGGAACCGTTAACTGTGCAATTTTGGTAGAGCAATATGGGATACATTCATTTGAAATAATTTTAAATTTGGACAGCAGTTTAGGAGGAGATGTCATTTTAGGAAAAAGTTCACACAAGGATGGACGAACGACTGACCAATCACAATAGGTCACCTTGAGCGGTCGGCTCTGGTGAGCTAAAAACTAGTGGTTACATATTAAGTAACATTCTTAATGACTTCAATAACAATAATTATTGTGTACTACGTACTACGTAATAACAAAATCCTAATATTTTCATGCCAAAATTTTGATTTCAAAGTAATTTAATGCCATATGATAAATAGAATCTACCATGCGGCTCCTGTATTAGGCCAAATAAAAAAGTATGTGTGTGTTCAGGTAAAGTGTGAAAATAAAGATATGGTAGGTACACATATTTTTTTTAATTATTTTTTTTCTGGAAAAAAAATTTTTTTTTATGCATTTTGAAAAACATTTCGCCTTTCAAAATGCATAAAATTATATATTTTTTCCAGAAAAACCTGAAAAAAAATCTAGGTTTCACCAGTAAATTTAGGTAGGGTCTAGTTACCCTAAACACAGTTAATTTTTTATTTGGCCTCATTGATCTTGTTGCGAAAAAGTGATATAATGCTCGGAAAAACATGCATTTTATCTCTTTTCCTCAACTCGGTTAAATTAATGAGCCGTGACATGTGACTTCAAACAATGTGGCATTTTGACACGTGTATACTGAGATGAGCCTGTGCAGCCTTCTTTTAAGCTTAGAAACTCCAAATGATGTTCAGCCAGTAGCCAGTGACTAGCATAGGCTCTGATCAGTCTGTGCATTCGCGCAGGCTGATCGAAGGCTTTGCTGGTGGCACGTACCACATTGTTGGAAATCTCATGTCACGTCTCTAATAAATTTAATGAGCACTAATGAAGGATTCTTTATAAATATGCAGGTATAGCTATTTAGTGGGGCTAAAGGTCAAAAGGGGTACATGCAAAAAAGGGCTAATTTGGCCTCCTTTAGAGCCAAAAACTAAAAATTGCTTTTCACCAATTTTTTTTTATCTGTTTACTAGAAGAATAACTGAAGTGTAAAATTTAGGCATTTATTGAAATTTTACCGTTGCTATGGTAACATAAATGGCTGACAAAATAGGCTTAAAATAAGGAAATTGCCATTTTGGACCAAAATTAAGGCTTTTGGAGACCGATTTTTAAAAAATTAGATATCAGCACAGCTAAATACCAAAAAATTCTTTTAATATGTTGTGTGCCATGGTAATTCCCATCTTCTGTTAAAATATCTTCTTGGTATTTGCTTGTGCTCTATGTTAATTTCTCTTTCAAACCTCTCAAATTTGCTCCAAAATGGCCAATTTCCTATTTTCAGCCTATTTTGGCAGCCATTTTTGTTACCATAGCAATGTTAAAAGTCAAAGTAATTTGAGACTTTTACAATTTAGTTATTGTTCTAATAAACAAATAAGAACAAATTGGTGAAAAACAATTTTAGCCTCATAGGGGGGGCCAAAAAAGGCCCTTAATGCACGTAGCTCTTTAAGCCTGTGCCATCATCATCCTACCTACGTTTTGAGCAGCCGATTAATTGACAAGACTACAGGTATGCATATGCTCATCTAAGCCTTTACTGCAAGCACATAATTCTACTGAAATGTATCATTTGTTCAGTCAGGGGCGTAGCCGGAGACTATATCATGTTGTAGCCCACCAAAAAAACAATGGTGAATTATGATATATCTAAGTAACTTTAATTTTCTGATAGGGAATAACAAAGGCATTGATCAGACTGCGCGATGCATAGGCTGATCTGTCCCTTTGTTTATTCGCAAGCAACAAAGTCAGGATTTCTCGTGTCGATGCCCATATGATGTTAAAGCCCAGCCTTCCTGGCCTCCGCCTGGTTCTGTTGCTAATTGGTGTGTCTAAATGAGATACTCAAATAAATATACAAAACATACATTTTTTGTTGAGATATAAGATAACTTGACTCAAGACCTAGAGGCCGGGGGTTCCAGCCTCACCGGCATCACTGTGTTGTGGTCCTTGAGCAAGACACATTTATCCTAGCTTAGTACTGGTTCAACCCAGGAAGACCCATCCCTGTTTAACTGAAAGATTGTTGATGGGACGTAAAGAATGAAATCAGACAAACAAAATCAACAGATAACTCTCATACATTGTAGGACTATGGTTAACATTAATTTATTGCATGCTGGGTAATTTTCCATGCTTTTTGTTGTCATTTGCTGACTTTTTTCAAAATTAACTTTCAAAAAATTCTCTCAGGAATACTATCATAGTGTCAAACAGTTTGGATCTAGATCAGGTGTGATACTCTGTCGGTCTTAATCTAAGTCCATACTGTTTGCAAAAGTTATCAGCAGATGACAAAAGTCGCCTCTAGCATGGGAAGAGTTAATGAACCTCTATATTAACCCTTGTCATGCTAAATATTTTTATGTACCACACTCTTCCCCAATTCGTATCCTGTTCACTTGCAGTATTCCAGTTGTAAGCACCATCAGAGTTTCAGTTTTGATCCCTACAAAACTTCTTACATCGTGTCAGGCCTGATCTGTCAGCAAAAAGTTATCAACAGATGACATAACCTGCCATAAGCAGACAACAAAAATTGCCACTAGACAGAAAGGAGCAAAGTGAAAGCCTATTTCTAAATAGTATTTCCAGAATTGTTCTTGTAGTAAAAACTGTGTAAAACGGCCACTCTCAAAAAGACCACAAATTGGTTTTCAAGACCAAATATCGCTAAATGCAGATCAAAAGTATTGCACAATGCTCCAACCGGAGCATTCTGCAATACTTTTGACCTTCATTAAGCTACCATTTGTCATTAAGATCTTTGTTTTGTCTTTTTTTGAGTGACCGGTTTACACAGGTTTTACTGTATTTTCACTTGATGTGATCTAAGAACATTCTGTTTGAAACTTCACAAATAAACTATCAGTTTGGTGGATAAAAAGATTTGCTGGATTTAATGTCTTGTTTCTATGGCACAACAGCAACTACGGTTAATGTTCTAAAATTTCGAACACTTTTCCCTTTCTGTTCTCAAAAAAATGTTGGTTTTCAGGGCTAGAATTCACACTAGAGTTGTCAGAATAGCAAACAGGGAAGACCACTTCTCATTTAGTTAAAAACACAGCCGAAAGATTTTTTTGTTTTTTTGTTTTGTTTTTGTTTTTTTGTTTTGTTTTGTTTTGTTTTTTTCTTCAAAATTCCAAAATCGCACTCCCTGGCGTAATGATCTAAAATTTGATCATGCCAGTAGAATAAGAAAGAAAGAAAGACCCTGATCAGACTGCTTCTTCAGAAGCAGTCTGATCTGGGTCTGCACTGTTTGTCTAGGCCTTATGGGCAGACAACTAGTGTTCAAAATTTTAGAAAATTTACTGTAAGCTATTCTACAGTCACATATTCAAGGGTATGTCAAATACATATCATAGCAGATGTAGAAATCACGCAATTTTCCTAATATGGTTAACCATTGAAAATACAGTAAAACCTGTGTAAAACAGCCACTCAAAAATAGACAAAACAAAGGTCTTAATGACAACTGCTAGCTTAATGGAGGTCGAAAGTATTGCAGAATGCTCCCTTTAGAGCATTCTTCAATACTTTTGACCTGCATTAAGCAAAACTCGGTCTTGAAAACCATTTTTCAGTCTTTTTGAGAGTGGCAGTTTAACACAGGTTTTACTGTATTGGTTTTCGAGATGTGGACAACCATAACCTTTTTTCAATTATGCACTCTTATCTGATGAAATGATCTCTTTTCAATGTAGCATTCAGGTATGGCATTCCATATTGGAGCCAAAGTTGACAAGCAAAATTAATTGCATACAGTAAATAATCTAAATCAAGCACTTTTCACTTTCTGTTTTCAAAGTGCCTGACAAAACCACACAAATGATATGCGTCCCCAGCAGAGACTCAGATCAGCCTAATCAAGCACCCAGGCTGATCACATGGGTGAAAGCTAAAAATTTCCAAAATCCTGAACTTTTGAAACTCAAATCTAACTAGAAATGATGTCTATGAAACATCATGCCCCCAACACTTTGCTTGTCAAGAAGAGCTAATAAGTTTTCAATGTCCAAATTTACAAAGGGCAATTACTTAAAGAAATATAATAACTTTTTTTTTAATTTTCACCTGGCAATCTACTCATCATCTTCTACCAACTGACCATGTTTGAAGCTCCTAGCTAAAATAATATTGGAGATATCTTGATGACAAGTTTTCAATGACCAAATTTGCAAAGGGCAAAACTCGAAAAAAATAAAATAAATTTTCACCAGGTTATCTACTCATTATCTTCTATCAGCTGACTAAGTTTGAAGCTACTTGCTGTAATAGTTTTTGAAATATCTTGACTACAAGTTTTCAATGCCAAAATTTGCAAAGGGCAATAACTCGAAAAAAATATATATTTCATTTTTAATTTTCACCAGGTTATCTACTCATTATCTTCTATCAGCTGACCAAGTTTGAAGCTACTTGCTATAATTGTTTATGAGATATCTTGATAACAAGTTTTCAATGCCAAAAATTTGCAAAGGGCAATAACTAAAAAAAAAAAAATAACTTTTTTTTAAATTTTCACCAGATTATCTACTCATTATCCAATATTACCTGACCAAGTTTGAAGCTCATAGCTGTTATAGTTTTTGAGATATCAAATTTTCTATGTCCAAATTTGCAAAGGGCAATAACTAAAAAAAAAAAATAACTTTTTTTTTAATATTTCACCAGGTTATCTACTCATTATGCTCTATTAGCTGACTAAGTTTGAAGCTCATTGCTGTTATAGTTTTTGAGATATCTTGATTACCAAATTACATTATGACCCTTTGAAAGGGGCATAACTCCAAAAAGGGGGATAAGAAAAAAAATTAAATATTTCTTTTTTAATTTTCACCAGTATATTTTCTCATTATCTTCTATCAGCTGACCAAGTTTGAAGCTACTTGCTATAATAGTTTTTTAGATATCTTGATTACACGTTTTCAATGCCAAAAATTTGCTAAGGGCAACAACTAAAAAAAAAAAAACTTTTTTTTTTAATTTTCACCAGATTATCTACTTATTGTCCAATATTACCTGACCAAGTTTGAAGCTCATAGCTGTTAGAGTTTTTGAGATATCAAATTTTCTATGTCCAAATTTGCAAAGGGCAATAACTCAAAAGAAATAATATAACTTTTTTTAAATTTTTCACCAGGTTATCTACTCATTATGCTCTAGAGCTGTTATAGTTTTTGAGATATCTTGATTACAAAATTTCATTATGACCCTTTAAAAGGGGCATAACTCCACAAAGGGGGATAATCCAGACTTAAAAAAAATATGTGTCAATTATTTTTTGATGAAGAATCCATATAGGAAATTTCAAGACTATCTTAATAAATTTTGTAACTGACGCACAGACTCACGGAGGGACAAGGTGAAAGCAATATGCCCCTTCAACTTTTCCAAAGTGGGGGCATAAAAATTTGCAATATGCTCCGACACTAATTTCACAATTTCAAGTTTAAATGGTCAATTGTCCCTAGACAGACTGAAAATAAATCAGAGAAGCTATAATTATCTCACTTATTCAGGATTTTGAGGCTGACTTTCTATGGAAAGTCGGCCTCAAAATACTGAATTCAGGATTGATCCTGAAAACTTTCACCCAGGCTGATCAGAACCTTCCAGACCTTCGGATAAAATTGAGTAAATGAATATTATTTTTTCCTATTTTTCAACCAAAACATATGTTGTGGGTACTCAAAAGAACGATCTCAATTGGACAGTTCTTTTGAGCACCTAAAACACCTATTTATATTGAAGAGTAAATAAATAATTAAAATATGATAGTAAAAAAATTGCACACAAGTTTACCACATTGAACTTCTGTAAATGACTAATTCTAATGCACTTGATTTTGAAACACGATGTCTGATTGGATAATGTCAAAAATTTGCAACAGTATATCCTGCAATATACTGTCAGAAATAGTTTGACGTCATTAATTACGTCACATTTTGTTGGATGACATGTGGCTTTACGCCGTTTGCAATGCTAAAATTTGGGACAAACTTCAGAAGTGCATTAGAACGGGGATTACCATATTCAAAATTTTATTGGGGGTTGAAAATTTAGTTTTACGGTGACGCACGAGCAGAGCTGTATAACATGATTTCCGAACATATATCTGACGATATACCTCCCCAAATGAAAATTTTGAATACAGTTATCTCCTAAATGTTCTAAAAATTCAATCACTTTCTCTTTCTTTTCTCATATAAATAAAAGATATCAGGGCTGGAATTCACAAAATGATTGTAATAATAGCAAACAGGGAAGACCCTGAACAGACTGCTTCTGGCCATGGTCTGCATAGTTTGTCCAGGCCTTCTCCACAGGCAGCTAGTGTTCTAAATTTCAGAACATCTACACAGGCCTCCAGATAAGAATGCTTAACTGAACATTATTTATCTTATTTCTCAGCCAAAACATATGTTGTGGGTACTCAAAAGAACCGTCTCTTTTGAGCATCTAAAACATATGTTTAGATTGCTAGGTAATAAAATAATTGCATTTTTACGCTCAGCTTTTTTGCTTAACTGGACCTATGTCTACAGTAGTACACCATCTTGATTAGTACGTATTCACTAGAATGGTAAAAAGTCTTCAATGCTAGGAGTCCTTTACCAAGAAATAGAGATCAGCAAAGAAAACTATGGTTCCCAACACCAAGCCTGCTCCCAGTTGCTGAAAAGACAAAAATGAAGCTAATTTAGAGAAAGAAATACAAACATCTGAACCGGTCCATGTGGTAAAAAGAATCGAACATGAGTGCTCATTTTATTTTGTTTGTTTGATTTGATTCTTTCTGTCCCAGCCTACAATCTTTCAGTTATGTCGGGACAAGCCTTCCTGTGTTGAACCAGTACTAAGCAAGGATAAATGGGTCTTGCTCAAGGACGCAACACACTGACGCCAGTGAGGCTGGAAACGCGGCACTTTGGTCTTGCTTCAAGCACTCTACCACTGAGCCACTGTGCTCCCAGAGCTCATTTTATTGAAAGTATGAACACTTTGCATTCTGGGTAATTTCTCATGGTTTTCTTGTTGTCTACTGACTTTTTTCAAAATTAACTTTTAAAACAAAATCCTTTTCTGGAACACTATCAGCATGTCAAACTGTTTGGATCAAATCAGGACAGACATTCTGTTGGTCCTGATCTGGGTACAAACTGTTTGCAAAAGTTATTAAAATTTGACCTTTTGGACAAGATAAACAGCTATGCCAAAGAGTTTAAAAAAGTATTGAAACATAATTTTTGACAAAAAATGTCAATGTGGGGACCTCATCCTAAATAATTGGCATATTCAACAACCCAGCGAATATCTTATATATTATTTGTAATCTAAATGTGAAAATCATTTGTCTGTATTCAGAACACAGACCCTTTCAAAATAGGCAGGACCTATGAAAATAATAAAAAACAGACTTGGTTTCATTAAGTCTGTATGGGTGAAAGTTTAAAATTTCCAAAATCCTGAACTTTAAAAACTCAATTTTTTTAAAACCTGCCAGATGCCTACAAAAATGAATAACTTCATGTTCAAATGGTTAATTGTGTTTAGATTGTCTAAAAATTAATCAGAAAAGCTACTATAATCTTCCTAATTCAGCATTTTGAGGCTGACTTTCTATGGAAAGTCAGCCTCAAAATTCTGAATTCAGGATTAATCCTAAAAAACTTTCATCCATGAGTCTGTTAATATGTAATAGAAGTACAACAACCTACATGACCCCTAATTCATTCTTTCTTGCAGTTTCATCTGTTACTCTAACAAAATTTACATTTTCGAAGAAAGCCTTTGATGAATCTTTAGATTTTTTAACCGTTCATAGCCTCATGAAAGACATTAATTTGATTGACAGCTGCCAAGCTCATTGGCCCGTGCAATAAGCTTCCAACATCAAATTCATTTGCCAGAAGTGACACTTATATTGTGATTGACAGCAAGCCACACCTGAGTTGCTTATGCAAACCCTATTGTCTGTCTATGTTCACACTGGCTGTTCTGCTTTGCCGTTTTACACTCCAACAAAATACGATTACATATTAATCACAAAACTGTTTTGTTTCCTAAATTATAAATACTTTCTATATTTTAGATATTTATAATAGAATGTAAATATAAGCAATAAGTTCCAATTTTTGGTCTGTTCATTTCATGAAATCATGAATACTTCAGGTCTCTTGCAACATTAACGTGAAGCCCTTCCTTCCGGCTTCACTTACTTTGCAAGAAACCCAAAGTATTTGTGATTCCAAGAATATTCAAAAAATTGAATTTATTCTCTAAAGTGTAACAACCTATATGCTGCTGAATTCATTCTATCTTGCAGCTTCACCTGTTGCTCTAACAAAAATAACAAAAGTTCCAACAAACAGGATGAAATGAACCACAAAAAAACAAACAATGCTAATGCACTTGCTTTTGTTACACAATGTCTGATTGGATAACATAAAAAAAATTGTCTCAGTAAATCCTGGGATATAATGTTGTTAATAGTATGACATCATTATTTACGTCAGATTCTGTTCTATGACATGCTGCTTTATGCGGCTTGCAACACTCCCATTTGAGACGAAAAAAGCCCAGGAGTGCATCATAATGGGGAAAACTGTATTCAAAATGTTCATTTGGGAAGGTGTAATTCAGGACTTTAGTTAAGAGAGTGTACCAAAAATATAGTTTTCTTATTTCTCAACCAAAACATATGTTGTTGGTACTCAAAAGAACCGTCTCAATGAGACTGTGCTTTTGAGCGGCCAAAACATGTTAAAACTGATGGGTAAGTAAATATTTACTATTTTACGCTAAAAATGTTGTTTACCTAAACATATGGTATATCATCAGATAGTCTGAAATCACATTTTACCACTCGGACAATATACCACCCCAAATAACCATTTTTATCATATACAAAGTAATGAATTACAGGAAAATATTGATTAAATATAATGCATATTCTAAAAAAAGCTGTATTTCACAGCCGTGAAAATATAAAAAGTTGTATTTCACAGCCGTGAAAATATAAGTTGTATTTCACGGGTGAAGCTTTCTCCATTGACTTCCTTGAGCCCACTTCAGAATTTCAAACGCCTGTAACTTTCTTATTAGTGGACAAAAACACAAAGTGTCGGTATTCGTTTTCTCAGTTAGATTGCAAGGAAAATTTTGGTAATTAAATTGTAGGGATTTGCTGAGATTTTCTCTTTTCTATTCCTACTCCTATGGTTTCAGTTTTGGCAGATATTGCACATTATGCAACGTCACATTAATATGACATAATATGCAAACATGTATGACCTCATTTAGTGAAAAAAATCTGTCATGCTTAAAAAAAGAAAATACAAAATTTTGAAATGAATATGCCATTTATTTCATCTTGTGAAGCGAGAAAATGTACTTCGCCACTCATGAAATATGCATTTTTCGCTTCACTCGATGAAATAAATGGCATATTGATTCCAAAAATTTGAATATTGAATACTATTGAGTGCTTATACTCACAAAGACAAATCCATTTGGTCCTGATACTGTGTATTCTGTTGCTTTATAACCAAAGGCAAAAGCCCCACCCACAGTGATAACAAAATTCACTACATTTATCATCTGTCGGTTCATTTCTTTCACTGAAAAATACATATAAGTTTTGGTTTAGTTTGTTTCTTTATGTTCCAGTCAAGAGCTATGGTTAGTCGGGACGGTCAGTTCACCTAACCACACTTTTTTCTTGGGCAAGCTTGACTAAGCAGTTAATCAGTACTTTGTGCACATACTTTCGCTTGTAACTGACAACAATCCTTCTTCAATCAGCGGAAGGGAGGAGAATGGCCATAGAAATTATTTCATGATCAATCTCCACTTAAGTATGGGACCGGGCCCCGATCGAACTCACAACCCCTGGGTCTGCAGTCAACATGTATCTGCAGTTAGATATGTTACGGAATGCGCTACTCAGTCTGACATACATATTTCAGCAATTCTCACATGTGTGGAAAGCCAGTTTTGAACTCTACTTGGGGCAACTTTTATTGGCAGCTGATAACCTTTGTAAACAATTTGGACCCAGATCAGGACCAACAGAATGTCTGTCCTGATTTGGATCCAAAATATTTGACACTCTGATGGTTTTCCTGAAAGTTGGTTTTGAAAATTTAATTTTGAAAAAGTCGGCAATTGATAACAAACGCATGAATAATTACCTAGCATGCAAAGAGTTAAGCATGCATGTGAAGCTATACAGTTGGGCTATACATGGGTGAGAATCACATGACTTTAGAGGATTAATAATGAAGGACTCTTGTCAAAATCCCTCGATTCATGTAAGACTTTCTTTGATATTTCTGATCAGATTGGCACAGGATTTAAAGCACATACTCCAGTAAAATGAAAGCAACATGTCCATCTTTTCTGAATTTTCAGACAAAGATCTGGTTAAAAAGTTATTGACGAGCAACCAAATTTTTAGGTTGCTCGTCAATAACTTTTTAACCAGATACTTGTCCGAAAGTCCCAAACCATGGGCATGTTGCTGTCATTTTTCCGGGGTATCTGCTTCAAACTCCATGTAAATCTGACCAGTATTAACAGAAATATCAAAGAAAGACGTACCTAAATCGACATTTTTTTCAATAGTATCCGCCACTGTTGTTGTTTGAAGTCATGTGATTCTCCGCTGTGTATAGGTCAAAGTTTAATTCTGAGCTATCAACTACTTTCGTTCTTCCTGTCTACAATCAGTAAAGGTTCTTGTCAGACTGGGCACATGTGCAGACTCATCTGATCATAGTTGGTCAACTATGCAGTAAGTACCAAATTTTCATGAGCTGGCTCATAATAAAATTATATGCGTTTATCACTATCTCTCATATCATCCTTCCCATGTGTGGATCCAGAGGAGGGGAAGGAGGTCCAGACACCCCCTGAAAAATCACAAAAATTTAGGGTTTCTTAGCAATACTGTTACTCAGTCGAGGTAAATTATGATGCGACATTTTTTTGTGACTATACAGAATGGACTTTCACCTATATGTTGACTGGCAGGCCCCCAGATAAGAGTGTGTGTCTGAAAATTATTTTTCTTATTTCTCAACCAAAACATATGTTGTGGGTACTCAAAAGAATGGTCTCGATGAGACAGTTCTTTTGAGCACCCAAAACACAGGTTTGAACTAATGGATAAGAAAACAATCGCAATTTTACGCTAAAAAAATTGCTTAACTGGCCCTATGGGGTGGTGGAGCTGCAAGTGGATACATGTATTTGTTTAACAATCTTTATCTTTATCGCTGGCTGCTATTTTGTCCAGTACGCCAGCAACACATATGTAATTGTGGTAGAGGATCTTATAACAGGGATCATTTATGTGTAATTCTAACACACCTCGCCTATAGAGCCAACCAATTGCTAAAAAATCATGATATATCAAACAATAATTCACAGTTTTGAAAGTGCGAGGAAAACGCGCTCTAGGTTCGTCATATGTTACTGCAAAATGACATTAGTCATTCAGTCATTGCTTTAGACAATGTGACGTCAATTTTACACTGGAAAGATGTTACAAATACTTGTATGTGACACAGTCCAACTATTGGCGGGATTTCCTCAGTGCAATGGCAGAAAGTTGGAAGAAGCTGAAGACTTCAAATGTATTTTCTTTGTTTATTGTGTGTTAGAATCGAAATAGGTCAGCTCTATTGCGTGAATTGTTGAGTAATAATTCACTGTTTGTTCGTCAGTTGTACAAAGATAAATCACTCGCCCTACACGCTCGTGATTTGATCTTCTTTACAACTGACCTCCAAACAGTGAATTATTACTCAACAATTCACTGCTAGAGTTGATCTATTTCTTTTTTTTTCTTTTTCTTTTTTTTTCCAGTTTCTCCATCTTTATTTCATATATTACAAATACAGAACATATTATTACAAATTTACAATTTCACAAAATAATGAAATGCAATCATGCTTGCTACTTTCTCTCCCTTTTCTCTTCGTACACTAGTTTTCATTATATATAAACATATAACATGTATAAAGGAAGGCAGTATTGTATAGCTAGATTCAGAACTGTATCAATAGATGGAGATTTTTTATCATTATTCTTACTGCTTTATGTGCAAGCCTTCCCAGTCCGTAAAACAGGCAAAATTAAACAAGCAAAATATAGAAAATACTTAAATTGTGGGCATCTGTCTTCTAAGCAAAAACACTTATATGTTTGTGTTAATTATTAAAGTGGGTATTTTTTATCATGTCTATTATTTTAAGGTAATATATATATATTTTTTTTAAATTATTTTTTTTAATTTTTTAAATTCGGCTTCCTATTTAAGGTTTGTGCATCTATACATCTAATATATGGCTTAGTTTTGACCACTTGCATTGGAATTTTTCATGCTTATTATGAAGTCTTGATATATACTTTTCAGTTTGATATTTTCTTCTTAGACAGCTGAGAAAGGTTTCTAATGTAATATAATTGGTTATGAATTTTGTTTTATAAATGAAATACCTGGCTAGTATAAGTAAGTGATTAAGTAGTTTATTTTCTTTGTTTTTAAAAAATAAAACTGTTTTAATTGTCAAGTCAAGATTTATATTTCCATTTACTTGTAACCAGTTTTTAAGAGCTGACCAGAATTCTTTAGCCTTATCACAATGGTAAAACAAATAACTAATTGTTTCAGAATCTTGGTCACATAAGGAACATCTGTCATTATCTGTTTTATTAATTTTATAAAGAAATGATTTTGTTACTAAGATATGATTATTGATTTTAAACTGGAAATCCTTTACTTTTACCCCCTGTGTATTTCTTACAATACCATTAAAGAAGTTCCATTCCTCTGGTGTTATACCGATGGTGTTCATCCATTTTGGAGGAGGTGTAGTTGGGATATTGTTTCCAATAAGGATATCATAGAGTTTTCTACAACCTCTTTTATCAGAGCATAAAATTTGAATGTAATAATTTTGGGCAACATTATGTTTTAACAATTGACATACTTGAAGGTTCTGATTAATCTTTGTTTTCCAAATGGCAGGTATTCGTCTCAAAACTGATAAATAGTCTAAAAAGGTACCCTGTATATTATAATTATGTTTCAGGTCCTCAAAATGATAAAATTGTCCATTTAAATCAAGCAAATCTATAATATTTCTTATGCCTTTTCTGTGCCATTCTTTTATGAAAAGATTTTGTCCTTGGGTTATATTAGAATTAAACCATATTGGACTGAACAGTATATGCTCTACTTTTTCAATGGGAACCGAATTACAGAATTTTTTCCAACTAACAAGTATATCTTTCCAAAACGGGTTTCTTAGTTCCTTGGCTTTAGTTTCTGCATAATTTTCTCCCATAGAGAAGATTCTGTTTATATTTATGTTTGAAAGGGAACTCCATGAACAATCAGGATGTGTAATCATCTTTCTCAGCCAAGTGACTTTTAAAGCTGTTATAAAATTATCAATATGAACCATTCTCAACCCTCCTTTTTCTATATCTTTTATAATATACAGTCGAACTTTGGTTGCTCGAACTCGCCTGTCTCGAACACAAGGGATCGCTCGAACTCGTTCGTCGGTCCTAGCAATTTCCCTATATATTTAATGTTAAAATACACCCCAGGCTCGAACAGCGATGGCTCGAACTCTCGAACTCAAAGCACGGTCCGCAGGGCGATTTTTCATGTAAAAACGCTATGATGGCTCGAACCAAATATTTCTTTACATGAATCAGTCACACGCTTGATTTAAGTTCATTATTATTTTCATAAGCGCTCCGTGGCAATGATGATTTTACCCTTGGGTTACCTAACTGACAAGCCGAACGTGTGAAGCAATTAGCGGCAATTTATTAGATCAACGATTTGAGTAAGTTCTCACTTGTCACCACTTAGTAGGGCAGCCGAAAATGATTAAAGACAATAAGATGTTTTGTAATCAAGAATCGCGCGTCAAAATGTGTAAAACATGCCTGGCTGGATAAAGACAGGCATCAGATTGTGCGGCGGTACAGTCTGATCCGCGTCTTGTTGGAAACATCCTGGGGAGTTTGTCATTTTTCCCATGTTTTTATTCGTTGTTATTAATTGAAACTTGCACATTGTGAATAAATAATAAGAAACAAACTTGTTTTTTTCTTTTATTGCTCTAAGGGAAACGATAAACAACCGAACATAAACTGTAGCGACACATAAACAGGAACATTCACCCACAAGAAGACAAACGGTACAGCTTACTCGATAGCAAATGCATTGATCAGCCTGCGCATATATGCATGCTGATAAATGTATTTACTTCGCTAACACATGTAGCTTGTCATTTAAACTCTAGCGTGCAAAGGGTTGGTGTCACGTGCGCTTTGCAACTGGTCGATAAAAACGTGGTGTCCGTGATGACATAAAGTGCACATGAACCAACTTGAAAATTGTCATGCTAGGTATCGCTCGAACACATGGATGGGTCGAACTATCACCGACGGTCCCGACGAGTTCGAGCCATCGAAGTTCGACTGTATTTTCTTTTTATTCTGTCTGGACCAGAATTCCATAAAAAAGTGTAGAATAATTTATTTAGTCTTTTCACCGAAATGCCTGGTGGATTTGGAAGTCCCATGAACAGATGCACAAACTTTGATAGCGCCAATGATTTTATTATAGTTATCTTTCCTGGTAATGTTAATTTTCTTTTAGACCATGTCTTAATAATATTTTCCACTTTTTGCTCTATGCCAGTAGTATTTTTGTCCCATATGTCAAAGACCTCAGCAGTGAAAGTTACACCTAATATTTTAAAGGGTCCCTGATTCCAATCTAGTTTAAAATCATTACATAAAATACGGTTAGATTTATTCATGGATCCAATCCATATTGCTCTAGTTTTTTCAATATTTAATTTTAGACCCGACAGTTTGTAAAATGAATTTAATTTTTCTAATGTTTTTCTTAAAGACATTTCTGAACCGTCTAGAAATATTTGTGTGTCATCTGCATATTGACTTAGTGTGAATTCTTTATTATTTATAATTATGCCTTTTATATTTATATCTTTTTTAATCATATGGCTTAATACCTCTGCACAAAGAATAAAAATATATGGTGAGATAGGGTCTCCTTGACGGCAGCCTCTTAACAAACTAAAATATTCTGTCATATGGCCATTTTGCAATATACAAGACTCTGAACCAGTTTGAAATAATTTAATCCAGCGCTTAAAAGAAGGTCCAAAATTAAAATAATCTAGTGTTTTATGGATAAATTTCCATGATATTGAATCAAATGCTTGTTGGAAGTCAATAGAGAGGAGTAGCCCTGGAATTTCTTGTTGTTTTGCCTCAAAAAGAATATCATATATTAACCTTACATTTTCACTTATACATCTTCCTGAAATAAAGCCTTTCTGGTCTTCATGGATTAATTTAGGCAGGAAAGATTTTAGCCGAGAGGCAATCACAGAAGATGCCATCTAATATATGACATTAAGAAGAGAAATCGGGCGCCAGTTTTTCAGAAGAAAGGGGGATTTATTTGGTTTAGGAAGACAGGTAATTATACCTTGCCTTTGTGTTATTGATAAGGAACCTGTTTTATATCCATAATTTAATGACTTAAGAATAAAAAATTTAAGATCGATCCAGAAGAACTTAAAAAATTCTGCTGGAAAACCATCATTTCCTGGGGTTTTTGAGTTTTTCATATTCTTTAAAACTTCCGCTAGTTCTGAATATTTAATATCCCCTTCAAAAGACTCAGATTCGTTCTCAGACAATTTTATGTGGTTTTCTCCTATAGCAGATGCAATTGGATTATCATTTGTAACATTTTTTTCACTTTCACTATATAGTGTTTTATAATATGTTTTCTGACTATTTAGGATTTCGTTGGTAGTTGTGCATTCATGTCCATCATTCTCTATTATTTTTGTAATTACTTTATTTGTATAATTTCTCTTTTCAAGGCCAAAAAAATAACTTGATGGTTTTTCCCCAAGGTCTTCGTATCTACAGCGTGATCGTATTATGACTCCATCTATAGTATTTGCTCTTATTTCCTGTAATCTTGTTTTCTTTTCTTCTAATAAATTAACCTCTTCAATGTTTGCATTTTGTAAGTCGGCTGAGATACTCTTTTCTAATTTCGAAATTTCATTTTCTAAGATTTTTTCCTCTTTTTGTTTTAATTTCTTTTTTCTTGAACTATATTTTATCGTCTCTCCTCTTATTCCCAGTAGTATCATTTCTAACAATAACTGATCATTTATTGAGTATGCATTTTCATTATCTGTATTATCATCATCATTATTATTATTGTTATTATTATTGTTATTATTATTATTATTATTATTATTATTATTTAAATTTTCCCTGTGTTGTTGATTATTATTTACTCTGTATGTATCTGTAACATCTACTATTACTTTTTTCACAAGCTGAATATATTCTCTGTCTTTTAGAAGTGAGTTATTGAACTTCCAATAGCTTCTTCCTCTATCATTTTGATTTAAACGTAGTTGTAGGGTAACTCCAGAATGATCAGTTCTATACCCTGAAACAGTTTTACAGTCATTAACAAATCCCAAAAGATCTTCACTAATTAAAAAATAATCTAAACGAGCTTGTTTTTTATCTGGGTTATGTCTCCTCCAAGTAAAGCCTTTACTTTCATTTATACACCTATAAATATCAATATAATTATCATTTTCAATTAGTTTTAAAACTTCACGTCTAGCTGTTGGGTTATTAACATGTCGGTAATTTTCAGTATCTATTTCTGGATTAATAACTAGATTCCAGTCCCCACATATAATAACCTCATCATTTCCAAAATCTAATATTTTTTGTTTAAGATTGTTATAAAATTGTGGACGGTCCTCATTAGGGCCATATATACTTGCTAGAGTGATTTTTTTCCCTTGGATTTTTAATTCTAACAAAACAAAATTTCCCTCTTTATCTGTTAAAATCTGTCCAATGTCACATGGAAAATTATTATTTATTAATATCATTACCCCCCTGCTTGCATTAATACCTGGTTTTGCACTGAGGACAAGGTTGTAACCCCACTCTGCTTTAACATGTGAAAACATATTATTGTCAATGTGAACATCTTGCAAACATGCTATATTATACTTCTTTGATCTTATATATTGAAATAAATCTCTCCTCTTTTGCATATTCTTGAGGCCTCGACAATTCTGGGATAAAATAGTTATGAAATCAGCCATAGTCTTTGAATGTTGCAATTTCAAATGAAAGCCCTATTTTATCAATTTCACGGACTGGAAGGTCATACACATATACAAAAACATAATATTTTCCAAAAGGAAAAAAAAGAAATACAGTAAAGCAAAAAAATGACATGTATAACATGAAACAAAATATAACAAACATCAATTAGCACTTGAAAGTAAATGCAAGAAACATTTAATTTCTATTTCGATGCAGAGAGATTACTGTAAATTGTTTGCTAATATATTGCCAATTTCAGCTTGGGAGTCTATTTTGGTACACATTTCCTCATTCAACCTAATAAGAGTGTTGTGTGTAAAGAAAAAGAAACAAGACTCAACACCCCTTTTTGAAACAATATAGATCCAGATCAGCTGGCTCCGTCGAAAGCAGGCTGATCTGGATTTATACATAAATATAGGGTAATCTACCCTTAAAGTACTAATTTTAAATGTGCGCTTGCATGTATAGCGACATGTGTGATTATCTTGATTACATTGTGGATCCTGAGGACCAGGGTCCCCACAGTTTGCTGACAATATGTTCAATGGAAATTTTAATGAAAAAAGAAAGAAACCGCCACACAACCCTTTAAAAAAAAGCGAAATGTACTGATCCAATTGATAAGGGTGGAAAATTCCAATCTGCATATATGGGTCAGTAAAGCATGTAAAGATAATCACAGCTTTCTGTTTTGCTAGTGATTACAGGTATTCATGAAACACAACATAAGCTTTATGATATAAGTATTGTAGACCCTGTTAAGCCTGCTTGCTGAAACCGTCCTCAGGATCCACAATGTAATCAAGATAACCCATGAAAGGGACAAAATTATTTTTTGACACAGAGCTATGCATTGCAAAGAAAGTTTTCAATGAGTACCGTAGCCAAAGCTGACCTACTATTCAGCTTGTGAGAAACGATCCCTTACTGTATTTTGGATGTCACTAGAAAACCTAGATCCCTGCAACATATAAGTGGATCCTGATCAGACAGCTCTGTAGAAGTCAGAACCGATTCCACATCCTTTGTATTGTTGTATATTTAGCCCACAACTTGTACATGGATTATCATCCAATATTAATGCAGCCACTCATGAACTTCCCCAATGGTTTTACAGATATCCTAACTCTTTACATGCTAGTTAATTTTTAATTGACAATTAAGTGCCCTATTTCTTTATCATTTTGAATTTGGGACAGTGTATCAGGAAGAGATGTCCTTAAACCCAGTATCCGAACGTACACCTGGGAAACAACTTTTGTAAGGGAGCTGTACAGAGGAATGAGACTTGTAAACATGTCAGGTAAGTTTGATAGTGGTTTATTTTTCTCGTTTAAAAGAACATACATAACAACTTGAACACAGAGAGATCAAGCTTTCAAACAATCGTCCGTTTCTTTTCAATAATTGTCATGACTGTTTACAGTCGTGCCTTTATTTGAGCTACTTTTTCTATTTTTTCTGTGAAATGCTCCCTCATGTACCTTCGATATCGGCCGTCGCATTGGCTACATATCCTTTAAACACACGATCACTTTTGTCTGTAGTAGTTGTTTCTATACTTGGAACTATGCACTGATATGTTAATTTTGTGGTCCCTTTAGAACTTATTGGCCATGCCATCAACAAAGCCCATATAATAACACAAATAAGCAGAGGGGCCAGTAATAAGTCTGTACACTTTTGTTAAGACATTGATTTTTTAAACCTGTACACTTTGTATGAGACCAACAGTACCATGTTTCATGGCAACGTCTTGAATTTTACCAGTGACTTAGATAGATCTGTTAACCGATATAAACCTAGCGTCCTTTTTTGGGACATAGGAAAACAGTGCAAACCAAGATCATACGCCAGAGAATGCGGCCGCTGATCAGGGTCTCCACTGTTTGCTTACAGAGTGTTCCATTAAATTTTGAATAAAAGTGAAAAATACAACCCAACAACCCTTAAATCAAAAATGGACTGGTCCAATAATTAAGATTGAGAAATTCCATTCGGATTGAATGGGTTAAGTCACATATGACCACAATAGTGTAAGTTTGGTCTCCATGGGAACATTTAGCTCCGCGAGGTGATGGCATGGCTGTGGTGCTAGTCCGCATCAAGCGTGTCCTAGGTTTGAGCTCAATTCAATCATTGGCAAATTCATTCGCAAATATTTACATTTTTGAAGCAAGCCTTTAATGGATCTTTGCTACCGTTCATAGCCCCATGAATTACACGATTTTGATTGACAGCTGCCAAGCTCATTTGCCCGTGCATTACTCTTCGAACATCGACTGGTGACTCATTCGTCAGAAGTGACACTGGTGTTGTGTTTGATAGTGAGCCACACCCGAGTCGCACGTGCAAAACAAGCTTCTTGTTTGCTCCATTGGCTGACCTTGTTCATGCTGGCTGTTCCGCTTTTCCGTTTTTCACTCCAACAAAACTGTTAATACGATTACATATTACTACAAAATTGTTTAATTTCCTAAATTATATATTTTTTTTATATTTTAGATATTTATAATAAAATGTAAATATAAGCAATAATTTCAATTTTTGGTCTGTTCATGGAATCATGAATACTTCGGGTCTCTTGCAAAGTTAACGTGAAGCCCTTCGAATACTTCGGGTCTCTTGCAAAGTTAACGTGAAGCCCTTCGTGCTTCACTTACTTTGCAAGAGACCCGAAGTATTCATGATTCCATGAACCATCCAAAAATTTGAATTCATTTCTTAAGTAATTATAATGAAGCTGTGATTGACGGCGAGCCGGACCTGATCCGCACATGCAAATCAACCAATGCGTTTTCCGCATTGCCTTTTCGTGTTCACATTGGCTGATATGTTTTCAATTCCAACAAAGGCATCAAACATCTGCCGAACGTAAAACGATTAGCAAAATGGTTGTTTTTATGAAGCATCAACTGTACAAATATACAAAATCGATCATGATAGGCATTATTTCTTGTGCTAGTTACTATAAAAGCAAGCATAGTTGTGTAAGGACAATATGAAATTCTTTTTCGTTTTAAATAATACACAAGAATGTTATCTATCTATCTATCTATCTATCTATCTATCTATCTATCTATCTATCTATCTATCTATCTATCTATCTATCTATCTATCTATCTATCTATCTATCTATCTATCTATCTATCTATCCTGACGCTCCAATGCCCACTCATCCATCCATCCATCCATCTGGTGGGAGGACACGGACGGTGTACATTCAAGTCAAGTTTTAGGGATGCAAGCCTACAAATATTCATTTAAACTATATAACTTTTTTTGTCGACTGCTTATACCCTTCGCCAACTGTTTAGATCCAGATCAAGTCTGATAAGCTGTCAGGCATGATTTGAATCCAAACTGTTTGACCCTCTGATAGTGTTTCGAAAATAAGTAAAAAAATCACTATTCAACAACAGCATTCAAAAATTACCCGGCATGCAATGTGTTGAAATAATTAATCAATTTTCAATCGAGTATCCAAAGGGCAGGTGTTTAATAAAATGGTGACCATTTTGAAGTAAACTTTTAGAAGAAAATGGGAAATGTCAAACACTCTTTGTTTTAAACCGGCGATTTCGATGCAAGCTGGGTAATTTTTCATGCATTATTGTGGCCAGTTGACTTTTTTTTCAAAATTAACTTTTTTTCAAAAACTTCTTTCACGAACACAATCAGAGTATCAAACCGTTTGCGTTCAGATTAGGACCGACGTTCTGTTGGTCCTGACCAGGATCCAAACTGTTTGCGAAGGTAATCAGCAGAGGACTGAAAATTATGGTACTGTTTAAACAGCAAATGCAAAAATAAATGAAATATTCGGTGTATCTACTGTCAGTATTGAAACAACCACAGGAACATTTTTGATAAATTATTTTAAGCCGATTATTTTATCTTAAGACCCTAAAATTACCAAAAGGAAAATAAACTTGAGAGTTTTCCTCTCCATTGTGTATAATTTTCTATGGAAATAAACAGATGGCATCAGAATTTATCTAGTGGATTCTTCTGCTAAGGGAAGTAAGCCTTATCCCTTTCATTTATGAATATTCATGCTAAGCTCCACCCACATGAATAATTATATAAATAATATTTCATGTCGGTACATAGAACAAAGATATGATTTGTCATATCCAGAAGAGTATAGGATCTGGTATATCATATTTCCATCAGCAAACTTATTAGACCCTGATCAGACGGCTCTTATACAGGTAAGAGCCATCTGATCTGGGTCTGGTCTGTTTGCAGAAACGTCAAAAGGCTATGGGGTATAGGAGCACGACTGAATAATAGCACAGACAAGCACAAAGAAAAATCAGCATGAACGCGAAAACAGGAAAAGCGTATAAACATACTTGGCCAAATAACTGGTCCAGCATTCGCCGGACCTGCCGACCAACTCGGGCCCAGTATATTGTGTCCAAGCGACCAGCAACGACGGCCTTGAATTGTAACATACTGCTGTTTTTTTTTAATTTCATGTTGCAGCATGCATTACAGTCACAAAAGTGAGCCCTCTAAACAAAGTGTACACAGCGTCATAAACAAAGGTGACCAGTTTCATATTCTGTGGCACTCAGATATGCGTTCTGTGTCGCCTTGTCCAGTTGAACAAAGAAACTTGCAATGAATATTTCTTTATATGGATTATCCTGGCCCCTAACAAACGTCAATTTAAGTGGATTAGCAGCGTTAAATTGCCAAAAATGCTGATTTCCCAAACACAGGTAAGGTGAGCTCCTTCCAGAGTCAAAGGAGCTCCATATAATAATAATAATCAGTTTAATTAACGTTTAGGCGTGCCCCCGCACCAAGGTCTCCAAACAATCAAAAGAACACGCCAAGGTCTCCAAACAATCAAAAGAAAAGAAGAAAGCGACAAACTTACATGAAGTTAATAATCCAAACTTTTACACAGTAAATAATAAACAGGTGTTCCACACCATCGCATATTTTTTTAACAAGTCTCTCTCCAGTGTACAGCTCCCTCACAAAATTTCGTTCCAGGTGTACGTTCGGATACTGTGTTAAAGGTTATTCTATTTTTCAGCTCTGGTGGCCAATTTGTTTAACTCAGTGGATCAATTTGTGCAATTTTGGTAGAGGGCATTATGGGGAATATTTACGTGAAATTAGTCAAAATTTTGAGGTGGTTCAGATGTCATTTCAAAATCTATCTTAACCCTTAAAGCTCCAATCACAACTGCAGCAGACGACAAATTTTGCAACATCTTTCCTTGTTTTCAACAAAAATAAGATATACACATGCCTTATTCGTTTTTTTTGAAAAAGCAGCAAAATTTGAAATTGTCGTCTGCTGCAAATTATAGGTGGTGCTTTAAGAGTTAAACTATTGCGGCCATTTTGTTCAGTGGAGTGGAACCACATGGGCAATTTTGAAAGAGGACATTATGGAGAACATTTGTGTGAAATTATTTGAAATTTGGAGCAATATTTCATGAGGATATACCTTCCTTAAAGTAAAATTTTTTAGACAACGCATGACAGATAACGACCAATCACAAAAGCTCACCTTTGAGAACTTCCTGATCAGGTGAGCTGCAAATTGTGAAATTGATGATCATTTCTGCCAAGTTTGGTCAAAATCCAGCCAGTGGTTTCAGACAAGAAGATTTGTTCATGTTTTCACTATATAAGCCTATGTAAAACATGTGATCCCCAGGGATTGATTTGATTTTCAACGTCTCAGTCAACAGCTATGGTCATGTCCAGATGGTCAGTTCACCTAACCACACCTTTTCCTGGGCAAGCTTTACTAAGCTGTTAACCAGAACACTGTGCACATACATGTACTTTCACTTGTAACTGACAATCAGTGGAAGGAAGAGAATGACCATAGAAATTATTTCATGATCCATCTCAACAAAAGTATGAGACAGGGCCAGCATCAAACTCGCGATCCCTGGATCTGCAGTCAGACACTGACTGCAATAATAATTTTGAAAATGTAGAATACAGGACTTTAGTTAAGAGTGCGTATTAAAAACATAATTTTCTTATTTCTCAACCAAAGCATATGTTGTGGGTACTCAAAAGAACCGTCTTAATGAGACGGTTCTTTTGAGCACCCAAAACATATGTTAAAACTGATGAGTAAGAAAATATTTACAATTTTACGCTGAAAACTTTGTTTAACTAAACCTGTAGAATAGCAAAAGAAATCTTCTTACCATCCGCTGCAACTGAAAAGTGTTCTTTCTGAAAATAAATACAATGAAAAAGAATAAGAAGCCCAGATTATTAGCCCTTAAAGCGCCAATCGCAACAAAAGTCGTCTGCTTTTCTTGTCTGCTGAAATGTTTAAGAAGCCTCTATGGCAAATAGTGTGGACCCAGATCATACTGCTCCTATAGGAGCAGTCTGTTCTGGGTCCACGCTGTTTGCTTCTATACTTAATTTGTCAGTAATGTTAGGCAATTATTTGCAGCAGACGACTTCAGCAGACAACATTTTCTGATACTTTTTTTTCTTGGCGCTTTAAGGGTTAGTAGTGGTTTGTCGATTAATTTTGCATACATGTGCAGCTCCAGAATTTTGCCAGAGGGGGTCCAATTCTGATGAGTTTTTTTTGATGAGAAGAGAGGATCAAAATAGCCCTAAAAGGGGGCCATCATCTGCCCGCCAGCGAAACGCCATTTAAATTGCATTTCACTGGCGGGCCGATGATGTCCCAACATTGAATGCTGGCTTGGTATCTTTGAGAATATTTAGGGGATCACGACCAGTATTGCTAAGAAACCCTATATTTTTGTGATTTTTCACCAGACTGGTGCATTACTTTCACTAAGCTACACTGACTTTCATAATAACAGGCTGGTTTATTACTTTCATCTAGCTACACTGACTTTCATACAAACAGACTGGTGCATTACTTTCACCTAGCTAGCAACACTAACCACCATACTAACAGACTGGTGCATTACTTTCATCTAGCTACACTGACTTTTATACAAACAGACTGGTGCATTACTTTCATCTAGCTACACTGACTTTTATACAAACAGACTGGTGCATTACTTTCACCTACTAGCTACACTGACCACCATACTAACAGACTGGTGCATTAGCTACACTGACTTTCATACAAACAGACTGGTGCATTACTTTCACCTAGCTACACTGACTTTCATACAAACAGACTGGTGCATTACTTTCACCTAGCTACACTGACTTTCATAAGAACAGACTGGTGCATTACTTTCACCTAGCTATACTGACTTTCATAAGAACAGACTGGTGCATTACTTTCATCTAGCTACACTGACTTTCATACAAACAGACTGGTGCATTACTTTCACCTACTAGCTACACTGACTTTCATACAAACAGACTGGAGCATTACTTTCACCTAGCTACACTGACTTTCATACAAACAGACTGGTGCATTACTTTCACCTAGCTACACTGACTTTCATACAAACAGACTGGTGCATTACTTTCACCTAGCTACACTGACTTTCATAAGAACAGACTGGTGCATTACTTTCACCTAGCTACACTGACTTTCATAAGAACAGACTGGTGCATTACTTTCACCTAGCTACACCAACTTTCATGCAAACAGACTGGTGCATTACTTTCACCTGGCTACATCCACTTTAATACTTACAGACTGGTGCATTACTTTCACCTGGCTACACCCACTTTCATACTAACAGACTGGTGCATTACTTTCACATGGCTACACCCACTTTCATACTAACAGACTGGTGCATTACTTTCACCTAGCTTCACTGACTATCATACTAACAGACTGGTGCATTACAATCATGTAGCTACACTGACTTTCATACTAACAGACTAGTGCATTATATTCATCTAGCTACACTGACTTTCATACTAACAGACTGGTGCATTATATTCATGTAGCTACACTGACTTTCATACTAACACACTGGTGCAGTATTTTCACCAAAATACGCCGACTTTGATACTAACAGACTAGTGCTTTACCTTCACCTAGCTACACCAACTTTCATACTAACAGGTGTATTATTTTCACCTGGCTATACCAACTTTCATACTAACAGACTGGTGCTTTACTTTCACCTAGTTACACTTATTTTCATATTGACAATACTTTGATACGGTAAATGTTCTAAAATTTTGAAAACTAGATGCTTGCCCAAAAGGTCTAGACAAACAGTGCAGACCCAGGTCAGAGTGCTTCTAAGAAGTAGTCTGATCAGGATCTTCCCTGTATGCTATTCTGACTACCATTTTGTAAATTTCAGCCATAAAAACTAAAATTTTATTTGAGAACAGAAAGAGAAAAGTGTTCAAATTTTTAGAACATTTACTGTACTTACAGATTGGTGCATTATTTTCACCCAGTTCAGGAGAAAAAAGTCCACTTGTCCGCTCATAATTTTGTGTGAAATCCAGAATGGAAGAGTAATTCTTCCCAAAGCACTCGTCCTACATGACGAGAGCTTTGGGTAGAATTACTCAAGGATGTCATATTACATATTACACCCTTATGTTCTTTATTGCATACGCTTTTAAAGGACAAGTGCATGTGTTTGCAGGACGAGTGAAAATTGTAAGTCACTCATCCTACAGGACAAAGGAAAAGTGCATTATTGAAATATTTTGTCCCCTGCAGTTACACTTACTTTATTATTAACATTCTTCACCATGTCAGCATATTGCCTGTTCTCTTGTTCTGCTTTTAACTTCTGTATTCTGGCTTCAAGTTCTGGATTCTGAAATAATCTATTGGATATTCATCCATTTTCAAACTTATCACATGACATCGCGTCTGGGAGTGAAATAACGACATGCAATAAAATTGATAAACCACTAGTGGTTTACAGATTTTCGGGAAACGTTATGATGTCCATAACAACGTTGCGTGCATAATGACAAAATTATAACGTTTTTACGTCAGAAACGAGACTTCAAAGTAATCTTAATGTCATATGACAAATAGAATCTAACATTCATGCTCTTGTATTATTGAATTTATTAAACTTGTTGAAAAAAAGAGATAAAATGCCCGGCAAGCCTCGCATTTTATCACTTTTCCCCAACTCATTTAATAAATTCAATAAAACATGAGCACTCATGTAAGATCCTTTATAAACATGTACAGTGTAGTCCCTTTATAATGCTATGTTTGGGTTCCATAGTAATGGACCATATCATAAATGAACTGTGTTAAAAAAATTTTAAAAGGGAATTTGAGAAAATTGACGATTTATGGTCATTTCCCTATAAATCATTTGTGGTAGAAATATTTGGGAGCCACAGCATGACTATATTACAGTCAAAACTCTTTATAACGTCACTCCTTATGACAGAATATTCAATATCCGACATAAAATTGCTGGGAACGGATCTGTTCACATTAAAATTCCCTCTTTATAACAGAATTTTCACTTAACGACACTGACAGTAACTTCTGAGAACAGATATACAATTTCTGTTGAAAATAAATTCATTATAACAGAATTGTTACAATGTGTCAGACAATTTTGTGATCAGAACAAGGTCTTTTTGCATGAAAAGGTTTCTGTCTCACTTGATAAGTGGGAAGCTTTGTGCATTTTGATGCAATATGAAATTGAACTGGTGAATACATTTGGAATAATAGCATTTTAATTCATTTGTGCAATACTTTCTTTTATCCAACTGATTATAATGTTGAAATATGGTAATGGTCAGAATTTCTTTATCACAGCAAATTTACTTTTAAATTAATGTCAAAGATAGCTTGGAACAAACAGTGTCGTTATAAAGAGGGTTGACTGTATATCCAAATCCATGCTCTAACAATGTGTGTCATAGAGGGACTGCACTGTATAGGAATTGATAATCATCATCATCATCATCATCATCATCATCATCATCATCTTTTTGGTTAACGTGAAGGTGCAAGGGCATCATTGAGGACCACATCAGTGGGCCCCCTTCCAGGTTACTCACTCTTAGCTGGGAATTAACCTTTTGTATTTGGGAAATGCCTATTTTTACAAACAGTGAAGACCCAGATCAAATGCAGCATAATGCTGCATTTCATCAGGGTCTGCACTGTTTGAAAAGGTAAAAAAGATCTTAAAAATACAATATTTTTATAAAATTATAACCTGACACCCCTAGATATGTACAATTGACTATCCCAAGTTTATTTTATCAAACAGGAAGCAATCATCCATCAGTATACAAATGGTTAAGGTAGATTGGAAGGCAACTTTTTTTTGAAAACTTTTTCTCAGAATGCATAGATCTCCACTGGGATCTTCCGATGGAGATCTATGATTTCTGAAAAATAGTGACAAGCTAGGAAAGTGACTACATAGTCAGAACAGAACGATAGTCCCTTCCTGGCTCTGTGGTTTTATCTATAGCTGGTAACGGGAGTAACCTGACCTCGGCTTTGTCCAGGAGTAGACTCTTCGGGGGTTTCCTGTTTCGATGTGGACTCTACTGTTAAGAGTCCAGGAATGCTGAGAAAGCAGACCTGCACGCTTTACATAGTTGTGGGAAACAAGTTTTGTTGGTTTTTTTGTTTGTTTTTTTTTTTTTGGGGGGGGGGTTGTTGTTGTTGTTTTTTTGTCTTGTTTATTTGTTTTGTTTTGTTTTTTTTTTTGGGGGGGGGGGGGTTACACAATGCTATATTTTAAGGGGTCAAAGGTTGGCATTTCCCAGTTTGGGAAATGCCAACCTGTGACCCCTTTAAGTATATCATGGACAATCTCATCTTTATAGTTTTTATCTATATGGGGAAATCCATCCGAATGCAAAGGGTTAAATTAATTCATCTTCATGATCAAGAATGCTTTAAAAAGTCAGTCTGAAACCTTTGACACTTTGAGGGACAAGAGGACTCTACACACAGGCTATATTGGACTTACCCTAGGTGGTGGTTTATATTCTGGAAGATAAATACTGCTGCCTTCTAATAATTCATGAAGATAAATTTTCTTTTCACCTTAAAGAGACAAAATATAATAATTTATAATAATTTATTATATACAAAGTACTGTCCTGCCAGCCAAGAGTAACAATGACGTCATGTTTTGTTTATTAAAGCTGCATAGTCTGTAACTTTTGATATTTTAATTTTAGAAATAATGTTTCTATTTTTCAAGAACACAGCAAAAAACAAAAATTCAGGTATACATTTGACCAATTTTGTAAATCTTAGCAAATTATCAATATCAAAACAACAGCATTTATGCTAAATATTATTAACTGTCTTTAATTATTGGAGGGACGCAAATAATTACTAACAAGAAAAAACACACCTGTTTTATAAGATAATTCACTTTTCCATGCAGTTTTAAGCTATGGTGAACAGATTTATTGTGAAAACATAACTTAATTCTACTTTTACAAATGATTTAAAAAGAAAATAGATTTTTTCGAAAAATGTTCATAGTTGCAGACTAAGTCTCTTTAAGTTATCACGGACTTATAATCGATATATCACTTGTGTACGTAACAGGTATTAATCCTATCCACAGGATAGGATTAATACACAAGTGATCTATCGATTTGCATTAGCGCAAGTGGAGTGTACCAGTTAGTGTTTTACTTAGCAATTGTAAACAAAATATTACGCCACTGTCACTCTTGGTTGGCACAACAGTAATGAATATAGGAAAATATTGATTAAATATAATGCATATTTTATAAAAGCTGTGTTTCACAGTCATGAAATTATAAAAAGTTGTATTTCACAGCCGTGAAAATATAAGTTGTATATCACAGGTGAAATTGGATGTCCTCTGCTTTCTCCATTGACTTCCTTGAGCCCACTTCAGAAATTCCAACCCCTGTAACTTTCTTATAAGCGGACAAAAACACAAAGTGTGGATATTCATTTTCTTAGTTAGATTGCAAGGAAAATTTTGGTAATTAAAGTTGAAATTTTCATTTTTTCAGTTTTGGTCAATATTGTACATGATGCAATGTCATCATTAATATGACGTAATGGTGTGAACATGTATGGCGTCACATTATGCAACGTCATCATCAATATGACGTAATGTGCGAACATGTACGACGTCATTTAGTGCAAAAATCTGTCAGCTTAAAATTGAGTATAATAAAAAGAAAATTCAAATTTTTATCATGAATATGCCATTTAGTTCATCTTGTGAAGCAAGAAAATGTATATTTCATGCTTCGCCACTCATGAAATATGCACTTTTCGCTTTACTCAATGAAATAAATGGCATATTCATTCCAAAAATTTGAATATCCTCTATAGCTGAGACAGAGCTATATACATTGGAAGTACTGGCCTTTAGGTAATAGTGGATTGCTCAGTTTTCAAGGCTATGTTAGAACTGTATTTAGTTTTATCAAAGCACTGTGGTCAGTGAGGACCAATAGCTTTTACTGAACTCTTTGCAGGCTGGGTAATTTTTCATGATTTTTTGTCTTCCCCTTTTCAGAAAAACTCTTTCAGGAATACCATTAGGGTATCAAAGACTTTGTATCCAGATTAGGCCCAACATGTTGTTCGGCCTAATCTGGGTCCAAACTGCTTGCAAGGGTTATCAACAGATTAAAAATTGCCCTCAGCATGCAAAGAGTTGAATAGTTTGGCAGAATGGCTATTAACACAGTCATGGTAGGCAATAAAACTCTCAGCAGGGTCTGTTGCTGATGATAAAATGTAGTGTTAATACTTTGTTTGTTTGATTTGATTCTTTACGTCCCATCAACAATCTTTCATTTAAACAGGGATGGGCTTCCTGGGTTGAACAAGTACTAAGCTAGGATAAATGTGTCTTGCTCAAGGACCACAATGCAGTGACGCCGGTGATGCTCGTACCCGCGGCTCCTAGGTCTCGAGTCATGCACTCTACCACTGAGCCACTGCGCTCCCGTAGTGTTAATGAACAAGGGAAAATCGCTGCTTGAATAATTTGACCAATTCTATAAAAGAACCTGCAAATAGAGAAATACAAACACTAAAGTGAGATAAGGATGCTCTTCTTCATGAGCTCTTGTATACCGGTATATTACTCGACTTTTTGGTTACTGTAAAGGCGGCACCTCATAATTGCATAATTAGGACTGGTCAACTTTAGACATAGGTAAACACTGAAAATGAGGCGTGGTTTTATTCATAAGTAACTGTATCATCTTCCACCATTGCCTCAGTATAGACGCAAAACAAGTTATTTAGTCCTTAAAATGCCAAAATAACTGCATCTGAAAATGTCTATTTAACATTAGCATAGAGGCAAACATTGTGGACCCAGATCAGACTGTAACCTCAGGTCTGTACAGCAACAATGGCGTAGCCAGAATGCTGAAAAATCTATGCACATCAAAGGGAGACTACTGTATCAAGCAACTATTCTCTACAATTACATTCCTTATCAAAATGTGGAACTTCTCTTAAAGGAAAGAATTTGCTCCCAGAGTGATTGCACTGTATTTATGTTAACAAATATATAGACATGTTGGGAGCTTTGTCGTTTAACTGAACGGTTTGCATCCAGATAAAGTATAAGCAATGTATGTTCGGATAAATGATGTAATTGATCTCTCCCAATAATTTGGTTCTTCTAAAGGTCCTATTAGTTTTTCTTGAGGTAAGTACATTCAAGCACCTGATTCTGATATCACGTCCTTAATTTCCTTTATGAGGCGAAACGGGATGTTGTTAGCATTGGAATGTTTTTCAATTTCTTCCTTCAATCTCTTGTTTTTACATTCTTTCGCCAAAAAGGTCTGCATCAAAGCATTTAAGCGGTCGGTAATCACCACTTCGGGTTCTGCTATCAATTCTTCCATATTGGACGATTTTATTTGATTAATAGGGTGGTAGTAGAGTTCGACTTGTACGTTTTTCCAATATAAATTATTTATTTAATTGGTGCCTATTATCGATCAAAATAAATTAAGAAATTGTTTCTGCAGTAAAGGCTTCAATCAAATTATTAAAGTTGGGCAATCTTAAGGTCAAAGATTGTAAATCGAAAATTTCGTTCCCTGAAAATAAATGAGATGTCCCACCGACCGGATATTGATTGTTAGTACTCGATTACACTTGTTGTGGTTACTTATAAGGAAGTGGCTACAGGTACGGGCCCGTATCCCTAGACTACGATTCTAGAGATACGGGCCCGTACCAGTAGCCAGTCCACTGAGGATTGGCTAGGGGTACGGCTCTAAAATTTCAATACATGTATATGTTGTAACTTATTTTACCGTTTGAGAAGTATAATCCAACAATAACTTTAGTTGCTAATTCAAATCCATTTAGGGTAGAACGGATGAACTGTGGTAAAGAAAACTAATAATTGCGGTCGGGTATGAAAGCCATGACCGTGCCGTGCTGCGCTGCCGCGCCGAAATCTGCCGCGCCAGATATTAATTTTCCCTTTCCCGATTTACATAGAAGTCCTTATTTTTTTTCGCTCTATCATCTGCAAATAGTATTATCAACAATTGCCAATAATAAAATACATTATAGTTTTTCCGATAGAATGATTTTAATGGCGATTTGACATGAGTCAGGGGTATGAAAACCCCTGCCGCGCCGTGCCGTACCACTTGCGTTAGTGGCAGTTTTACCAAATTTTTTTTAACAGTTGATTACTGAAACGTTTGTCCTCGTGTATTTTTACTAGAAATGTGGGCAAGTATGTTCTTGGTGGGTATTTTGGCATGCAATGGAATAATAATAATAATAATAATAATAATAATAATAATAATAATAATAATAATAATAATAATAATAATAATAATAATAATAATAATAATAATAAGGTCAAATAATGTATTTTCTTGTAAATGCATCTTCTCTTGAACCATTGGACATAGCAACTTCAAAGTTCGCAGGTGCATAGGTCACTAGACCAAGGTCAAGGTCATATAATGTACTTTCTTGTAAATCCATCTTCTCCTAAACTGTTGGACGTAGCAGCTTCAAATTTTGCAGGCGCATAGGTCATATGATTTGCAGGGTACTGGACAACATTTTGTGTGACCATAACCACTAGGTCAAGGTCATATAATGTATTTTCTTGTAAAATGCATCTCCTCCTTAACCATTGGACATAGCAACTTCAAACTTCACAGGCACATAGGTCACATTATGTAGAAGGTACTGAGCTACAATTTGTGTGACATTGACCCCAAGGTAAAGGTTATAGGTGAAAAAGCGAGTATTTGCGATAGTGTACTATCGACTGCTGCTCTAGTTTATTAGTAAATCCGTGCACATATTGAGGCCACCATCTTTGGATGTAGGTATGTATGAGGGTCTGAATGGGGAGGGGTCTGGTATTCACTATTCATTCAAAATTTAGCCCATTATTCATCTCATTAAAATTTTGGATTATTCATTAAAATAAGACCAATTATTCATTAAAAGTATTAAAGGTGGCGAAGAAATCTGATTATTCACTATTCATTAATTTTTTCTTCAATTCATTATAAAAATAGCATTATTCATTAATTTTTAGGCCCTCATTATTCACTATTCATTATGTTTTTGGCTCATTATTCACTATTCATTATAAAAAAGGGCCATTATTCATTAATCATTAAACCCCATCCAGACCCTTATGTATCTTCATTAGTAAATGCATAAACTGATTTATTGTTCATAAGGGACTCGACAGACGCCAACAGATTGATGCCATATTGTTGGCCATCAGCAAGGCGTTTGATAAAGATCCTCATCAACGCCTTGCAGCCAAGCTCCATCATTCTGGAATTAGACACAATACCCTGTCATGGATCGAGAGCTTCCTCGCTGATAGGTTCCAACAAGTTATCCTTGATGGGAAATCATCCTCAGCCGCCGCAGTCACGTTCAGTGTTCCACAAGGAACGGTGCTCGGTCCTCTCCTGTTGTTGGTATACATAAACGACCTGCCCTCAAAAGACTCCTCTTCAGTGCGACTATTCGCTGATGACTGTCTGCTGTATAGAGTTATTCAAGGCAACAAAGATGCAGAGTTGTTACAGAAGGACTTTGGCTAACTACAATAATGGAAAAGGACTGGCAAATGCTATTTAACCCTGGTAAATGCGAACACATAAGGATTACAAACAAGCGCAGGATTATACAGACCTCATTTACCATTCACAGCCAAAAGTTGAAAGAGATCTCACAAGCCAAGACTACCTTGGCGTCACTATCGATGACAAGCTAACCTGGAACAGTCACACAGATAGTGACAAAAAGGGCCAACCAGACTACAGCGTTCCTTCCTAGAAATCTACCCACTTGCAAAAAAGAAGTCAATGCAAAGTGCTACAAGTCCGTAGTACGCCAACAAGTAGAAAATGCTGCTACTATATGGGACCCACACACCAAGGTCAAAGCAACTAAAGTGGAAACTGTCCAGAGACGAGCCGCCCGATTTTGCTTCAACGACAACTGCCAAACCAGCAGTGTCACTTTAATGTTGCAAGAGCTCGGATGGGAGGATCTGCAAATAAGGCGCCAACAGAATTAAGCTAATATGATGTACAATATCATCAACAACCTCGTAAAAATCCCAGTAGACCAGTATTTAACAACTGCCGGAGTGTCAACTAGAGGCCACCACCAACGATTTCTAGTACCATTCTGCTCAATCAACGCCTATAAAGGGTTCTTCTTTCCAACAGCGACCAATCTCTGGAATGCCCTGCCAGCAAGCATCGTATCAGCACCATCACTGGAGGACTTCAAGGTCCATGTCTGTGCCGTTATCTGGTAGTTGAGGACATCTGCTTTTAACCTGTTTTTTAGACCTGTAAATAATGAGCCTTCCTTCATGGATGTTTTAAAGCTTCACAGTGCGACTCTGCCTAATGGGTAATGCACTTAACTGGAAGAAGAAGGAGAAGAAGAAGAAGAAGAAGAAGAAGAAGAAGAAGAAGAAGAAGAAGAAGAAGAAGAAGAATGGAAATGTGCTGGGGCTATGTAAACGTAATTTCTCCTACTCTATCCACTTGGGCAGCTGCACAGCCATTTATCAAGCTTCTTTAGAAATAGTAAGTGAGTATGATCAGGAAGTACCACAACGACAAACTGCAAACAAACCCGTGGCATCGTGAGGAAGAGCCACACAACAATCACGAGACATCAGGAATATAAGCAAAGCAAAGCAACAAGCTCTATCTTCCCCATCAAGATGATTGCAAAGCTAGAATGGACGTAAAGAAACGCACAACAAATCATAGAACAATTACAGAATCCCACAATGGGAGTAACAATCAACATCGAATCAACAACAACAGAACCACCGCCTTAGAACGGACAGTAGCCAAAGCCACCGGGCGGGGGGGGGGGGGGGGGCTTAAATGCATTTTACTGGTACCTAATTTTCGCCCTAGATTCTGCTGTAACGGTTGTTGAAGCACAAAAATGTTAAGCTCGTATGGAGCATTCCTAACTATTGCAATGTATCATCATAGAGAAACAATATAATCAAATTAACGTACTATGATAAATAGAAAATGGGCATACGGCTCACAGATAGTCAGAGCTAAAGAAAACCTCAAGTTGAGCTACGGCGGGCCCAGCTACAGCCAAGCATCAGGCACTAACCCACCAATTAAAGCATTACGTCAGAGCCGTCATTGAGTCTGAGGCCTGACCAACCGCCGTGCAATTAAAGAGGAAACCATAGCTACAAACCATGATTGGGTTTATAACCAGGCATGCACACTGTCGCATGATATCCAAGTTATATCCAACTTTTTTTCATAACATTTGATAATCTTTTTTAAATGATCACTGAAATTAGGGTTTTCAACAATTCTTTTGAATTTATAATCTAAATCACTATAAAATATAGCTTCTGATATGCCCTATTGCAGGAGGGGTTTTAAATTAATGCTGTAATTTAACAATTGACTCTGAGTGTTTGTGGTAGAATTTAGAAAATACTTTTTGAATTTTATGATACCTTGTTTTAATAACTTAACAGTCATAAATAGGTTTGTGTTGTTAAAGTCATCAACATTAGAACACATTCTCGCAAAACGAATAAGCTGCGAAATATATACACCATAGAAAGGGGATTAAGGAACATCTTCATCAAGAAATGTGAAAGGGGCTCTTGCATGGTATGGGAAATTAACACGAGAGTCTGCTCACGCTTGGATTTTGAAAATATTATGTTATTTAATTGTCTGGGGTATAACTTTAATATTTATGGTGCGTTTGAGTTTTTATGCAATTCCATTGCTAATTTATGACGTCATGAATGATATTACTATAATACCTTAAGGTACCCAGTTATAATCATTTCTAAAGTAATTGACGAATCATGTAACGGACGGAGAAATGTTTTATTAAATAGCTATATTATTGATAAGTTCACTGTTGCTTAAAATGGCTTTGTATGTATTAGGATATTGGGTGGGCATTCATTTTTATAGCATGGTACCCCAATTTTCGACTGTATATTTTGTATTCAGTCAAATTTGGTATTTACATTTTTACAGGTTGCGGTCTTTGTCAAGATACCATTTCAACATATAAACTATCCATATATGTTAAGAATATGTAGACCAAATTTCAAGAAATTCAAGGAACGGTAACATATTTTTTTAACTTGATGTAAACACATGGCCATAATTCATCGAAATGTAAAAAATACAATAATTATGTTTCAGTGTAAAACATACTTGAAAACTTGCTTAGTTTGAATCATCATGCTAGTACGTTTCTTGGTAGAAGTTGATATGTTCAGTGTTTTCACCTACTATGGATTGGAAAAAGAAAAAAAACAATATTCTTTGATACTATTATTAAGTGCCACGATTCTTATTTAATGAAGTGCACGTACACAATAATATTAGCCAAAATGATACAATATGTTGACACGTGTACTAAACACATCTAGTTTCTAACATTAAAACTACATCTAGCCAATGTTACACTTAAAAATAGTATGTGAGTATGATCAGGAAATACCACGGTCACAAACTGCAGACAACCCAGTGGCACCGCGAGGAAGAGCCGCTCAACCATCACGAGACACCAGGAAGACAAATTAAGCAAAGCAATCAGCTCTCTCTTCCCCATCAAGATGATTGCAATACTAGAATGGACATAAAGTAACGTACAACAAAACATAGAACAATTACAGACTCCCACAATGGGTAGCAATAAACAAAAAGTCTACAACAACAGAACCACCGCCTTAGAACGGACAGCAGCCTAAGCCACTGGGGGGGCTTAAATGCATTTTACTGGTACCAAATCTTCGCCCTAGATTCTGCTGTTGTTGAAGTACAAGAAATGTTCAGCTCGCATGGAGGCCATCTAACTAATGCAATGTATCATCATGGAAAACACTCTTATCAAATTAACACTCCATGATGAAACAAAGAAAATGGCTCATGACTCACAGATAGTCAGAGCTAAAGAAAACCTCAAGTTGAGCCACGGTGGGTCCAGCTACAGATAAGCATCAGGCACCAACCCAACTATTAAAGCTTTACGTCAGAGCCGTCATAGAGTCTGAGGCCTGACCCACCGTCGTGCAATTAAAGAGGAAACCATAGCTATAAACCGTGATAATAATATGTAAGATTATTAAGAATTTTAATTCATACAGAAGAGAAACCTTATGACAAATCAGTCCATACAGGAGAAGAACCTTATATCTATGATTTTATAATTGTAAGCCTCATTAATAAAGCTGGTTCACAAGAATAACACCTTGTTTTAAACTCTATTGGTTAAGATTAATCATTTTGGTCACAGATAACTCTTGGCTTCAAAGGTATTTCTAATTTAATGCTTAAATCTTCTCTGTTCATTCTGTTTTGTGAAACTGATGCTGATTTCCATCAAATAGCAACATTTATACTTTAGCTGACTGTATATTCTAGGCATACAGTTTTGTTTCTGGACCTCACTTATTCATGTAGAACACTGTTTTATGATACCTTTGATAAGACTCTGTTACACGTTATCCTGGTCACAGCACCAAAATGTGGTTCTTATAGTTCAGTTGGGATGTAAAGGAAATATTAAGTCTTCTTGTTTTCACATGTTTATTGTTAGGCTATTATGTTTCTTAAACAATATCATGCAGAACTTGAGGAAGTGATACACATTGTCTTGGCCCTATAGTGCCGTGACACAGGGCCATGACCTTCGGCATTTCTGACCATTGAATCATTCAAAATTGTCTAAACATGTCTTTCTTTAAGAAAAGTGGAAGTAGATTAAAAAACAACCTCCTTATGTCGAGTTATTGATTCATTTGAACTAAATAACTAATTTTGCTAAAACTGACCTATACTCATAAGAGGTAGGAAATGACAAAGTTACCGGTTTCGGATTTTCATGATATTTGGCTCAGATCAGCAGTATATATATGGCATGTTTTTGTGATAATATAATATCTTGACAAAGACTAGAACGTATCCATCTTTTGAATTCAATGTCGAATGTTTTGTAAATTTTTGAAAAATGAATTCAATGTCGAATGTTTTGTAAATTTTTGAAAAAAAAAATATTGAAATTTTACAACCACTTCTTCTGAAAACGTAAACAATAATTCATCCAAATGGTTTCGTGGTATTAAAATAATGTCTATGGTATTTTGGATTCAATCTAGATGACAAATCATAGAAATAAACAAAACTATAGATTTAGGACATGGAAATTTAGAGACAGGCACCATCTCAAAGGTGGAGTAAGTCAGGGTTGCTTCCTAAGCCTTATTCTTAACTATCTAATTCGACAAATACATTTTCATAGTTCGTATATAATGAGTTATTAATCTGCAAAGTTTGAAGAAAATCCATGCGTGGGCACAGATGAAAGTACCCCTTCACTATTTCAAAATTAAAATGATCCCGTTTATCATAAATTTTAGATAAAACGAGCCTGTTATGCTCATATGCTTTAGCAGTGCTAAGTTCTTGCTTTAGGGTGTAAATGTAGTACATTTTTGAAACGACCACAACATTGTTTATAGCAGCCTTATCTGCGGGTGCGAAAACAAAGTAAGAAAGACAGCAAGGATCAGGAATCAATACAATCAAGTACCACACCTGTCCAAGGATACCAAATGGGAAATTAACAAAATCACAATAAACACCACAAACAAAAGCCAAGAGGTCAGCCCCTTCCCTAAAGGTGACCACAAGGCAGCAATGAACAGATGCAAAAGCATGACAAATACAAGACATAAATAGCACAAATAATCCACAAAAGAAGCACCGCCTTGGAACGTTCAGTAAAAGTGTTTTAATGGAGGGCTTAAACCGGTTTCACAGCGCGCCAACCCCTCCCTTAGTTCAAATGTGGATCAATACACATAGATATTTGGTTTGCATGAAAGACCCCTAACTTATCCATGCATTATCTCCTAAAATATATAAATCAAGATATAAAAAGGAGATAAAGCAAAGATAAGGACTCAACCATTAGCTGATAAAGGGGAAGGGTCGTAACTAAGGTTGTGAGAACTTGTGACCCAACCTAATTGCTGTATAAAAATTTGGCAATAAAATATGTTTAAACTAAACTAGCTGATAAAGTGTCTTGCACCATGACACAATACTATGACTCTGTCAATTCACAAATTATGCCTCGGTTACATTTGCTTCTATATTTAATTTGTCAGTAATGTTAGGCAATTATTTGCAGCAGACGACTTCAGCAGACGACATTTTCAGATTCATTTTTTCTTGGCGCTTTAAGGGTTAATTGATTTCACAGGCTGTTGTCCATGGTTGTCCGGGGCTGCACATGTAATAACGGCACTATTGCATACGCGTAAAGTAGTTTCAAAACGAGCAAGCGCAGTGCACTTAGGCCGGATGTCCAGTATTCGATCTATCTGATCCTATATATGTCTCTAAACGTTGTGTCAGAGAGCAGTAAAGAATCGTGCGATACTGCGCGCTTGATCCATCGCTGGTCGCCGAGCTTTGCGATAATTTCCAGATAACATGAACTGCGCAAATTCAGTTACTTAATAATACGCAACGCACATAACAATACTTTCACGATAAGGCGGATTCCAGGGGCATGTAGAGTTGAACAATGCTGCGTAAATTAAAAAGGTATGGCTTACAGAAATATTTATAAAAATATATAATTATACCACTCTTACCATGTTTAGCACGAAATATCTCGTGATGAGCAAGGTCTACACTACTGTAGGTGGTATAAAATAATTATACCATGTTTGTCCACCTGTACGTAAGATAATCCACTCGCTAAAGCTCGTGGATTATCTCCACGTACAGGCGGACAACTCATGGTATAACTATTACTTATCCGGACAAGATACTCAAGGATTTTAAAATTCTTACGCAAAAACTTTTAAACGATGTCGTGTCTTGTTCCTGACACAAGATGAGGTAGAATCCACGCAATGCCAATATGTTCTTGCAAATGAATGTTGTTCTTCGTCTCCAGGGAACAAGGACAATGCACTTTGTCCAGCGAGGGTGAATGGGATAATTAACCGCCCATCAATGTAAACAAGAAATATCTTTAAAAAAAGATATAAGACGAAGTGACAGAAGACTTATTTGATATGTTTTTTAAAGAAATTGAGAAAAATAGGGCATGTTTATATTTTGCTATGTCCTCGGTCAGCTAAGCTAAGTAAAGCGTTTGACTTAAGGAACCTATGCTATTCCAAAATATCTGTAGTGATGCCTCTAGGGTAAAGGATTGCTGGAATCGCGCGAAAACTCGAGAGTGCCTTGCGCACAAATGCTGCATATATAAAAATAGATCGTGTCATACATGCCTTTAAATAGCTAGTGTCATACATACCTGGTGCAAAAATCTAAAAAAGTAGTAAAATTTAGTTGACCATAGCCTACAAATATTGAGTCTTGTCCAGGCGTTATCTGATATACTTTTATCGTGGTCTGTCCATGTGCATGTGCTTGAGAAAGTGAGACCAAGGTGCTTGTGGCTGGTTGTTTCTTCAATGATGGTGCCATCCATAAAAAGAGAAGGGTGCTGGACAGGAGTTAATTTACGGGAAAAGATCATTGATAAAGTTTTGCTTGGATTGAATGTCACCGGCCAAGAGAATGCCCAGTGAGAAATAGTTTGCAAATCAGCATTAAGAATCCTGGCAGCTTGCTCTGGGAGGTCTACAATAATGTACAAAGTGGTATAATCAGCAAACAAACGGATAGAGCCACCAATTCGTTTGACAATGTCGTTAATATAAATAAGAAAAAGTAAAGGACCAAGGATAGATCCTTCTGGGACCCCAGCTAATACTTCACTAACTATTTGTAAGAGAAATGCACTTTCTGAACAGGCGCAAAAATGTGTAGGAAGCCACTTATAACTTCGGTTCAGTGTATGTATACTGTTTGATAGGAGATATTAATAATATTCTTAATATATATACAGCAAACGATATTTCGATACTAATTGCACAATCACCAATGCCTCTAATAAAGGTCTTAAATCTAATGATAAATAAAATATAACATTCGTGCTCTTGTATTATTGAATTTATTATTGAATTTATTATTAGATTTATTAAACTCGTTGTGAAAAAGGGATAAAATGCTCGGCAAGCCTCGCATTTTATCTCTTTTTCCCAACTCCATAAATGAGCATTCATGTAAACAGCACACAAGATTTTGATACTAATTGCACAGTCATATAATATAAATATTACATTCCCTTAGAGGGTGATAGTCAAAAATATCATCCCGAGGAATGTGATAATCAACCAAGGCGCAGCAGAGGTTGATAATCATATTTCGAAGGATGATATTTTCGACTATCAACCTTTCAGGGAATGTAATATTTATTTTATTATACCGAACAAAACATCAAATCCTTTATTTTCTGTCGTTTTCTCTCTTATTCCTACCATGGTGAGGGGAGTTCAAAAGGAAAAATAATGCACAGCCTCTTATTTATTTATTTAAGGATTGAAAATCATATTTTAAGCTTGCACTGGATGACGAACAACATTAGCTTTTTAATGTCTGTGAAGCCCAAAGTGCTTCTCGGAAACATTAAAATAGCTCATGTTTTTCATCATCCAGTGCAAGCTTAAAACATGAATTTCAATCCTTATATTTACATTAAATATTATCAATCAAGTTTACATAATTATCTTCAACCCAACCTCATCAGTTATCCTTATAAAATGAAATATTTCATTTGTAAGGGAGGTGTTGGAACAGCCAGGGCGAGAAACTCGTGATTATAACGTCGTGGCGATACGTGAATGTCGATAAACAATGTAGGTTATTGGCTGACAAAGACGATACTCCGCCTAGAGGCGCGGTCTAGATCACATGACTTTCAATGTTTTGCATGGAGAAATGCAAGCAGCCAGAAATGTTGGTTTCATCTAAGGCAACTGCACTGAGAATGTAAATATACATGAATGGAAATGCATCTTTCACAAAAATGTCCTTTCACTCGAACTGATCACTAAGAATTACGTCATAAGAGCTGATGACGTCAAACTTAATACCGAGCAGCGTCATTTTTAAAGGAGATATTGTACAAGATGCTTTTTTTGTAAAATAGAACATTTCACCTAATCCGCTCAAATTTGGTCTTAACGTGTTCCTCTCGTCCTAACTAAGAAAACGAGTATCCACACTTTAAGTTTCTGACAATTAACAACGAAGTTATTGGGAGTTGAAAGTCGCCAAATCATGCATCATGTCCGCCATTGCTGTTGAACATCCCCTGACGTGAACGAACGGTACGCGCATTGGCGTTGCTCATCATGTGATAATACTGATATTTTAGACTATCACCCGCTGCTATGGCAAACGAGTGACAGTATTCGTCGTCGCTATGGCAGCGGGTGGTAGTCTAAAATATTTGTCGTTCGTCTATGGAAGTTTTGTATGGGAAATTCACGTGAGATATAATAAACGTCAATGCCTCAAATAATGGTCCATGCTCACTTACTTTTCGTCTATAAAGTTCGAACACTAGGTATATAATTTCGAACACTAGTTTTCTGCCAGAAATTCCTAATCAAACAGGGCAGCCACAGGCCAGGCTCTTGTCTTTTCGTTATTATGACAAGTTTTTTGTGAATTGCAACCCAGAAAACCAACGTTTTATTTGAGAATAGAAAGAGTATTTTTTAAATCGACATCTAATGTTTATACCTTTATGAACCTACGCAAAGCGAACCCCGTCTTTAATATTTATTTGTGATGAGTATCTAATACATGTGTATAGACTGACTTAACACATAAATTGAACCGCGACATGAGATTTCCAACAATGTAATATGTGCGACCAGCACAGGCTCAGACCAGCCTGCACATACGTGCAGTCTGATCAGAGCCTTTGCAAGTCGCTCGAGCATTCTATGAGTGTTAAGCTATACTGACCGAACAGCATTGGGAGTCTCAAAGCTTAAAAGGAGGCTGCTTGTAACGCGAACTCTTCTTTCCTTGTGATGAAGGTGGATCATGTTTCGCACGATAGGCTAGTCAGGAAATAAGAATAAGTCGTTTATTTAAGAAGATACAGACATTTTGTGGAGAAAGGGATTTGTGATCCATACAAGGGACACTTGGGTAATGCTCATTCCAAAACCCTTTGTTGGCAAGCTAAAAAATGGCGTCTTCACTGTCCAATTGGCATATATCCAAGATGGCCGCGAAATTGAAGAAAAACAAATAAAAATTTGTAGAATACATACATATTCAATTTGCCAAACTGGTACAATTTGCATAGTAATTTTAGGTAAAAATATCCCTTTGGAGACTTTATTTGTGCACAAACGGCTGTTCATTCTTTTAAATGCATTTCATAGTGTATTATTGTATTATTGGACAGCCTCTCATACCCAACCCTCAGATAAGAGTGCGTATGGAAAATTATGTGTGTTATTTCTCAACCAAACATATATTGTGGGTACTTAAATGGACCTTTTAAATGAGACGGCTCTTTTGAAGACCGAAAACACACGCTTTATCTTATTGACAATGGAAAAACTCACATTTTTATGCTAGCCTATCGTGCGAAATATGATCCACCTTCATCAAAAAGGAAAGAAGAGTTCGCGTTACAAGCCGCACGATAGATGCAACGCATATTTGACCTTACCCTATGATGTCAAGGCCATAACGGCAAACTCATACATTTGTTATCACCAACACCCCATTAGCAATCATTGTGCTAAATATGAAACCCCTCGGTATAATAATAAAAGAAGAATTCACATATTGAGGCGTAAGACAGATTTTAAGTATATTTGACCAAGACCTTTGACTCCAAGACGATATCAGTGATCTTAAACATGATTGATTTAACACACCATAGGCAACCATTGCGTCAAATATGAACACCATACATCAATTGTTATAAGAAATGTTTTATTGTTATACACACACCATGAACTGATTATACGTATATTTGACTTTAACTGTGACTACAAGATCTAATTGGTGAGCTGAAACCCTCGTCATATACACATGTACATACCAAAAGCAACCATCGTGCTAAGAATGAATTATTTTAATCAATTACAAGTTACAAGCTATAAGACAAACACCTTGACTTTTGACTCCAATGCCATATTTGCAATCCGAAAAATGAACAACATTGGTAAAACAACGAGAGAGAAGTTCGCGCGCGTTACGAGCTGTAAGACATATTTAAAGTGTATGCGACCTTGACCTTTGACTCCAAGGTCATATCGGCGATCTCAAGCTAGGTTGTAATCTACACACCATAGGCAACCATTATGCTAAAATGAACACCCTCAGTTCAAATATGACAAAAGGAATTTGCATTATGAGCCGTAAGACAAATTTTATATTATATGTGTGACCTTTTACTTCAAAATCAACAGGAAATTCACATTTCTAGGAAAAAACCGACTGACTGATGGACGGAGGGGGCTGATGACAATATACATGTATCACTGTTTTGTCTCATAAAAAGTGCGGAATTACATCACGTGACCTATATTCCAATAAGCATTCGGTTCATAAAATCCGTTTATTATACCTCAAATCAAATTAGCGCCAGCCTGTGATTCAATTATTCAAAACAAATATGACATGTTAAAAGAGCCTTTCCTGCCAAACATCAGTATAATTATATTATCTCATTCAGGCATTTGTTCATTAACGAAAATAAAGACAACATTCTGTACATATTCTATATTAAGGTTAGCTTAATTATCTCTAATCAGCATGAATAAAATTGATGTGCAGAATCCAGTTATCCTATTCATGGCATAATTCGTAACTTGTAATCTCAAAGTTATTGGTTTGTTTAATATCTACCTTTTCTGCGGGTCCCTTATTATAGTTAATTTCTTGGTTAAAGTAAACGCTTAGATATTGTTGACGTCAACCTCAACACTTTTTTTCAGTCATATTTCGGTGGTCAATAACCCCATTTGCCGTGTTGGTGCTTCGTCCTAGTTTCCCCCGCTTAGTTTTTGAGGCGCACGTCTTTTTCGACAATCGCAACAAAAGTCGTCTGCTTTTCTCGTCTGCTTAAATGTTTAAGAAGCCTCTATGGCAAACAGTGTGGACCCAGACCAGGAGCAGTCTGTTTTGGATCCACGCTGTTTACTTCTATACTTAAATCGTCAGTAATGCTAGGCAATAATTTGCAGCAGACGACTTCAGCAAGCGACATTTTTAGATGCATTTTTTTCTTGGCGCTTTAAGGGTTAAAACTCAATACAGCAGCTGATGAATACCCATTTATCTTAGCATACGGTGCATATGTACCTAGAAGTATACAGTGCATGTGTATTTTATATGATGTTTGTGCTCAAGTCTAAGATCATACATTTTAAAGACAGTTCTCCTGAGGACAAGGAACGTTGCCTTGTATTTGGTATCCTTGCCATAATCAAATAATCTGGGGAAAAACGGACCCTTCCGAAATACAGAGGACCTACAAAAATTATGATAAAAATTTCAAACACAAGAGTATTTGAATAAGTCCAAAAGCACTTACTGAAGACGACCTGTTTTCTAACTGATTAAATTGGACAATATGTTAGCAGTTATTATCATACCAACATATGACTGCTTCTTCATCACGATTTGACACCAGCTATCAATAGGATAAGCGCAGCACATTCCGTGTCCTACATTTACCAATTTTTTTAAAGCCAGCTTTCCCCCAGATCCATCCCCGTATGGAACTGATGCTGAGGCTCACACACCTGACCAAGTACCACACCTGACCAAGGATACCAATGGGAAAGTGACAAACTCACAATTATACACCACAAATGAGAGCCAAAAGGTCAGCCCTTTCCTAGCAGGTGACCACAAGGCGCAAAGCTATCAAAAAACAAAAATACTTTTACTTTGATTGTCGTAACATTCTTTTTTGTTTTCTTTGTTTGATTTGTTTTTTACGTCCCATCAACAATCTTTCAGTTAAACAGGGATGGGTCCTCCTGGGTTGAACCAGAACTAAGCTAGGATAAATGTGTCTTGCTCAAAGACCACGACCCAGTGATGTCGGTGAGGCTCAAACCCGCGGCCCCTCGGTCTCCAAGTCAAGCACTCTACCAATGAGGCACTGCGCTCCCTTTCTTAAATTAATTTCTTTGACTGTTGATCGTAATTAAAACTGAATATCCATTATCCAAAATTGACATGAAGAAAGTATGGAACCCATTGGAAGGGGTAGCTGACCCCACTGAAAGGTGCTGCTCGGAATCATAGAGCTGACCTGAATGGAGGTTAATGTTTATCTGTTTAATGCCAATTGTTGTAAAATGACTGCTAACATATGTTTAGATAAAGGCAACAAGTACTGCTGCAATTAACATGGCAGATGAATAAATGACCTGTGAAAATAAAATCAGTACATAATAAAACATTTATTTTGATTAAAGTAAAATGTTTGAAACTATGATCTATTATCATCCAGTGGAGGGTCAACATTGGAGTGCCAATTGTGACCCACTATTCTAATGAACTTAATTTTGTAAAGCGACGTCTGATTGGATAACGTCAAAAATTTGCGACAGTATATCCTGCGATATACTGTAGGAAACAGTTTGACGTCATTTATTACGTCACATTTCGTTGGATGACGTGCGCCATTATGCGGCTTGCAACGCTCTAATTTGAGACGAAACTGCAGAAGTGCATTAGAATGGGGATAACTATAATCATACTTTTCATTTGGGGAGGTAGCCTATAACGTCGGATATACGTTCGGAAATCTCGTTTTAAGGCTCCGCTCGCGCGTCGCCGTAAAATTAAATTTCCGACCGTATGTCCGACGATATACCCCCCCACCCCAAATGAAAAGTTTGAATACAGTTATCCCCTAAGCATGCTTATACGGGAGTTTACAATCTCTAGTTTCAGATGCTTGGCAGTTGGCTTCAGTATTGCAGCTATAATCATTGTGGTACAGATTTTAGACGTATCAAAGTTAGACAGATCCAACAAGCTTCATGAGAACACCTCAATAGCAGCTCAATACCATCGAGGCCGAATCACGAGAACAAAGTTTGACATAGATACTATAAGAGCCAAGATAATAAATGTGCAAGTCGAAGGGAAAAGAACTTTTTCAGTTAATCGCAGCAAAGGTAACTGGTATTGATTGTTATTTTCATTCTCAAGTGGATGGCAATTATACTGTCGTGCCAACCAATAGTGACAGTGACGTAATACTTTGTTTACAATTGCTAAGTAAAACACTAACGTGTACACTCCACTTGAGCTAACGCGATCGATAGATCACGCGTGTATTAATCCTATACTGCGGATAGGATTAATACACACAGAGTGATTTATCGATTTAAAGTCCATGATTATTTTGTAAACAAAACATGACATCACTGTCACTCTTGGCTGTCACGACAGTAGTTGACTCAGTTTGCAGCCTGTATAGTAACACCGGCTAAGTGGTGTAGCATGAGATATTTATTTCCATGAATATTAAATCAAAGTGTCACGACGCTAAAATGACACACCCAACTCACTGCAATCTCCACGAGTGGAGATGACCACACTGGTAAATGTATACGTCGATTTGGTGGTATTTACGCGTATTGCCGGTACTTCATAGACCGGAAATGGTAGATATTGGTGTTAATACTATATAGAAAAGCATGCCAGGTTTAACTATACAATAATATAAAGAGCCCGACTCCCCCATCCCTCCACACACACAACATCTCCTGCCACACACCCACTCATAACCTCAACTACTTTGATATATGCCCTTTGCTTAGACTCTGGAAAGCAATATTTTCTATAAGTTTTGATTCATATTTATTTAGCTATATTCAATCGTCCCTTGGAACCATCAACCGTATGGAGAGAAATCAAGAAGCTAGGTGATAACGTATCATTATATCCAGCGAATTACAACGTTGAGAAAGTGCGATGGGCTTTGCGAAGTGCGAAAATAATATCGGCAGAGAAAATGTTTGGAGATACAGCTTTGAAATGGACTTTGGTACTTGATGGTAACCAGAGAGTTATTTTTAAACCAAGTTTACAGTAAGTGACTTAATTGCTAATGATAACATCACCAATACAAATAGAGGATCTTACATGAGTGCTCATGTTTTATTGAATTTACTAAACGAGTTGGGGGAACGAGATAAAATGCGAGGCTTGCCGATCATTTTATCTGTTTTTCGCAACGAGTTTAATAAATTCAACAATACAAGAGCACGAATGTTAGATTCTATTTATCATATGACAAATACTTTGAAATCTCATTTCTGGCGTAAAAACGTTATACTTTTGTCAGTAAGTACGCAACGTTGTTATGGACGTCATAACGTTTCCCGTAAATCTATAAACCATTAGTGGTTTATCGATTTTATTGCATGGCGTTATTTCACTCCCAGACGCGACATCATATGATAAACTCTAGTTATATGTGACTTAATTGCTAATGATAACATCACCGATACAAATTCTCGTAATATGTGACTTAATTGCTAATGGTAACATCACAAATACAAACTCTCGTTTTATGTGACTTAATTGCTAATGATAACATCACCAATACAAACTCTCGTTATATGTGACTTAATTGCAAATGGTAGCATCATCAATAGATTCAATACAAACACTCTTTATATGTGACTTAATTGCTAATGGAAGCATCATCAATACAAACTCTCGTTATATGTGACTTAATTGCTAATGATAACATCACCAATACAAACTCTCGCTATATGTGACTAAATTGCTATTGATATCAACACCAATACAAGCTCTCGTTATTTGTGACTTAATTGCTAATGATAACATCACCAATACAAACTCTCGCTATTTGTGACTTAATTGCTAATGGTAACATCACCAATACAAACTCTCGCTATTTGTGACTTAATTGCTAATGGTAACATCACCAATACAAACTCTCGTAATATGTGACTTAATTGATAATGATAACATCACCAATAGTAACTCTCGTTATATGTGACTTAATTGCTAATGATTATATCACCAATACAAACTCTCTCTGTATGTGAATTAATTGCTAATGGTAACATCACAAATACAAACTCTCTCTGTATATTACTTAATTGCTTATGATAACATGACCAATACAAACTCTCTTAATATGCGATTTTATTGCTTATGATAACATCACCAATACAAACTCTAGTTATAAGTGACTTAATTGCTTATGGTAACATCACCAATACACACTCTGGTTAAAGGTGACTAAATTGCTTATGATAACATCATCAATACAAACCCTTGTAATATGTAACTTAATTGCTAATGGTAACATCATCAATACAAACTCTCGTTATTTGTGGCTAAATTGCTATTTATATCATCACCAATACAAACTCTCGCTATTTGTGACTTAATTGCTAATGATAACATCACCAATACAAACTCTCGCTATATGTGACTAAATTGCTATTGATATCAACACCAATACAAGCTCTCAATATTTGTGACTTAATTGCTAATGATAACATCACCAATACAAACTCTTGTTACATGTGACTTAATTGCTAATGATAACATCACCTATATAAACTCTCGATATATGTGACTTAAATGGTAATGGTAACATCACCAATACAAACTCTTGTAATATGTAACTTAATTGCTAATGGTAACATCATCAATACAAACTCTCGTTATTTGTGGCTAAATTGCTATTTATATCATCACCAATACAAACTCTCGCTATATGTGACTAAATTGCTATTGATATCAACACCAATACAAACTTTCATAATATGTGACTTAATTGCTAATGATAACATCACCAATACAAACTCTCGTCGTATGTGACTTAATTGCTAATGGTAACATCACCAATACAAACTCTTGTTTCATGTGATTAAATTGCTAATGATAACATCACCTATATAAACTCTCGATATATGTGACTTAAATGGTAATGGTAACATCACCAATACAAACTCTCTTAATATGTGACTTAATTGCTAATGATAACATCATCAATACAAACTCTCGTTATATGAGACTTAATTGCTAATGGTAACATCACCAATACAAACTCTCGTTATATGTGACTTAATTGCTAATGGCAACATCACCAATGCAAACTCTTGTTATTTGTGACTTAATTGCTAATGATTAATTCACGAATTCAAACTTGCGATATGTGTGACTTTATGTCTAGTGACAACATCACCAATACAAACTCTCGTTTTAGTGACTTAATTGCTAATGGTAACATTACCAATACAAACTCTCGTTATATGTGACTTAATTGCTAATGGTAACATCACCAATAAAAACTCTCGATTTATGTGACTTAATTGCTAATGACAACATCACCAATGCAAACTCTCGTTACATGTGACTGAATTGCTAATGATAACATCACCAATACAAACTCTCGTAATATGTGACTTAATTGCTAATGATAACATCACCAATACAAACTCTCGTAATATGTGACTTAATTGTTAATGATAACATCACCAATACAAACTTCTCGTTATATGTGACTTAATTGCTAATGATAACATCACCAATACAAACTCTCGATGTGTTTAATTGCTAATGATATCATTACCAATACAAACTCTCGTTATATGCAAAGTAAGAAAGGTGGCAAAGATCAGGAATAAACACTCAGCAAAATTTTTAATTGGTCACCTTACATTTTTACGCTAGTTTTGAAAGTAAGAGCCGGTTAAACAGAATTCATGCTTCTATAAATAAACCAAGGCTTTACCTAGACTCTGCAGGGCATTTCATTTAAAAAATACTGGTACGTCTTGCACAGACGATGCTAGAGTAAAGGTACCCTCAATTCAAAAAGTCACATTTTTTTCTACAATATGAAATATTCCACAGAGACGCTATCCATTTGTATTTTGTTTGTTTGAAGATGTTTCTAACTGCTGAGATTTTTGACAAACGCGTTCTTCATTCGGACTTCTCGTTTCTGTAACGTAATAGCATGAAGGCAAACGCTGCAGGCAGCTAAATCATAGAAATTCAGCTTTATGCATGCAGTTTACATAGGAAGTTCCCACTGTTCTCTACGCCTTATTATCTGCAGCACGGCATTGAAATTTTTCAGAGATTATTCATTACTACTAGACGTCACTGTTCTAGTTTGGAAAGTGGGAAAAAATGTGAAGTGTCGTCAAAATGTTTTTTTTAAGTTTTGTATCCAAATCGGAAGGGCACAGCAGCAGTAAAATGTTTGTTATCACAGAATGGACGCATCATGTTCTATTCTGTTTGGCCTATCTTGTTCAAATGAAATAAAATGCATACAGCAATTTTAGCACGAGTTAGCACGAGATACTGATGAATTTCAAAAATCTCGAAAAATGTGATATTTTTAAAGTTGCGTAAAAAAAATCCACTTTAGTCAAAATTTCAAGAGTTTGGTGTTTTTTGAAGTCAGCGAGCCCGGTTTATTATCTAAAAAAGCATATTTTTGCACTTTTTACCAAAAAAACTGTGATTTGTAAGAGCACTTTTCTGAAAGACCCTTAAAGTTTTGCCCATTCAACTGCACATATTTAGGCAAAAATTCATTTCATGATTTTAGCGCTTGGTCAGAAATAATGAGTTTAAAAAAGTGACCTATTAGAAATTTTGTTGAGTGTATACAACAAGTACCACACCTGACCCAGGATACCACTTGGGAAAGTAACAAAACACAAATAAACATCACAAATGAAAGCCAAGAGGTCAGCCCTTTTCCAGTAGGTGACCACAAGGCAGCAATAAACAGAAGCGAAAGCATGACAAACACAAGACAAAAATAACATAAATGATCCACAAAAGAAGTACCGCCTAGGAACGGTCTGATTTTGCACGCTGTTTAAGGTGGTAGGAGCTAGTTATACTTGGTTGCTCATCGCTAAAGCTCGTTGAGTATCTCTGCGCACAGACGGACAAACAATGGCTTAACTATTACATCTTAGCCTTGGCTGGTCACACATCCACCAGCTGAAACAAGAAATAAGATAATTAATTAGGCCCTCGCTGGTGGGGTACCTGTTCACTTGTTCCCCTGAACTAAATTGTGTTGTTCCTGCCCACCCACAGAAATGATTTCTTATGTTCCCTCTGTCTCTAATATTGTATCTCAAAATTTGCCCTTTGTTCTTATGTTCCTCTGAAATAAATGCGCGTGTCCCCTGTTCTCCAAAACCCCTTAGAAAGTCTCAGCACTCTTTGATAACGGAGTATTTTCTTACACAGCGGATACGGATGTCTGAGATTTTACCCTGGGATAGAAAATCTTATCTAACCCATGCTATCTTACCCAGGCTGTCACGCGAGGCCTACATACATTGGCTGTATTGGAACTCACGCACATTGTCGTCAAGTGTCGTCATTGTTATGTTAAAATGACGTCATCATGTGAAATTGTAGCTAAGCGTATTCAGGGGCTTCTGGAAGCTTATTTTTAAATTAAAAAAAAACAGTGGCGAGCAAGAAAAAGAATCCATTATTCGTATGAGGGTAGAATGTAAAAAATGTCCCTCGGGATCACCGTTTGTCATCACTCGGCAAGCCTCGTGATGCCAAACGGCGATCCTCGGGACATATTTTTCTATCCTACCCTCACACTCATGATGGATTCTTATGATCAATAGCTGGCATCTCTCCCACCTCGTTCTACAAAATCTGTATATCGCCTCCTGCTATGCAATATAAAGATGTCTATCGTGTCAATTGTACAGTCCACAACAGATGTTCGTGAGTTTTGATCACAGCTTTGAAAGTTAATGGATACTCGTATTACTTGACTTTTCGCTTACTGTAAAGGCGGCGCCTCATGAATGCGTGAGTAGGACTAGTCAACCTTAGGCATATGTAAAAGCAGAAAAGGAGGCGTGGTTTTATTCAAAAGTAACTGTATCATCTTGTGCGGCAACCTCATTTATTATTTAGTCCTTAAAACGCCAGCAAAATAAATGAATCTGAAAATGTCTATTTAACATAAGCAGAGAGGCAAACATTGTGTACCCAGATCAGACTGCTCCTACAGGAGCAGTCTGACCTGAGTCCACACTGTTTATCTATAATGCTTCAAATAGTTTAGCGGCCAACAAAAACATACATTTTGTGATTATGCGCTTTAAGGGTTAATAAATGTGAGTTCAGTGTGTAAACGGTTAGGATTTTTATGAAATGCACGCACGTTTGCGCAGCTCAAAAAGCGTATTAACTCTTTACCAAATTATAAATAAAACCTGATTTCCCTTTCTTAGCAGTTGAAATAGCCGAACAACACCCAGATATGAATAGTCAAGTTGTCGCCTTTACAGTAAGCGGAAAGTCTAATAATATGTTAAATCAATTAAATTGAATACAATGTCGATCCTATAGTCTTCTTAACCAAGCTGCCTGATCAGGGTCTTTTCTGTTTGCTTAATATGGAAATATAATATATCAGATCCTACACCAGTAAAATTTTTGTCTACATTAGCCTGAGACATGAATATTCAATAATTTTTCACCCAATCTTCGGGAATTTTCGTAAAGTGCGCTTTAGGTTGTAGTACTATTACTTACCTGAATGAAAGAAATCACAATTCTTCAATAGCCTATTGGATAATAGGCTGTCAAAGGATGTGGGCTCGAGTCCCCATTTCTGTCTTTTAATTTTCTCTTTTTTTCATTTATTTCAATTGTTAGTTACATCGTCTTTTTTTCTTGCTTTTGTGCTCAAATGGATATATTTATTTGAATCTGACATACATTTATGCATCAAATACACACGCAGCACCATGAATAATTTCAATAAGCCTACATGTAATTAACTCTTTGTACGCTGGAAATTTTTAAAACTTTTATTGTCAACTGCTGACTTTTTTCAAAATTAACTTTTTCATAACCTCTTTCAGGAACACTATCAGAGTGTCAAACGATCTGTATCCTGATCCTGACGTTCTGTTGGTATTGATCTGGGTCCAAACTGTTTGTAAAGGTTTTCAGCAGACAACAAAAGTTGCCACTGACAAGAAAATAGTGAGGAAACTTAGGAAAAATGAATACATAAGCGGCTAAATACGAAAAAAAAATATAAAATAAGAAAGGCGGCAAAGATCAGGAATCGATACGATTAAGTACCACACCTGACCCATGATACCACATGGGAAAGTGACTAAACACAATTAAACCTCACAAAGAAGAACCAAGAGGTCTGCGCTTTCCCAGTAGGTGACCACAAGGCAACAATGAACAGACATAAAACAATGAAAAACACAAGACATAAATAACAAAAATGATCCACAAAAGAAGTACCGCCTTGGAACGGTCAGTAAAAATATTTTACTGGAGGGCTTAAACCGTTTCTACGACGCCAACCTCACCACGAGATGACAATCTCACCACAAGATGGCGTACCACATAAGAACAACCTTAACTGAACAAAAGTATGTTTGACAATTATATAAAAAAGGGTTTTCCAAGTTTCAATCCAGGTAGGATTGATCTGTAAGTTGTCACCAAGCCACTAGGCTATCAGCCCATTTGCATTAATGAATTGACACTATCTTTATATTTCTGGTAAAAGCATGTTTTAGGTCGGAGTACTTCACGAAAACGCACGAATAACACGAATATTTTGTCGAAAATTAATCAGTCTAAGGTCAATGTTGGCAGACTATACCTGAAGTGGTTTCTTTGTTCTGTGTACTGACATGAAAGTTTATTTATATACTTATTCAAAGTGGGTGGAGCCTAGCATGAATATTCATGAAGGAAATGGTAAAACATGTATGTTCAGCCACATAGTGGGCTAAATTCCTTAAATGACATAAAGCTTCATATGCCTTCTTACTGTGCATGGTACATTATATGCTTGACTTCGTGTATGCACAGGCTCGTCTGAGCAGTTGCTTTTTACATATAATATAAGCACCAAAAATCAAAGAACTTGGTCCATATAAGGAAAGGTCAGGTCTAACGTGCCAGGCGCAACTAGAAAATAATTCAGGAAAACAAAATTTGGTAGTTCGAAAGTCAGCAAAAAGCACTTTTAAAATTTTACAAAATTTATTAAAAATAACAAAATTATCATTTACAAAAGCAATGGGAAATATTTATACAATCAAAGAAAGTCTAACTTACAGTGCCTTATATGTCCAAACTGTCCCTCAGATAGGCGGTTGATCAACCACAATGTGCTGGTCAAAAATGGGTCTACCACAGCCTTATCTCAAGCCAAATCATTGCCTAAAAGCAAATGAACACCTTTAATAGGTTAAGAAGGTCTAATACGTACAGCCATTAGACCAGTAATTAAGTCTGAGGAACAATAAATGTTTTGGAGCGGTACATTGATAAATCCACACTCTAGACCCTGGGTAAGGACACAAGTCCCAGAAGTCTTCTCAGAAAAGGGCAGGGTATCTAACAAGGTAAGGGAAGGGATAGAGAAGCAGCAGTATCTCGTAAGATTTTAATAGAAATAGACTGGGCAAGGTCAATATTCAGCGACACAAAACCATTCGATAAGCATGGTTCAGAAATCTCCATAATAGATCTAGTATCAATCTAAGATGTTTTGGGCCAGAATAGGATTTTCACCCTGAATAGAAGACTGTTGTTCTAACCTTAAAGAGGTGAGACCTGTGGGTTTAGGACTCTCCTGTTTTTCTCTTTCTCCCTTTTTTTCAAAGCTACACATTCCGAAATGATATGACCAGATTGTTTATATAAATTGCAAATTGGCTGGGATAAGGAACTTTGGCTTTTGTGTTCACCAGAAACTTTAGGTTTTGGAGCTAATGAATGACTGGTCTCAGATGAATTACTGGGATTGGATTTTGAACCTGACTGAGGGAAATTTGGTTTTGACTGAGGGGATAATGTCTTGATTAAAGTGTGAATTTTAATTAAGGGTTGCTTTCCTCTTTAATTGCACGCCGGTGGGTCGGACGTCAGACTCTATGACTTTTCTGACTTGAAGACTTATCTATTGATGAGATGGTAGGGGCCTGATGCTTTGGCTGTTTGTCGGGCCCACCAGGGTTTACCTGTTGGATTTCTTTTGCTCCGGTATTCAGTTTTATTTACTATTGAGTCCTTATCTTTGCATTATATCTTTAACTACCTTGATTTATATGTTCTAGGAGATGATGCATTGATAAGTTAGGGGTCTTTCATGCAAACGAAATATTTACGTGTCTTGATCTACATCTGAATTAAGGGTGAGGTTGGCCCCTTTAAACCGGATTAAGCCCTTCAGTAAAATAGTTTACTCACTGTTTCAATGTGGTACTTTTTTTTTCTTTAAGTTGGAACCAAGATAGAGTCTGAAGTCCGACCCACCGGCGTGCAGTTAATGAGGAAAGCAAAGTTGCCAACCATGATTGGGTTGACTACCAAGCATGCAGTCTGTTGCAATACATTTATGTTATAGCCAATCTTTTCATAATGGGAATATTTAGAGCCAACAATCTTCTTCAAGTTATCTACCAAGTTACCATAGAATAAATGTTCTGAAAGTCCTTTGCACAAGAGAGATTTAAGTCCTATTTGGAATTTACATATCAAATCATAGAATCTTCTATAAACTTTAAAAAAGGTTTTGCAAAGTTTATGATACCGATAGCCTTGTTTAGGAAGTTTCTGAGTTAACAATTTATTGCGAGTGTTATATCTTGATTGATATGTTTTAGGAGATGATGCATTGATAAGGTAGGGGTCTTTCATGCAAACCAAATATCTATGTGTCTTGATCCACATCTGAACTAAGGGTGAGGCTGGCGCCGTTAAACCGGTTTAAGCCCTCAAGTAAAATATTTTACTGAGCGTTCCAATGCGGTACTTCTTTTGTGGATCTTTATGTTTTTGTTCTGTCTTGTGTTTGCTATGTCTTTGTTTGCGTCTGTTTATATGTGCTTTGTGGTCACCTGCCGGGAAAGGGCTGACCTCTTGGCTCTCGTTTGTGGTGTCTTACTGTGAGTTCGTCACTTTTCCATTGGTATCCTGGGTCAGGTGTGGTACTTAATTGTATCGATTCCTGATCTTTGCACCCTTACTTACTTTGGTGTCAGCAACATGGGTAGATGCTCTAGCAAAACGAATGAGTTGAGAGATATAGACTCCATAGGATGTAGAACGAGGAACATCACAATCTAAAAATGGGAAATTGACAATTTTGAAATCAAAGTTGTCACGTTTATCACAAGTTTTGGTAGCAACAATATCATTAAAAATTGACAAATGCAATTCTAAAAACGCGGCTTCGGTATCAGAGGTATTAGTTTTATTAAGTTGGAGCTCTGAAGGGGAAATTTGACTTACCATAGAGTCAAAAAACACACTATAATGTTTCAAATATCGTCGAAATATCTGGATGTAGTGTTAAAAGCATCAATAATATCAGCCTGCTTATCATCAGAAAGAGACATCATAAAGTCCCATTCATAACAAAATTCGAATAAATCTGCAACCAAGGGAGCACAATTAGTGCCCATAGGAATCCCAACTACTTGTCTATACAACTTGGTGCCAAATCAAATAAAATGTTTTCCAACAAAACGGTCAGCGCATCACATACATTTTGACAAGACCATGCATGGTATTTTTAGGGTTATCTGAAGTTAAAAAAAAATGCGCTTCTGTCGTTACATGCAAGGCAGGGAGAGCCTTCTCTATTGAATGTCACAAAGTAATCTAGAAAGAATAAGCCAAACACAAATTAATCCAGATATAATTATATAGAATTCCAGCACAAAAGGTTTTGACTTGTGAAAATTTACTCTTATATATACTCTTAAAGAAAGCTCAAGAACATTCATTGAAAAAACTATTATATCATATGCTAAATATAAGACAAAATTATTTAGTCTGGAATGTTCCACACGTTTCAAAGTTCTTCCAGAACTTGCTCAAAGCATCTTTTGGCAAGAACAAAAAAGTTCTAGATAATTATAGATTTTTCCAGAAGCTTCCATGATAGAATATTTTTAATTTCTAGACAATTAGTCATTTTTCTAGAAAAGTCTAATGACTAAACAAACATCTTGTTTACAACAACTTGTTTGCTATCAATATCTGTAATATCCTGGTCAACAACAATATAGTAAACAACATATCAAACAGATAAACATCATACATGTTACACAGGAATGAATCCATATTTTAATCTGCACTGGATGATGAAAAAAATAGCTATTTGGATGTCTTTGAGGTGTCCTTCATGCTCACAATAGATAATTAAAACCATAATGTTTTTCATCATACTGTGTAAAATATAATACTTTTAAACTGTAGCTGTGATATTCTTTGACTATTCGCTTACTGTAAAGGCGGCGCCTCATGAATGCGTGATTAGAATTGGTCAACCTTAGACATATGTAAACACTGAAAATGAGGCGTGGTTTTATTCAAAAGTAACTGTATCATCTTGCGCCATTATCTCAGTATAGACGCAAAACACATTATTAAGTCCTTAAAACGCCAGCAAAATAACTGCATCTGAAGATTGTCTACAGGAGCAGTATGATCTGGGTCCACACTGTTTGTCAGTGAGGCTTCAAATATTTTAGTGGACGACAAAAAAACATACATTTTGGGAGTATGCGCTTTAAGGGTTAATAAATGCGAGTTCAGTGTGTATACGGTTAGGATTTTCATGAAATGCACGTACGTTTGCGCGGCCCAGAAAGCTTATTGACTCTTTACCAAATTATAAATAAAACCTGATTCCCCTTCCTTAGCCGATGATATAGCGGAACCACGCCAAGATATGAATATTAAAGTCGCCGCTTTTACAGTAAGCGAAAAGTCTATTAATACACGACATTCTTTTAAAGTGACAGATCTAAAGAGGGTTCAAGGGGTTCAAGTGAACGCGCCTCCCTGCTCCCCGTTTTTAAAATATCCTATGAAAATGAAATAACTTGGTCTCAGTGAGACCAAATTATTTCATTTTCATGGGATCCAAGTATTTAAGAAAAAAAAATAAAATAAACAAAGCCAACCCACACCCTTATACGGTAAAAACTCTTTATAGCGACATTCTTTTTAACAGCAAAATTCTGTACAACGTCAATTGTATTTGCACAAATGTACCAGTATAGCTTGTTTTTGAATTCATGACAACAGCAATTCAGTTAAATGTATAACTATATTGGGACAAACAGTGTAATTGTAAAGAGGGTTGACTGTAGGAACATAGGGACCCCATTTTCAGAAATCCTAGATCAGTCCCTGCTTTTTTGACATATTTTTAAGTGGAGCTCCATTATAACGCATTACCTTATAACATAAATAATTATATAACTCGAATAATTATTATACCACCCTATACAACTTTAGCACAAAATATCTCGTTATGTGCAAGGTCTACACTGATGTAGGTGGTATAAAATAGTTATACCATGTTTGTCCACCTGTACGTAAGATAATCCACTCGCTAAAGCTCGTGGATTATCTCCACGTACAGGCGGACAACCCATGGTATAACTATTACTTATAACTCGGTTATGTTGTGGCCCCATTATTAAACCATTGAAGTTTGCAAAGGAACTGTAGGGAAATGACCATTTTATGCCATTGTATGGTCATTTTCCTATATTTTCTTCATAAAAGTGTACTTTTATAACACAATTCACTTATAACACGGTCCATTTCTAATGGACTCCAAACATATCGCTTTATAAAAGGACAGCACAATACAGTAAAACCTGTCTTAAGCGGCCACTCAAAAATAGACAAAACAGATCTTAATGACAAATGGTAGCTTAATGCAGGTCAAAAGTATTGCAGAATGCTCAAAGGGGAGCATTCTGCAATACTTTCGACCTTCATTAAGCGATAATTGGTCTTGAAAACCAAGTTTTGGTATTTTCGAGAGTGGCCGCTTAAGACAGGTTTTACTGTATCTTCAGATCAAGGCGCTTGGAGACATCCACATTTGGCCATTTTGGTTGTGAGTACCCTGAATACGAAATAACTGGATTTGCTCTTAATCGGTAAGTACCCACGGGTAGGAAACTTCATATCAGAGCTGCCAGCTCTAAAGATATATTCTTATTAGGGTCTTTCTGGTTCTATATATGGAGGCTGAAAAATTACGTTAAACCGTAAGATTTTCATTCCGTGCTTTTATGGTCCAAACTAGTGAAAAAAGAGAGAATGTACTAGTGCTCTGTTGATGCGGGCTGCGAATTGTGTACGGTTTTGGCTGAATTCGTTTTAAGAGCTGTTAACCTCACGACAAAAAACAGCCAGATAAAACTGTACACAGTTTGTAGCTCACGTCAGTTTGAATGAAAGGTTAGAAGACCAGAGCGGAGTACTCCCTTCTCCTTTTTTCGCTATTTTACACGATAAAAATAATATTTTTAGTTCTTAGGCGATTTTTACAGTTTCCTACCCATGGTATTTGTCGTTACGGGCCAGGCACTCTCACAAGGTAGATTTCGCATAGCTCCTTGTACACAGTCCGTCACTGACGACTGTGTGGTAAGAGCATTGGTTTTGTACCGGGGCGACCCAGGTTTGAAACCCAGCAAAGGCTCGGGAAATTTTATTTTTCAGCTATGCTTTACTTTGTAAGGGCTTTCATGTAGTAAGTTGGGGGCTCATGCCCGAGACTGGACCTTTTTTCGCCTAAAATGGCTTTCTGTCATCAAAAATGATGACTTCTTTGAAGAGGGGGAGTATTACTGGCCCACCTATATATTTACATAAGGTAGATTTCGCATAGCTCCTTGTATATAATCAATCTCTGACACCTGCGTCAGAGAGTCAACTCTTCGGCTCAGTGGTTGGAGCATTGGTTTTGTACCGGGGCGACTCGGGTTTGATTCCTAGCAAGGCTCGGGAAATTTTTTAGCTATGCTTTACTTTGTCGTGGTGTGCATTTAACGCTTTATGCACTACTGTGTTTCCAGGCTTAAAGTGAACCCCGTTTTTTGCTATTTATTCCTTGATTGTTATTTTAATTGAAAACTAAATCAGGGTGGGTAGTCACATGTTTTTTGTGAGGATACACTGTACGGTAAAATGTCCGACTTCTTTCGACAACGATGTTTTAAGTAAATGTAAGTAGAGATTTCTCCATGTTTTTTCATCTTTCCCAGAAAGTTATACACCATATTCAAGCCCACATTTTCCCCATCTAACAATGCCAGGATATCCTCATAAAGCTATTTACTTTGAGTACAGACTCTGTCACAAAATTTTGAGTGGCGATGATGGAACCTGAATTATAGAAATAAACAGTATGGACAGCAATCATTTTCTTTGTGACATTTTGTACTCAAAGTAGGAAGCTTAAAGAGGATATCCTGGTAGCGTTTGATTGGGAAAAATGTGGGCTGGAGAATGGTGTATAACTTTCTGGGTATATAACTTTCTGGAAACATAGAGAAATCTACTAAAATTCGATCAGATTCCGTGCAGTGTATCCAAACAAAAACCACGTGACTACCCACTCTGTAGATTACAGAAATGAATGAAGATATAGACAGCGTAATTGGAATATTTTTCTCACTTAAGTATGAGCTTTCATATATGCTGGGATTTGGTGGGCCGCGGCGCAAGAAAACCTGTCTTCGGGGGTTCCTAAACAACACAGGCGCAGACCAGCGTGCGCATCCGCGTAGTCTGATCAGTGCCTTTGTTATTTGCTTTTTGGAAAGTATCATATATAAACTTGCTGCAAATGAAATTTCAATTATCTAGCTAGTCTCTGTAGCTGAGGAGATTGATTTGAAACTCGCTTTGTCAGAAACCCGTAAGACAGGTTTTGTCGCGTCGAGGCCCATATATGCTGGGATTAGATGGAACTTCTGCTTGTTCTTATTCCTCCACTTCGATTCAGTCCCCAAAAATGCATTGTAGATATAGAGAATACTAGGTGAGTGTCTTTTGATATCAAGTTTACCAGGCAAGGCTTTGAGAACGCTTGTTGACATCGTGAGGCTTGCCGAGCAAATCAACATGTGTTTTCAAAGTCAAGCCTGGTAAACTTGATATCAAAAGACGCGAACCTGGTATTCTATTTATCAGTTTACCCATTGTTTCACTCTTTAAACTAGCAGTTATGACGTTATTTTCGATTTTTGTTTTGATTCAGCGTCATTAGCGACGTCATTCAAAAAGTGCAACGTCATCATGACCTGATAAAGGCACATGCCATGAGATAGACAACGTTTATCAGGCAACGTACAACAATACAGTTAACATGATAGGTAAATGATAAATATAAATAAACTACCGATCAGTAGTTTACAATTCGTGCATTATGCTTATGATAACTAATATAGAGGCGCAAATGGGTATATTTCTCAAGGATAAAGACTAAGTAAGTCCGAATTGCAGGGCATTTGGGCCTTAGTTCAAAATAAGAGATGCTGCCAAAAATAAGTATTAGTTACGCGGTATACTTTTACATCAACATGCTAAATGTCAGTCGTATTAGTGAGGATTAAAGCTGTTTAATAAAAGAAAAACGGGGTCACTTCAAACCTGGAAACACAGTTACTGTAATAGATTCTTCCTTCTGATTCGAAACAATAAACTTGGGATGGCCCATTGTATATAAAGAAGGTGTCATAGGTTATATTTTTAATATTCAATTGTATTTCTTTCACTGATGATCATTTTTGGGTCACAATGTTGTATCATTGAGTAAGAAACTTTAGCCTCTGTTTATTACTGGTTCAACCCAGGAAGACTCGTCCCGACATGACTGAAAAAACCTTGTTGTTTGGGACGTAAAGAATCAAACCAAACAAAAAATCGGTTCTGATTCAGCAAACAGTGGAGACTTCACTGTTTGCCACCGTACGCATAGAGTAGTCACTTGTATATAAAGGGTTGCTAATATTGGAATCTGTTCGATACTGTGCTTGCATTGATTATCCATTTTCGAACAAAACCTACACTCACCATGTTCAGTTTATCACAATCTTCAGCCAGCTTCTTTCTTTCAATTTTAATTACTCCTAATCACATCAAACTGCTAAAAATGTACACATGTATATGTTCCAAAAGCATTTCTTTTTCAAAGACGTGACAAGATACTGCATGACAATTTTGTCATTTAGATAATTCCAGTGTTATATTATCAAAAGGATTAGTTGTAAATATATTGGTTGGATAAGCAATACATAGAGGATCTTACATGAGTGCTCATGTTTTATTGAATTTATTAAACAAGTTGGGAAAAAGAGATAAAATGCGAGGCTTGCCGAGCATTTTATCTCTTTTTTGCAACAAGTTTAATAAATTCAATAATACAAGAGCACGAATGTTAGATTCTATTTATCATATGACATTAAGATTATTCTGCCGTAAAAACGTTATAATTTTGTCATTATGTACGCAACGTTGTTATGGATGCCATAACGTTTCCCGAAAATCGATAAACCACTTGTGGTTTACATATTTTGTTACATGGCGTTATTTCACTCCCAGACGCGACGTCACATGATAAAATGCATTCTGAAGCATTTATTATTATGCAAAATATTCTTAGAATTTAATCAACAGAGCAATGGCTAGCCAAGAAACAGAAGTGATAGAATTTAGACCAGAGCTAGATAATTTTGGAAACAGTATGTGGGTAAAACCAGGAAATATTACAATCACACACTGCAGACCAACACACGACACCATGAGGAAGAGACACAGAACACTAACAGTCACAATACATAATGAAGACAAATACAGTAAAGCAACAAGCTATCTCTTCCCTAGCAAGATGATTGCAAAACTATATATAGCAGACTCAAATAATGAATAACATAATAAGGGCAAAAAAGCCACAAAAAACCCACAAACAATGGGAACAACAATAAACACTGAATCAACAACATCAGAACTACCGCATTAGAATAGACAGCAGCCTAAGCCACTGGCGAGGCAGGGGTGGGGTCTTCAATGTATTTTACTGACGCCGAATTTTCGCCCTTGATTCTGCTGTTGTTAAGACACAAAATGCTTAGCTCACACAGAATCTTCCTAACTTTAGCAATACATCATCACAGAAAACATTCTACTCAAATTAACACACTACGATGAAAGAAAGAAACGGGCTCATGACTCGAGCAACTGGGTGGGCCCAGCCAAAGACACGCACCAGACAAAAACCCACAAATGAAAGTTTCACACCAGGGCCAACATTTAGTTTAGAGACAATGAGGCATTGTGACCAAACCTCTGAGCGGTATTACTTGACTTTTCGCTCACTGTAAAGGCAGCAACTTTAATATTCATATCTGGGCGTGGTTCGGCTATTTCATCTGCTAAGGAACACCTCAGTCATTATTTAGTCTTTAAAACGCCAGCAAAATAACTGCATCTGAAATGTCTATTTAACATAAGCATATAGACAAACATTGTGGACCCAGATCAGACTGCTCCTACAGTCTGATCTGGGTCCACACTGTTTGTCTGCGAGGCTTCAAATATTTTAGTGGACTGCAAAAACATACATTTTGTGATTATGCGCTGTAAGGGTTAAGAAATATGAGTTCAGTGTGCATACGGTTAGGATTTTCATGAAATGCACGCACGTTTGCGCGGCCCAAAAAGCTGATTAACTCTTTACCAAATTATAAATAAAACCTGATTTCCCTTCCTTAGCAGATGAAATAGCCGAACCACACACAGATATGAATATTAAAGTTGCTGCCTTTACAGTAAGCGAAAATTCAAGGAATACTGGATTCAAGCAAGCGATCTTTTCCCTTAATGGGCTTCTAGTTAATTTCATTACAGTTTTTGTTTTCTAGGATGCTGGATTTACGAAACATGCCATTTACCGTAGGGAGGAAGTTTAATTGGTTTACCGACATCGCTCCAGTTGCCGGTGCGAAGCTGACTGGCTTAGCAACTATAACACAGGGTATGTAAATCTATACAGTGTAGAAAATAAAGCCAGAACATTGAACAAAAATCGTTCAGGCAGCTTGTACTCCTTTTTCCCCGGAGTCAATTATGGAACACATTCTTGCTGCTACAAATGAAAGCAGATTAGGTGATAAAGTTTCAATTTTCTCCCAGCATTTTCAAGATTGTATATACTGACCATTTGAAAGCACATTTGTCTTAAAGAAAGTTGCAATTTTATTTATTATTTTATTTTGTTGTAGATATATCTGGATCAGATTGTTGCATACCAAGCAATTGTTATCAGAAGAAATAGAACATATTTTCCCCTGCAACTGATCATTGCATACATTCTTACTTTTTTAAATGTCCTTCTTACAAAGAATTATAAATTGATTTGACCAGCACTGATTTTTTTCTCTGTGGTCTAAACTAAATTTACAGCAGGAACCAATTTCAAGATGACAAGTTGATACTCAGAAAAAGAGAAACCTGAATTTCTACCTATTTGAGGAATTCGGCATTACACTTTAGACTGTATATGAGCATTATGCCAAGAATATAAGAATCCATCATGAGTGTGAGGGTGTGACACAAAAATCTATCCTGATGATAACCGTTTGGCATCACGAGGGTTGCCGAGTGATGCCAAATGGTGTGAAGGAATATAAGAATCTATCATGAGTGTGAGGGTAGGATAGAAAAATCCGTCCCGAGGATCACCGTTTGGCATCATGAGGCTTGCCGAGTGATGACAAACAGTGATCCCGAGGGACGGATTTTTCTATACTAACCTAACACGAATAATGGATTCTTTTTCTTGCTAACCTCTGTTTTTTATTTAAAAATAAGCTTCCAGAAGTCCCTGAATACGCTAAGATGCAATTTAACTTGATGACGTCACTTAAACATAACAATGATGTCACTTGACGATAATGTGCGTGGGATCCAATACAACCAATGTATGAAGCCCTCACGTGACAGCCTGGGTAAGATAGCAAGGGTTAGATATGATTTTCTATCCCAGGGTAAAATCTCAGATATCCCCATCCGGTGTGCAAGAAATATTTTTATATCCAACATCCACACAAATAATGATTTTTTTGCTCACCATTGACTTTTTATTTTAAGATAAGCTTCCAAAAGACTCTGAATATGTTGATATACATTATAACACGATGACTTCTCTTTGACTGACCATTGACGTCACTTGATGACCATGTGCGTGAGTTTCAATACAACAAATGAACCGTCCACTGTATACATCTTAGGTAAGATAACATGGGAAAGATAAGATCTACTGACTCGGCTAAAATCTCAGATATTCTTATTTGTTGTACCAGAAAATATGACTTCAGAATCAATGACGGTCCCAGTCACGCAGTTCTTTTTCAATCTTGCTACAACTTTTTTCTAGATTGGACCAATAATTACGTCCCAGTCATGCAGCCCTTTTTCAGTCTTGCTACCACGTTTTTCTAAATTGGACCAATAATTACGTCCCAGTCATGCAGCCCTTTTTCAGTCTTGCTGCAAAGTTTTCCCAGCTTGAACCAGTAATAAGCAGTCAGGATAAAGTCTCTTGCTCTAGAAAACAGCATGTAGCTCAAACCAACGACCCCTTAATCTGAAGCTGCACACTCTACCATAGAGCCATTGTTATGGGCTAACATTTAACATACAGATCAGCTTGCCGATTTGCGTAGTCTGAACAATACCCTTGTTATTTGCTTTCTAGAAACTATAATGGATGAACTTGTCATACACAAATTTTAATAATCGAAGTGCTCATGGTATAGACCATTTGCTACTAAGGGTCTCGTCCCCTTAGGGGAATTTGTATACCATATTTTTTAAAGCGTATGATCTTACAAGCTTTTTTAGACATGTAAAAATAGTAAGTGAGTATGACCAGGAAATACCCTAATCAGTCTAGAATATAATGCCGAAGTACTCAAAAAGGTAGAAATTCTGGTTACTCTTTTTCTGAGTATCAGCTTGTCACCTTGAAATTGGTTCCTGCTGTAAATTTAGTGTAGACCACAGAGAAAAAATCAGTGCTGGTCAAATCAGTTAATAATTCTTTGTAAGAAGGACATTAGAAAAAGGTAAGAAGGTATGCAATGATCAGCTGCATGAAAAAATATGTTCTATTTATTCTGAAAACAATCACTTTGTATGCAACAATTACCTGTAACTTAGGAGTTATCATATCAACAATAAAACTAAAAATAAGTAAAATTGCATCGTTGTTTAAGACAAATGTGCTTTCAAATGGTCAGTATATACAATCTTGAAAATGCTGGGAGAAAGTTGAAACCTTATCACCTAATCTGCTTTCATTTGTAGGAGCAAGAATGTGTTCCATGATTGACCCTCGGGAAAAGGGGTACAAGTTGCCTGAACAAATTTTGTTCAATTCTCTGGTATTATCTCTTACACTGTAATCACAAACAGCTGACAAACCCATGGCACTGGGAGGAAGAGCCACACAACAATCACGAGGCACCAGCAAGACAAGCTAAGCAAAGCAACCATCTCTCTCTTTCCCATCAGGATGATTGCAATGCTAGAATGGACATAAAGTAACGTACAACAAAACATAGAACAATTACAGAATCCCACAACGGGAGTAACAATAAACAACGAATCAAAAACAACAGAACTGCCGCCTTAGAACGGACAGCAGCCTAAGCCACTGGGGGACTTTAATATATTTTACTGGTACCAAATCTTCACCCTAGATCTTGCTAAGCCTTCTTATTTCAGAAAATCATAGTATACAAATTTTCCCCCTCTGAGGCGGGTTTATTATGCAGCTCACTAACTGGTAGTTGTATAAGCTTGTCGTTGCAAACACTGATTTATCATATGACGTCGCGTCTGGGAGTGAAATAACGCCATGCAATAAAATCTGTAAACCACTATTCTTGCATAGATATCTTTTCGTATAGCTGTTTACACCCATTGTTAAATGAACGAAAATCCATGTTCAAATCAGGAGATTCACGTGCTGTTTGAACATGGGTCTGAACTTGAAAATACTTAAACTGAGCCCTGCATTATTGTACAGAAAGCGTTGTGGACCAGACTGACCATTTCGCCGATGTTTTTGTTCGCGAAAACGTCGCGTACGGTTATGACGTTATGACGTTCGAAAGTACACAACCGACGTCATTTTGTTTAGAGAAATCGAATGAAAGAAAATGGACAATTTAATGTTTTAGCAGCGTTTTCAGTGGGAATTTGGCTGGAATAAGGTAAAATATGCAAGAATAACGATCACACATGTTTGTTTTCATTGCATTAACACTTGCCTGGTCCCTCGGATGATGTTGAACACTCGGCCTATCGGCCTCGTGTTCAAACAGCATCCTCGGGACCCGGCAAATGTTAAAGCATGAAAAAACATGTGTGATCCCTATAGTGGTTTATAGATTTACGGGAAACGTTATGACGTCCATTACAACGTTGCGTACATGATGAAAAAATTATAACGTTTTTTACGCCAGAAATCAGGTTTCAAAGTATTTGTCATATGATAAATATAATCTAACATTTGTGCTCTTGTATTATTGAATTTATTAAACTCGTTGCGAAAAAGAGATAAAATGCTCGGCAAGCCTCGCATTTTATCTCTTTTCCCCAACTCGTTTAATAAATTCAATTAAACATGAGCACTCATGTAAGATCCTCTATATAGCCTGCCAAAATTGACCTGAGACTGATAAATGTTCGCCAAAATCTTCGTGATATTCATGCGTTTTCGTAGAGCATTGCCTCTAACCCAAATGTTTGAAAAGGCCTTACCTTAAACCAAATGTTTGTAATGGCATTGCCTCTAACCAAATGTTTGAAATGACGTTACCTCTAACAAATGTTTGAAATTACGTTACTTCTAGCCCACATATTTGAAATGGCATTACCTATAACCCAAATGTTTGTGATAAAAAAAATCATATTGAAATAATATCAACTGGTAACTAAATATAATTATTTACATTTATCCTCTATCAAATGTTTTAACTAACATATATTTGTTTTTAAAATTGTAAAATTTCGCTATACTACCTAAAATTTGTTTTGAGAACGGAGTCCATTAGCCCACTGGGATAACCTGTTGGATTTCTTTTGCTCCGGTATTCGGTTTTATTTACTGTTGAGTCCTTATCTTTGCTTTTCTCCTTTTTTATCTTGATTTTTGTGTTTTGGAGATAATGCAATGATAAGTTAGGGGTCTTTCATGCAAACCAAACATCTAAGTGTCTTAATCCACATCTGAACTAAGGATGAGGTCGGCGCGCAGTGAAACCGGTTTCAATCCTCCAGTAAAAAAAATACTGACTGTTCCAAGGCGGTACTTCTTTTGTGAATCATTTCTGTTATTCATGTCTTGTGTTTGTCATGCTTTTGCGTCTGTTTATTGCTACCTTGTAGTCACATCTATGTGTCTTGATTCACATCTGAACTAAGGGTGAGGTTGGCGTGCCGTGAAACCGGGTTAAGCCCTCCAGTAAAATAGTTTTACTGACCGTTCCAAGGCGGTGCTTCTTATGTGGATCATTTATGTTAATTCTGTCGTGTTTCTGTTATGCTTTCGTTCGCATCTGTTTATTGATGTCTGGTGGTCACCTGCTGGGAAAGGACTAACCTCTTGGCTTTTGTTTGTGATGTCTAATTGTGAAGTTGTCACTTTCCCATTGGTATCCTGGGTCAGGTGTGGTGCTTGATTGTATCAATTCCGGATCTTTGCCTTTTTTCTTACTTTTATTATAATGTCTTGTTTTCCTTGCAGCCTTGTGATCACCTGGGAAAGGGCTGACCTTTTGTGTGTGATGTTTCCTTGTGTGTTTTTTCGCTTTCCGAAATTGTGTCTGGGGTCTGGAGTGGTACTAGATTGTATTGATCCCTGATCTTTGCCTTTCTTCTTTACTTTTAGAGGTATTGCTGTTTCAAATGTTTGGGATAAAAGAAGTTATTCTTTAATTTGTTTTTAGTTATCGACGTGTGTATATTATGGCGCTGTGCTGGTAATGAAACGCCTGACACATATTGTTTTCCCATTGGTATCCTGGGTCAGGTGTGATGCTTGATTGTATCAATTCCAGATCTTTCCGGATATAAATATTCAATTTATATTTAGATGGTGACGTGTGTATTCGATGGAATTGTGTTGGTACTAAAACGAATGGCTCACATTGTTTTCCTAAGGGAGATATCACTGGTTCTGTTATGGTTTGGCTTGATCAGCCGATACTGAAAGAAATACCACAAAATACAAGTGGACCCTGGACGCTTTATCATCCACGGAACTCCCGACCAAATGTGACACATATGTAAGATGTATTTCTTTAATACATTTCCAAGAATGATCCATAAGCGATATTTAAGCGTAAACTATGATTATTTTCTAAATCTTATCCATCATTTTAAGCATACGTTTTGGGTGTTCAAACGTACACATAACATATGTATCAGTTGAAAGATACAAAATGAAATGAGCCAGTGCATGAGATTTCCAACAATGTGGTATGTTCGACCAGCAAAGCCGCAGATCAGCCTGCGCATACGCGCAGTCTGATCAGAGCCTTTGCTTGTCGCTTGAATATTCTCTGACTGTTAAGCTACTGACTGAACACCATTTAGAGTTTCTAAGCTTAAAAGGATGTTGAAAAGACTCGTCCGAGTCTACGCATATCAAAATGCCACATTGTTGGAAATCACATGCCACGGCTCAACTTTGATCGTGCACGCTTATCTGGAGGCAAGTTGTATTATCATTTTATCAACATGGAGCAGTACATGTGTAAGCTATGTATTGGAAGATAATCCACGAGCTTTCTTCCAGTACAGACGCACACACCAAACAATACCTTTCTCACCAGCATGCATTTGCACATTGTGCGTTGTGTGAGATAACTGAAGTAAAAGATTGGACTATCAATTAAAGGTGCTATAAGATTCATTAAAATGGATTTCTGTAAAAAAAACAATTATATATAGTTCTGATGTAAACAAGATTTTTTTTAAAAAAAATGATATACGACCAAGTGACAGAAGAATATTTGATATGATTAACGTGAGAATTTTTAAAGAAATGTAGAAGAAAAAATGGGGATTTTTATACTTTGTTATGTCTTCCGTCTGCTGATTTCAGTAAAGTGTTTGACTTAAGGAACCTCAAGGAACCTATGCTGTTTCAAAATATCTGTAGTGTTGCTTCTAGGGTACCGGATTGCTTGAATCTCGCGAAAACTCGAGTCAGAACGAATATAAATATCCCCTGCGCCCAAATGCTGCATATTTTAATAGCTAGTGTCGTAAATGCCTTGTTCAAAAAAATCTAAAACAGTAGTTGACCGTAACCTACAAATATTAGTTTAGTTGACCATAACATACGAATATCAGCAATTCTACCCTACGGAAGAGGTATTATGCCATACATTTTTTAAACCTTTGAAGCAAATATTTCTTTTAATTTGTCGTGTTTTAACTATATTTCTTCCAACGTCAACCTGATAATCATATTTAAACTAATGAAAAAGTGCAAAAAGGCATAACATACTGCTAAATCTCTGTGATAGATGTATGATCATTTCATGTACATGTACTTTCTTCCATACATAGATCAAGTCAGCTTTTCCCCAACAATGACTTCGTCTGATAAGGTTACACAAAATTCTATAGGGAACAATATCTCTGTATTTATTTCAGACATCACAAATTATTGCCTGGTGATGATTCGTTTTGTAAATGGTTCCGCACTACAGGTAGCTATAAGGAGGATGGTAGATTCGTCGCTATACTGGACATGGCTGTGGTGAACTATATAATGTCGAGTTCTGACTCTAAAGACACATTCATCATAAATGATAAGAATGAAAAAGTGAATGTATTTATAGACCTGGGAAAATCGTAAGTTTATCAGTCCTCTGATTTTATCTGAAACCTATATAAGAGGGTGGGATCGGTTGAGTCGTGAGGAAGCGCCACACAACGTCAAAAGTCACAAGATATCAGGAAGACAATGTAAAAAAATAAGTGAGTATAATCAGGAAATACCACAATCACACACTGCAGACCAACCCATGGCACCATAAAGAGTTACAGAACAATTACAATAACAAGACATCGGGAAGACAATAAAAGCAAAGTAACCAGCTTTCTCTGCCTCTTCAAGATAATTGCAAAACTAGAGTGGACATAAATTAATGCATAACAAATCTAAGACAAACACAGAAACCCCACTAACAATGGGAAGTTCCTTAAACAATAGATCAACAACAACAGAACCTACGCCTTAGAACGGACAGCAACCTAAGCCACCTGGGGGCTTAAATGCATTTTAGTGGCGCCAAATCTTCGCCCTAGATTCTGTTGCTGTCAAGACACAAAAATACTTTAGCTCACATTAAAGTAATCGTCCTCATTAAGATGATTACAAAGCTAGAAAGGACACTAAATGATCTGGGGAAACGGATCCTTCAGTAATAGAGAGAACCTACAGGTTCTTTCAATAAGATCAATAAGTTTATCTTTAACTAAATTATGAGGTAAAGAAATGTACAGAGTAGAAAAAGCATGCCAAGAGCTATCAACAACAGCATCTTCTCCTTACAACGGACAGCGGCCTGAGCCACTGTGGGCTAAAATTCATTTTATTGGCTAAATCTTCACCTGAGATACTGTTGTTGTTCATCATTTAGTTGTTCACCAAATGAAATGTTTAGTTCTGATCAAGCCAACGAAATGACACTAGAACTCAGCAGAAGCGCTTATCAACACAGACATATCCCAGATAGGAGAGCATGGATAAACATTATCTCTTATTTCACAACCAAAACATATGTTGTGGATATCCAAAAGCACACAAACCCTTGTTTAAATGGGTGAATAGGCCAAAACTAGTTATTTTATGCTCAAAAGATTTGATTAACTGGGCATTATGTTAGTCATAGAAAGTAAGTGTATATGACTAGGAAATGTCGCAACCACACACTGTAGACCCACCCACGGTACCATGAGGAAGAGGCAAAGAACAGACACAGCCACATGACAAACCAGTCATCTCAGAGGTTTTACTTACGCTCAATCTATAGATAAGGCCTCGAGGATATAAAGCTCGAGTTCATTCTCAGACTCAAAATAAAGCGCAATGATTGGTTGCAAGCAGCCAATCATTGCGCTTTATTTTGAGTCTAAGAATGTACTCAAGTTTTATAACCTCGAGGCAAGGACTTTTAATTTCTACAGGGGGACAGCCAAGACTCTGATAAGATGGCGGATTCCCAGGCTGATCTGAGTCTTTGATAGGCACACATATTGATCAGTTTGCTGGTTTTCTCATGCACTGACTGAGAGCGCTCTGATAAGACTTGTCCAATTCCAAGACTGGTCCCAGTCTCCTCTTGGCACACATATAAATAAGTCAGTGAGTATGATCAAGAAATACCACAATCTACTACACCGCCTACCAACCCATGGCACCGTGAGGAAGAGCCAAAGAACATTTTCAAAAGTAGGAAAGACAACAAGGATCAAGAATCGATACAAAAAAAGTACCAAACTGTCCCAGGACACCAAATGGGAAAGTAACAAAATCACAATAAACATTTGTTTGTTTCTCACCCACTAATTCAATGCCTGTATTTCAGATTTTATCCTGAGAAATTGAGGTTGATTGCTCCTATCTACCAGTGTTGCAAGTAAGTGCAACAAAAGTCGTCTGCTTTTCTCGTCTGCTGAAATGTTTAAGAAGCCTCTATGGCAAACATTGTGGACCCAGATCAGACTGCTCCTTTAGGAACAGTCTGTTCTGGGTCCACGCTGTTTGCTTCTTTTCTTAATTCGTCGGTAATGCTAGGCAATAATTTGGAGCAGACGACTTCAGCAGTTTAGCAGACGACATTTTCAGATGCATTTCTTTCTTGGCGCTTTAAGGGTTAGTTGTCAGTATCCGAGCCATATTGGAAACGCTACTTCAGTTGATTATTGTAGTACAAACAGGAATAAATTATGTTCAAGAAACTTTTTTCTATGGAAATCGGAGCAACAACGAGCAGTAAGCAACAAAAAGCCATCGCCACCTTAGAATGAGCAGTAGCATCTGCCGGGAGTGGGTGCTTAAATATATTATATGTGAAATAATCAAATCAAATTATCTTACTTCAATGAAATAAAGAAAATAACTCTTAGCTCACAGACAGTCAGAGCCAAAGAAAACCACTAGCTTAGCCACGATATGCCAAGCCAAAACCAAATAAATCCACTAGCTAAGTCACGATTTGCCAAGTCAAAGCTAAATAAAACCACTTGCTAAGTCATGATATGCCAGGCCAAAGCTAAAGAAAACAACTAGCCTAGCCACGATATGCCCAGCCAAAAACAAGCACTGATGAAAGATTTAAACCATCAAATTAATACTTTAGCTGTATTCGAATTTATTGTTCACTGCCAAATGCGACTACAGTCGAAATTTAAAGGTACAGTTGATAGCTGTCTATTATAACCGTTATAGGGGACGCAAATATTTTTTCTTTAGTTCAAAATGTTCAGGGGACATAATAATACCGTTTATTATATACCTATAACTGATACGACTTTAGAACTGTCTGTTTTCTGGCCATCTGATACAGAAATCCGGATCAACGAACTGAGGTTTTCTGAATCCATATCACTATCCTTTAAACCGAGGCTAACGTTGGTTACCTGCTTTTGCGGCGTCGTTACGTTAAGTATAATTGCAAGCATGGAACTGGAGACGGAAAATATGTTGACGTGACGTCAAAAAACGTTACGTTATGGCAAACGTTCCCGCAAATTTTCGGGATTAAAGACCAAAACAGGGTTTAAAATCAAAAAGTATGTCAGAAAAAAGGCATACGAGGGACGTTTTTTATGTTCGTAGAAAGGAAGATTTAATGAAAATGGCGAAAGTAAATGCATACATCATGCAAATATTTGGAAAGATTGAGCTTTTATCTATACATGTACCCTAAAAATATTTCAAAACGCATTAATTTCAGTGAATGACTTCTTAAAGGCAAAGGCATACCTATATATCGCACACTGGAAATATGGTTGAAATATGGCATTTATGGACTTAGTCTCTGACAGAACGTTAGAAACAATTGCATAAAAAAGGGTCCATTGCCATACACAGCTTCTGAAAATATGGCTGCAGAGCGAGGACACCACGTAGTACAATATTATATAAACATTAAAGTAAATGCGCAGCAATTATTGGATTTGTAAGATTTGTTTGGAACATCATCAAATTGAACAGTAGGCATAATAACTTATATTATGAAAATTGACACAAGTGGAAGTTGGATACAGGCTTTTGAATGTGGCTTAATATGTTAGCTGTAAAGTAGTATTATATTTTTTCTTGTTTATATGGTAGATGGAAGTGTTATGGTACCTTTCATATCAAAACAAGGTTAATACTTTTGTTTTATTAGAAATGAACTGCAAAATAAATAGCCTGGGGGTGCTAAAATCCCTTATTTTGTATATAAATGACGTCATGGAGCGTTACTATATTTAGAAAATACATTAAAACTGTTTTTTGTGCCTCTAACTAGGTTTTAAAACAACTGTAATAAGAAAATCATGCAGATCCGACTGTTATTGTGTTTTCTACACGGGTTGATTTACCCCACCCACTTTTTATAAATTGGGGGTATGCAAGTACTGGAAGTTGCCAGTTACACGCTTAAATCGATACACCAATTTAATTGCTTACGAATGATTGAGTATATCATGTGCTAAGCAAAACCAGAAGAAATTTTAAAATTTGTTCACAATCGTAATTTTAAGAGATATAATTACTAGCACTTGACTGTGATTATTTTGTTATATTGATGGGTGTTTTAAACTTGTTATAGAAGAGCAAACAACATTCTTATAGTTTAGCTGCACTTATCTACGATTAGCGTTTGAATAATTAATTCTGATGGTGCAAAGAAAAAATCGGCTTAAAAAATGCTTATATCACCATAGCGAATGGAACTTAACGGCGTTTAATGTGGTTAAAATGTCACAGATTTCGGCCAGTGTCCTTTTTACGCCCTATTCAAAGCTATATATTTTGACCGAACTAAGCGCTAATGATGTAAAATTTATATCAAGTGATAGACGGGAGCTAGACCTTTCAAAATATATATATTCATGGTACCGTAAATTCTATATTTGTAGAGATACAGCCCGATTCTACGAACATAACAAATGACCCTCGTATAATAAACATATTATCATAATAGTAACTTGATCTGGCGTACAGTATCACGTCTCGTGGATGAGGCCATACCATTGGATCACACTCGACGCTACGCGTCTCGGGTGATCCGATGGTATGACCTCATCCACTCGACGTGATACAGTACGCCACCGATTAAGTTACTATTATGATAATGCGTATATATGAAGGTCGACGCTATTTTCTGTACAAGAATGGACTTAACAAAAATGTTTGCAATGCCATTAGATTTTGTGGAAATCAAAATATTGAAAACATGTCCATGGGGATGACATACAGGACGCATTAAGCTCTGCTACATTATTATTCATTTCTTATGAAACAATATATCGGAATAAATCCTGATGTTTGATTCTTGATGTAGATGGATTTTTTATCTATTTTTGCATGAAATAGTTGTTTATAGGCATTTTTCACATTTTCAATATGGCTTCCAAAATGGCCGCCAAAGGTCACGTGGCTATCTTTTTTGTCATTGGTTCAAATAAAAGTTCCATATATAAGCAATATTCTGTGAAAGTCTCATAGTGATAGGTTGAATGGTTCTGGGGATACTCCGTGTTGAACCTATATACCCTCAATATTCAGGAGTCCTTGAACCATGCTTGGCACTGAGGTATTGGTTTTTCGAGGTGCTTTGCAGCGAAAGTGTTAAAGTAGCTGATATCTGTAAATTGCTTTACTTTTCTGTTTTTCAAGCTTCTCTTCATAAAAGCCGTACTGTATACTGTATTTTCTGTTTCAGAATAAGAAAGAAAGTATATGATGCTCTGATAAAACTCCAATACAACTTTGAAGAAGCATTCAACAACGAAACTAAGACAGATCAACTATATCCCGTGTTAGACTTCGATGAATTAAACGCTATGAAAACACGAATACATACTATACTGAAATTTGTTGAAGTATGCCAGTACAGATTTGGGCAGTCAAGTGTTTATTTAAACATATGAGCCGTGAGACGATATTTCCAACAATGTGGTATGTGCGACCAGCCATGGCTCAGACCAGCCTGCGCATACGCGCAGTCTGATCAGAGCCTTTGCTAGTCGCTTGTATATTCTATGACTGTTTAGCTACTGACAGAACAGCATTTGGAGTTTCTAAGCCTAACGGGAGGCTAGAGAAGCTCATCTGAGTCAACTCTTGCCAAAATGCCATATTGTTGGAAATCACATGTCATGGCTCAATTATATACTCAAACAAAAAAGATACGTCCGTTTTTCATGGTACTGTATCTTTTGATCCAATTAAGATGTCTCAGCAAAAAATATACTAAAATGTTTATCAAACGTCCGACACACAAATTTTTGTAACTATTTCATTTTATTTTCTTATCTGGAAGAGTTATTGAACCTAAAGTTAAAACAGCTCAATCCACTATCATCAGCAAGTTGATCATCAAAACGTGACACATTTTACGCTAAATGGCAACCAGGAACGTCCAACGATGAAAAAACATCTAAAAATTCCAAACGCGCTTCTTAAACGAGCGACATTGCAATTCAAAATCGTTAATTTACGAAGTTAACTTTGCATTAAACAAATAACAATTTAAGAACCTCTGATTCTCCTTAAACTAACATCATTTTGACACCGTTTTTGTTTTAATTTGTTGTGCTTGTGTATGACAAAGATTACACAAAAGATGAAAATAAAAACCATGGCTGATGTCGGCCATCACATGTTTACTAAATCTGTGTTGTATACCCCACCCCTTACAGAAAAAAAAACGTACGTGGATTTTCAGTATCAATTGTTTTAATGCTGATTAGTCTTAATTAATGTTAAAATGCTTGTGATGAAGAAATAGAAATTAAAATTTGACCAACTCTGTTGAATATCAAAATGCTGGACCGAAAAATGAATTTTCTGAGTGTCTTCACCCACGCTCTTGACAGATGTTTTGTGACGTCAGAGTGTGTTACAGATTAATGGTTGTGGTCGTAAAAGCAATGCACACAGCTAACATGCATAAGTTTGCTCAGTGATGATTTAATGTGCTTGAACGGTTCGCAATTAAGATGGACACACAAGCTATTGATGTTGTAACTTTTAATTCTAAGGGTACTCGTGTTCTCTGAGCTGCCAGCGGCTCTACTGGGTGTCAAATGAATTTTGTTTAGGCGCATAACGTTTCTAAATGATAACAGTTTGTAATGTAAATATTGGAATGAAATGCGTTCATACATTAAGAACTGACAGACATAAACGTCAAGCGGACATAACTTTATTGTTTCAGTATATTATAGAAAATGGACATTCCCGTGCTTTATCAAGATGGGCCGCCGCATATGATGAGATCAACACTTTTAAAGTACCCTAATATCAACCCAGCAAAGGTTCAGATCATCCTAGGCATGCATCCGGTCTGATAATGGTCTTTGATATCTACCTGAAGATACGGTGGACATTGAGCATCTCATAGAAGACACATTAAGGATTCTGATCAGACTAGGTGAAAGGTCTGGCTGATCTCAATCAACACCTACATCTTCATTACAGTAAAACCTGTCTTAAGCGGCCACTAAAATAGACAAGAAAAAGATCTTATTGAGAAATGGTGGCTTAATGAAGGTCTAAAGTATTGCAGAATGCTCCCCTTGGAGCATTCTGCAATACTTTTGACTTGTATTAAGCGATAATTGGGTTTGAAAACCAATATTTGGTCTTCTTTTGAGTGACCGCTTAAGACAGGTTTTACTGTAGGTCAACATACACCTTTGTTGGCTTTGTCATGTGGAGACAGGGATTATGAATGACAATGGCGTAGCCAGAAAGCTGAAAAAATTACGCAAATCAAATGGAGACTACTGTATAAAGCAATGATTCTCTACAAATACGTCCCTTTTCTAAATGGGAACTGTTCTAATATTGCTTTTACATATAAGGCATTGTTTACACTATCACGTGTTTGATTCATTGATATGCGCATGCCCACTAATACACCACGCTCTCTCCACAGGCTTACAGAACAGTTGTTGATTATTAAACGTTAGAATAGCATCACACTTGTGTTCATTGTATCTCATTAGAGAATTCTAACATAACATAACATTCTATAACATAGAATATCAAAACATGGTGTCAGAAGTGCTTACATTAATTTTGTAAAGGATACATAAACGATTAGCTTTTAAATTATTTCTACGTCTCTATTTAACTTTGTTCACAGTAAAATGGATCTTAGCGGTATACCACCACCAGTAATGAACTGGGATGCCTCTAATTTACCAGAGGAATGGCAGAAATTCAAATTACATGTGTCATTGATCTTCTCAGGACCATTAAAAGCAAAGACTGAGGAAGAACATGTGTCGTATTTACTGTTATGGGTAGGACAAAGGGGACGAGAAATATACAAGACCTGGACCGGCATATCAGATGCTGATGCCAAAAAGCTGGACACTTACTACACACGGTTTAAAAACCACGTACAGCCCAAGCTAAATCCCATATTCGCGAGATGTCTCTTTAATAACGAAAAACAGGGTGCAGAAAACATCGATGCTTTCGTCACCAGACTAAAGACAAAAGCTTTGGACTGCAACTTTGCAGAAAGAGACAATATGATACGAGACCGAATCGTTACAGGGTGCACTAGTGAAAAATGTCGCGAGAAACTCATAAATGAGGGGGACAAGCTAACTATGGACAAAGCAATACAAATTGTTCAGAATTTTGAGTACTGTCAGAAACAGTTATCGACGATGACGTTATCTGGAGCTACTGGGACCAGCGTCGACGTTATACACGACGCTACACACCGACGTTCTACTGGAGGTGCTCGACCAAAGACGACACGGACCAGCAACGCTAACAGCGCAGGACGATCGAGGTATCAACAGCCGAAGAGTCAACAGACGAAATGTGGCAACTGTGGGACATACCATAAGATAAAGGACTGCCCCGCGTTTGGTAAAGTGTGTCACAATTGTGGCAAACGGAACCACTTCCAAAAACTGTGCAGATCACGACCTGTACATGACATTGACGATCAAAGTGAATGTGACAATGTGTATACTGGAGTACATTATAGTGACATAAATCAGGAATATTTTATAGACACGGTAAGCGCTTTTTCTAGTGTTTCACTTTCGCCAGACCGTGCATTCGCCCAGTTACATGTTGGACCACAAAACACACAGATAAATTTCAAAATTGACACTGGCAGTGCCGTGAATATCTTGCCACATTCACTGTTCAAGTCTCTGAACATCAGCCACCCCATTGAACCCCCTACTCACAAACTTACGTCGTACACAGGGAACATGATTCCTGTTGTAGGCATGTTAAGGTTAGCATGCTCCCACAAAGGCAGGGAAATACAAACATTATTCTATATCGTAGAAGGCAACGCCCCTCCATTGTTAAGCCTCCAATCATCAGTAGATTTAGGCCTAATAAAGCTTACGTATGATGTCGAAAGTTCCCTTAGGGTTCCACCAGTCTCTCCGATTGACAAACAGCTGATCGAGCATGAGTACGGTGACCTATTTAAAGGAATTGGTGTCATTCCTGGGGAAGTCAAATTGCATTTAAAGGACAATGCCGTGCCGGTAGTAAACCCACCACGCAGAATACCAGAAGCACTTAAGTCTAGGCTCAAATGCGAGCTTGACAACATGGAAAATGACCGGATCATCGTGAAGGTTGATGAGCCCACCGACTGGGTAAATTCGCTTGTCGTAGTAGAGAAGCCACAAACTGGCAAACTCAGGATTTGCTTAGACCCAAAAGCGCTCAACGAGGCAATTCTAAGACCTCACTATCCAATGTATACGTTAGATGACGTTACGTCTAAACTGACTAACGCTACGTGCTTCAGTCTATTGGACATTACGCATGCGTACTGGAGCGTTAAACTCGATGAAAGTTCGTCGTACTTAACAACATTTGGGACCCCGTTTGGTCGTTATCGCTACCTAAGATTACCTTTCGGAATTTCAGCCTCATCAGACCTCTTTCAAATGAAGGTAAATGAAATTTTTGAAGGTCTGCCCGGCGTCGCAGCCATTGTCGATGACATATTGATATATGGACGCACACGCGACGAACATGATCGAAATTTGCGCAAAGTTCTTGACAGAGCTCGAGAAAAATGCATACGCTTTAACCCAGATAAGATGAAAATCGGAGTTAAAGAACTTCCATTTTTTGGACATTTGGTTACAGATGAAGGTCTCAAAATAGACGAGTCGAAACTTCAGGCGATATTGAAGCTTGATGTACCTGATGACCGCCAGAAACTTGAAAGATTTCTTGGTATGGTTAATTACTTAGCAAAGTTCGCGCCAAACCTTGCCGAACTGACAGCCCCTTTAAGGAAACTCCTTAAAAAGGAAGCAGAATTTTTCTGGGATCAGCCCCAAACTGAGGCATTTGAAAAGATTAAGCAAGTAATCACACAGAGTCCTGTTTTAGGGTACTATAATCCAAACTTACCGCTGGTATTGGAAGTAGATGCATCAAAATATGGCATAGGTTGTTGCCTTATGCAAGAAGAACGCCCTATTGCATTTGCGTCAAAGAGCTTGACTCAAACTGAGGTTGGCTACGCGCAAATAGAAAAAGAACTTCTAGCTATTGTCTTCGGATTAAAACGCTGGAATCAATTCACGTATGGTAGGCACGTTATTGTGCATTCAGACCACAAACCCATTTCTGCAATCATGAAAAAACCGCTTTCGGCAGCCCCACCGCGTTTAATGCGAATGCTCTTACAACTTCAAAAATACAACATTGAAGTGATCCACAAAAGTGGAAAAGACATCCCTGTAAGTGACTTTTTATCACGTGCGTCTTTACCAGACACATATCCAAATTTGGTGACTGGCCTGGATTTGCAAGTACACACAGTTTTGCAGCAACTTTTTATCACCGATAAAAGGTTGAAAACGATCCAAACCGAAATTGAGCATGATCGACAAATGCAAACATTGCAAAATCACGCTTAGGGATGTCTGTTACAACGAAAGGTGGTTCTGGACGACAGTGCGTTACGGGTCCCGGACGAAATTTTTCTAAATATAGGTCTGTGCTATTGTATGTGTATCTTTTTCGGCAGACTTAAGACACAATAAACCGCAAGCATCTTATTTTGTCTTTGTATATTTGTCCACGACGCTTATCTAAATTTAATCAATCCTGTAGAGCATGGCAACTGTATACAGTTAACGCGTATATATTACATTATTATTCTTGAAACTGTATTTTACTACTACACATGCCCTCATATCCTTATTTAGTACTTTCACGTTCGTATTCTTTGAACATTTTATGACTTGATGTGATTAAACATTGCATTGTCCATCACATAGACCAAGAAATAATTTTCTTATAAATCTATTTACTTTAGACGAACGCGTTTTTAAAACCAAAACGAATGTACTGCAGTCATTTTTCCATGTTACAGATGTGTAACGACTGCAAATATTTTGTTACAGGTTATTGTCGACAGCGTAGCAGGTGGAGACGACAGTGATGGATTTATTAAATATGTCTTACACACAAGAATCTTCTGTTTTGACCGAGGGTGAAATGTCATTTACCCTGTATGAGAATATGAATATGGCCAATACTCGGATTATGATTTTCCATCTCGCACAAATTGACATCATGGCCTTGTGCTTAGCGTGTCAGACTTTGGAACCAGAGGATCAGGGTCGATTCCAGGGTGGGCACTTATAACAAATTGTTTTTTTTTCTCCTTTTCTATTTTTATTCTTGTAATGCAAAATTACTTCATACAAGAATATGGAATTATATAAATGACAAAAATTACACTCCTTAAATTTTTAATTTGAAATAATCTCGAAATTTGTGGGGGTGGGGATAACTTTGGCCCTCAGATAATTAGTCTGGTGACCCCATTTTTTTTCTAAAATGTCAAATGATAGTCCATGAAATAATAACAATAAATGAGATTTTGAATATCAGATTTTTTATATATAATTTACTCTAAAAAATCGAAATCCTTTTATGGGGGAATAACCAAAATATATCATGCATTATCTTGACAAGGCTTGGGAAAACAAATACATTTTCGCATTTGCTAGAAAGCTTGAGGTCTTGAGAAATAATCAAAATTAAAATAAAGAAGCTGGATGGCGATTACAAATATTTTAGCTTAATATTAAGGACTTGGATTTTTTCAGGAAATTTGTAAAATGTTGAAAACTTCCATGTGAGATTATGAAAAATTGAGTGTGGTGACATATCCTTTTTATTTCATAAATTGACAGTCCATACATAAAACAAACTGTGTGCAAACAATTTAAAAGATTTTAATGTGGGAAGTATTACCCGCAATTGCCCTTAATAAGCTTCAGGTCTGTAAGTCACATATCATACATGGTCGAACAAAATAACGTTTTAAGCATACCAAAGCTGAAGGCTCTGAGGTGAGCTAAGAGTATACAAATGACTCCAGCCTCCATCCGTCTGTCTGTTCGTCAAAATTTCAAATATCTCCTTTGAAACGACAATGTCAATCGCGCATTTCATATGGAGACTCTTTAGGATGGAGGGACGAAAGTTATTCAAATGATCTTAAAATGCATTTAAGCCCCCACCCCCGTTGCTTAGGCTGCTGTCCGTTCTGGTGTGGTGATTTTCTTGTTGTTGATCTATTGTTTATGTACTTCTCATTATAGGGGCTCTGTGTTTGTCTTTGTTTTGGTATGCATTACTTTGCGCCCTTCCTAGTTTTGCAATCATCTTGAAGAGGAAGAGAGAGCTGGTAGCTTTGCTTTTATTGTCTTACGGATATCTTGTTACTGTAAATGTTCGGTGGCTTTTCCCCATGATGTAGTGGGTTGGTCTGGAGTTTATGATTGTTGTATTTCCTGATCATATTCACTAACTTCTTGGTCTTGTGCCCAAGATGCCGCTATGCTCAAATAAGGTAAAAACCCCCTTTTAAATATTCTCTGGAACCAGATGACTAAAATGCCACCAATCCCATATATGGTATTAACCTTTAAATTCTTCTGATTACCTAGGGCTTGGTACGCACGTTCGATGGGAGGTCGTACGCACAATGCTGGAGTACTTGTTCAGGCGTTGAATAGCCTTCAGAGCAGTATTTACATCTACTCAAGTGTTCACGAAAGAAGGAAAAATGTCGTCTCACATCTGTTACAGAAAAATTGACGTCGTCTATTGCCTGTTACACAGTCGTCTCTAACCAGTAACATAAGAAAAATGAAATTTTGAGGTTTCAGTTTTCTTTTAAGAAAGACATGTTAAAATTGACTGAAAAATAATGTGAGATCTATTGTCTGACAATTTATGCTTATTTCATGATGAGAACACAAGTATTTAACCACAAATTACACATTTCTGAAGTTTCTTTTCCAGACCAGAGTTTTACAATTTAACTTCAAATATCTATGGAGTTTGTACTTCTAATGTCAAACTTGCAAACACTAATATGACAGGAATTATTTAAAATAGCCAACACCCTATATTATCATTTTCTGCGACGTCTGTGTGTGTTGCCCCTTTCCACTGTCGTCCAAAACCCTAAATCTGTCATCTAAAACCCGTTACCTGTCGTCCAGCACAGGTAAGCAGTCGTCATAGGCCCGTAACGAATTGTCGTCCAGAACCACCCTGCGTTGTAACTGACATCCCTAAGCGTGAAAATGTCATTTTGAAAGGTTGGCCGGAAACCCGATCTGACTGCGATCAATTAATTCTTGAGTACTGGAACCACCGCGACGAACTCTCGTTTGAAAAAGGTTTAATTTTTCGAGGTCAGAAAATTGTAATTCCAAAGTCACTACGTGCAGAAATGCTGAATCAAATTCACACAGGTCACTTAGGAGTGACAAAGACATTAGAACGCGCAAAAGATAGCATATTTTGGCCTGGCATGACCAAGGCAATCACTGACTATGTTTTGAGTTGCGAAATCTGTCTCAGGCACAGAGACTCAAACACGAAAGAACCGTTAATATCGCACGACGTACCGCAAGGGCCATATCAAAAGCTAGGCTCTGACATATTTACGTTTGAAGGAAAGAATTACCTTTTAACGTCATGCTACTATAGTAGATTTTTCGAAATTGATTTTTTGCCAGACATGCGCGCCGAAACAGTCATTCAGAAATTAAAAGTTCACATGGCTCGAAATGGCATATGTCAACTCTTAATCACAGACAATGGGCCCTCGTACTCATGCCAAGCTTTTGCTGACTTTGCTAGGGATTGGGGATTTATCCATCAGACATCTAGTCCTTTCCACCCAAAGTCAAATGGTCATAGTGAAGTTCTTGTAGGTCTTGCCAAAAAACTTCTCAGAAAAGCTAAGGACAGCAAACAAGATCCTTATCTGCTGTTTCTTGAATACCGTAATACCCCTTTAGAGTGCGGTTTCAGTCCAGCACAACTGTTGATGTCAAGACGAACGAGATCAGTCGTACCCATTACTGATAAACTTCTTCAACCACAAGCGGTTGACCCCAAAATTGTTCAAGAAGCTTACTTTCGTTCAAAAAGCTTGCAGAAAAAACATTATGACCGAACAGCAAGACAATTACCATCTCTGAACATAAATGACCAGGTCCGTATTCAATTTGGCAAAATATGGAAACCAGCGAGAGTCATCCAAAAACTTGACTCTAGATCTTATTCTGTTCAGACAAGCGACGGTGCTATTTATCGTCGTAACAGAAAACACCTTATGAAAGCTAAGGGAGATCCCGTGAAAGTGCAAGATTTTCACCCAACTGTATTAGCACAGCCAGAGAGTCCCATTTCTTATGAACCGGCTCCACTGCCTCCACCATCAAATATAAACAACAATAGCAGTGAAGGTAATTTGCCATATATCACACGTTCTGGGCGAGAAGTGAAACCTAATCAGCGCTACAGCACCGATGAATGGGTTAAAAAGTAAATAAACTATGAACTATAATTAAAGAATGCCATAGTGTAATTGTGTGGTTAAAATTGACATGTTTATGGCATAAACTTAATTGAAAGCGATGGAGTTTTCCATCCAGAGTTTTGCTTAGTTATATCGAGATTTTTTTAGATCTACGTAGTTCCAGAGCAGACCATCTGTGGAAGTTGAACTGTCTTGAAACTACATAAAATTGTTTCATTTTTTTAAGAAGGGAAATGTTCTAATATTGCTTTTACATATAAGGCATTGTTTACACTATCACGTGTTTGATTCATTGATATGCGCATGCCCACTAATACACCACGCTCTCTCCACAGGCTTACAGAACAGTTGTTGATTATTAAACGTTAGAATAGCATCACACTTGTGTTCATTGTATCTCATTAGAGAATTCTAACATAACATAACATTCTATAACATAGAATATCAAAACAGGAACTTCTCTTAAAGGAAAGAATTTGCTCCCAGAAGGAGCGAATTCTTTCCTTTAAGAGCAGTTTCTTAAGTTATGGAAAATCACTTTTACCACATTAGGTGAGCTCCTTTGAGTTTTACTATTTTAATTACGCACGTGCGTATACTGCGTAATGGGAGCCTCGCCAATGATTGAGAGTTTTGGTACGTACTTATAGCATTGTCGAGCCACCATGGCTGAGGCGATCCTGCGCACTTACGCAGGCCGCAAGTGAAGACTCGCATACACATTTATAACAACGATGGAAGATGAACAAGCGATCTATTTATGGTTAGATATATATAATAGGTGACCAGCCAATTTGGCTCTAATGATTTAGCACACCATCGCAGTTTAGCAAGAGCCCTCACTTTTGGCACACACACACTACAGACCAAACAGGATCAGACCAAATACAAGCCGTCTAACTTTACTGGATAGCTGTCGCCGTCCGCAGCCTGTGCAAGCTCGTTAACTCTAAGCATGCTGGGTATTCTTACGTTTCTTACGTAGTCGACGTCATTCCAGGCCCAAAGACCTCTGTAGACGCATTCTCGTAATTTCTCCATCTGGTTCTTTCACCCGCGGTGTAACACCATGGTTCTAATTTATATGGGTGCCCTTTCCAACAATTATATAGACTGGACTGAAATGAATTGGGTGCAGTGACTACTTCTGTTGGCAAATCATTCCAACCATCGACGACTCTGTTGCTAACGAAATGTCCTCTAACACGGAGAGGGTACCGTTTCTTAAAGATTTTTAGCGGGTGTGCTCTAGTTGGGTTGTTGGACATTGTGAACAATAAGTCTTAATCCACCTTATCTATCCCATTCAGAATCTTGTATACTTGAATCATGTCAGCTCTGTCGCGTCGATATTCCATTGAGGGAAGTAAGTAAGGGTGCAAAGATCAGGAATCGATACAATCAAGTACCACACCTGACCCAGGATACCAAGTGGAAAGTGACAAACTCACAGCAGACACCACAAACGAGAGCCAAGAGGTCAGCCCTTTCCCAGCAGGTGACCACAAAGCACATATAAACAGACGCGCACAAAGACATAGCAAACATAAGACAGAACAAAAACATAAAATATCCACAAAAGAAGTACCACCTTGGAACGGTCAGTAAAAGATTTTACTGGAGGGCTTAAACCGGTTTAACGGCGCCAACCTCACCCTTAATTCAGATGTGGATCATGACACATAGATGTTTGGTTTGCATGAAAGACCCCTAACTTATCAATGCATCATCTCCTAAAACATATAAATCAAGATATAACAAGGAGAAATAGCAAAGATAAGGACTCGACAGTAAATAAAACTGCATACCGGAGCAAAAGAAATCCAACAGGTAAACGCCGGTGGGCCCGACAAACAGCCAAAGCATCAGGCCCCTACCATCTCATCAATAGATAAGTCTTTAAGTCGGAACCATCATAGAGGCTGAAGTCCAACCCACCGCTGTGCAATTAAAGAGGAAAGCAAAGTTGCCAACCGTGATTGGGTTGACTACCAAGCATGCAGTCTGTTGCAATACATTAATGTTATAGCCAATCTTTTTATAATGGGAAATTATTTTAATGAACTGCGCTGAAAAATTATTAGAACCAACAATCTTCTTCAATTAATACACCAAGTCACCATAGAAATCAGGTTCCGAAAGTCCTTGGCGCAAGAGAGATTTAAGTCCAACTTGGAATTTAGAAATCAAATCATAGTATCGTCTATAAAATTTTGAAAAAGTTTTGCCAAGTTTATGATACCGATAGCCTAGAGTTTTAAAACGTTCTGGGTATGATAAGATTTTTAAGCTTGATACAAGTCTGGTGGCACGCCGCTGAACATTTTCTATTTAAATGGCATCTTCTTATATATTGGTGCCCAAATTGTAGTTGCACATTTCAGATGTGGACGGAACAGGACTTGAATAGGTTCAGGAACAGTTCTCTGTCCATAAACATGAATGCTTTGAAAATGAGCCCAACTATTTGGTTTGTCTTTTTCACTTTGCTGCTAATATGTTCTGTAAAGTTTAATTTACTGTCAAAAGATACACCTAGATCTTTCCCGCTTTGTACTTTTTCGATGGGGACTCTTCCATTTGTGATTTCCATGGTATATGCTGTATCTTCCATATTAATTCCTATTTGTAGGTGGTGGCATTTTTGCCAAATGCTTGCACATATGACAGATTAATTGACACTTGCTTGTACTTGATTTACACGATCTGGTGTTTTTAAGCGCCTTAGTAAATTGGAGTCATCTGCATACAGTCTCATCATTACTTGGATCACATAAGGTAGGTCGTTAATGAATATGACCAACAAAATCGGCCTCAATAGAGATCCCTGAGGGATACCGGAAGTTACATTTTCATAGCTTGAAAAGCACCCATTGACAGCTACTCTTTGGGTTCTATTTTTCAGGAAGTCTTTTATCCATGAATAAATTTTCCCTCGTATTCCGTATCTTTCTTTATTGAAAGCCTTTGTATAATCCAGATATATTATATCAACATCATATCCCTGATCCATGGCATCTGTTATTTCTTCCAGAGTCTCCAGTAATTGTGTTATGCATGACTTGCCGGGTATAAAACCATGCTGATATGGGCTGAAAAGTTTATTTTGAGTCATATGATCTACCATTTTGTCACGTATCAGTCTTTCCATGACATTGCATGCTACTGAGGTTATTGGTCGGTAATTTTTGGAATTGGTCTGTCTCTTGTGTATTGCAGTGACATAAGCTCTTTTGCATATATCTGGTATTTTTGTTTTGGCTAAAGATATTGAGAATATTTCCTTCAGTGGTGTAAGCAAATGGTGAGCGCATTCCTTTATCAGTTTACGGTGTAAATTGTCAGGCCCTTGTAACTTTGATGGTTTAAATTTCGAAATTGCCTTCAAGATTACATTTTCTGAATTGTCCACTGTTGTTATTGCCTCGTTAAATTCCCTGTCTGGAAAATCTGGTGCGGGCTCTACTCCCTTTTATAAACGCACTTGCAAAGAATTTATTCAACAGGCCTGCCTTTTGGCTGTTGTCGTTTGTAAGGGTCCAGCATGGTAATTTTAGCTGACTTAAGCTGGTTTGGGTTTTTAATTAAGATCTAACGTAGCTCCAGAAGAATTTTGGATCTGTCTTTATCTTGGAATCAAGGTAACTCTCGTAAGTGTATTTTGACTTTCTCATTTCTGATTTCACTTTGTTTGTGGCATTTGTACACAGCACATAATTCTCCTCAGTCTTGCAGTACTGATATTTTTCCATTTTTTATGTTTGCGTTTTATAGCCTCTATACAACTGTTGTTTACATATGGATTTTTCTTGCCCTGTCCTGATGAGACCTTGCGCACTGGTACATGTTTCTCAATTAATCTGGTAATCTTTTCTGTAAGGGCCTCCCAGGAATCAGTCAAGTCAAGTCCATCCAAAACAGCTTCCTAGTCTGTACTTTCTAAATCTCTTGCCAGTTCTGTGTTATGACCCTTGAAAAAGTTATGCTTTTTATAAGAATGACTATTTATATCTATGTAACAGTTAAAATAAAAAGTTAGTTGCAGATGGTCGCTTTTCCCCAGACATGCCATATATTTTAGATCCCATATCCTACTTTCCTCATTTGTATAAATCAGGTCTAGCAATGACGAAGCTTCACCTGTTCCGAATTGAGTATGTTCTACCACATGCTGATATAGAAAACAGTCTCTGATACATTCTAGAAGTTGTGTTGAAACGTGATTTTCATCGTCTATATTCATTTGACCCAGGATACCGATGGGGAAGTGACAACTTTATAATTAGACACCACAAACGAGAGCCAAGAGGTCAGCCCTTTCCCAGCAGGTGACCACAAGGCACATATAAACAGACGCACACAAAGGCATAGCAAACACAAGACAGAAAAAAAAACATAAAAGATCCACAGGAGAAGTACCGCCTTGGAACGGTCAGTAAAATATTTTACTGGTGGGCTTAAACCTGTTTCCAGTGCCGACCTCACCCTTAATTCAGATGTGGATAGGCACATATAGACACATAGATATTTGGTTTGCATGAAAGACCCCTAACTTATCAATACATCATCTCCCAGGACATATAAATCAAGATATAACACGGAGATAAAGCAAAGATAAGGACTCAACAGTAAAAAAACTGCATACCGGAGCAAAAGAAATCGAACAGGTTAACCCCGGTGGGCCCGACAAACAGCCAAAGCATCAGGCCCTTACCATCTCATCAATAGATAAGTCTTTAAGTCAGAAATGTCATAGAGTCTGAAGTCCGACTTAAGGCTTGCAATTAAAGAGGAAAGCAAAGTTGCCAACCGTGATTGGGTTGATCACCAAGCATGCAGTCTGTTGCAATACATTAATGTTATGGCCAATCTTTTTATAATGGGAAATTATTTTAATGAACTGCACTGAAAAATTATTAGAGCCAACAATTTTCTTCAATTTATACACCAAGTCACCAAAGAATTTAGGTTCCGGAAGTCCTTGGCCCAAGAGAGATTTAAGTCCAACTTGGAATTTAGATATCAAATCATAGTAACGTCTATAAAATTTAGAAAAGGTTTTGCGAAGTTTATGATACTGATAGCCTTGTTTAAGAATTTTCTGAGTTAACAATTTATTGGGAGTGTTGAAGTCAGTAACAAAGCTAGATGCTCTAGCAAAGCGAATGAGTTGAGAGATATAGACTCCTTAGGATGTAGAGCGAGGAACATCACCATCTAAAAATGGGAAATTGACAATTTCAAAATCAAAGTCGTCACGTTTATCATAAATTTTGGTAGAAACAATATCATTAGAAATTGACAAATGCAAGTGTTAAAATGCGGCTTCCGTATCAGAGGTATTGGCTTTATTAAGTTGGAGCTATGAAGGGTATATTACACTTACCATATTGTCAAAATAAACATTATTATGTTTAAAATTTCATAAAAATATCTGGATGTAGTGTTAAGCGCATCAATAACATCAGCCTGCTTATCATCAGAAAGAGACTTCATAAAGTCCCTCTCATAACAAAACAGGAATAAATCTGCAACCAGGGGAACACAATTAGTGCCCATAGAAATCCCAACTACTTGTCTATACAGCTTGGTGGCAAATCGAATAAAAATTTTGTCCAACAAAAAGGTCAGCGCATCACATACATTTTGAGTCACTTTGCGGGTGATACAGCCGTTTACATAACAATAGGCATATCTGGGACCCTCATACAAAACAAAAGATATTCCGGCTAGAGAAAGTCCCAACACAGAGCTGTCAGGTGGACCCCCAGTTATTACTATTATTAGTCAAGTGTAACAGACATGATACAAAACTTAGGATGGTGGGCACTTGAACAAAGGCGGGCGGACGCACGTATATGCTTATTTTATTAAATTGTTTACGGGTTTGTAGCAGTGCCACTCCCAGTTTACATACAAAGGCACAATAGATTATCAGGCACTGGCACTCAATGACCTTTGCCCAGATGCATACATCCAAATTATTTTACACATATTCATCTCATCCATTGGCCATTGTCCAATGGAATGCTTTGCCCCAACATGTTGTATGCCTACCAACCTTTGACTGGCTCAAGGAGACAGTTTGTAGACTGAGCACTCCAGGCCCTAGATCAAATGTTGTTGTTTTAATCTGATTTCAACCCACCCACATATTTTGACCCTATAATCTTTTATCCTTCTCACTTACATCTTTTATCTTTTTTTTATTTCTACTAACATTCTTGCTTGACAGGCGTCCCTGCTTATAATGTCCGCGAATGTGAGAGGCAGTATCTGGAGATATAAAGTTTTTATCAACAGTGCAATGATGCCTACTATTTAGTGAAGCACTTTATCGAAAAATCCAAGAACCATTGTTTTATCAGCTTTTAATTTATTACTTCTTCCTTATACTAACACTATCATGCTTTTTATCCTGAAATAACTCATTTAACTTTCTTCTATCCAGTATTCCTGTGTTCTGTATCTGAACGAACCTCCATTCATGGAGAACAGCACATCATGCGCGCGTGATAATCTTCTTGGTTAAAGTATATGCACATTAAAACTTTTCATTAAAAGGTAGAGGATGGGATGAATTCACCATTTGTTATTAGTTTAAAATAAGTACATCACACGAAGACATGTACAATATATAGTTCTTTAAAATCAGCGTTCCTTGTAGAGGATCTTAACTGGTGGTAGCAGTTTTATTTAAAAGACTATATTTGTTTATGTATAGCACATGAGTTTAAAGTCTGACATGGAATTCCATTTCAGATAAATCCTGAACCTTTATCTTGCTTTTGCTAGTTAGATTGGTTGAATTAAGTTTTAACATTCAAGTCAACAATATTTCAGTCATGCCAGGGTTTTATCCTAGAGGGAGGGAGAAATGAAAGAAGAATAGAATAGCCTAAAAGCCCTTGACCCAAACTCAAATGTGCCGAAGGTGAAGCAAATGTTATCCTGACAGCTAGCCAAATATGAAAGGACCATATCGCTAAAAGCTCCAGCAAATACCACAGCTCCCTACCTCTCACAGGGGAGCGCAGTGGCTCAGTGGTAGAGTGCTTGACTCGAGACCGAGGGGCTGTGGGTTTGAGCCTCACCGGCATCATTGTGTTGTGGTCCTTGAGCAAGACACATCAATCCTAGCTTAGTACTGGTTCAACCCAGGAAGACCTGTCCCTATATTACTGAAAGATTGTTGATGGGATGTAAAGAATCAAACCAAACAAACAAACACCACTCACAGTATTCACCTGAAGAAAGTTAGATTCAATTAAAGATTTAAAAGCAACTGAATACTTTTGTGTATCCAACAAACTGTTGCTCACGTTGTACAAAACATAGTCAGTAACATGATCTGGCTAATTTCCTTGCATATTGAAATTCATGTACAATACAAAGCTGCTAATTACTAAACATGGTAGGATACAAATAAGATTTGCTTACAATTCATATAGAATTTAGCTGGTACAATAGAAAATAATACATGTTACTTTTGATACTATGCATTATAAATGTCTGCAATCAGTTACTGTTTAAAGAGACTGCCTCCATATCAAATTTTATACCTACATTTGTGTCAACAGATGGTGACACATTCATTTATATTTAGCTTTAAAATGAGTTTAGTTTATCTTCAGCATAGCTTTCATTGTTTAATAAACAAAACTGCTAATCATTATCAACTTTAGTCTTCTGATCATTTGCTTGTCAATGAGCAATGTACACTTTATAAATACGTAATTTATTTAGAACAAAACTGTAAAAATTGAAAAACAGTTATAATTGTAGACTTAACATGGCAATAATCACATGTCATATGATCATATCAAGGGAAACAGGTCAATTGTTACTAATGATACCAATTTAAATTTATAAGGCTTTTTCAGACAGAAATAGATAAGATCAAACTAGGGCGAAGATTTGGTACCAGTAAAATGCATTTAAGCCCCCCGGTGGCTTAGGCTGCTGTCCGTTCTAAGGCGGTGGTTCTGTTGTTGTTGACTTTTTGTTTATTGTTACTCCCATTGTGGAAGTCTGTAATTGTTCTATGTTTTGTTGTACGTTACTTTATGTCCATTCTAGTATTGCAATCATCTTGATGGGGAAGAGAGAGCTGATTGCTTTGCTTAATTTGTCTTCCTGGTGTCTCGTGATGGTTGAGCAGCTTTTCCTCGCGGTGCCACGGGGTTGTCTGCAGTTTGTGATTGTGGTATTTCCTGATCATACTCATTTACTATTTTTAACACTGTGACATAAGAGATAATTTAGAATATATTTTAAATGTCTAAGAATATTGGATGGCAGTGTATCAACATTGTCACCAGTACTATGCATATGCTATTTGCCAAATGTCCTCCAAAAGAATTCATTTCTTTCCACATTGTGCAAGATATCGTTATAAATGCCAGATATTGATATAGTAGTTCTTCTCCTGTCATTTTTTTCCACGGGAGCGCAGTGGCTCAGTGGTAGAGTGCTTGACTCGAGACCGAGGGGCCTCGAGTTCGAGCCTAACCAGCGTCACTGCGTTGTGGTCCTTGAGCAAGACACATTTATCCTAGCTTAGTACTGGTTCAACTCAGGAAGACCCGTCCCTGTTTAACTGAAAAATTGTTGATGGGACATAAAGAATCAAATCAAACAAAATCATTTGTTCCATATGTGTTGTGTATGATTGTTACGTCATAAAGACGGTCAAGATGGAAGGGGGAAAATTTTATTGGAAGACCCCGTTGTGCGTTGACAGTATTACCAGGGGAAAATAATGCACGCAACTAGTAACAACTTTAAAGTACTTTATGTACTAAAAAAATATCGACATCACAGTAATACTACAGAGTCAATAACTACGTTATTATTTCTGACTAGTTGACTATCCTATACTAAAGCAAGTTCCCACTCTACGATAGTTTCCACAGGAGTGTCCTGTTTTAGACGTACGTCAACTAGACAGAAATAAGAAACGTAAAAATAAACAATTTACATACACATTGAATAAACTTATCCTAGAAACGCTTTTATTCTAAAGTTTCTGCAGAAAAACTCTATTGAACACGATTCGTGAATCTTCTTTTCCACTATTCAGTGGTTCTACCACCTGACACTTGGGTCAGTCTGATCCAGATCTTCTGAGTAATCTTTTTCAACGCGTACCACCGACGTTTGGGTCAGTTTATCTCTATTTTCACGCACGCATGATCCTGACACTTGTGTCAGTCTATTTTCACTTTTAATAATAAGTGATCCTGGCACTTGGGCCATTATATTTCCCGGTATATTATTTGATCCGCGCCCGGTTCTGGGACGACACTGGGTTTTGATAACTCTTTTAGATTGGTAAGTCGAAACCTTCCCCACTCTGTCAGTGGTCTAAGGGAGCAACTAGATTCCGTGCCCTTAGATTTAGGAACCTGTTGGCTTCTACGGCTTACTTCCCCGAGCGTCGGAGGGGACACCTAGAGACAATTCTGTAAAAAATAATCTACTTATAGAATATTGGTTACTCAGAATCTCTCTGCTGTGTCTAGTGGAGTTGTTCGTTTTCATAACCATAAAATAAAAAATTCTTAGTGATCCTCTTAAAAACTCCTGCCTAACCCTATAAGCGCTCAATTAGCCCTCATACGTGGGTGTATGGCTAATGGCTCTCATGCGGTAAGGATGAACCCCTCTTCAGATATCCTGCCACTAAAATTGTAAAACGGAAAAGTATTTGTAGTGATCGACCTGTGCCAGCACGAAAACAAATACCTCTGATGTAGCAAACGAACAAACCCACGCACTACCAATAGATACAGTGCGCTTTTTTAACGTCACCCTGGTTTGCGACGCTAACGTAGCAGAAACATTGAGAATCTGTGGCCCCTTTCCCTTTGAGGTCACGCAATCTAGATAGTTTAGAAGTTTACAAACTTTATACTGGTACTTATTCTCTTTAAGAATCCAGGAAAACGTTGAGCAACGTGGTGTCAACGTAACGTATCAACGTTACCTTGGCCACCACCCTGTCTACATGCTAATTTTGTACCTGCACACGGTATCAGTAGTAAACACATAAATATGACCTATCGTGAACATAATATTTACATCAATATTGTGTATTCTCTTTCTGCTGTTTTATGCGTGAATAATGCACAATATTTTACATTCGTTTTGGTGAAAATGCCTAATCTTTAAACGTATATGTGTCAGCTATAACTACAATTACATATGTATATATGTTTGTATCGATTGTAATATATGTTACCTAAGAAAATAAGCACATAAAGGTGCAGACAAAAACCTGGCTAGTGGTAATTGTCAAAAATACGAAATAAATTCAATATGAAAAAATAACCACAAAAGTTCGCCAACATTGAACCCCTCGAGACAGATACCTTTAATCTCGATGATAGACATGTGAATGAACAGACACACGTATGGACAACATCTACAACAGCTCATGCATCAGGTTATATCATGTTATTTAGTGGATATTTTACATGTTCGAAAGAAAGCCTATAGCATTTGCTTCCATTTGACAGTTTGTCTCCTTTTGGCAGACTGTCTGTTTTATCGTTAAACCAATCACCTTTTGCACCAGTTCAATTATATGAAAATACCACAAAATAGCAGTTTTACTTCATAGTGGGTAACAAACTCATAACTATTCGCAGTACATATTTTTCTTGTGAATTTGAAATCTGCAGTACACACCCGCACCTATTCGCGGTACACAACGGAATTTAAAAAGCACCCCATAATTGGCTTAATTTTTAGATTCTAGCTTAAATACTAGCAAACACGTTTGTTTTCTATAATTTCACTAGCTTACCATTGAAAAAATCGACAAAAGCCACATACTATCCTCGAATAAAGTGACAGTAAATGTCAAAACGAAGTGTGTTTCCGGTACCAGCATTTGGATTGATGATCCATTCCAGCCTTCAAATTCGTAAAATTAACAAATACAACTACTTACGGTACAAGCTTAATATATCCACTATTTATGTATTGCAAATGTTTTGTGAAACTTAAGCGATTTGATAATGAACTGTGCTATTTTTGAAGAGCACTCACCTTTGTGTTGTTTACTTTCGATTCAGTGGTAGTGCGATATTTCCGGTTTCTATGATAGACGGTGATCTGGCGTTTACAAGCGTATCTAAAAACTGTATTGGTGCGAATTTGGAAGTGGTCGAAAGACGGGACCCAGACAACTTTCCCCGTTTTCCGCCACAGGAATGGTGCGCGCGGACAATACCCGAAATTGCCCTTAAGGAGACAACTCTCTCCACGTTTATAAGATTACTCGCCTTTCATCTTTATGGATAGATGGGTTTGGTTTTGACTTGGTCAACCGTGGCCCACCTGAGGGTATCTTTAGCTCTGACTGCCTGCGAGCTAAAAGCCATTTTCTTTTATTCATCACAGTATACTAATTTATTTGATAGCTTCACTGTGCTAATGCATTAGATACGAGGGCTGTTTAAATATGAATGCAAGTAGCTTCATAACTTTCTTCCCATATATGCTACGACAGAATGTCATACCTTTCTGGAAAGAACTATTTGTCGCCTTTAAAATGGCACCAAACATAAAGAAACACTCACTATATTTCTCGAGTTACAGACGTTTATATAAAGGTCATTCCGGTATACTGGAGTTTTTCTGAAGCAAATTGTCATACACGTTTTGGTACATGTGCGGATAAAGTATCATATCTTTTTAAGTTTGAGACAAAATGGCACCAAATTTTAGAAACAACTTTAAGGTACAATGACAAAGCTGCTTGCAGGAAAAAGTTTATATAATCCTGTTTCAATCTCCAGTAAACAGGCACGTTTGTGACGTCATTAATTTTAAGATAAACGTCATTTTGAGTCGTCTACTGGTGATGCAATAATGAACATCGCTGTGTCTTTTGTTCTGCGTTTTGCTTAAAACATGCTCAATATATCATAAGGAAGTTTTCAAAACGCTCCGTCCTCAATTAACAAAGTTATCACATTTTATATCATTTTTCAAGCATGTTCTCTGCTTCTTAATGACGGGTTCACATTAATTAAAATTTACTTGATCTGTCTAGTCCTCAAAACCAGGTGAGTAATTTTATTGTAAATTATGCCTATTTTGGTAAAACTAAAAGTTAACGCTCCAATTTAGATTAAAAACGCAATGTTATGGCAACAAAATTAAGTGTAAGTTATATAACCCCTTCACTGAAGGCACTTTTGACTTAATAAAAATGATTTTCAGCGTTTAAAAATTACCCCCTATCCTTCAATGATTTGTAGCAACAACTCAGTACGAGCGATCTACATATTGTCTTTGAGTTAAAACTAGTTTAAATGTAGTTTCGTGCATTTTGTTAGAGAAAACTTTGACTTAAAACTGAAAGGTGGTGTTTTGTTTACCATTTATTTGCAAACATATGGAGACTTTAGTGAAAACGATTCGATGTAATTTAACAAAAACATATCGGATTTTCGCAACTTTCGTTATATAAGTATATGGGGATACTTCCTTAAAAATTTAAAGAAATTTCAGGGATTTATCAAAGAATTATACCCTCGTCTATATCACTGGTATGTTCGAAGCATTGAGTTTGTTAGTATACTAAAGTGACCCTCATTCAAACCGCTATAGCTCGATAAGTATACTGTATTTTACTTTAGGTCTGGTGCCAGTTTAAAGGTGACATATAATTCTTTATAGAAGCGTATATCATTTTGTCGTAGCATATATATGACGAAAGTTATGAAGCTACTTGCATTCATATTTGAACAGCCCTCGTAAGTTAGAAGTTTGTAAGTGTTGCACTCAAATTCTGAATAGAGTTATCAAACATCAATGTTATTTTCCTTATTTGCCTTTGTTATTCGTTTTTTTGGAAAGTACCATATGTTAACATGCTACAGGTGAAATTTCATTTTTCAAGCTAGTCTCTGTAGCTGGGGAGACTGGTTTGACTCTGGCTTTGTTGGAAATACCGAAGACAAGCTTTCTCGCGACGAGGCCCAAATAATCTTGAAACGGATCCTTCAGAAATAGAGAGAATCTGAAATATAAGGCATCAGACTCGGTTATATTGAGTCTGTTAATAAGAACTAATAGAAAGTGCAACCTATGTGAAGACTCAGTTTTATTGAGTCTGTTGATGGGAACTATTAGAAAGTGCAACCTATGTGAAGACTCGGTTTTATTGAGTCTGTGAATAAGAACTAATAGAAAGTGCAACCTATGTGAAGACTCGGTTTTATTGAGTCTGTTGATGAGAACGAATGAAAAGTGCAACCTATGTGAAGACTCGGTTTTACTGAGTCTGTTAATAAGAACTAATAGTCAGTGCAACCTATGTGAAGACTCGGTTTTATTGAGTCTGCTAATAAGAACTAATAGAAAGTGCAACCTATGTGAAGACTCGGTTTTATTGGGTCTGTTGATGAGAACTAATGGAAAGTGCAACCTATGTGAAGACTCGGTTTTATTGAGTCTGTTAATAAGAACTTATAGAAAGTGCAACCTATGTGAAGACTCGGTTTTATTGAGTCTGTTAATAAGAACTAATAGAAAGTGCAACTTATGTGAAGACTCGGTTTTATTGAGTCTGTTGATGGGAACTAATAGAAAGTGCAACCTATGTGAAGACTCGGTTTTATTGAGTCTGTTAATAAGAACAAATAGAAAGTGCAACCTATGTGAAGACTCGGTTTTATTGAGTCTGTTAATAAGAACAAATAGAAAGTGCAACCTATGTGAAGACTCGGTTTTATTGAGTCTGTTAATAAGAACAAATAGAAAGTGCAACCTATGTGAAGACTCGGTTTCATTGAGTCTGTTGATGAGAACGAATGAAAAGTGCAACCTATGTGATGACTCGGTTTTACTGAGTCTGTTAATAAGAACTAATAGAAAGTGCAACCTATGTGAAGACTCGGTTTTATTGAGTCTGTTAATAAGAACTAATAGAAAGTGCAACCTATGTGAAGACTCGGTTTTATTGAGTCTGTTGATAAGAACTAATGGAAAGTGCAACCTATGTGAAGACTCAATTTTATTGAGTCTGTTGATGAGAACTAATGGAAGTGCAACCTATGTGAAGACTCGGTTTTATTGAGTCTGTTAATGAGAGCCAATGGAAAGTGCAACCTATCCGAAGACTCGTTTTTATTGAGTCTGTTCATGTGAACAAATGGAAAGTGCAACCTATGTGAAGACTCGGTTTGATTGAGTCTGTTCATGAGAACTAATGGAAAGTGCAACCTATGTGAAGATTCGGTTTTATTGAACCTGTTAATAAGAACTAATAGAAGGTGCAACCTACGTGAAGACTCGGTTTTATTGAGTCTATTTATGAGAACTAATGGAAAGTGCAACCTATGTGAAGACTGGGTTTTATTGAGTCTGTTCATGAGAACTTATGGAAAATGCAACCTACGTGAAGATTCGGCATTATTGAGTCTGTAAATAAGAACTAATAGAAAGTGCAACCTATGTGAAGACTCGGTTTTATTGAGTCTGTTGATGAGAACTAATGGAAAGTGCATCTATGTAAAGACTCTGTTTTATTGAGTCTGTTAATAAGAACTAATAGAAAGTGCAACCTATGTGAAGACTCGGTTTTATTGAGTCTGTTGATGGGAACTAATAGAAAGTGCAACCTATGTGAAGACTCGGTTTTATTGAGTCTGCTAATAAGAACTAATAGAAAGTGCAACCTATGTGAAGACTCGGTTTTATTGAGTCAGTTGATGAGAACGAATGAAAAGTGCAACCTATGTGAAGACTCGGTTTTACTGAGTCTGTTAATAAGAACTAATAGAAAGTGCAACCTATGTGAAGACTCGGTTTTATTGAGTCTGTTAATAAGAACTAATAGAAAGTGCAACCTATGTGAAGACTCGGTTTTATTGAGTCTGTTAATAAGAACTAATAGAAAGTGCAACCTATGTGAAGACTCGGTTTTACTGAGTTTGCTAATAAGAACTAATAGAAAGTGCAACCTATGTGAAGACTCGGTTTTATTGAGTCTGTTGATGAGAACTAATGGAAAGTGCAACCTATGTGAAGACTCGGCTTTATTGAGTCTGTAATAAGAACTAAAAAAACTGCAACCTATGTGAAGACTCGGTTTTATTGAGTCTGTTGATGAGAACTAATGGAAAGTGCAACCTATGTGAAGACTCGGTTTTACTGAGTCTGTTAATAAGAACTAATAGAAAGTGCAACCTATGTGAAGACTCGGTTTTATTGAGTCTGTTAATAAGAACTAATAGAAAGTGCAACCTATGTGAAGACTCGGTTTTATTGAGTCTGTTAATAAGAACTAATAGAAAGTGCAACCTATGTGAAGACTCGGTTTTACTGAGTTTGCTAATAAGAACTAATAGAAAGTGCAACCTATGTGAAGACTCGGTTCTATTGAGTCTGTTGATGAGAACTAATGGAAAGTGCAACCTATGTGAAGACTCGGTTTTATTGAGTCTGTAATAAGAACTAATAGAAACTGCAACCTATGTGAAGACTCGGTTTTATTGAGTCTGTTGATGAGAACTAATGGAAAGTGCAACCTATGTGACGACTAGGTTTTATTGAGTCTGTTAATGAGAGCCAATGGAAAGTGCAACCTATCCGAAGACTCGTTTTTATTGAGTCTGTTCATGTGAACAAATGGAAAGTGCAACCTATGTGAAGACTCGGTTTTATTGAGTCTGTTCATGAGAACTAATGGAAAGTGCAACCTATGTGAAGATTCGGTTTTATTGAATCTGTTAATAAGAACTAATAGAAAGTGCAACCTACGTGAAGACTCGGTTTTATTGAGTCTGTTTATGAGAACTAATGGAAAGTGCAACCTATGTGAAGACTCGGTTTTATTGAGTCCTTCATGAGAACTAATGGAAAGTGCAACCTACGTGAAGACTCGGTTTTATTGAGTCTGTTTATGAGAACTAATGGAAAGTGCAACCTATGTGAAGACTCGGTTTTATTGGGTCTGTTCGTGAGAAATAATGGAAAGTGCAACCTATGTGAAGACTCGGTTTTATTGAGTCTGCTCATGAGAACTAATGGAAAGTGCAACCTACAGATAAACCAAAGACTGTATTTACAATATTGATAATTGAGCCGCGACATGAGATTTTCAACAATGTGGCATTTTTACAAGTGTAGGCTCAGATGAGCCTGTACAGTCTCCTTTTAAGCTTAAAAACTCCAAATGCTGTTTGGTCAGTAGCTGAACACTTATAGAATATTCAAGCGACTAGAAATGGCTCTGATAAGACTGCGCGTATGCGCAGGCTGGTCTGAGCCTTTGTTGGTCGCACATACTAGTACCACATTGTTGGAAATCCCATGCCATGGCTCAATTATGCTGTTCTAGAAAAAAGGGTTTCTGGCATTTATTTACATTTACTATAAAAGCTTTGACATACACAGATGTTTTTACGCATTCTCCGTCAATCTTTTGAAACAGAAAGACCCAAAAGTTTGAGTAAAATGATAAATCAAATGTTATGTTGTTCTAGAAAAAAGGGTTTCTGGCTTTTATCTAATTTACTATAAAAGCTTTGACATACACGGATGTTCTAGCCCGACTGGCTCATTTTACCCATTCTCCATCAATCTTTTGAAACAGAAAGACTCAAAAGCAATTAATCAGAGGCCGTGGTACATCTATATGTGAAGTATCAAGTCTACATGTTTAGTATTTATTATTGAGACACTTTCAACATTATTCAAGATCATGATAACGGCGTATCTTTGCTGAGAAGACATAAACAAACTTAACTACCATCTACATGTTCGATGAGCTGAAATGAGCTTCTCTGAGAGCATACAATTTGCTCAGATTTAATACTTTTTCATATCTTTTAGTCAGCACGTTGTATATGTATATACATGTTTAAATGTGTATATGTATCTCTTTTTTCAGATAAACCGCCATACAAGCTTTTCCTATTATTCCTATTTTCTACCCTAAATTTTAAAGAGCTCCAACCTTTTATCCCTCTTTGCTTTTTGCGCTGAAAAACCTTTCAGGCAATGGGATTCAATTCAAACAAATAAATTTCTCACTCGCCTGGAGTAAAATATTATACGATATATATTAAGATTTTTTTCACTCCTAGCTTTTAACTCTGAAATACACAACTAAATTTTTCCTTATTGGCATCGCTCGCTTGGAGAAAAGTATTTTTTCTGTTTTTCCCCTCGTAGCTTTTAATTCATAAATACCTTACCAAATTTTCCCCGCCTGCTCGGAGTAAATTTATTAATTTTAAATTCTATTTGGGTTCTGCTTTTTCATCCATCTTAGTTATCAAATCTGCAATATCTCAACCAAAATTTTCTTTGCTCGCTCGGAGTAAAATATGGCCTATTTTTTTTTCTTTTTTTTTTTTGCTCTGTTTTTTTTTTATCCCTCTTAGCCTTTTGTTCTGAAGAAGTTTACCAAAAAATTTCCTCGGTTGCTTTGCTCGCTTAGAGTAAAATATAATCATTGTTTTTTTTTTGTTTTTTTGTTTTTTTTTTGCTCTGTTTATTTTTTAATCCTTCTCGGCCTTTTGCTCTGATTAGAACTTTACAAAAAAAATTTGCCTCGCTCGCTTTGCTCGCTCGGAGTAAAATAATATCATTGTATTTTGGGGTTTTGTTGTTTTGTTTTTCCTGATTTTTTTGTCCCTCTCAGTAGCATTTTGCTCTGAAGAATCTTACCAAGATTTTCCTCGCTTGCTGCGCTCGCTCGCACTGAAATTATATATGTGGCTTCTTATAAATAAATGGAGATCCATTGCTTTGATTTTTTAAATAATGCATGTGTATAAATGTATGCAGATTCAAATAGCTTTAGGCAATATAATAACTAAAATTTTCCTCGTTCACTTGTATATATTTGTTGTTGTTTTTTCATAGAGATCGCTTGCTTTGATTTTAATGACTTTCATATCAGGGTGTAAAATGTATGTTTGCAAAGGCTGTGCATGCATGCATGGGTGTATGAAGGTTTAACACGTGTGTGTGCATACATCGTATGCATGTGCACGCATGCGTATATGTACATTTATTAAATTAGCAATACCCCCCCCCCTTCTGTGGTCAATTCCCAGACTACTGAGGATTTGGGCACTCCTCATTTAGTCAAAAACACAGCCGAAAGATTTTTTTTTGTATTTTCTTCAAAATTCCAAATTGCACTCCTTGGCGCTTCTTGGCGTAATGATCGTATTCGATCATGCCAGTTGAAATAGATAGTAACGTACGCGGCCCTAAAGTCGTCACTCTGACGCATTTAAGCGATTGCCCCGTATAAGAGACACTCGCTGGCTAAGAATAGACTTTAGCAGATGGTAGTTGAACCATCCAGCTAGTTGATAAACTAAAGAAAATTGCTTGAAACCACTCGAAAATAACGTTAAAAGACCGATTTTGTCAAGAGGGGTCTGTCTGACGACTTTAGGACCACCAAGACCTAAAGTCGTCAGTGACTAGGCCCTAAGGTCGTCGACGATGTGTGGTGTTTTTTGTGGTCCTATCAGCGCAGTATAGGTCTGAGTGGTGGCGCTTATTTATCGAACTGGGAGCGTGTTTGGTCCCAGAGACGTCATGGTGGTCTGAGCGCTGGTGCTATGGTGTATAGGCGTTCTAGGCATGAGTGATAGCGTTGTTAGTTGTAGGTGTGTAGTATATGTCTAAGTGGTGGTGGAGGTCGTCTTTGGGATACACTGGTGGTCTGGGAGTCGGTGTTGATGGTCCCAGGAACGTATTAAAGGTCTCATTGGTGGTGTTGGTGGTCCTATGGACGAACTGAAGGTATGAGTGACAATGTTCACTGTCGTAGGCGTGTTGTTTAATTGAGTGACGGTGTAGGTGGCCGAGGGGACTTTTGGAGTTCTAAGTGCCATGTTGGTGGTCCTGGGAACGCATTGAAGGTACGAGTGGCGGTATTGGTGGGCTTACAAGACATATTAAACGTCTTAGTGGGTATGCTACTGGTCGTTATGGTATTTTGTTGCCCTGAGTATCGAAATTGGTAGTCCTTGATGTGTAATGAAGCTCTAAATGGTGGTGGAGGTTTTGATGTATACTTGGGGGGTGGGGGTGGCGATGATCCAAAAACATACATGAGCGAACATTTATATATAGGTCAGCGTATGCTTAAATTGAATATCTGAGAGACAGTGTTGGTCGGGTACATGTAGAAAATATAATGTCTTAATTCAGGCGTTAAAAGTCCCGTAGGCGTGTTGAATGTGGCTGCCTTACATAAGCCACTTTATAAGCAACCATGTCTTTGGGGTTTGCAACCTATACTGATTCAAACTGGCATGCTCAGCTACAGAGACTTGGAATTTAGGAATTGACAATTATGAGCATTTAATATACTATCTAGACAACGAAAACAAGAGCTGACCAGACCGTAAAGGCAATTATAGCGGAATTTGAAAACCCTGGCACATCTACGGCACTGCCCTGACGCATCAGAGGTTAGATCCCGGCACTTAAGCCCCACTATGTCCTCGGTGTCCATGGCCCCTAAAGGGTAGGAGATACAAATGACTGTTGCATAAAACGAGTTAAAAATCGTTGTTTGAGCAGAGCCGAAGTGAGTAAACAGGCAGAAAAATTCACTCATTTTCTTGAAGCCCAAAAGTCGGCAGGCCGGACCTAAAGTCGTCATCTCACTTTTCAACCTATTATTTCTGTTAATGGTCGTCATAACGTTTAATAGGACGTAATTATTGCTAATTCGATATCTTCTGTACATGTGAAAAGCGCATGTGTTTATGTGGGACAGATGTACAGTGTAGTAATTTTGTTTCGCCTGATGGATATAAATATCGCCTTCAACTCTCGACAGACTCCAAATTTTGCATGCAATTGGGTACCCACATTTCGATGCCTACCACTCGGACACCTTTTATACGGCGACTGTACTTTATATATCAATCTACAGGGCAGATAATTGCCTTTCAAATGATGTCCCCTCTAAGAAGTTTCGATGATGTGGACGGAAAAGAGCGAGGCCAAAAGAAAACTGACGACCTTAGGGCTATGACGACTTTAGGGCCGCGTACGTTAGATAGATAGATCTAAGGTATTGTCTTGCAGCAGATTTGAAACCACTGGAAGTACACTTTTGTTTGACATCCAAGGGTAGAGAGTTCCAATCTTTAATTCCACTTTAATAAAAAGTTGTAGCTGCAATTATGGATATCTCTTAATTGAACTATATTATATCCTAAATGTGTCAAAAATTTTATTACAGTTTGACACATCTTTGATTTCTGATAACCCAGAACAAAGAAATACCGGTGCCCTAATCGAATCCGGATAATAGTAAAATGGCGTCGCAATGGTTATTTGAAGGCGACGAGCCACCGCAGGAAAATGCCGAAAAGTCGAAACAAGAGGAACTATTTGTATTTGGATACGGCTGCAAGATTTTTCGAGATGATGATCAAGCGAGACTGGTTGATGCTGGGAAATATCTGATTCCATGGATGGGCGACGAGAAGCTGCTGATTGACAGGTCGGTTCACCTTTCAACAAGGCGTGGATACTGTCGATTTCAAAAGGTTTCGTGTACGCGGTTGTCGATTTTATTTAATCTTACTTTAGTCCCTACAGGTAAACACAACTTTGAAAAGCAGCCACATAATGGTAACGATGATGAATGCTGCTGACGATGTTCAACGTATTTGGCAAGTTGTCTCCCATGGCATTGGTCAAAGAATTACCTCCCTTAGTGGTGGAGCAGTGGATTTTGTGGCAAGATGATCTTGCCATTATTTTTATTTCAAACAGGTGCTGAATGGATGACACACTAACGGTAACATTAAAGTAAAATTAATTCTTGCATTGATATGTCCTTTACTGGTTTTGGTCACAAAGTATTTTCTTTATAAAGTTTATTCCAAGAACTGTTACTGATTCCACTAGTAGTGTGGTTCCGGGTCATTTCGGCCCATAACGAAATCGGCCCATGTCAATTTCGGCCCATAGCCAGTGTTTTCGTTAAGAGGCGGCAGCTGGCAAAAATAGCCACCTACTTTGCCTTCTGTGCCAGCTACTTTGATAGATTTGGTCCTTAGGTTATACTATATAGCAGTGAATTTGGCCAGGTTCCTGACAATGTCTGCCGGCTACTCCAAAACTTAGAGAAATCCCTGATAGCAATTTCGGCCCACAAATTTTTGTCAACTGGATTTCTGCAAAAGAGATTATATATTATTGAAAATATTTAAAATTGATAAATAAAGTTATATTGAGAAAAAAACTGAAAATAGATTGACTTTACAAGCTATAAAGTAAAGACTAGAAAATGCTTAGACTAGTACCTTTATTAGAAGAAATAATCACAAATCACAAAAAAGGGTTCCATGCATGGAAAAATCATGGAATTTGAAAAAAACTGAAAAATCATGGAAAAATCATGGAATTTTGTGAAATAATTTGTGTGTTTGACTTCTTGTTTTCTGGCTACTGGTGATTTAAGTTTTTGGTATTGTTTCAAAATGCATGTTTGGCCCACAACAGGGCCTGCACTTGTTGTGACTGATATTTTATAGTCAGATACATGTAGCCTTAAAAATGTTTACAATTTAGGCATGTCAGAAGTATTCTTTTATTCATATATAAGGTCTATCCAAAAAATATTCATACGTTTTTGAATAGAATGTAAAAGCCACATTGAATCTTTTGACCTATCCGATTCTTAATTTGCAGGGTGAACCATGTAAAACAGGCATTCAAGCGGGCCCTACAATTCATACTTTTTTGTTCTCCTACTTTTCCCGACATTTTCATGAAAATGCCTTACAGCTTTGCTCTTTAATTGCACGCCGGTGGGTGGGACTTCAGACTCTTTGACGGTTCCGACTTAAAGACTTATCTATTGATGAGATGGTAGGGGCCTGATGCTTTGGCTGTTGTCAGGCCCACCAGGGTTTACCTGTTGGATTTCTTTTGATCCGGTATTCAGTTTTATGTACTGTTTAGTCCTTATCTTTGCTTTATCTCCTTTTTATATATTGATTTATATGTGCTCTGGTATTCAGTTTTATGTTCTGTTGATTCCTTATCTTTGCTTTATCTCCTTTTTATATCTTGATTTATATGTTCTAGGAGATGATGATAAGTTAGGGGTCTTTCATGCAAACCAAAATCTATGTGTCTTGATCCACATCTGAACTAAGGGTGAGGTTGGTGCTGTAAAACCGGTTTAAGCCCTCCAGTAAAATATTTTTACTGACCGTTCCAAGGCGTTACTTCTTTTGTGGATCATTTGTGTTAAATTTATGTCTTGTGATTGCCATGCTTTTGCGTCTGTTCATTGCTGCCTTGCAATCACCTGCTGGGAAAGGGCTGACCCTTGGCTCTTGTTTGTGATGTTTATTGTGGTTTTGTTACCTTCCCATGTGGTACCCTGGGTCAGGTGTGGTACTTGATTGTATCGATTTCTGATCTTTGTCATCTTTCTTAATTTTACTATTTTAACTTTCTCACTTAAAATGTCATTGATGCAATAAAATCATCAAAAAAAATTCCCTGCTCGCTTCCCTTGCTCAGATTTCTCAATAATTAAACTTGTTTTATGGTAAATGACCACTCCATTTCTCACTTTGAAGTTTTCAGCTGCAAAAGTCTTTCTGTTTTTGGATAATTTCATTGTCACCACTTTTATCCTGCTTATTTTGATATACTATCATCAATTTAATGACTCATTGTTATGAATTATTGGTTTGAAAAAGCCCTACTTTCCCTACCTTTTACATTGGATAAGCCCTACTTTTTCAAAAAAAATATCCTTACTTTTTCCCTACTTTTTGTGGAAGGGCACTTGAAAGCCTGAATAAAATTTTATCAAAATAGGCATCATCATTAAACTTTTGGAATCATTTCAATTCAATCATCCAGGTAGTATGGTGTTTCTGATTTTAAAATTGGCCATAAAAGTGACCTTTTCGGCTAGTTATTTGGGAAAAGATATAGAATGATGAATTATTGAAAAATATTGAAAAGATATAGGAAAGACATGTACGATTAACAGTTATTCGCAATTATGCTCAATGCGGTAAAGAATACTGAGGATGCTGCGAAGAGGGGAGGTTGGATGCCGCGCGTTAAATGATCATGGAAATTACATCTTTGATCATGGAAAAATCATGGAAAAATCATGGAATTTTGTTTTTCAATTTCTGTGGGAACCCTGTATGCGAGCAGGAAACGCTCTGGCTAGAGTGCTCAAATGCGCAGGCGCGTCTGAGCTTTGGCTGCCTGTTGCCTATGTGATGAACTCTTCTCTTACATACAAACTCCTAATCAATTAAAACAAACAATTCTTATTAATTATTATGTTTGTGTGGATATTAACAGGTAAGCCGATCTAATTATTCCAATTATAGACAAACATACCAATTATACATTATTATACCTGTGGGCCGAAACTGTATATGCCAATTTGGTTATGGGGCGAAATTGACATGGGCCGAAATTGTTATGGGCCAAAATGTCCAGTGACCAGTAGTGTTATAGATCAAGACCTATCGCAGTCCGTAGCTAGTCCGAATGCAAATCCAGGGGGAGTGAGTTTGATCCTGGCCGAGGCCCATACTTTTGTTGAAATTGATCATGAAAAATATCTATGGTCATTCTCCTCCTGCTGGTTCAAGAAGGGTTGTTGTCAGTTAGTACAAGTGAAAGTATGTGCACGAAGAGCTGTTTAACCGCTTAATCAAGCTTGCTCAGGAAAAAGGTGTGAGCTGACAATCTCTACATGGCCATAGCTGTTGACTGGCCCGACTTAAAACCTCAAACCAAACCAAAAAAAATATTGTGTGATAATCAATCATTGAACTTTTTAACATACAGTGTATTTTGCCCAGATTTTAAATATGCGGGTTCATGCCTCACCGGCGTCACTGCGTTGTGGTTCTTGAGCAAGACACATTTATCCTAGCTTAGTACTGGTTCAACCCAGGAAGACCCATCCCTGTTTAACTGAAAGATTGTTGATGGGACGTATAGAATTAAATCAAACAAACATACAAATGGATACTCAAAAGCTGGGGCTTGTCAGAAGAGACCTTATCTATTACTATTATTATAGGATTTGAAAAAAAACAAATGAGTATGACCAGGAAATGCCACAGTCACAGACCAACCCAGGGCCACTGCACCATGAGGAAGAGACACGGAACAGACACTCACATGGCAGCAAGCACCCAGCAGTCTCTCTTCCTCAGCAAGATGATTTTCAAACCTGGAAAGGTCACTAAGAACTACGAACTGAGAACTACATCTCAAAACAAGGACCAAACACAAAACTCTTGCAAAAATTGGAGCAACAACAACGAAGAATGTATGTATCAACAACAGAATCACATACTAAGAAAGGAAATCCAAAGGGATTTAAATAGAACGCAAGCATTTTACTCAATTGATTTTTTTCTTCTTATTTTTCTATATAGATATAAAATATCCCCCTCCTTTAAAATTTATTTCGGATCCGTAGAAAATGGGGGTGATCCCCAAATTCTCCAATCTGAAAGTCTGAAACAGGCCTACAAATCCCTCTCCTTCATGGCATATACCAATTGAGCCGCGGCATGAGATTTCCAACAATGTGGCATGTTGACAAGTGTAGACTCAGACAAGCCTGTGCAGTCTCCTTTTAAAGTTAGTGACTCAAAATGTTGTTTGGGCAGTAGCTTAACACTCCTAGAATATTCAAGTGACTAGCAAAGGCTCTGATCAGACTGTGCGGGTGTGCAGGCTGATCTGAGACTTTGCTGGTTGCACATACCACATTTTTGGAAATCTCATGTTGCGGCCAATTGTGTTAAACTTTCCATTTCCTGTTTCTGAGAGCAATATTTAGAAATCCAGCAATGCTTTTTGATGAGACACTCATTGAACTTTTTGACACTGATATCATTTTTCAAAAGATATTTGGCCTGACTGTTTAAATGTTTTGCAATGAAAGAAAATGTTATTTTTTTAAGTTCAACACAGATTCTAGAATTGTCTATGTTCCAGGGCACAATATTTAATGTATTCAAAGGTAAATATCAAGGCCATCAAATAGCATTTTTGGAATTCTAAAACTTTCTATTGACAAGAATAAGAGAACAATTTTGGTGAATTTAAGGTCCATCACAGGCCCCTCTTCTTCTTAACACATTTTTGATTTTATGCTATGAAGGAGATATATTGATACATGATGTAGGTGTGTAGAATGAAGGAAGATTTATTAAATGTGAATATTTTTTGTTATTATTGCATTGAAAAAAAAAATCATTTTTAGTTGGCCTGAAGGCAGGTCTCCAGACAAGAGTGCATTATTGAAAAATAATTTTCTGATTTCTCTACATAAACATATGTTGTGGGTACTCATAAGAACTGTCTTGATAAGAGAGTTCTTTTGGGCACCATAAACTGACATCCAATGATGTAGATCATGCCCACTGATGTAAAATAAATTGAGTTGTAAATATTTCTTGTTCTAATACTGTTCTAAGTTATAGTGTTAAAATGTAATTTCTATTGATATAATTGAGCCGCGGCATGAGATTTCCAAAAATGTGGTATGTGCAACCAGCAAAGCCTCAGATCAGCCTGAGCGTACGTTCAGTCTGATCAGAGCCTTTGCTAGTTTCTGTATTATTCTATAACTGTTAAGCTACTGACCCAGCATCATTTGGAGTTTCTGAGCATAAAAGGAGGCTGCACAGGCTCGCCTGAGTCTACACTTGTCAAAATGCCCAATTGTTGGAAATCACATGTCGCAGCTCATACCTTAGTATCAAAAAACAAACCCAGTAGTCTTTGATAAAGTAATGTTATCAACTCTCATGCAATTCCATTCACTACATTAAACACATTCTGTCTGACAAAAAGTATACTGTATTGGATTCTCAACTTATATGCTCCTATAAGAGCACACAGTCACAGTTGCTGATGAATTAATTAGACCACTGTTTTTTCTAGAATACTAGTTGAGTGTCTTTTGATATCAAGTTTACCAGGAAGGCTTCAAGAACACTTGTTGACATCGCGAGGCTTGCCGAGCGATTCAACATGCGTTCTCGAAGCCGAGCCTGATAAAGTTGATATCAAAAGACGTGAACATTGTATTCTATCTATCAGCTTACCAAGTTGATTCACTCTTAGCAAAAACAGGGAGCACAGTGGCTCAGTGGTTAAGTACTTTATTCGAAACCGAAGGGCAGTGGGTTCAAGCCTCACCGGTGTCACTGTGTTGTGTCCTTGAGCAAGACACATTAATCCTAGCTTAGTACTGGTTCAACCCAGGAAGACCCGTCCCTACATAACTGAAGGATTGTTGATGGGACGTAAAGAATCTAGTCCAATAAACATACAAATCAGGCAACATGTGCCTTGTGGTCACCTGCTGCCGCTGGGCTGGGAAAGGGCTGACCTCTTGGCTCTCGTTTGTGGTGTCTAACTGTGAGTTTGTCATTTTCCCATTGGTACCCTGGGTCAGGTGTGGTACTTGATTGTATTGTTTCCTGAATTTTGCACCCTTACTTACTTTGCCACGCTGCAGTTAATATGAATGGAAAGTGATAAGAATTTCTTTCATATACATGTTGTGACTATAAACAACCCATAAAGTTGTCAGTACTCATCTATAGGCTTGTGTACACTTATTTTTATTTGGTCAAGTATGATAAAATTTCGAATAGGTAGATGTTCTAAAATTTCGAATATTAGTAGCTTACCAAAAATGGCCTAGACAAGCAGTGCTGACCCAGATCAGAGACTGTTTCTGAAGCGGGGTCCTCCCTCTTTGTTAAGCTGACACACATTTTGTGACGTCCAGCCCTGATAACCAACATTTTAATTCAGAACAGAAAGAGAAAAGTGTTCAAAGTTTTAGAGCATTAACCGTAACTGTCGGAACCATTTATTGCAGACTATGGAACATTTATTAGGGTAAATATGATGCTTTGAACAAAATAGGCATTTATTACGAGGGCTGTTCAAATATGAATGCAAGTAGCTTCATTATTTTCTTCACATATGTGCTACGACAAGATGTCATACCTTTCTGAAAAGAACTATTTGTCGCTGTTAAATTGGCACCAAACATAAAGAAACACTCACTATATTTCTCGAGTTACAGACGTTTATATAAAGGCCATTCCTGTATACTGAAGTTTTTCTGAAGCACATTGCAATGAACGTTTTGTTACATATGCGGATATAGCGTCATATCTTTGTAAGTTTTAGACAAAATGGCACCAAATTTTAGATGCAAGTTTAAGTAACAATCCAAAAGTTGCTGGCAGGAAAAAGTTTCTATAATCCCGTTTCAATCTCGAGTAAACAGGCACATTTGTGACGTCATTAATTTTATGATAAACGTCATTTTGAGTTATCTACTGTTGATGTGATAACGGACATCGCTGTGTCGTTTTCTTTGCATTTTGCTGAAAACATGCTAAATATGCCATTAGGAACTTTTCAAAATGCCCTGTCCTCAATTTGAAGAGTAATCAGATTTTATATCATTTTTCAAGCATTTTTCTGTTTCTTAATGACGTGTTTACATTATTTAATATATGTTCAATATGTCTAGTCCTGAAGACCAGGTGAGTAATTTTATTGTGAATAATACCTATAGTGGTCAAACTTAAAGTTTACGTTCACATTTAGAATAAAGCCGTAATGTTATGACAAAAAATTAAGTATAAATTCTATGACCCCTTCACTTAAGGCATTTTTGACTTAATAAAAATGCATTTCAGCGTTTAAAAATTACCCACTATCCATCAATAATTTGTAGCAACAACTCAGTATGAGCGATCAACTTATTGTCTTTGAGGTCAAACTTATTTAAATGTTTTTTCGTGCTTTTTGTTATAGATAAGTTTAACTGAAAACAGAAAGGTGGTGTTTTGTTTACCTTTTATTTGCAAACATAAGGAGACTTTAGTGAAAACGATTCGTTGTAATTTAACAAAAGCATATCGGATTTTCACAACTTTCACAGAATTGTTATATAAGAATATGGGGATACTTCTTTAAAAATTTCAAGAAATTTCACTTGTTTTTCGAAGAATTATACGCTCGTCTATATCACTGGTATATGTTCGAAGCATTGAGTTTGTTAGTATATCAACGTCACCCTCCTTCAAAAGGCTATAGCTCGATAAGTATACCGTATATTTCTTTAGGTCTGGTGCCAGTTTAAAGGTGACATATAGTCCTTTATAGAAATGTTTACCATTTTGTTGTAGCATATATGTGAAGAAAGTTATGAAGCCACTTGCATTCATATTTGAACAGCCCTCGTAACTAAACCTAGAGTTGAGAATATTTAAGAAAAGTATCTTTTGGAGCATTTTCATTGTGCTTGGTATTCATTGTAGTAATTTTTCTGCAGATATGATGGCCGAGGTCATTTATATGATCTGGCCCCTTATGATGCGGACTCAAGGAAAAGACCGAAGGACGAGTTGTCCGAGGAGGAGAAAAAGATGGAAGCGCTGTGTGATGAAGAAAGATATCTTGAACTTCACACAGATCTAGCTGAGAAGACCATGTATGAAGGTACATTTCATAGGGCTAAGATTAAAGTGTTTTATATTTCCCCTTACCTGTCATCCTTAATAACCCAAGTGCGACACATTCTGTTTCTCTTCATTCAGCATAGGGATCACATTTTTAACAGTACATAAAATTTTGACATGATTTAATTCAATCTAAAATTGAATTTCAACATAATGATAGAAAATTTATCATTCAATTACCTCTTGGATAATTCTAATGTCAAATGTCAGGGCATCCACGGGGTCTGGGCACCCCCTAAATTTGACGTAACACGGGTGAATCCAGAAGACTGAATTTTCACATTGTTTTAAATTTGTTGTGAAAAACTTGCCTAATAATGCGTATGACATCCATGGGCATCAATTGCTCATGATCGTAATCAGAGTCTGTATCAGGTTTTGTGGAATCAGCCTCCATTCAGCAGCCAATGCATCCTTGAGCTCCTATAAAGTCCTGGGTTTTACAGGTCTGGCTGAAATCACATGCTGAAGAATGTCCCATGCATGCTCAATCAGATTCAGGTCCGGTGATGGAACAGGCCAGTCCATACGAACGATTGTCTCACATTCCAGATAGGCATTAGTGACCTGTGCACGGTGGGGACGAGCATTATGGTCCATCAGAATAAAATTCTTCACCGATAGCACCCGCATGTGGCATCACAAACTGATCAAGAATCTCATTGCAATACCTCAATACCGTCAATGTTCCGTTTTCAATAAAGTACAAGTCAGTTTTTGCGCTGACACTAATGCCTGCCCAAAGCATGACTAATACCTTGCCATAATGGTCATGTTCTGCCACATTCAATATATAAAATCTCTCTTTGGGCATTCTCCACACCAACTGATGTCTCTCAGTAAAATCCTCTGCCATGTTTGTGTGAATGATCTCCGTGGATTAGATGACGATTCCTCATTCAGGATATCACACTCCGTGACACATTAAGAATCCCAGCAACATGACGTTGCGAGACATCAGATTCTAACATTCTGACGCCACAGTTCATTTCTTTTGGACTAAAAGGATTTCTAATCTGTCCTCGAGGCATGTTAAGGGACCAGGAATCAAATTAAATCCTTTTCACAATTAGAAAATGAAAACTGGCAATTTTGATGTGTCGGTTGGAATGCAGTGTTATAGCAAGATTTTTAGTGTGCATCATTGGTTCATTTGCAAAGTGTGCTTTTTCGTGAGTACTGCAATGCATACGAGTTGCTGCTCAAGACAATATAACTGAGTGCAAACTTACTCTGCCATGGATTTGTACAGTTGCAAATTTTGATGGCTAAAAAGTGATCCCTATCAAACGAGTAGTATAGGTTACTTGTCAGCTACTGATGAAAGTTGATGTATACAGTCCAGGGATGAAATTTTAGAACTTTAACCGCTTGCTAAATTTAGCAAGTGATCATTTTTCTTACTTGCTAAAGTTGATAATGAACTTGCTTATAAATTCACTCCATATATCGCTAATTAGAAAATAAATTGAACAAATTTAATTAGTAATAATTATGTATTTGACAAGATGTGTGGCAAAAATTTATTTAAAATATTATTGCCTTTCTGAAATCACATTTTGGTTACCTTGCAAACAGTGTAGATCCAGATCAGCCAGCTTCTGAAGAAGCTGGCTGATTAGGATCTATACTGTTTTTCAAGTTTATGCATAATTTGGAAATTAGTGGGAAATTAGTTGATGTGAGAAAAACTTGTATTCACTTGTAGTTGGCAATCCGAATAAAAAAAAGATGCATATTTTTGGTTTTGTTGGCATTTCTGAGTACATTTGTTAGACCACTTTTAACATAATATTTAGCATGTGTACAGAGCCATAAAGGTGGATGCCAAGTCTGAATTTGCATATGAAGGCCAGAAATTAGGTCAAAGGTCATTGAGTGCAAAAATGAGAAAATGTGTACTACTGTAAAACAACTTTATCTTTTTATATGTAAACATATTTCGTTTGAAGCCAAATTTTGTATGCTTATAGTTATAAGTCTGAAAAACATTGAGAAAGTTTTTTTATAACTAAATGTTCATATGTCGACTTTAAAATGGGGTCAAAGGTCATCAAGTGCAATAATCGGAGCATTTTTACAAACTGTGTTTCTTTTTTTCTCTGGTCCAACAACAAGATGCTTTTTAAACTTTAAAAAGGGTAGCAGTCTTTCAGAAGGCTTAAATTAACATCTTTATCATTAAAGAAACCCCTTTGGAAGCATCCTTTTATGGATTTTACAAAGACAAACATCGTAAGTTTTGTGCAATTCTGACAGAAATTCTCCCTCAATTTGGCTAAACTAAGATATACTGGCTACTTTGAGAGTTTACTGCACCTCTCAGAGAGTAAAACTACTTTCAGTTTGGGACATGTTTTGGGGCCTTAGAAACCCATAATTTAATAACTTTTCTGTGGTCATTTTTCTATAAATCACCTGTAATCAACGTTACCCTCCGGCATTGAAAATAACAGTACACACAGTACAAGGCTAATGTTGATTTATTTCAATAGAATAAGTGAAACAGTTTAAGTATTAAATGTTTAAACTAGACATAAAAATCAATTGCATACATCTGTGATATGTATTTCTGCTCGTCAGCGATACGTATGTTACATTTCATTCTAAATTGCAGATAATGACTTTACAAATTACATGTATTAGAATAAACGATGATACCTGACCTGAAATATACATGATATTGATCTATATTCTATTTGATTTTTTTTATTTACTTGAAGTTGTTTATAACTTTTAACTTGCAATGAAGTGAAATCAAGTAAATATTTTAATATGCTAATTAGTATGTAATTTGTACTGGCTTCAGCATGTAACGCATACTTGTAGCTGCTTACAGATTCATTTTTCTATTATTTACATTGCATTGCAATTGTCAAAATATCTTTCATAATGAAATCAAATTATAATTATATTATCAATAATGAATCTTAAATTGCTGCACATATATTAATGAGGTAACGTAGGTAACAAAAGGTGCCTTACATAAAAGTATAAAGGTAGTAAATTGTTGTTAGGCTTATATAAAATTTGGGTCTGCTCTCTGCTCTCTACAATTCGCTTACACATACTACACACGTTATTTTCTATATAAGACTTAATTTAAAAGAGTGCTATGGGTTGGTCTGCAATATGTGAATGTGGCATTTCCTGGTCCTACTCAATTACTTTTTGTAATTTGCTTGCTTCTTTTACATTCATATTGCAGTTTCAGATTTCTACCAATGATACATAACGATAAACATGCAAGCTACATCATGATTTAAATATTGACTTAATATCAATAATTTACTTAAAATAGCATAGCAGTATTTCATACATCTAGTGGCAAGGCAGGAATCAAGGCAGGGGTAGTGCTGAGTGTCTTCTATAGCAGGTATAGATTTTTGAAGATTGCAAATATAACATCGCAGGACAGAACCAGCATGGTTTATGTCCAAATATAGGATGTTACATAGATCTAGTATTAAAGATTTTCCCTGTATGCTGAATTCTTTCAATTTTCACTTTTCACTGTTGACAATTACATTTATAAATGATTTTATCATCTGTCCCCATTAAAATATTCTATGTTTTGTTGAACTAGATTTCATATCATATTGTAATGATGATTATCTTATTATATTCTGCAGCAATTCTGATAAAAACTATTCTGCTTGTTAATTATCTTAGACTAAGGTTGGTTCTGCTTGTTAATTATCTTAGACTAAGGTTGGTTGAGGTAAGGTTACCTGAGCCATGTAGCAGTCTTGTAAAACATCTGAATATATTTCATGGTAACATAAACAACAAATCATTTGAACGTTAGTGATACTTTATTTTAAAGATCAATTAACTGCTTTATTCTTATGCATCAAAGAAAGACATGACTCCCAAAATTCACTAGTATGGTTTGCATCTCTGAAACTCACAGATTAAACTGAATGTTGAAAAAGTAGTGTCACACGCAGCTGATTTCTTTGCTTTTCTTATTCACAAGGTAGTTTGTTTTTAGTTTTGTTTATGCACTATTTGATTTTGTTGAGCTATTTGTAACCCTAGTACATGTTTTACATGTATATATGTCTTGTGAAAAGTGAGTTATGGTCTGTTTGTTGGTTTTAAAAGGTTTACTAAATTAGGCTTATTGTGATAGTATTAAATATATATGCAAAACCATCGAAAATGTGAACAACATTGCTGACAACAGCATGCAGAAAGCATTTTAAGCATAAACTTGCTTACTCTTGTACATATATCCTTGTAAATATTTGTGAAGACTAACACTGTTTGAGGACTGTCTTGTATATAGTGAAAGGAAAGTAGTTCAGTTTTATTTCAAGAGTAATGCCATATTAAAACTACACATTTCGAGTATGTTACCAGTTACAAGTGTGATCCAATCTGATATATTGCACTTGTATCTATGAGCAGTATATGTATACATTAATGTAAGTCACCTACCCTATATGCAATCAATCCCTGTCTTAGCAAATTGTCATGGTTAACAGATAGATTCTACACTAGAACAGGCGAGTTAGCTACCTTAGGATCTTATATTCATCAAGCAAATTGGGGATGTTAAACCAATGGATTATGCTAGTAAATGTACATATTAGATAACTATTTGAGGACACATTTACTCTAAATACTAAGAAATGACCCAGTGCTGATGGAAAACTATGAACACAATCAAATCATCAGGTGCTCCAATATGGTGAATGCCTGTGCTCCCAAGAAGTCACCAGACATCTGTTTTTGGGAAATTTAATTTGGAATAAAGCTTACATTGGCATTTTACAATTAAAAAGTATAACATAAAGAAACACATGTCAATAACCTCACATTATTTGATCTCTATCATCATTGCAAAAAATAATAAGCAAAATATGTTTAATAATGATACTTAGAATTGAATTTATCGACACTGAAACAATTACAATGTTTAAAAAGTTGCGCTGTGAAAGACATAGATATATTTTATGGTATCTTAAAATTAGAGGTTACCTTTAATATTATATCTATACTGCTTCTATATATGGATGTATATGTTTACACAAGCAGTCTGATTTCAAAGAAATGCTGCTTTTGAATCCACATCATTTCATTAATATGTGCATATGAAAGGACACCCCTACAATTAAATGTTTAAAGTTATATGGAGGATTACCCTTAACGTCAGGGCTATTTCCATGATATACTCAACAAAAAATTAACAATGTTTTCACTGGATGGTCATTATTAGAAATGTACCTGTAAAATAGCTCTTTGTTATGTATGTTACCATCTACTTACAGGCCGATGTGAAGGCCAATGTGAGGATATATTCCTTCCAGTATATGGCATTTACCATATTCTATCATAGTTTCAACACGCCCGATGCTTTATGAAAGGAGGCTTGGTCTTTGTGTTTTCATGAAGCTATGCTTAGTATATGCAATAAGCAGGTAGTGGCATTGTAAAAAAGTGTTTTACAATTACTCATAGATGGGAACAAACACAACAAATGTGTGAAATGAGAAAAGAAATATATTTTAGTCCTATAAGCATGAGATCATGGCCAAGTCCTTCAAGAAAGCTGTAGCTAGGAACATATACCTTTGAGAAATGACTCAATTTCAGATGGTAAAATGTAACGTAAGTAACAACTTAAACACATCTAATGTATAAAAGGATAGATAATTGCATAAAATGACGTATACATACAAAGCATTAAGCAAAAAAAAAATTCTTTAAAATGAAATGGTTATTCCTAGTTGTATTACAATTTAATTGATTTTATACAGTAACATATTTTACATGCCTATTATGAATATTTGGCCGCGGGAAACTGGGTAAATCATTGCTTTCCAAACATGATAGATACACACCTAGCAGTATAGCAATGTAATTATTCTTCCATTAGGATAGAAGGGAACTTAAAATTTGAATTTTGCCCCTATATAAATAAAATATTGCTACATTTTTCACCGATTTTGCACTTAAATGACCTTTGATCCAAACACACATCATGCCTTGATGATGCTGTTTGTTTATATAGCATGGCTGTATTATCCAAAAGAGATTTTGCATTATTTTGAATCATAATTTTGGATAGCTAATTGATAAAAATGCTAAAATCTGATGTATATACAAAAATTTGAACTCAGTTGACCTTTGACCTAATTCTGGGACTTTGGGGCATTTCCAGACTTGGCATCCACCCCTATCCTTCTTAAAACACATCAAGATACACTTTGAGCATGGATGCCAAAATGTACTCAAAAATGCCAACAGATTTTTTTTTTCAGGCTCTGGATGGCCAACTATTGCTAAAAATAGCAAGTGATAGTAATTTCAGCTTGCTTTTTGGAAAAAACTACTAGCATTTAGCAAGTTAGCAAGTGCTAAATTTGATCCCTGCAGTCAGACAAATGTTCTACTAGTAATTTAGTAAACCGATTTTTAAATAAGCCTCCTAGGAACAGAGTGATAGGATAGCTGAATTTGATATTTGACTTAAAGGGGACAGCAACCCAAATGATAAGTAGGTTTTATCAGAAAGAGCTCTATGAACCATGAATTTTGATACAAGTATCATCAAAATTGGTTGAAAAATTGGGAAGTTATGGGCATTTGAAGAATTCAATATGGCCAATATTTAGTTGCCATTTTGAATATTTAATTAGTTTTCAGAATTTTTTCAACTGCTTAATTTTTAGTTATCACTACTATCACATCATCTGTGTTTCAGCACATATGTAGCTTTATACATAAGGAAAATGTTTCATTAAAGATTAATGCAAAAAATCCATTGGTTTGTCTTATATTTTGATTAAGCATATTCAATTAGGCTGAGTGATGTCACTAAGCCTACAATATGGCCACTTCCATAACAGTCCATTTGCAAATATTCAAACGACCACAAATTCCACATTTTTCAACCAATTTAGATGAAAGTGGTATCAAAATTCATGGTTTATTAAAATGATCTTTCATATAAAACATAGTAATCATCAGGTTGCCGTCCCCTTTAAAGATTGTTGAAGGTGATGTTGAACACCAGGTGAGATGAAACTTTTTTGTTTTGTTTGCAGAGGAGGAATGGAAGCGTTACTATGAGTCTCTCTCTGAGGGCTACAAGGCTGTAGGATTTAGTTATGACTACCAAGGACAGCCATATGGATATGCTGAACAAGGTAAGAATATATGTACCATATGGGCCTCGTCATGAGAAAACCTGTCTTCTGGGGGTTGCGGACAACACAGGCGCAGACCAGCCTGTGCATCCGTGCAGTCTGATCAGTGCCTTTGTTATTCGCTTTTTGGAAAGTTTCAGATGTAAACTTGCTACGGGTGAAATTTCAATTTTCTAGACAGTCTCTGTAGCTGAGGGGACTAGTTTGAATCTCGCTTTGATGGAAACCCCGAAGACAGGTTTTCTCACGACTAGGCCCATATTAGACCTAGCAAGCACTAATGCTCCAGTTATTATAGCCCCGCTTTGAATTTAGTTTGAAAAAGTGGGGGCTATATTGGAGCCCCGCTTTGAAAAAGTGGGGCTATAATGGGATTTGGATTATCTGTCATTCCGTCCATCATTCCTGTCTGTCTGTCCGTCGGTCATAATTTTTTAGTTTCCGCTTTCCGCTCAATATCTTGAAAGACTTTATAGAATTTGACCAAATTTTATGTGCATTGATATTGACATGATCTAGATTGGGATTGTAACACATAATTTAAAAGGCATTGTAACAGAGTCATGGTCCTTGATTTATGCCAAAATTTCGTTTGAGCTCAATATCTTGAGAATATTGACAGAATTTCACCTCACACTGGTGATAGATTATTGTATGCCTCGCGATAGGATATGTGGATAGAGAATTTTGGAATAATTCATCTTCATTACAGGGCTCTACAGTAAGCATGTTCCTATAGTACCTGTAATAGTAGAATCATGGTCAGGACAAGTATATTCTGGGCCCTGATAGCCCGATTGGACTAGTTCAAGGAAAAACTTTCAAATGTAGCACTAAATGTTACTCTGCCATCCCTATGGAGCTCAACTTATTAATGAAGAAACATATTTTATTTACAGACTTGCACATGCAAAATACACCAGAGCCATGGCATGAGATTTCCAACAATGTGGTATGTGCTACCAGCAAAGGCTCAGACCAGCCTGCACATACCCGCAGTCTGATCAGAGCCTTTGCTAGTGGCTTGAATATTCTACAGCTGTTAAGCTATTGACTGAACATAATTTGGAGCTTCTAAGCTTAACAGGAAGCTGCACATTCTTGTCTGAGTCTACACTTGTTTAACTGCCACATGTTGGAAATCACATGTCACAGCTCACAAGTTTACAGCTTTTTTGACACTTTCACATGGGTCGGCTCCTCTAATGTTCAATTTTATATAATTTGAAAATTAGCACATTTTAGGTCAGGGCTAGTGCATTTTAGGTCAGGACAACTACATTATACAAGGTCTTTGTCCGACAGGGCTAGTAGGTTAAAATGTTACCGTAGAGTCCTGCATTAGCAGCAAACAGTGCTTAGATTAATTTTAGTTTTAGGTAGATATATACTATTTGATGCATGAATATTTTCAGCAAAAGAATAAGTAAAGAATTAGATACAATTGCTAACAAATAATAATACAGATATACATATCATCAGATAAAATATTATACAACAAATTACTAATATTCCTTATATTTATTCAATGAAATTTTTGCAATTCATTTCATTATGATAAGATTATATTGTTTAGGCTACCTTTCAAACAGGGTAGTTTGTTTTTTTACTTTTTCACACAAAGTGATGTTTTTCTTCATATCACAGAATGTTAGATTTAACTCCTGTATACATAAAAATAATGTGTACACCTATGAAAACATATTATGCATCACAGGTTTCTATAAAGGGGTTCAAAAAATACAACTACTTTAGATTATAACAAGTTGCAATAAAACTCACTTGATATCTAAGGCCAAGTAAAAAGAATATATCTGTATTTAGGGTAACCCGACCCTTTCTAAATGTACTGGTGGAAACTAGAATTTTTTCAGGTTTTCTGGGATTTTTTTATGCATTTTGAAAGGCGAAATGCCTTTCAGAATGCATAAAAAAGAATCTAGAAAAAAAATATTAAAAAAAAAATGTGTGCCTACGAACCTTACCTAAAATTCTAAAATTTTCAGACCCGTTACCCGAAACACACTTATTTTTTATTTGGCCTAAGTATAATTTTATAAATAAAACGAGTGACTGCAACCAGTACCACCACTGACCTGTAGATTGTTTTATTTCAGCAGTGAAGGAAGAAGACCCCGAGGACCTTCCGTATGTTGCCCCACCAGAGTTGGCTGTCCCTAAAGGAGTCCAGCTGGTAGGTTAGAAATTATTTATATTATAGATTAACCATTTAGGCTAAATAGAACTTTCCACTTGTTATTTTAATACTGATTTTAAGTGATTTATCAATTATTCATGTAAGTATTACCTATAACTGTGTTCTATACTTTTTAAATAAAATTATCAGAATATGGAATTTGCCTTTAAATATGAAATTTGGGAATTTCTAATGTATGATTTAACTCCTGAAACACAACTTGTGGCTGGAATAGGGTTTAGGGTTGCTGGTTGAAATTTCAAAGTTATTGTGGTGTTATGATTATAGCAACCAGTTTGACACAATTTATCGAATACAAATTTGATAATATATTTTTTTATGAGCACTAATCAAAACGGTTAACAAAATGTATAGTATTTTGATGATAAATGTTTTCTTATCAGATCTAAAAATATATTTACCCACTTGATACTATGATAATAAATCATAAAGTTGATATTTTATTCCAGCCAGAAACAAACAGAGAAGCGGCCATCATAGAGAAGACTGCAAAATTCATCGCCTCCCAGGGAGCTCAGATGGAAATTATGATGAAAACCAAACAAGCAAATAATGCTACGTTTCTCTTCATGCACTTTGAGGACACGCTCCATCCGTACTACCGCCATGTGGTGAAGATGATCAAATCCGGGAAGTTTAAACCCAAAGTAGAAGAGACGCCAGAGGAGCCAGAACATGAGGAAGGTATGCATTCATAGGTTCAGTATAGCAATTTTTTTAATTATGTAAAATTATGATTATTTTCTTACCCATCAGTTTAAACAAATGCTTTGGGTGCTCAACAGAATCTTCTCACTGAGACGGTTCTTTTGAGTTCCCACAACATATGTTTTGGTTGAGAAATAAGCAAATTATTTTTGGGTAAGCACTCATAACTAAAGGCCTATGTAATAATGTAAAATTAGGATTATTTTCTTACCTTTCAGTTTAAGCAAATGTTGTGGGTGCTCAAAAGATCCGTCTCACCGAGAAGGTCGTTTTGAGTACCCACAACATATGTTTTCGTTGAGAAATAAGCAATTAGTTTTTGGTATGCACTCTTAACTAAAGGCCTATGTAATTATGTAAAAACCCAAGGTAGAATAGGTTCAGGTAAGCAATTTTTAATTATGTAAAATCAGGGATTTTCTAACCTTCTGAAGTTGGGGCCAGGGGCCTGTTGAGTTTTGGAAAAAAGCATTCTGACCATCAAAATTGGGAAAATTTGATGCACTCTGAAAGAAATGGACCGCTGTTTTAAATGGATTAAAAACTATAAGAAATTAGCAGTGTAAAGCAGTATTAACACATTTTTTGCTTAAATTGCCCATCATAAAAGCTCATGAATATTTGCATAAAAATGTTTTCATTCACATTTTTATGCAATTGTTCATGCATCTGTCTGTAACTTTGCTATTTTTGTTTGGGTTTTCACAAAATTTTCACCAAACTGCAGGACTGTTAAAGAAATTGGGAATGATATACACCATTTTGGGAAGTTTTTGCTCAATTTTGACTATGGAAGGGGCCCATATTCGCTAGGAAAATTCCTGAAAATTATGATCATTTTCTTCCATCAGTTTAAAAAATGCAGGGGACAAAACTATTTCAATATTGCACTAGTCCTGCAGGAGGAGTGACTCACAAATTCCACTCTTCCTGCAAACACATGCACTTGTCTTTTAAAAAACATAAGTTCCTTATATCACTTATAAAATGATATTTACCCAGCCAGATTTATAACTGCATCCCATACACTGACAAAAAATATTTCATATTTAATACTCATGATCCAGGGACCAAGCCTCCTTAACGTTTTACTGTCTATGTAATATCCATTTTAGCAGTAAAATAAGTAATATGGGTAACTTATTTTAAAGAATGAAGACTTGCAGGAATTTTCAATAATCAGACATTTTTGTAGAAAAGTTTATACAGACGAAACCGTTTGACTGGTTTACAAATCTATTACGCCAGTCAACATTAAATTATCAAGCAGAAAAATCAATAGCTACAGCGATACTGTTCTGATACAGTCTGTCGCTTTACAAAACTATTCCATTGATAAAATGCTCGCCGAAAAAATCAGTTTTTACCTCGGTACAGTCTACCACACTACCGCTCAGTACACTGCACAGCTTTTATACGCCATTTGCAATCACAACATCAGGTTTCTACTTTCAGAATTGATAAGATATTTAGTTTGATGAAAACTTTTCTTGCCGTTCAGAAAATGCTAGTTTCTCCTGCAGATTTTAGCACTCGTCCTTTGGGACTAGCGCTTTGGGAAGTATCACTCATTCTTTCTAAAATCCACTAATAAATACCCATGGACGAGTAGATTTTTTGTCCCCTGAAATGTTTTGGGTGCTCAAACGAAGGGTCTCACCGAGACGGTTCTTTAGAGTACCCACAACATATATTGAACGTGAAATAATTTCTGCGGCGATTCTCCTCCCTTCCGCTGATTCAAGAAGGGTTGTTGTCAGTTACAAGCGAAAGTATGTGCATGAAGTACTGGTCAACTGGTTAGTCAAGCGTGTTCAGGAAAAAAGTGTGGTTAGGTGAACTGACCGTCCCGACATGACCATAGCTGCTGACTGGGACGTAAAGAATCAAACCAAACCAAAAAAAAAAAACCAAAGTAGAATCAATATCTCGCTATCATTTGTGTACTATCTCATTTACCTAACCACAACAAACCTTTTGATTGGAAATGAGATGAAGCAAAAATAGACCCACCCTTAAGTAAATTCAACTTGTTACAAATTTACTTGATATACAAATGTAAGCAGGTCCTTTGAGCTATTGTGTGTTAAGTATAAATGATAAGAGCCTGCATCATAGGTCCAGATAAGGATAGTTTGACTCAGTGCTCCAGATAATTTTGACTACCATCAGTACCGGTACTGGTCCAAATGAAAAATGATCCATACCAGCTATTTTCAATCTGTACATGTATTAATTTTGGCTTAGCCAAATTTTTTATGAAAGCCTACACTTGTATTTAAAAAGGGTCATGTTGTTGATGTCTTCATGTACATGTACAGTTTGATCACCCATCAATCAAAACATCGATGTCCATATATAGCCTGCAATAACATGTATATGCACGCAGACAAGAATATTGGAACAGGGATGCTTGTTTTATTGCCATCTGTAAACACGTTGTGCTTCAAAAGTCGAAAAATTCCTATTTTCAGTTTCTACATTGACTGGTTCACGCGAAATTACAAGGACCAAACTGATAGCAAACTCCCAGAGAGTGGTCTCTGCGTACATATTATTATGAAAACACATGTTCTTCAAGGAAGACATGGTAAGGGGATGCAACTGAACATTGGGGAGTTTGTATTGAGGCAAAAATAAAACATCGATACGCAGTCCAGCAAGTTGATTCTTGATTTCTGAACAGTTCAAATATCAAGCGTCTTCAGATTCGAAATAGATGAAAACTACAGGTCACTGGTACGTTTAACCGGTACAAACGTACCGTACAGGCAAAAACACACCCCTATTCGGTACATACTAATTTTGAACTCTATCAGTATTTGGGGAAAACGGACCCATAATTTACGTCTGTACGGACGCTATCTCGAGCGCGGGTTTGTGCACCTAAATTGCATTTATTTCCTTACCTATCAATTTAAACATGTGTTTTGGGTGCTCAAAAGAACCGTCTCATTGAGACGGTTCTTTTGAGTACCCACAATGTATGTTTTGATTGAGAAATAAGAAAAATAATATTCCAGTACGCACTCTTATCTGGAGGCCTGCCTATATACTTTCAGAAGGTGATGGAGATGGCCCCCACAGTTACCTACATCCTACCCTGTTACAGACCAACAGAGCATCACCCACCCCTGAAGTAAGTAATTAAATGGACCTGCCCATGATTGTTGATTAGTCAAACTCATCACATATTTAGGGGACAAATGTGTTATAATTTTGATTTGGGGCAGGGTTTATTCTAGGACTCGAAAACCAGAGGGGGGATTTTATAGAATAGAGTATTTTAGATAAATTTTAATATTTTCCCTTTTTTGTCTATATAAAAATACCCCCCCTCGGTCTTAAAATAAGGGGGGGCGATATTTCAAAAATTGGGAGAGATCCCCCAATCCCCCTGCCTAGAATAAACCCTGTTGGGGAGGTGTATCATCAAATATAAAGTCGGAAATTTAGTTTTATGGCGATGCCTGACCAAGGCCATAAAACGTGATTACCGACCATATACCTCCCTAAATGAAAATTTTGAATATGGTTATCGCCATTCTAATGCACTTCTGCAAGCTTGTCTCAAAGGGGAGGTCTCACCCTATAGTAATTTTACGTAGGGTTCTGCCCACGCACGAATTTTTATAATATTATGCATAATGATTGCCTCACATATAATTATTCTATTTGTGATATAGTTTCCCACTTACCTATTTAAATGGTCAAAAAATGACATGTCATGTAATCGTGCATCTGCTTATGGGGGTACCTTCAGTTTAAGCCGCCCATAACTCTTATAGTTTCATATAATGTGTTCTAATTACTTTTAAAACTATCTAAGATCATCACTGATTAGATATGCATAAAACAAAAATCAGTTTCTGTAAAGTTAAATTCAGAAAAATATGATTTTGTTTGGAATTGTGCCCAAATTTCAGCTTCATAATTATTTTTTTTTACAATTATGTTTTAAAATTTAGGCATGTTCCAGTTCTTGTCAACCTATGAATTTACTCTCAAATTAGGCTATACATATATAGATGTAATGCTTAAATTTTCAAGAAAATCGAAGACGGGTAACATGTTGTTCTAGAACTTTAAATGTTACAAATTCAAGTTCTCAGAAATGTAAAAAAACTGAGTGTAGTTAATGAATTTAAGTGTTTGGTTAGTTTAAAAGCAAGTTTTTTTGTGTTTGCTTTTTTCTATAAGAAAGATGGAATATCCACTATTGTTAAAACTTTATAATAACATAAATACTAATCACTTAGGGAGAACTTCAACTTGTCCAACTCCTCATAGAACAGTAAACTTTGATAATCTTCATAATACGGTTTCAATACCAGATTCACTCTAATAGAAAGTCATTTTCCATAATTCATTCATTTCATTTGTGTCAGGGAATAGTTTGTTTCATCATTTCTTGATCACCAACATGATAAAATAAATATTTAATAAATATTACAACCTTATATAATCATATACCACAGTCTGCAGTTTTTCATACTTTAAAACATGTTGCATTCTTTCTTGCGTGAGCAAGACAGAATCTTTAATGTTTCAAAGCTGTCATCCTTAATCCAATACTGACCACATAGAGAGAATTTCACCCTGTCGAACTCCTCTTGAAGTAGTTAATTTCATTAATCTTCACAATATGGTTTTATTTGTTATTCACTTTAATATAATGCCAAAATACAGTATTCACCCATTTTATGTAGTTGCGGGATCTATTGCTTTACTATTTTCTACCACAAAATGCTGAAATATTTTAAGAATACATGTACCAAACTCTACAATCATAGGTGCCTACAATCATATTCCAAATCCTGTAGAAAGTCAAAGAATCAAATGGGATAGAAAATTAATGTCCACACTATCTTCTTAAAGTTTCAATCAGATTGCTCAAAGGATAACTGATTCCCTGATTAAATTGCCATTTACTTGATTGAGGAACCAGTTTTGAAAATACATCATGGAAACTCCAGATAGTGTTAAGCATAAAACTACGAATACAGAACTTATTGAATATATAAACAAGTGAAAATGCAAAAAGGGTCTGACGGTATAAGAAGAAGTTACAATGATCAGGAACTAAGGTAATCTGACCAAAGTCTTGCCCCTGCAACGGAATTGGCAATATATCAAAACTTGAAGCCAATATTCAACCTGAGACTAAAACTACAAATATATATAATACTAGGAGAACACTAGAAAAGTAGAACCTATGTGCAACTCTTTCAAAAAAGTAGTAAAATTGCAGAGTTTAAAATAAAGTCAGTGCTTTCAGTTGATAAGTTCGCATGTGAATCTTGGTATTCAATGAATTGACAAAATGATGAATTCAAAACAGTCATAACATTTGCCAGATATTAAATGCCTGTGCAACAGTCAGCCAATGGTACATAAAGAATCCCAACAAGTACCTGGTATTAAAATAAAAAGCTACACCCTAGGCTATTCCAAACACATTGACATTTAGGGGAAAATCATGCATAACAACTTAATATCATATTAAAAAAGGATAATACAAGAATAATTAAAAAGGTTAGAGACACATGCCATTGTAAGTAGAATGAATGTCAGTTACATATATGACACCACATCTAAGTTTACAAAGGGACAAAACAAATGAAATAAGCGATCAAATGCCTTGCCTTGTCTAGCACTATTTAAGACTGAACCATCAATTAAAACATTGGTATGTAAATACAAAATAAAATACATTTAAGACACATTCGGTGAAGAGATCATAGCACTGAATCCATTAATTGATGTGTTTCAACTTGATTTTGAGAAGTTTGAATGTTGCAGACTTTTTGTGTGTTACTCTAACTGATTGTTAAAGCTACTCAAGTCTCAGATTTGTTTCAATGTCAAATTGAATATGCATTTGTACACACATAGCTTTTTATTATCGATGTTTACAATATTTTTAATAATAAAATTGCGAAATTACATGGTTCCAGAACAAAACTAGCCTCAAACATTAAATTATGATAAATGTCGAAAAATGACCTACATGTATATAATGTGTTTTCCTGCACTGTTACCGGTTTCAAAAAATCTCTAAACTTTCTCAGTATACAGAACACATGTAAGGCAAATTTTATAGGCAGTTTCATAGGTTGACAAGGACAGGAACATATAGAAATTGTAGACGCAATTTGGCATACACGTGAATTTCAATTATATTTTTGGAAAATTTTTACTTTAAGATTTTGTGAAAAAATTGTGTGCATGTTTTTATAGGCCAAAATAGTATCAAAACAATCCATATTGAGATCTTTCACTATTCCAGCTTAAACTGGGTGAGATCCGATAAAACTGATGTTTACAAATTGACAAAATATTAGACAGGTGTCATTGAAAAAATGGAGTAAAACAAGGTGCTCTCCTGAGACCTGAAATGCACTATTGAAACAAATAAATGCATTTTTATAGTTGATAGGTCATAGGTATTCACCATGTAAAACTAGATGAAAATACATGCGTGGGCGCATGAGACCTCCCCTTTGAGTGTTACAAGCCATATAAAGTTGCACATCATCCAAAGAAATGTGATTAATGATGTCAAGCTATTTCCGACAGTATATCCCACTATAATAGGACTAAAGTTTTTCTTAGCCCCATTCCCACACAGGTGCTGTTTTTGAGGTCAAGACTTACAATTTTCATACAACTGTAAAAGAGTTTGCTTGTTTTATGATCTAAACTCTTATTTGTTTCACTGGCAATAATTATAATGCTACCTGTATGTCTAAAGTCCGGTTTAGCACTGTCCCTACTCAGGTGCCTGGCCTTTATGATCACTGCTTTTGGGCTACGTAAAAGGTGTGACTGAATATTTTCTGTGTTGTATTGATTAAGAAATAGATAAGCTCTAGCAGTGAATTGTTGTATAATAATTCACTGTTTGGAGGTCAGTTGTAAAGAAGATCAAATCACGAGCGCGTGATTTATTTTCGTACAACTGGCCGACAAACAGTGAATTATTACACAACAATTCACCCACTGGAGCTGATCTATTTCAATTCTAACACACAATAACCGATGAAAACACATTTGAAGTATTCAGGTTCTTTCAACTTTCCGCCATTGCACTGAAGAACTCCCGCCAATACTTAGACTACGTCGCATTCGTTTGCGTGTATTTGTAACGTCTTTCAAGCGTAAAAACAACGTTACACCATCAAACGCCATTAAAGACTTCATTTTCCAATAACAAATGACGTCAGCTAGCACGCACTTTCCTCGTGCTATGTAAACTGTGAATTATTGTTTGATATATCACACTTTTTTAGCATTGACTCTATATGCGCGGTGTTTTAGAATATACCATATAACACTGTGATCTCAGAAGACTTGGCATTTTTTGAAAAAAGAAGGCTTTGCTATGGGTATACAAGCACCCTCTGGGTACACTATTTTTGAAAAAGTTATCATGGGTGAAAGTTTTCAGGATTATTCCTGAGGATTTTGAGGCTGACTTTCCATAGAAAGTCGACCTCAAAACACTGAATTAGGCCAGATATAATAGCTTTTTTGATATATTTATTTTACAGTTGTTCTAAAGACAATTAACCATGTAAATTTGAAATAATATTATTTTGAAGCATAATGATGTGATTAATGATAAATACTGCAAGTTTTAAAATTTGAATATCAAAAGTTCAGGATTTTGGAAATTTTTAACTTTCACCCATGAGTTATGCATATGATGCACATATCAGATTGAATACTGTATTCCTTTTTGCAGGTATATAAGCCTATTGAGATACAGATGCCTAAAGTCTCTATCCATGAAACCTCGTATGGTCAGCTATTGAAATCTATGTCAAGAGTGAATCAAGAAGCTGCTGAGAAAATGAAGTAAGTGAATAAGAGGCTGGCTACAACTAGTCCTACTTTTACCTTATTTTCATTCGTTTTTGAGTGTCTATCTTCTTTATGACCCCTTTATAAAAAGAGGTAGGGTGTTTATGGTCATTACTAGGGATAATTAATAACATGATGATTTAGTGAAATTTTTCAATTGTTTTAGATACTGTAAAAAACTTAAATGTAGCAGTTATTTAATTTTAGTGGACAAAGAAAAAAATCACACCAAATTAAAACAGCAACAAAAAGATCAAATATTTCGAGAGAGGAAATAACAAACTGGCAGAAATGCTCCCCAATACACATCTCAAAGTATCATACAGGCCTCCAGATAAAAGAGTGTGTAATTAAAAAAGAAAGAACCCCCCCCCCCCCCTGGGCTAACCAAAACATGTGGGTGAGCTGTTTCTTTTGACCACTCAAAACACATGTTTTAACTGTTGGATAAGAAATTATATTTACATTTTCAAAGCAAGCCTTTGCAATATGCTTCGAAACAGCGAATTCATTCGCCAGAAGTGACACTGGTGTTGTGATTGACAGTGAGCCACACCTGAGTCGCACGTGCAAAACAAGCCTCTTGTTTGCTCCATTGGCTGTCCGTGTTCTCACTGGCTGTTCCGCTTTTCGGTTTTACACTCTTACAAAAACGTTAATACAATTACATATTAAATACAAAACTGTTTTGTTTCCTAAATTATAAAGAATTTTTAGCTCACCTGAGCCGAAGGCTCATGGGTGAGCTTATAGTATACCAGTCACTCCGTTGTCCGTCCGTCCGTCATCCGTCGTCTGTCGTCCGTCCGTCAACATTTTCAAACATCTTCTCCTCTGAAACCACTGGGCCAATTAAACTCAAATTTCATATGGAGACTCCTTAGGACGCGGGAACAAAAGTTTGTTCAAATTGTCCTGGTCACATGACCAAGATGGCCGCCATGCCCATATATGGTAAAAACCCTTTAAAAATCTTCTTCTCCAGAACCAGAAGGCCGATGACCTTGGGACTTGGTATGTAGCATTGGGGGTGTTGAGCCTACCAAGTTTGTTCAAATCATGATCCTTAGTTGACCTTGACCTACTTAACGTCAAGGTCAAATTTGCTTCCTAATGCATTTAAATGGGAATTTTTTTGAAAAGTTGAATTTTTGAATACTGTTAAAGCCAAAGTGATTATTCTTACTTGATATATTAAAACTAATGAGACAATGGCTATAAATAAGTTTCAATGGTCAAGGTTGACCTTTGCCCTTTCAGCCAAGGTCACTCATATTGTGGTCCCATCAATATATTAAAACATAGTTTTCTCACAAACCATTGGCCCAATTGAACTCCAATTTCATGTGAAGACTCCTTATGGTAAGTTAGCCAAAATTTGTACAAAATATTTTGGTCACATCACAAAGATGGCTGCCACGCCCATATATGGTAAAAACCTTTTAAAAATCTTCTTCTCCAGAACCAGAAGGCCAGTGACCTTGAGACTTGGTATGTAGCATTGGGGATGTAGGGTCTACCAAGTTTGAACAAATGATGATCCTAGGTTGACCTTGACCTACTTAACGTCAAGGTCAAGTTATGCATGTGAATGGGAAATTTTTTGAAAAGTTGATTTTTGAATACTACATGGAAGCCAAAGTCATTATTCTCACTTGATATGTTCAATCTGGTGTCTATAAATAAGTTTCAAAGGTCAAGATTGACCCTTTACCTTTCAGCCATGGTCGCTCATATTGGAGTCCCTTCAACATATTAAAACATAGTTTTCTCAGAAACTAGTCGGCCAATTGAAACCAAATTTCATATGACAACTCCTTATGATTGGTTAGTCAAAACTTATACAAACTGTTTTGGTCACATGACTAAAATGGCCACCACGCCCATATATGGTAAAAACTCTTTAAATCGCTTCTTCTCTGGAACCAAAAGGCCATTGGCTTTGGGACTTGGTATGTAGCATTAGGGATGTGGGCCCTATCAGGTTTGCACAAATGATGAATCTAGGTTGACCTTGACCTACTTTATGGCAAGGTCAAATTTGATTCCTAATGCATTTGTATGGAGAAAATCTTAAAATGTTCATTTTTCTATAACTGTTTAAGCTGAATTCATAATAGTTAAACCTATTGAGACAATGGTTTTATATGTAGTACCAAATGTAAAGCTTACCTATGACCTTTTATCCAAGGCCACTCATTTGGACTGCCCCACACCTATCTAAACATCTTTTTCTCAGAAATAACTGGGCTGTTTGATGGATTATTCATTAGATTGTTTAGGTCACTTGACCAAAATGGCTGCAACCCCCATATGTGGAAAAACAAAATGTGTTCTATTACAAGCTGTAGTTGACCTTCACCTATTTTAACATTATTAAGGAGATCAGGTGAGCGCCTCAGGACCTTCAGGTCCTCTAGTTATATTTTAGATATTTATAATAAGATGTAAATATAAGCAATGACTTCAATTTTGATGTTTACTTCGGGTCTCTTGCAAAGTAAGTGAAGTCATCTTCGGGCTTCACTTACTTTGCAAGAGACCCGAAGTATTCATGATTCCATGAACATTTAAAAAATCAAATATATTTCTTAAATGACCAATTTTAAGCTAAAAAATTGATTATCTGGAGCTGTGATGATATCTGACAAGATATGACTTTTATCATTGTTTTAAGTACACTAGACATAGGTTTAGATAAACAAAATTTTTGAGCGTAAAATTGTCAATATTTTCTTACCCATCAATTTTAACATATGTTTTGCGTGCTCAAAAAAAACGTCTCAATGAGACTGTTGTTTTGAGTACCCACACCATATGTTTTGGTTGAGAAATAAGAAAATTATTTTTTGGTACACACTCTTAACTAAGGGCCTGCTAGAACTGAAAATTTGTTGCCAAATTTTTATGGAAACCAGAAAAAAATATTTCTATCCATTTTGTCTATGTGGTGGTGAGGCCCGAACTTGCAACCATTCAAGTCCCAGTCTAACACTCTACCAACTGAGTCACACTGTGCTTGTCTATGTTGAGATAACCTCATCTATTTTATTTTTTTCAGACCAAAAGAAGTTAAAAAAGAGATTAAATCTGAGCCCCAAGACGACTTGTTGCTTTCTGCTGGGTATGACAATGGTGTTCCCCCACCCCCAGGAATAGAACCAGTCACACTGCCACAGAATCTGGAGAATGGAGACAGTAAGGATGGTGACATTAAAACTGAAGGTCTTGATGATATGAACGGCAGGTGAGCATTTGCTAGTTTTTTTAGCGTAAAAATAGTGAACATGTTCTTATGCATTAATTTTAGCGTGTGTTTTATGTGGTCAAAATGAAGTCATTTTCACCATGTCTGTATCTTGAAAAGGGTCAGTGAATGAGAGACACAGATGATATATTAATCCTTTGTATTCAGGAGACCCCTAAACGAGTATTTTTGGCAGGGCTTTATCCAGTAATTTTGGGAAACAGCCCCTGGCCAAAATTGGGAAAAAATGATCATCTTATTACCTCAAAATTGGGAAAAAATTACCGACATAAAACATAACAATGGAAGCAAAATTCATCCTCAAAATTAGCTATTTTAGATTGTTTTATGCCAAGCACAAGTGTTTTTAAAAGTATCATTCTGATATGTATGGGTCATTGTTTCTCGTTTATAAGTAGTAGAGGTCTCTAAAAAAAGTAAAAAAAAATGTTTTTTTTTTCTTTTCCTAATCGGGAAAAACAGACATGGAATTGGGAAAGAAGGTGGCTGTTTTTCGATTGGGAATGGGGCTAAAATTTGGCCCCTAGAGAAAGGCAGAAAATCGCCTGAAAGGTAATAAGATCTTCAGACAAAATAATACATTTTTGAAAAGAATAGCCTGACACCCCTAGATATATACAATGCACTATCCCAAGTCTATTAGTATCAAACCAGAAGTAAGAATCCATTAATATACAAAGGGTTAACTATTTGGACCAGTACACAATATTTTGGAACTTATCGCATCGACGAATGCGTATCAGCGCAACCTCACCAGAACCTTTGATTCTCATATATATACATATGGATGTAGATGGAGGCTAAGACTGACCAAAAATTAGACCTCTTGGCCCGCAAGGCAGCTGTAAATGCATGTTTAAATAGTGATTGGATGCATGTGGGATACATACCCAGCACCCTAGTTAAGCAGAGTATTTGCGTAAAAACGCACTTAAAATCCTCAAAAAAGCAATTAAAATGAAATGTGTGCCTACCGAAAAGCAATTCTAACAATCGGTATGCAATTACATGCGATTTCATTGCGTACCATTTGGTCCATTTCGTTTCCATTTGGGTAATAAACAAATGCCAGTCGGGTAATTTTTATTTACCAGCGAGCATGCAATATAACTCCAGTTTTATGAAAATATCGGTGCCCAGTCCAGTATTTCGCGGAAAAACACTATGATGAAAGTGAAACTTTTGCAAAGTGTACACACTCGAATGTCAACAAGCGGATGAGATTTGCTTCAGGTACAATAAAATCCGCTAGTTTGATACTTTAGAAAGGCAGAGTGAATAAATATGCAAGCACATTTCCGATGGCTTCATGCAATAAGAAAACGTGTAATCACAGAAGAAAAAAACGTGGCGTAAAAAATATGAAAATATGCAATTGTTTTTGCAAGTACGCAATTGAAGATAACCACGTTGCGTAAATGCCCAATTGACCCAAAAGCTTATCTAGGGCGCTGCATATCCAAAGCTTGTGTGGAGACCCATTACTATAACATCAATTCCATCTGATGTAAGTTATTAATTCTGTGTAACGGTCACTTATAATAAGACAAAATAAAGATCTTCAATGACAAATGGTATCTTAATGAAGGTCTAAAGTATTGCAGAATGCTCCCTTTGGAGCATTCTGCAATACTTTTGACATGCATTAAGCGCTAACTGATCTTGAAAAACCAATTTTCGGTCCTTTTGAGAGTGGCGGTTTTACACAGGTTTTACTGTACTTTCTCCTCTTTTACTGAATTTGTTGATATTTCAGCTTGCCAATGGACCACTCCCATCTGTCACACATAGTGCCACCACCCCCAGATGTACAGCCTGTGGTCGACAGAATGGCAATGTATGTAGCGAAGAATGGGGTAGAATTTGAAATTGTTGTTAAAAGCAAGAAGGATCCAAGATTTGACTTTCTTCATTCCTGGCATGTCCACTTTGCATACTATGATTTCAAAAAGCAGCTTTTCATACAGGTAATCGGAATGTTTGATTTAGTGTTCTCCACCAAATCAAACAATCCAAATGTCAATATTTTCAAAATAAAAGTATTCATTATGTTCATTAAAAGTGCCTCATTGATAAGATTGTGTAATGTGTTTATGAGGCCGAGACAATGACACAGTTCTACATTTTGGTGAAAAATTCATGAAAATCCGAACAAAAATAGCAAAGTTACAGATGCATGAAAAATTTCATAAAAATGTGAATGAAAAGCAAATTTTCATGAGTTTTTAAGAAGGGCAATTAAAGCAACAAATGCTTTACACTGCTCATTTCTTATATGCTTTTTAATCCATTTAAAATGGCGGTTCAGTTCTTTTAGACTGCATCAAACGTTCCCAATTTTGATGATCCAAATGCTTTTTCCCAAATTCAACAGGCCCTGGCCCCGACTTAGAAAGGTAGGAAAATCCCTTTATAGCATAGGTCAAGATAAAGCAAAGTTTTTATGCCTTAAAAATGATATTATTTTCTTATTCATTAATTTAAACATGTCTTTTGGGTACACACACCATTTGTTTTGGTTGAGAAATAATTTAACTGCAAAACAGTTACAAATATAAGATTCCCAATGGGAAATGGGTTAATGACCATTTCATGGTCTTTTTCCTTTAATTCATTTGTAAAATTCCATGTTAAAAAGTTTAGAAGCCGCAACATGACCATGTTATATCCAAATCTGTGTTATAACGAGGTGTGTATAAAGGAACTGCATTGTACAATATTTACATTTTCAAAGCAAGCCTTTAATGAATCTTTAGAATTTTGCAACTGTTGATAGCCTCATGAACCACACAAAATTTGATTGACAGCTGCCAAGCTCACTTGCCCATCAAATGTTTCGAACATCAAATTCATTCGCCAGATATGACACTGGTGTTGTGATTGACAGCGAGCCACACCTCAGTTGCATGTGCAAAACAAGCTTATTGTTTGCTCCATTGGCTGCCCGTGTTCACAATGGCTGTTCCGCTTTTCCGTTTTGCACTCCAACAAACCCGTTAATACAATTAAATATTAAATACAAAATTTATTTATCTCTTAAATTTACATTCGCTCCTCCCTGCATCCGGCCTAAGCTGTCAATTATATAACATTTACCTACGGGTAAATTTGACGCTATTTAGATAGTTACCGCCTACTTAACTGTTTAACTAAAATTGGAAGTTAGAGTACGGTTAAAGCTCCTCCTTCTTCGTTATTCTAGGGTGTCTGATTTAAACATCAGCAAAGATCAAAGAAAAAAGCATCGGCCATACCACAAATTATAAATAATTTCTATATATTAGTTATTTATAATAAAGTGTAAATATAAGCAATAAATTCAAGTTTTGGAAGGTTCATGGAATCATGAATACTTCAGGTCTCTTGCAGAGTGTTAACTTTGCAAGAGACCTGAAGTATTCATGATTCCATGAACCTTCCAAAAATCGAATTCATTTCTTTATTAACTTTCTTCAGGAATTGGCTAAAGAAAGAAAGGAAAAAGAGAAAGAGATGGAGAATGAAAAAGAAAATGAAGAAGAGCAGGAGAATGAAGAAAAGGAGAAATCTGGCGGGGTCGGTATAAAGTTCAAGGTGAAGGTCAAGGATCAGGAGCCGGTGACCCTGGAGAAGAAGACTGTGTTTGAGAATGAGAGTAGCGACGAGGAGGAACATGATGGTAAGATTGACTTGCCATATGGAGGAGTAAATGAAACAACTTTATAATTCCATGGGTGAAAGTTTTCAGGGTTATTCCTGAATTCAGGATTTTGAGACTGACTTTCCATAGAAAGTCAGCCTCAAAATGCTGAATTCAACAGACTATAATAGCTTCTTTGATTTATTTCCGTATGTGTTAAGACAACTGACCATTTAAATGTGAAATTGCTATTATTTTGTAGGCATACTGTCTGTTTTAAAGTTTGGATTTTGAAAGTTCAGAATTTTGGAAATTTTTAACTTTCACCCATGTAATTCAGAATTGGTCCCATTTGGGATTTTTATTCCCCCGAAGAAGTCTGAGGGATATAGTTTTCTCGTCCGTCCACACTTTTTGTCCGTCCAGAACCGTATCTCAGTACCTATTGGTCAGATTTAATGTATTCTTGGTATAAATTATCAGTACCATGGAGACTCAATATCGACTTCATAACACTTGAGCTATTGCTCTTGTCTTAGTATAGGCAATTATAATGAGGAGTAATGGACGGACGCACAGACGCCGCCAAAATGATATCCCTCTAACTTCGTCGCAGGATAATAGTTGTGTGTGTGCTGAATCCATTTTTGGCTACTGTCAGTTCTGCATGTTCTCATAATATTATTTGAGGTAGGAATTCCAAATTTTGTGTGTGGGTGCATCTTGGGATAAAGATGTGTCACATACCATTTTTGGCCTCTGGCCTCATTTCTAGAATAATCAAGTCCTTAGCATATCTCCTATATTGATTGAGATAGGAATCACAAATTTGGTGTGTGGATGCATCTCGAGATGGTGGAGTGTCACATACCATTTTTGGGTCACTTTGGCCTTGACCTCTGACTCTGACAACATAGAAGCAAAAATTTCGCCCTTACATATCCCCTTGACCCCTGAGTAGGGTCAAAAGTTCAAAACAATTTTCTTTCTGAAAATGGTCATGTTGCATATCAAATTAAAGAGAATGACAGATACAACAACATGCAAGCAATAATTTTGTCCTTACAGGCACCCTCGACCCCTGGGATGGGGTCAAAAGATCAAAACATTTGCTGCACAGTAGCACCTCAAACAATATGAATCAAATTAGTCAATTCATGAGACTATGCTACTTATCATATTGGCAAGCATGTCAAGGAAAAGAAAAGCCTGTGAATTCACAGGCTCACCAGAACAATGTGTGGATCAAAAAACAGGGGACAGGGGGTCTGGACCCCCCCCCCCCCCCCTGAAAAAACACAAAAATATAGAGTTTCCTAGCAATACTTGTCCAGATCCCCTGAAAAATCACAATGCTACCAAGTCAGCATTCATTGTTGAGCCATCATCAGCGTTTCGCTGGCGGGCCAATAATGGCCCCTTTATAGTGGTATTTGGATCCTACCAACCCCCTCATCAACTAAAAAAACAACAGAAAACGTCGAAGTTGGACCCCCTCTAACAAAACTTTCTGGATCCCGCATGAGAACCTTGCATATACAAAGTAAAGAATTAGATGACAGTTTAGACCACAAATTAAACCTCTAGTCCAATTACTAGTATATAGCTCGGCCAAATAAAAAATAATCGGTTTTTGGTAACAGGTCTGAAAATTTTAGGCAGGGTAGGCACACATTTTTTTTTTATTTGACAGAAAAGCCTTTCAAAATGCATAGAATTATATATTTTCCAGAAAACCTGAAAAAAAATCCTAGATTTCACCAGTAAATTAAGGTAGGGTCCGATAACCCTAAACACCGGTATTTTTTTATCTGGCCCTGTGTTTGCATGTTTGAAGAGTCATTTTAAGCATAATGCAATAAGTACCAAAATCGTGTGAGGTTGCCACAATGTTCCATGATACAGGGTTCCCACAAGCTCTGGAAATCATGTAAAATCACTAATAAAAAGTTCCATGCATGGAAAAATCATGGAATTTGAAAAAAACCTGAATAATCATGGAAAAATCATGAAATTTTGTGAAATAATTCGATGAAACCACCAGTTGCCAGAAAACTAGCTGTCGGACACATGTGTCTTACAGCCAGTTTTCTGGCTACTGGTGGTTTCAAGTTTTAATTATGCCTAAATGTACGCATGGTCTGTCTACAAACATGTTGTTAATGCTGCATTTTGCATTTATGCCTTGAGTGCAGTGATTTTTTTACCTGCGCATCCTGCATCTTTTACTCATAATTTTGGCTCTGGGATGCAAAGTTTTGATTTCAGCGAGTCCCAGGATGCAATGGTTTTGCAGACTTGTCATGAAAAATAGTGTTCTGGACTCATAAGTTTACAGTTGGGACCCATTGATATGGGAAACAGCGAGTCCCAGGACCCATATGCCAAAAATTGTAAATGAATCACTGTGAGTGGTGAAGATGCTTCTAAAAGAGTAGGTTGGAGGCAGTGTATTAAATAGCTATGGAAATTACATAGCTGATCATGGAAAAATCATGGAATTGTGTTTTTGAATTTCTGTGGGAACCCTGAATTGTTAGTGTTTCTTGTTTAAAGGTGAGACATCAGAAAAGGAGAAGTCTAGAAAATCTGGTACATCTACTCCAATTGTGGAAAATGTACATATTACAGACCCTAAGTCAGAAGTTGACCCAGCCGCAGCTGAAAGGAAATTAGGTATGGATGTTAGTACTGGTATCAATACAAAATGATTGATATTCGATACTTCATTTGAGCCGTGACACGAGATTACCAACAATGTGGTATGTGCGACCAGCAAAGGCTCAGACCAGCCTGCGCATACACGCAGTCTGATCTGAGCCCTTGCTTGTCGCTTGAATATTCTATGACTGCTAAGCTGCTACTGAACATCATTTGGAGGTTCTAAGCTTTAAAGGAGGCTGCACAGGCTCGTCTGAGGCTACACTTGTCAGTACACCACATTGTTGGGAATCACATGTTGCGGTTCATTAGTTATTTTCTCTCAAAAAAAAAGAAGAAACTGAAAACCAGCTTCATAATTTTTGAAGGCCCATAATAACCTATTACCTAGAAGCACTTAAAACTTAAGAGTTTTACAAACTCTTTGGCTTTGAGTCATCCTCTGTTGCAGTATAACCATGATCTCAGTCTGTTTTGAGCTGACTGATGTTTTAATAACAGTCACAATTTTTAGAACACATCAGTTCTGCTATACTGTCTATGCCCACTGGCTTATGACATTTCTGATAAATGCTACTCAATTGTAGTTTTTGTGTTTGCGTTTTAAGTCTCATCCGACAGATTGGTGAAGTCAGGAGTGGAACCTGCAACCCCTGGTTTACAAGGCAAGCGGCTTATCCACTACACCACAGCGGCTACTATGCTACTCAGTATGCATGTACATTTAATAACCACTGTCATGAAAAGCTCAAGGCTTTCTCGGTTTGAAATGAATGGAATTACTTGCTAAAATTTTTAATTGCATTTTTCTGTTTGGCTGATCTCCTTTTAATACATGGGTAATAGGATGTTAACCAATCATTGTCTAGAAGACAGTTAAAGTACGGGTTATTCTTCCAACTTGGAAACATCTGAGGGGTCATGTTATTTCCTCCTTGTTCATGTGCAGATTTTTTCAAAATTAAATACCCTCTTTTGAGAATAGATCAGCTGGATTCTGTTAAAGCCATGTGTCAGACCAGGCCCTGAGGTTATAAAACTTTTCATACTCAACTCACTGAGCCTGAAATTTATCCTGCTTATGACTGTTAAAATGGCAACAATTGTTGGCATTTTAACATTTATTAGCATGATAAATACAACATCTGAGAGTTCAAAAGCAAGAAAAAATCTTTATTTTTCATCATTTTACCAGCACATTATAGAAAATGAATGGATTTTCTGCTGCCAGCGACTCTACCTACTAAGCTATACAAGCTGACAGAAGATAGTTTTCAAAATTAAATCTGACTGCTGAATATGCCAGCCTAATGTTTTGATTTCATTGTTTACAAACAAGCAAATGTAAACATAGTAATTAGATCTTGGCAGCACAATATTAAAGGAAAGATTATGGTCCCCCCCATTTTGCGGCGTCTGATCTGGTTTTGCACTGTTTGCCGATGTCCCATAAAAGGACACTAGGCTTATATGGGTTAAGAGAAACTACACAGCAGCTGCTATTTCTAAATGATCAAGCTGGTTTAAGTCAGTTTCATTTTGTAGCTGAGCAGCGAATGAGGGACAGGATAGCAGCGTCAGCTAGAGAGAAGCTAAGCCAGGTGGATAAAGAGAAACAGTTACAGGCAGAGAGAAAGAGAAAGGCGGCCATGTTTATAAACTTGCTAAAGAGTAACAACACGGAGGCTGGTGCGACAGAGGCAAATGAAGTCGCCATGGGTAGGTGGACTAATTTTAAAATTTGTTAGTACTGTAAAACCTGTGGGAGCGCAGTGGTTCAGTGGTAGAGTGCTTGACTCGAGACCTATGGGCCAGGGGTTCGACCCTCACCGGCATCACTGCGTTGTGGGCCTTGAGGAAGACAAATTTATCCTAGCTTAGTACTGGTTATACCCCCGGTACGAAGTATATAGGGGGTATATAGTTTTTGCCTTTTCTGTAATTATGTTTGTTTGTCTGTCTGTCTGTAAACTTTTTTTTTCCGTCAAAAATTTCTCAGCAACTACTTGGGTTAGGATTCTGAAATTTGGTACAAAGCTTGATAGTGATGAGTTGTATTGTGTAACAAAAAAACAGCCACATATTGCTTATCAGTCCCTTTATTTGTTCATTTTTCTTCTTTCTCTCTCCCATGTAAATCTTTCTTTTTTTCTGTCAAAGATTTCTCAGCAACTACTTGGGTTAGGATTCTGAAATTTGGTACAATGCTTGATAGCGATGAGTTGTATTGTGTAACAAAAGAACAGCCGCATATTGCTTATCAGTCCCTTTATTTGTTCATTTTTCTTTCTCTCCAATGGAAATTTCTGTCACAGATTTCTCAGCTCCTATTGGAGCCAGTATTTTCAAATTTTGTGTACATCTTCAGGATGGCAAAGTGTACTGTGTAAATGGAAATTAAGATGCTAATCCTCATTTTGCCTTCTTTTTTCAATTTTTCATTTTTTCCTTCTTTCGCTCTTATATGATACATATAGACATTTTTTTCTGTCAAACATTTCTCAGCAACTACTTGGGTTAGGATTCTGAAACTTGGTACAAAGCTTGATAGTGATTAGTTGTATTGTGTAACAAAAGAACAGGCACATATTTCTTATCAGTCCCTTTATTCATTTTTCTTTCTCTCCAATGAAAATTTCTGTCACAGATTTCTCAGCTCCTATTAGAGCCAGTGTTTTCAAATTTAGTGTACACCTTCAGGTAGGCTTAGTGTATTGTGTAAATGAAAATAAAGATGCTGAAGCTCATTTTGCCTTCTTTTTCAATTTTTCCTTCTGTCACTCCTATATAACACATATGGACATTTTTTGTCAGAGTTTTCTCAGCAACTACTTGATTTAGGATTATGAAATTTTGTGTACACTTTCAGGTAGGCAAAGTGTATTGTGTAAATGAAAATTAAGGTGCTTATCCTCATTTCGCCTTCTTTTTTCAAATTTTCAATTTTTCCTTCTGTCACTCTTATCTAACACATATGGACATTTTCATAAAAATTTTCTCAGAAACTACTTGATTTAGGATTATGAAATCTTTGACAATTTTGTCTTTTCTCTGAAAGTGTTACAACCTCTGATGGCTACCGCCGGGGGTATGTGAGCTTTGCTCACTTCTTGCTATATTTCTGAGAGTGGCTGATTTAGACAGGTTTTACTGTATGAAACTTACAATTCCTATCTAAGGACAAACCACTCTTGCATATTAGAAAAAATGCAAGTCGTTCATCAGCAAAACTTATCTAGTAACAAAGGAGATTGATAATGAAATAATTTCTACGGTCATTCTGTTCCCTTCTGCTGAATCATTCAAGAAGGGTTGTTGTCAGTTACAAGCGAAAGTATGTGCACAAAGTACTGGTTAACTGCTTGTTCAAGCTTGCCCAGGGAAAAGTGTGGCTAGGTGATCTGACCGGCCTGCCATGACCATAGCTGTTGACTTGGGACGTAAAGCAACAAAAAAAAGGTTTTTCATATGGGCCGCACACATGATTTTGTAACTTATCTCATCATAGAGCAACTAATGCTCAGCAGGGAGGAAAAATCCACTCGTCCGCTCGTAATTATGAGTGAAATCTAGAAAGAATGAGTATTTCTTCCCAATGCACTCATTCTGTAGGATGAGTGCTTTGCAAAGAATTACTCGAGGAAGTCATATTACTCCCTTATGTTCTTTATTGCATACACTTTTAAAGGACAAGTGCACATGTTTGCTGGACGAGTGAAAATTGTAAGTCACTTGTCCTGCAGCACAAGTGCAATATTGAAATATTTTTGTCCCCTGCTCAGGAGAGTCTTCACCAAATAAGGATGAAGATGAAGACTCAGACCAAAAAGTAGGCCTCAGCCCCACTGGATATGTCAGCAAGGGCGTTAATTAGAGACCAGGCCTTTAGTTAAGAGTGTGTAACAGAAAAATATTTTTCTTATTTCTCAGGCCTTTAGTTAAGAGTATGTAACAGAAAAATATTTTTCTTATTTCTCAACCAAAACATGTTGTGGGTACTCAAAAGAACCGTCTCAATGAGACGGTTCTTTTGAGCACCCAAAACATATCATAAAAATTATGGGTAAGAATATATTTACAATTTTACACAGAAATTTTTTGCTTATCTAAACCTTGGAGACATTTGCACATATGTCATAAGCGTCAAAATCTTGTGCCCTGGCAGAAATCATAATTGAGCCAGTGCTTGACATATCCAACTGTTTGCCCAGCAAGGACTTGTATCAGCCTGTGCTAAACACTCAATAGCTCCTGAAAAGCAAAAGCAAACTTTTCAGCATAAAATTGCCATCGTTTCCTTAGATCTATCAGTTTGAATGAATTTTGGGTTTCATTGCGATGGTTGTTTTTAGTACCTGCAATAATGTTCTGGTTGGGAGTTGAGAAAATTGATTTATAATTATGCATTCCTCTCCGGTGGTCTGAGAATGGACAGTTATGGAGGTGGACCAGGATGACATTAGGACCCTTTCTGAAGGGCTGACTTCTATCTAGGGGTGACTATTGTGGCCGAAAATGACTATTGCAATTGTATTGACATTGCAGGAAGTGCCATTGCGATACTATTACTACTGTGGACAACCATTGCAATACTATTGTGATACTATTGTCTGAAACATTTATGCTTGGATGAAGGAGGAAATTAAGATAATGGTAGGACTTTTCTGTAGGTATGGGTACCAGTTTTGTATTGAACCAACAGAAAAATATCAGAATGCTGTCAGAGTCCACTAATTTTGCTGAAATGCATAGGATGCAAAACCATGTACATCCTACTGCCATTTAACTTAATTTTTGTGCCTAAACCAAGCAATCTTGAGTGAGAATCCCTAGGTTTAAAAACTATTGAAACTATTGCGATAGTGAAAAGACTATTGCAGATACTATTGACATTGCAACTTTCCTATGGATATAGTAACATTGCCTAAGTTACTATTGCGGTATATCGATAGCCAGGTGTATTTTTTAATAGACTTTTCACTTACTGTAAAGGCGGCAACTTTACATATCTGGGCGTGCTTAGGCTATTTCATCTGCTAAGGAAGGGAAATCAGGTTCTATTTTATAATTTGATAAAGAATGAATAAGTTGTTTAGGCTGCGCAAACGTGCGTGCATTTCATGAATATCCTAACCGTATACACACTGAACTCACATTTATTAACCCTTAAAGCGCATAATCACAAAATGGATGTTTTGTTGTTGTCCACTAAAGTATTTGAAGCATCAAAGACAAACAGTGTGGACCCAGATCAGACTGCTCCTTATCTGGGTCCACAATGTTTGCCTCTATGCTTATGTAAAATAGACATTTTCAGATGCAGTTATTTTGCTGGCGTTTTAAGGACTAAATAATGTGTTTTGCGTCTGTACTGAGGTAATGGTGCAAGATAATACAGTTACTTCTGAATAAAACCACGCCTCATTTTCAGCTTTTACCTATGTCTAAGGTTGACCAGTCCTAATTACGCATTCATGAGGTGCCGCCTTTACAGTACCCAAAAAGTCATATAATATTAATACATCACTAATTCTATCCCTCAAATTTTGTCTGTTTCAGCTGCTCTTTCTGAAAGGCTTACCTCACAGACCCCCAGTGGAACAGCCACTCCTCTTTCTGCTGATAAAATCTCATCAAGGCACCAGAAGTCCAAATCAAAACATAAACGTAAGGTCAAGCGGTCAAGGTCACCAGAAAAATCCAGGTCAAGAGACAGGAGGTCAAGGTCACGAGACAGAAGGTCAAGGTCAAAATCACCGAGGTCAAAGAAGAAGAAAAGAAAGAGGTCTGCTACTCCACCTAGTGCTTATTCTGTTGTTAGAAGGTGAGTAAAAATGACAGTTTTTTCATTTTTCTCAGTAAAACCAGGCATCCAGATAAAAGTTTGTACTTTGAAAAAAAACTTGTTTCTCTACCAAAACATATGTTGTGGGTACTCAAAAGAACCGTCTCCATGAGACGGTTCTTTTGGGCACCCAAAACATATGTTTGAACAGCTTGATAAGAAAATAATCACATTTGTACGCTAAAAATAGTTGCTTACCTGGACCTTTGGGAAATCATGGATGAAAGTTTCCAGAATTATTCCTGATTTCATCTAATTCATCCACTTTGGCCAAATTTCACAAGAAATTTTACATTGTTCCTTTCACATCTTGTAAAATATCTTAAATTCTTTCAGTTTAAGGGAAATAGGAAGTGCAGTGGCTCAGAGGGAGAGTGCTTGACTCGAGACTGAGGGATAAGGGTTCGAGCCTTACCGGCGTCACTGCCTTTTGGTCCTTGAGCAAGACACATTTATCCTAGCTTAGTACTGGTTCAACCCAGGCAGACCCGTTCCTACATAACTGAAAGATTGTTGATGGGACGTAAAGCATCAATTCAAACAAAAGTTTTAGGGAAATGATGTTTCTGCCATTTACAGGCTCCTGCATATTCGTGAAGGGCATAAGAAACAGGCTGGGTTTCAACAACATCATCTGCAATCGATTATAACATAATGGTTTGGGGGTATTTGGCTACATTTAAACCACCCTGAATACGAGTACAGTGGTTGGTTGCTTGACTCAAGATTGAGGGATTTAGGGTTCGAGCCTCACCCTAGGCACCTTGTTGTTTCCTTGAGCAAAACACTTTATTGTCTGCTAAGCACTGGTTAAACCCAAGAAGACCCAATCCAACATGGCTGAAAAAATGTTGACTGGGAAGCAAGGAATCTACACAACAAAAATCACCCTGAATAACTTGACCCTATAGATATGGAAAATCTTTATTTAGTTTTAGACCAAACACTAGACATCTAGCACCAGTATGGCATGTTTAAACCTTTTTCTGACTGGAAATCCAGTATTGTATACATTGACATTGTAGACCCTGATAAGATGCTGCAGCCTGCAGCATTTTATCAGGGTCTGCACTGTCTCTTACAACAAAAAACAAGATTCAGGATGTGAATACAATGCCATTTGGAAGCTAACCTGTGACCCCCCTCAAAATAAATAATGGATCATCCAATTACTCCATCATGTTAAGTTGAATTCAAAATAAAATTTGAGGAGTACAGTGGCTCGGTTAGTGGAGCGTTGGACTCTGGATCGAAGGGCCCTAGTTCGAGACTAACCGAAGGCACTGTGTTGTTTCTTATGCAAGACACTTTATGCTCTGCTTAGAACTGGTTCAACCCAGGAGGATAAGAAAATGTCCCAACATGACTGAAAAATTGTTGACTGGGACGTTAAGCATCAACACAAACAAACAAAATTACTTTGGTCTAAGAAGGGTTGAGTTAAGGCATAAGAACAAATACCTGGACAAGCTGATGGTTATCACGGTTATTTAAAACACGGTTGAAAGTTTTCAAGATTAATCATGAATTCAGGATTTTGAGCCTGACTTTCCATAGAAAGTCAGCCTCAAAATGGTGAATTAAGGAGGTTATAATAGCTTCTCTGTTTAATTTTCACATTATCTAAACACAATCAATCATTTAAACATGAAATTATTCATTTTTGTAGGCATCCTGCAAGTTTAAAAATTTGAATTTCTAAAGTTAGGATTTTTGAACTTGAACCCATGTTAATATTTTGTGTTTATTTTAGATCACCAATGCGATTCCCTCCACCTCCACCACCCAGATACCTGAGTCGAGATAGATCACCGTCAAATAGTAGGAGTAGCAGATTAAGATCAAAGTCAAGGTCACCATTAAGGTCAAAGTCAAAAAAGAAAAAGAGGTCAAGGTCAAGATCTGGGTCAAGGTCCAAGTCCAAAGATACAAAATCTCACAGCAAAACTTCCAAAAAGAAGAAAAAGAAGAGGTCCAGGTCAAGGTAAGTGGCTTGAGGTCAAGGTTAGTGTCTTGAGGTCAAGACTGATTTTCTGGAACTGCTGTTGTTGCTCTCATTGAGTGGGGGGTTTTGAGTTTGGCCCTTTATTTGTGAAGCAGTTCTTAGTGTCCCTTTCTAGATTTACAATCCTCTCTCTGAGGAAGAGAGAGAGCAGTTGCTTTACTTTAATTGAGCCAGTGCACAAGATTTCAATACTTATAGCATCAGTGAGCAGAGAAGACTCAGCGTCAGGGGAGTCTGCGCACACTCATCAGAGCCTTAGCTACCCACATACAGGCTTTCAAGCTGGCCCTTCTTTTCCTTACTTTTTTGTTTTGCTCCTATTTTTCCCTACATTTTCTTGAAAATGCCTTTCTTATCCCTTCTTTTTCACTCTAAAATGTCATTTACACGAAAATCCAGAATTTTTTCCACGCTTGCTTCTGTTGCTCAAGTTTTATAAATTAACTATTATATTTTTTCAAAGTAAAGGCTGCTAAACATCTTCATTTTTAATTTTTGTTTTGCTAGTTCTATTATTCTGCTTATTCCGTGAGAAATTTCTTATTTCTAAGAACTCATTGTAATGAATTTTGTACTCGAAAAAGCTCTACTATCCCTACTTTTTTACACTGATGATTCCTACTTCTTCACTACTTTTACCAAATTTCTATCCCTGCTTTTTGAAATTTCATTTTTCTAGCTGGTCTCTGTAGCTGAGCAGGCTGGTTTGTGCATGACCTGGTCTGAAACCCTGAAGACAGCTTTTCTCGCAACGAGGTCCATATGATCTAGGTTCATGAAATACAGATAGAGCACCATTTGGAGATTATGCTCATTTTTCTTTCAGACAATGTGACAAAAATGTGATGCAATCTTGGTAACAGTGTAATACAAAAGCTAGATCCTGCATTGACTTAAAAGGTGTACTAGCTAGGTTCATAAACTTGATATTAAAGTAGAAGTGCATATGGAAATCATCCAGCTGAGCTTTCACTAGGATTTTGAAAACATGAGTCCCAGAGCCCTCTTTGCAAAAAAGTGGGATTCCCACCATACAAAAGAATGTAGCCTCCTTCAAAATATATGAGTCTCAGCCAAAAAACGGGAGTTCAGAACTGCAAATAAGCAGTTAGTGAGAGCTCTAAATTATTGCACATTCCTTTCCTCTTTCGATTTTTCTAAAATTTGGGTTGCTGTGGCAACTGAATCAGTAAAATCAGTTTACAAAGCCTTAATTCTGGAAAAAAACAAGTTAAAACCAGAACGCTCCTGACTATTGGTCTGAAACACAATGAGCAATTTTGACAAAATTTTACCTTGCTGTAAAATAGGTGGAGGTCAAACCAGTGTCATCATTTATATAAACCATGTAAATCAATCTTTGAGTCCCTGATGGTCCATGCCTAGTTTCAAGATGATTTGGCAAGAGATGGTTGAAAATAATGGTCATATACATGTATATAGCCCTGGGGTAGGTTCAGACAATCCTACATAATGGCCAGGCGGTTTCTGAGATGTGTGAAGATAGTTGACGATGGACAATGCCGCCGGAGCATTGGTATACTTTAAGCTGACCTTGTGAGCCTGACAGCCCACTTCCAAAGAAGGCCCCACATTAAATTTGGCTTTAATTGGCCAAGCGGTTTAACAGAAAAAGATGTTTGATACTAATGGTCATATACATGTATATAGCCTCGGGGCAGGGGCATACAACCCCCTGGCATCATTTTTTTTTTCAAAAATATAAATTTTCTGTTAATTTGGTCATTTGCTGCAAGTTTTACCTTTTAAATGACTTTGTAACAGTTTTAAGCATTTAAATGCATAGGCAGCCAAATTTGACCTTGCCGTAAAATAGGTCAAGGTCATCACAGGGTCATGCAATAAAGAACACAAGGGAGTAATATGACTTCGAGTAACTCTTCCCAAAGCACTCGTCCTACAGGACGAGTGCTTTAGAAAGAATTACTCGTACGTTCTAGATTTCACTCGTAATAACGAGCGGACGAGTGGAATTTTTGTCCCCTGCATAAATTATGAATCCTGTGACTTCTCTTAAAGTATGTAAACTAGAACGATGAAACTTAAAAGATTGATAAAGTTGCAATGGAGATTAAGCATGCTATTTATTTGTTTGACAAAAATTGTGGTTACATATTAAAGTTAGAATACTATAAATGGACCACAGAATTAATTGTGAAGTATTTTATCCTTATCCATGAGATTTTTGCGTTTCCAATTTGTACCATTGTATTTGTAGGTCTCCAAAGAGAAAGGCAACTCGAACAAAAGCTATTGACAAAGACGTTGAAATAGTTGAACCCGAAATTTCCGTACCACCAGATGATAGAGTTAACTCGCCTGCTGCAGTGGAGAGTGAACTAGAGGAGGGTGAAACAAGGGAAACTACTCCTGAACCAGGAGAAATTAAAGAGGAGGATACTTTAATACTGTCTGAAGTTAGGTGAGTAGTTACAACACACTTCGTTGAACCCTTGGAGGACTGGAAACCCCTCAACCGGTTCTTTTGCAAACAGTGAAGACCCTCATGAAACAGGGTCTGCACTTTTTGCTAAGACAAAATCGATTTTCAGATATAAAATATTTTTTATAGAAATAATAACCTATGACCTCTCAATACATGTATATACATCCTGACTTAACTGTATCAAATTTTATGGAAAGTTCCATTGGTCTAAAAAGGGTTAGATAGATGCTGCCAATAAGACTGCATACCGTAGAAAGGCACATACAACCCACACTCATGAAATAAAGGGGTGCGGGTAGTGTAATGGAAATCAAAATTTGGGACTTTTTCCCCAAACACAAGCAGACCAATTCTCTGATTCTCATGGAATATTTAAAGAGATTTTCCAAGTAAAATGGCTTTGAACTTGCGTGCCAGTACATCATGAGGTGATCCATCATGTTGCTTAAGTCATTTAGGCCTAACAGATATGGAAAACCGCATCCAGTCTTTGAGTTTATAAGTTCATTTACACTGCCTGGTTCCCGAGATACTAAAAGCAGTGCTTAGTATTAATGTGAAAACCGATAATCATTCAAGTGTGCTATTTTTGATGCTGTATTATTATCAATACACAGGTAAACTGCATATATTGAATAACACTAGAACAACACAGCTTTCTTCCTCTGAAATTGTATTTTTGAGTTGCTTCCCTTGCCTGGAGAGATGTTTATTGACATGTGCACAGAGCATGACACTTAAACTGAAGCTTCACAATAGTAAATCTATTGCCAATTACTGCACTAATTTCGAATAATTGATGTGTTTGGAGACTTAGGTATGCATTATTAGAACTTGTGATTACATTGATGTGTGAAAAATAGTGTTTGCAAGGTAGGCCACTTGTTTGGAGTTGACACACACAGACCTTTAGAATGCAGCTAGCTGAATTTGGGGTGCGGTCAAAACATCCGAAATCCATTTTTTCCAGGATTTTGGGGTCAAAAGTGGGGGTGGGGGTTGTGTATTCTTGCGGATAATACACAGCTGTATACGGTATGACCTTTGCAAATATCAGCTTGAAATCTTCATTCTTGACTAAAATATATATGCCAGATAAGTGGTAAATGATCTTGTAATTTTCCTCTTCTAATTTCAGGGGTTCATCTCCAGAAATGATACAATCTGAGTCCACGTCTCGGAGTAGGACACGGTCTAAGTCACGTTCCCGCACTCCTGTTTCTGTCAAAAGCAATCATGACAAGTCCCCCTCTGAAAGCAAGCACTCCTCTCCCAGTCGCCATACCACCCCAGAAAACAGGTCTTCGCATAGCAGACACTCCTCTCGTTCCTCTAGTCGACATTCTTCCCCTTTTAGTCCAAGACGAGCCTCATCCACGGAAAGACCTGAAAGAACCCCGTCTCCAGGCAGCCCAAAGAAGAGGTCCCCATCTCCAGAGAATAAAGCTGCAAGTCCTACACCAGAAGCTAGTGCCCCAGGATCACCAGCTAAACAACCAGATTGTGATAGTAGTAACTCGGGTATCAATACACCTAGAAGTAGCAGTGCTACTGGTCCTAAGAAAAATGTGTCACAGGTAAGCACATGGGTAGATGTTTATGTTTTGATTATATTTTTACCTTGAAATAATATTTTATAGGTGGGATGGCAGTGGCAGTGGTAGAATGCTTGACTTGAGACCGAGGGGCCCTGGTTGGAGCCTCACTGCGTTGTGTTCTTGAGCTAGATACATTAATCCTGCTTAGCACTGGTTCAACCCAGGAAGATCTGTCCCTTTATAACTGAAAGATTGTTGATGGGGCGTAAAGAATAAAATCAAACAAACAAAACAAATATTTCGTAGATATGCTGCAAATTTTTGAGAAATTATAAATTCTGGATGTTAAATAATTTTTTTGGTGCTGATCGTGACACTAGTTTCCACTATATCTCGAGAATTGGCTGGCAGCTTTAACCTAATTTGTATGCCTAATATGAGCCGGGGCATGAGATTTCCAACAATGAGGTATGTGCAACCAGCAAAGTCTCAGATCAGCCTGCGCATACGCGCAGTCTGATCAAAGCCTTTGCTAGTCACTTGAAGATTCTATGAGTGTTAAAAGCTACTGACTGAACATCATTTGTAGGTTCTAAGCTTAAAAGGAGGCTGCACAGGCACGTCCGAGTCAACACTTGTCAAAATGCCACATTGTTGGAAATCACATGTCACGGCTCATATCTTCTCAATCTTTATCTTTCAGTACATGCTGAACAGAGTACGAGCCATTATCAAGGCTAGCAGGGAAGCTGTGTTACAAGAAGACAGACTTTTCATGGATGATTCATGACGAAGGCTTTTCTAGTGTACATAGGTCAATATTAGGAGATAAATAACCTTTTCATTCTGGATACCGGCAAGTACCCAGAAACATAGGTATAGATAAAAAAAAAAATTGAGCGCAAAATTGTTAAAAATTTCTTATCCATCAGTTTGAACATATGTTTTCGGTGCTCAAAAGAACCGTCTCAATGAGACGGTTCTTGTGAGCACCCACAACATATGTTTTGAATGAGAAATAAGAAAATTGTTTTTTTTTGTACACACTCTAACTAAAGGCCTGCCAAGAAACAAGCAGACCTCAAAACATCTTAAAATAGGCACTTGCCCTGCATCACAAAAACCATCTGCCTGTATTGGAAAAAAATAAGTATCAAATTTTTCACTTGCCCTGCAGCCTTTGGCACTTGTAAATAAGAGCTGACCAGTGCTATTTTCGAGCCCTGACAAGTATTTAGGCAATGTTCCATTATTGGCATATATTATGCTAAGTGCTAGCAAAGGTACTGCTTGAAAAGTCTGTACTAGGTTCAGCTGAAGCTTGATATTTCATGTGAATCATCTGCTGCTGGCAGCCAGATCATCCACATGAAGTATCAAGCCTTGTTTGAATATATACTGAAAATTCGGAAATTTTCGCGAGGGTTTTATTTTCATGAAACTTCGCATGTTTACTAATACAGGTAAATCATGCTCTACTGTAGTCACATTTTTTTACGTCACAAATATGTTGTTTAAGGCTATTCGCGCAATTAAAATTTTCTCACGAAAATTTGGGAATTACAGTAGCCCATACATTTGGGCCAACACATGAGATTTTGATACTTGATGCTTTGGGAAGTGGCCAAGGCCCGGGCAAGCCTGCAGTCTCATCAGAGCTTTTCCTGCTACATGCATTCAAAAAGTATGGAAGTAGAGGAAGACATGGACCAAATTTCAGACCTAGAAGAGGCTTTACGTCTCCTTGAGGTCTCACTGTTGACCAAGACACTGGTTTAGATAAACAAAAAATTCAGCGTAAAATTGTAAATATTTTCTTACCCATAATTTTTAGCATTTGTTTTGGGTGCTCAAAAGAACCGTCTCAATGAGACAGTTCTTTTGAGTACCCACAACATATGTTTTGGTTGAGAAATAAGAAAATTATTTTCCTGATACGCACTCCTGCAAGATCAAAGCAAAAAATAAATATAACGTATTTGAAATGTAAACTTGTGACTGACTAGAGACAGTCAACCAAGTCAGTTGTCTGATGCAGTGTTGCTTAGATGGAGGCTGTATTGATATATTTTCAATTTCTGGTATCAATAACTGTCAGGACATTTGTATTTTTATTTCTTAAGCCTTGTCTGCTGAACCAGGATTTTTCCTTTTTAGAAAACACTGCAGATATAGATCAGAGCCATCTGATCAGGATCCACACTTGTTTTCCTCTCTGATTGAAACTGGAATGTTACACTGGTAGACAATGTGTATGCTATAATATATTTATCCTATGTACAACTTGAACAAGTCCATTTTACAGCCAAATGAGGTGTAAATACGAGCTTACATGAGTGTTTGAAATCACTTTATAGAGGTAAATATAAATGCTTTACTTAGCAGTGAAATCAATGCATATCAAAAAACAAATAAGTGATATTAATCACTAGTGAAATGATATGAATCACTAGTGATTGATATCAGCCTATATTTTCACTGTAGCGTTTTTTGGATTACCTCTGACTGTAATTAATGCAGCTCACCTGGAAAGTTCAAATGCCTATAACTTTCTTATTTCTGATCAAAAACACCAAGCGTGTGTAGGCATTTTCTTAGTTAGAAACATGAGGAACATTGAATTTTTTCGATTTTGCATTTTCAGCACCTCCCGCTTCAGTGAGTGAGGCAATGCATGTAACCTATGTTATGTAACGTCATCAAACATAAAAAGACGTCAATTGTCTTTCACTTTGACACTGAATAAATTTCTTTTATCTGCAAGTCCCAATGACTATAGATTGATCCAGATATTCAGTCACAAATACCCCTTTGACTTCTTTTATATTATTGTGATTCGACTTGAAGCATTGTTAATTGATTAAAGACCTAGAAATTTTTAGCAATAATAGTGGTACCACTCATTATGACTCTCCAGGGGTCATACTGGGCAGATCAAAAGGACAGTCATAATGAGGTGATTATGACTTCCCTACAGGGGCAATAAAGTGGTCCCATGAGGGGATTAGGTAATTTATGATTAAATATTGATCTTTATCTTAGTTAAAGAAATTGTGTTGTTTTCTTAAAAGTATAAAATAAAAAGAAAATTTACTTTTTACAGTAAGTATCAAATGTATGTCATCTAGTGAGTTGAAAACATTGAAATTTTCACTTGGCTACACAAACATGAAAATTCTGATGTTTCAACTTGATGAAAATATTTGGTATTCACCTCAAAAAAGTAAATATCCCCTATATATTGTTATGGCAGTCATAGCATAACTTACAGGGAGCGCAGTGGCTCAGTGGTAGAGTGCTTGTCTCAAGATTGAGGGATTGCGGGTACGAGCCTCACCGGCGTCACTGCGTTGTGTCCTTGGGCAAGACACATTTATCTTTGCTTAATACTGGTCAACCCAGGAAGACCTGTCCCAACATAATTGGAAATTGTTGACTGGGATGTAAAGAATCAAATCAAACAAAACAAAATAACAGAACTTAGTAAATATGTAATACACTGGCGTTTTATCACTACCAGACAGTAACTCATATATGGGCCTCGTCGCAAGAAAACCTGTCTTCGGGGTTTCTGTCAAAGCGAGTTTCAAACCCGTCTCCTCAGCTACAGAGACAAGCTAGAAAATTGAAATTTAGCACATAGCAAGTCTAGTTATAATGCTTTTCGATAAGGGAAAAGCAAAGGTGCTGATCAGACTGCCGGATGCCAAGGCTGGTCTGCGCCTGTGTTGTTCGCAAACAGGTTTCATCACGTCGAGCCCATATGATAAATGGTATAAAAACTAGTAATGGAAAGACAAATAGTGTAGCCCTGATCAGACTGCATCCTAGGAACAGTCTAATCTGTGTTTACACTGTTTGATCAGGCAAAAGGTTATAACACTTTTCGTGCCCAACTCAACTGAATATGCAATTTATTGTGCTTAAAAATGTTAAGATGCCAACAATTGTAAAAATTAACTTTTCTTGCCTTTCAAACTCCCAGATGTTGTATTTATCATGCTACTAAATGTTATAATGCCAATTGTTGGCATTATAACATTTAGTAGCATGATAAATACACCATCTGGGAGTTTGAAAGGCAAGAAAAGTTAATTTTTCAGCATTTTAGTTTTATGAGCAGTTTAAATGAAATTTTATGCTCAGTTTTGTTTGTTGATGGGACGTAAATAATCAAATTAAACAATCTTTTAGTTAAACAGGGACGGGTCTTCCTGTGTTAAACCAGTACTAAACTAGGATAAATGTGTCTTGCTCAAGGACCACAAAGCAGCGACGCCAGTGAGGCTTGAACCCGGGGCCTCTCGGTCTGGAGTCAAGCACTATACCACTGAGCCCCTGGGCTCCATATCAACAATTGTAAAAATTAACTTTTTTTGCCTTCAAACTCCCAGTTGTTGTATTTATCATGCTACTAAATGTTATAATGCTAACAATTGGCATTATAACATTTAGTAGCATGATAAATACAACATCTGGGAGTTTGAAAGGATGTTGTATTTATCATACTACTAAATGTTATACTGCCAACATTTAGTAGCATGATAAATACAACATCTGGGAGTTTAAAAGGCAACAAGTTAATTTTTCAGCATTTTATTTTTATGAGCAGTTTAAATGAAATTTTATGCTCAGTTTAGTTGAGCATGATTTTTTTTGTAACCTCGGGGGTGTCTGAATGTATTAGGGTATAATAATTTGGTCATATTGACCAGTTCACTGTTATTATAAAGAATCTGTTAAGATAAGCTGGTACAAATGAGCCGCAACATGAGATTTCAAACAATGTGGTATGTGCAACCAGCAAAGGCTCAGACCAGCCTGCGCATACGCGCAGTCTGATCAGAGCCTTTGCCAGTCACTTGAATATTCTATGACTCTAAGGCTACTGACCAAACATTATTTGGAGTTTCTAAACTTAAAAGGAGGCTGCACATGCTCCTCAGAGTCTATACTTGTCAAAATGCCACTTTGTTGGAAAACACATGTTAGGGCTCAAATGTTTACCGTTTTATTCACAAACAAAGCTGATGTTCAGCTTTATAAATAAATGAAAAAAACATTGAATCAAATTTCCTCTTATATTTGTATCCTCTATTCCCTTGCATTGAGACTAGGGCTGTATTCAGGGGACAAAATATTTCAATATTGCACTTGTCCTGCAGGACGAGTTACTTACAATTTTCACTCGTCCTGCAAATACATGCACTTGTCTTTTAAAAGTAAATAACATAAGGGAATAATATGTAATATGACTTCCTCGAGTTATTCATCCCAAAGTACTCGTCCTATAGGACGAGTGCTTTGGGAAGAATAACTCGTCTTTTCTAGATTTCACTCGTAATTATGAGAGGACGAGTGGAATTTTTGTCCCTTGGTATTTTTAGGCCACCTAAACTTGAGACATTTGAAGGTATACTACTCAAACTTTAATAAGCACTATAAAGATTTTCCATAGGACTCAGTGCATTGAGCCTACCCCTTTGACACTTGATAACTTTCAACATTTTCCTCCAAATTCAACAATATTTTCAGTGGTCATTGAAAATGCAATGTTACACTTTTTTTATGCAAATCACTCAATAGACAGTCCCTTGGATGCCCTTTGGTTGGAAAATGCAAAATTTTACATTTTTCAAAGTTGATATGCAACATGATCATATTCTGAAAAAGTTTGTGACCTATTGACCCCCATCCTCCAGGGGGTCTGCAGGCAAAATATATGCTACCATGTTGCTGCATTCTTGATTTTCTTTAATTTGATCTGCAACATGACATTCTTCCGAAAAAGTAGAATTTTGACCCCTAGGGTCAGGGATGGGGGGTCTGCGGGCAAAATATTTGCTACCATATGCATATTGCTGCATTTCATGATTCCATTTGATATGATATGCAACATGACCATGTAATTTTGACCTATTGACCCCAACCCTAGGGTCAGGGGGGATGGTAGGGGTCTGCGGGCAAAATTATTAAAGCGCCAGCAAAAAAATCATCCAAAAATTCAGTCTGCATTTGTCGTCTGCTGCAAATTTTTGCTAACATTATTTAACAAAGCTAGTATAGAGACAAACAGTGTGAACCCAGATCTGATCTGAGTCTAAACTGTTTGGTGGAAAGGCTTCTAAAACATTTCAGCAGACGACAAATGCAGACGAATTTTGTTGTGATTAGCACTTAAAAGTGTTAAGTTTGCTAACCACAGGTGGTTAGAAAACGTACTAGTAGCTGAAAGAGTGATTTCAGTTTGGGACTCAGTGCAACAGTTTGTTCAAAAAGTAGACTTATAAAGGAAATACCTTAACCAGACAATAAGTCAAACAAAACTATCAAAGAAGCAGTGAAGGACAGGCTTGTACCTGCAAAACTGGAATTCTTTTGTGCTGTGCCAAAGCTGTTACAGCCATTTTTGACAAACTTTCAAACAGACAGACCAATGACTCCATTCTTGTATACTGATCTAACATTAGTGTTTAGAGTCTCATGAGAAAGTTTATTAAACCTAGCTGTCTGGGTGATGCTGATACACCTGAAAAATTACTCAGAATGAATATAGAAGACTTGTGTGCTGATCTAACATTAGTGTTTAGAAGTCTCATGAGAAAGTTTATTAAACCTAGCTGTCTGGGTGATGCTGATACACCTGAAAATTACTCAGAATGAATATAGAAGACTTGTGTGCTGATCTAGCATCAGTGATTAGAAGTCTCATGAGAAAGTTTATTAAACCTAGCTGTCTGGGGGATGCTGATACACCTGAAAAATTACTCAGAATGAATATAGAAGACTTGTGTGCTGATCTAGCATCAGTGATTAGAAGCCTCATGAGAAAGTTTATTAAACCTAGCTGTCTGGGTGATGCTGATACACCTGAAAATTACTCAGAATGAATATAGAAGACTTGTGTGCTGATCTAGCATCAGTGATTAGAAGCCTCATGAGAAAGTTTATTAAACCTAGCTGTCTGGGTGATGCTGATACACCTGAAAAATTACTCAGAATGAATATAGAAGACTTGTGTACTGATCTAGCATCAGTGATTAGAAGCCTCATGAGAAAGTTTATTAAACCTAGCTGTCTGGGTGATGCTGATACACCTGAAAAATTACTCAGAATGAATATAGAAGACTTGTGTGCTGATCTAACATTAGTGTTTAGAAGTCTCATGAGAAAGTTTATTAAACCTAGCTGTCTGGGTGATGCTGATACACCTGAAAATTACTCAGAATGAATATAGAAGACTTGTGTGCTGATCTAGCATCAGTGATTAGAAGTCTCATGAGAAAGTTTATTAAACCTAGCTGTCTGGGGGATGCTGATACACCTGAAAAATTACTCAGAATGAATATAGAAGACTTGTGTGCTGATCTAGCATCAGTGATTAGAAGCCTCATGAGAAAGTTTATTAAACCTAGCTGTCTGGGTGATGCTGATACACCTGAAAATTACTCAGAATGAATATAGAAGACTTGTGTGCTGATCTAGCATCAGTGATTAGAAGCCTCATGAGAAAGTTTATTAAACCTAGCTGTCTGGGTGATGCTGATACACCTGAAAAATTACTCAGAATGAATATAGAAGACTTGTGTACTGATCTAGCATCAGTGATTAGAAGCCTCATGAGAAAGTTTATTAAACCTAGCTGTCTGGGTGATGCTGATACACCTGAAAAATTACTCAGAATGAATATAGAAGACTTGTGTACTGATCTAGCATCAGTGATTAGAAGCCTCATGAGAAAGTTTATTAAACCTAGCTGTCTGGGTGATGCTGATACACCTGAAAAATTACTCAGAATGAATATAGAAGACTTGTGTACTGATCTAGCATCAGTGATTAGAAGCCTCATGAGAAAGTTTATTAAACCTAGCTGTCTGGGTGATGCTGATACACCTGAAAAATTACTCAGAATGAATATAGAAGACTTGTGTACTGATCTAGCATCAGTGATTAGAAGCCTCATGAGAAAGTTTATTAAACCTAGCTGTCTGGGTGATGCTGATACACCTGAAAAATTACTCAGAATGAATATAGAAGACTTGTGTACTGATCTAGCATCAGTGATTAGAAGCCTCATGAGAAAGTTTATTAAACCTAGCTGTCTGGGTGATGCTGATACACCTAAAAAATTGCTCAGAATGAATAATATTCATTCTGAGTAATTTTTCAGGTGTATCAGCATAAAAGACTCCTCAAATCATTTGACATACTTCAAGATTGATATTGGATTTTTTAAGGCGAAAACTAACTTAAAGGTGACAGACGCAAAAGTCAGTGAAAGACAGCTAGGTCATGGAGTATAGAGTACAGTGTAAAGACTCATAAACATTTTGAAAAAAATGAAAGAAAAATGCTCTATTGTGTACTTATTGGTGAGAAATATGTCCTCTTCTCCCATTGAAAATAGCCGCATTGACCACTTCACGGATTTACTTCATGATTTTACTTAATAGATATTACACAATCATATTGACAAAATATGCGATTAAGTTGAATGAAAATGCAAATTTCTGTGCAAACCAATTGGTTGTGAAGCACATGAAAGGGCGGAATAAACTATAAACTAGCTTTAATTTCTGACTGTATTTATTCATTCTTATTAGGACACATGACTCAGCAAGGTTTGAAAAACTACAAAAAACAGTCAAATTGTTACTCATACTGTCACATGGACAGGCTACTGTAGAATGGGGATTCTCTGTAAACAAGGAAGTAGAATGTGAAAACATGAAAGAAAAAACTCTAGTTTCCCAAAGATTGGTCCATGACCCTATAAAGTAAGTTGATGGAGTTCTCAATGTTCCAATAACAAATAAGCTCCTTGTTAGTGCTGCAATTGCCAGACAGAAGTATGAGACTCACCTTGACTTACAAACACAGCAGAAAAAATCTGCAACTGAAAGGAGGAAAAGAAAGAGTAGAGTTGTGGATCGTGGCGATCCGATCTGATCCACGATTCATTAGTTACGATTCACAGATCGAACTGCGAGTCACTGGTTAATTTTGTAACATGTATTGGTGGGTTTATTTACTTAGTAAATCAGCCCTTTCTGTTAAACCAGAAGTACCACATGTATACAGTTAGTTATCAAAGAAGATAAGACTACATTTCCACTCACGACTGTCAAGGCATGCAACGCAATTTGTAAATTTGATTGTATACCTTCCTGAACTTGGATAACAAATTTTCTGACAGAAGTGTGCTGATTTCAGTATAAGGCCCTTTTCCTTTGTCCTGAAGTTCACACATAGACAACATGACCTGGGTCACGTAGGCCTAATCAGCTGTCGCCTTGTCAGCAAGAAAAAAAAACTTCAAAGAAAAAAAGAACCCTTTGAAATTTATTTGATAATTGACCTTTGATGATAGTTTTGGCTCTGCTTATTAGTACATGTGTGCTTAAACAAAATAGATTGGAATATATTATCGGTGGATTTTGGATTACATTGAGGAATTTAATTACCGATAAAGGATGTCACTAACCTGCAAGAAGCAAGGTATTTAAATAAGAGATAAATTATCAAAATAAGAACCCGTCACAGTGAAAAATTTCAATGGACCATTGTGTGAAAAAACTGCTCGTTTCAGTTAAAAAAAGGTAAAAAAAAAAAAAAATCGCGATCCAACCATTTCGGCAGTGACAAATATTCATACTTGATTTTACACTCAGATACGTGCGTACCTTGGAAGAAATTGAAGATAGAAAAAAGAGAAAAAAAAACAAGCTCAGAAGGATCATGAGTCTTGTCAAACATGTGGATGGTATGTGTATTAAAGCTAAAAATACTGGAAAACTTAAATTTCTATCACAGGCAAATCCCAGTAGAAAAAAGGCCAAGGACAAACTAACATTGATACACAAATTAAGCTAGATCAGCTTAAAAAGGCTTGATTTAAAACTATTGTAATGGGAATATGAAATTATTCAATATAAATGTTTTTAAGAGTTCAAAGTGTTTAAGAGTTCATTTGTTGCTGAATGTTAACAATTTTATTCATTGGATACACAGATCACAGTACCGACTACTGAAAGTAACAGATTCTGTATAGTAAGTTTTATATAAGGCCTTGGAAATTATTAATATGTCCTTGAAAAGTCCTTGAATTTTATTAAGCCTTGCCTGTATGAACCCTGTGTAAGCGGGTAACCAGTCTGAGTAACCAGTCACATGTTAAACATCCGCCATCTCCAGTCAGCAATAAATTCGCAGCCATCAAAAGCATTTACCGCTGCCAAAGCTCATTCATGCATACAATGACAGATGTCTAATGGTAAATGTGTGAACAACTGAATGGAACATATTGGTCTTTGCCAAAGGCAAACTTGGAAAATTTGTTGAATTTAGAAAACAAGCAATAGCTTGAAGAACAAGAAATGTCACAGTCACGTGACGAATGCCCCCAAAGGAATTGGTCAAGCATAAGACACATTTGAGGAAAGTTAGCTGTAATATAGGAGATATGTTCCAGACATGATAAACCTAGAAATGAGGCCAGAAGTCAAGGTCAAAGTGACCCAAAATGGTATGCACCACTCCGCCATCCCAAGAGGAATCAACACACCAAATTTGGGATTCCTACATCAAATAATATGGGAGATATGCTCCAGACACGATTATTCTAGAAACTACGTCAAAGGTCAAGATCACAGTGACCTAAAAATGGTATGCCACACATCAGCATCTAAAGATGTATCCATACAGCAAATTTGGGATTCCCATCTCAAATAATATAAGAGATATGTTCTGGACACGATTATTATACAAACTAGGTCATAGGTCAAGGTCAAAGTGACCCAAAAATGGTTAGTGACACTCCGCCATCTAAAGTTGCATCCACCCACCAAATTTGGGATTCCTACCTTTAATAATATAAGAGATATGCTCTGGACATGATTTTTCTAAAAACTAGGCCAGAGGTCAAGGTCACAGTGACCTGTAAATGGTACAAGACACTCCGCCATTCCCACGATGCAATCACACACCAAATTGGGATTCCTGTCTCAAATAATAAGAGATATGCTCCTGACACAATTATTATTAACTCTTAAGTCAGAGGTCAAGGTCGCAGTGACCCGTAAATGGTACAAGACACTCAACCATCCCAAGATGCATTCACACACCAAATTTGGGATTCCCTTCTCAAATAATATAAGAGATAATCTCCTGAAACAATTATTATTAAAACTAGGTCAGAGGTCAAGGTCACAGTGGCCTAAAATAATATGTGAGACTCCACCATCCCAAGATGCATATACACACCAAATTTGGAATTCCAACCTCAAAGAATATAAGAGATATGCTCCAAACACAAAAATTCTTAAAACTAGGTCAGAGGTCAAGGTCACAGTGACCTGAAATGGTATGTGTGACACTCTGTTATCTCAAGATGAATTTAGACACCAAATTTGGAATTCCTATCTAAAAGAATATAGGAGATATGCACCAGACTCAATGCAGCTTCTAGAAATAAGGTCAGAGGTCAAGTTCAAGGTCACAGTGACCCAATTATGGTATGCGACATTTTCCCAGCCCAAGATGCATTCACACACCAAATTTGAGATTCCTACCTCAAATAATATAAGAGATATGCTCCGGACAAGACTATTCTTAAAACTAGGTCATAGGTCAAGTTCAAGGTCACAGTGACCCAATTATGGTACGCGACACTGTCATCTCAAGATGCATCAACACACCAAATTTGAGATTCCTAGCTCAAATATTATTAGAGATATGCTCCGGACACAATTATTCTAATAATTAGGTCAGAGTTCAAGATCAAGGTCACAGTGACCAGAAAATGGTATGTGACACTCTGCCATCACAAAATACATTTACACACCAAATTTGGAATTCCTAACTCATAGAATATAGGAGATATGCACCAGACTCAATGCAGTTTCTAGAAACTAGGTCAGAGGTCAAGTTCAAGGTCACAGTGACCCAATTATGGTGCACTTCATCATCCCAAGATGCATCCACACACCAAATTTGAGATTCCTACCTCAAATAATATAAGAGATATGCTCCGGACACGATTATTCTAAAAACTAGGTCAGAGGTCAAGGTCACAGTGACCCGAAAGTGGTACGCTACACTCCGTCATCCCAAGATGCATCCACACACCAAATTTGGAATTCCTACCTCAAAGAATATAGGAGATATGCACCGGACACAAAGCGGGACGGACTGACGGACAGACAGTGCGATTACTATATGCCTCCCAAAGTACCTTTGGGGGCATAAAAATAAGTTGTTATTGCAGTAACAATCCGGTTCTCATTCACCAGAATAAATCCAAAATTTATAACCTTCTCTTCATGTTTATTAATATAGCAGGATGGGCACTTGGATTCTCTATTAAACAAGTATTTGCTTATTGAAAAATTAAGTTATAGCTTTAGAAATTATGTGTACACCAGTGCTAAGATTTCTGCAAATTCCAACTCTGTTTATTAAAATGGCAATATTCAGATTTAATGTAATGGAATTATTGTTTTAATTTCATATTTTAATATCTTGGTTTATAAAAAACAAGAGGGCGCAAGGGCCCTGGGCTGCTCACCTGAGAATGCCTGTTCATAAGGTCAGGGAGAGCATCATCCAGCCCACCAAATAGCTTTGAGCTGATAAAACATATTTCAGACAAATAATCTCAACCAGAATGATTTATTCTTATTGCCTGATATCTTAACTGATTTTCTACCAGTAAAACTTGACTAACAAGTCTATCCTGGTTACGGCACCAAAAAAAGACATATAGCATATATGATACACCGGGCACTAGGGGGTAAAGCTTGATTGTTTCTCTGCTTTTATCACACACTGTTGATTGTTTGATTTATAGCTAGCCTATATTATAAAGGCCAACTGTCAGCTTTATCAAGGTGTGGAAATAATAAAATTTGGTACTTGCCAATAGCATTTATATGCTTGTCCAAAGGAAATTTCACTTCCTAAATAAAATACTAATGTACAAAGAACTTAATTAAACCTTACCATATTATATATTCTGAAACCATAGATATTATACGGTTTTCAAAATAGTCTAAAAACAACGGTTGCTTCTGAAAACAATGTGGATCCAAAACAGCTGGCTTCTTAAGTATGTTTTTATACAACCTGTGATCTCAGAGTAATTAGTTTTAAAAACCATGGAACTACAATGAAACCTGTCTTAAGTGGCCACTCAAAAATAGACAAAACAAAAGACAAATGGTAGCTTAATGAAGGTCAAAAGTATTGCAGAATGCTCTCTTGTAGCATTCTGCAACACTTTTGACCTACATTAAGCGATAATCAGTCTTGAAAACCAATTGTTGGTCTTATTTTTGAGTGGCTGCTTAAGACAGGTTTTACTGTAGAATGCTGGGATCAGAATATAGTATTCTCATATTCAGCATGGCATGGGTTGTACCAATAAATATTACTGCCCTACCATGCCTTAAAAGTTTAGTAATGACAAAATTATATTACGGTATGAGCCAGCATATCTTGTCACAGCACAGGTTTAGATAAACAAAAATTTTCTGCATATGATTGTTAATATTTTCTTACCTATAACTTTAAGCATATGTTTTGGGTGCTCAAAAGAACCGGCTCATTGAGACGGATCTTTTGAGTACCCACAACATATGTTTTGGTTGGGAAATAAAACAATTATTGAGCACCTAAAACTTATACTAGATATTATGGGTAAGAAAATATTTAAAACTTTACGCAGAAAAAAGTTGTTTATCTAATCCTGTGCCCAAGCCTTCATCATGAAGCATATCTTAACCTAGAGTAAACAACATGTGCAACACCAGATACCAGAGAATCAGTGGCAAACTCTAAGATAAGCTGCACAAGAGGGAACAATGGTCTGTTACAACCCGCTCTGCGCACTTTGGCTGGAGGGCTGTAATTATGGTCCGCAAAAGCCACGGCTGTTGACGAGTCTAGACTCGGAACTGAGTCCTCTATGGCACCAAGCCAACACACAAGTAACTGTTTCATGAATGATGGAAATAACATGTCAATGGTTGACTCTGACGGCGGCAGACTGTCAATTGCCGTGAGATTCTGCTTCTTAAAGAATTCCACCTTCTTGCTGATTGGCGATTCTAGCTTATGGTACTCTTTTCCGAGCCATTCACTTACGACATACATCAAAGTGTATTTCTCCTTTGACAAGCCAAAGGTTTCGTCCACAGAATCTTCATACATATCACTTTTCACCAGAGTCAAATACTGCTCCATCATACTAAAGAAGGCAAAACCCCACTGAGAGAAATTTTCAACATCCTCAGAGGAAATATGTTTCAAGTAGTCTAATGTCAGAAGGATCTGACACATAATCTGGTCAGTATGGCCTGATATTTCTTCATAGCCTGATATATTCGAAGCGACAAACGCTATCAACCTTTCTACAAAATCGCCAGCCTCGCCACTTGTGTTGTCAATCTCCGGCTCCTCCTTCACAGTAACACAGTCTTCATCTGCTGGCCCTTCTTCGCTTTGATATACGTCCGGAACCGTTTCATCCGGGACCACAACTAACTTCTTCAGAGGTAGTTTGGACTTGATTGTATCCAGTCTTGGGTTAACTCCCTTACTAAAATCTATGTGAGCCTCTTGCTGCTGGTGTGTTTTCAATCGTTTGTGGAATCGAATGAGCCCAGTTGGTTTGAGAGGTTCTTCATTGTATCTGTTCAGCCAAGTTTCCTGTAAAATAAAAATCTTTGTAATGTGCAGTTCCTTTATAACGCTGTGTTCAAGGTCCACATACCATAGGAATGGACCGCACTACAAATGATTTGTGTTATTAAGCGATAACTTCGCAAATATATTATAGAAAAATCATTTTATAGGAAAATCATTTTCCTATACAAAGGTTCATACAGGCAAAATAATGTAAAATTCAAGGACTTTTCAAGGACTTCTAAAAGACTTTCCGACTATTTTGAAGGGCTGAAAATTTATGAAAAATACTGATTTACATATTAAAATTCTATTTTTGAAATGCTAGACTGCATTACTTAAAAAAGATATAAATTTTAGAAAATGAGTATAAAATAGTGGTGCCTTTATTAGGTGCAGCATACGCTTCACCATATATAGGCACCACAATTTTATACTGATTTAGGTCTCCAGAGACAGTGTTGAATCCTCCTATATAATTTAAAATGGTAAAATTCAAGGACTTTTCAAGCCTTTTGAGTGTTTTTCAAGTACTTTTCAAGGCAAGTTTGATTTTCAAAGACTTTTCCAGACAACCAGTATATTCATATACTTTTCAAGCCTGTTTGAACCCTGTATAATTCCTTCGTAAAATTCCATGGTAAATAAATCTGGGAGCCACAACTTTACCATGTATATCCAAATCTGTGTTATAATGAGTTGTGTTATATAGAGAATGCACTGTACTGCATTAAACTTAGTAGGACTACATGCTCTAATCAGGCAAACTGAGTAGTAGGCTTAAAGAGCTTTATAATTTCCGATCAATTAAGTTGCTCACATTAATTGAAATCATTGTGTGGATGAAAAATATGTTGAGCCAGATTTTTGTTTGTTTGTTTGATTTGATTCTTTACGTCCACTCAACAATCTTTCAGTTATGCGGGACGGTTCTTCCTGGGTTTAACCAGCACTAAGCTAGGATAAATGTGTCTTGCTCAAGGACCACAACGCAGTGACGCCGGTGAGGCTCGAACCCGCTACCCTTCGGTCTCGAGTCAAGCACTTAACCACTGAGCCACTGCGCTCCCTGATCCAGATTTGACAGCCGACTGCACCAATTAGAAGGATCAATACTCTTTTCGTAAGAGAGTATAGCATTTTGAAAATGATACACACGCAAATAATTGTACTTAGTAAAATGTAAATAATTTAAGGATTTCTAGTGATAAGGCCACATTTTTTATTAGTTGATTTACGTTGATTTTTTTTTCAAATTTAGGGTCAGGGAGGGAAAAAAAATATAAAAAAATGCTCTGAAAATGACCAGTTGACTGGTCATTTTCAGAGGTTGTTTTTGTTTTTTTCATTTTCAAACTTTACATCAAGCCCTTTGGGCTTTACTCAGTTTGTGAGTGATTCGCCGGAGTTTACACATCCATAAAATCCACAAAAATAAAATTCATTCCTATATTAAATAGTTCTATTACATGAAAGTAGGGAGAAAAAGACTGGAAATTATTTCCAGTTTCAACCCTGTAAAATATAAATTCAAATTTTATCCAATACAGGTGTGTTTGGGTAATCTAGCGTTTTACCTGGAGTGTAGTTATGCAGTCCCTCTGAGTTTCCTTGGGATGAAGTTCAAAAACAACCTGGAATAATCCCTGTATACTGTAGAACCACATAAGGCCACTGTTGTTGATACCTTCAACCTTGAAACCTGAAAATGCAAGTTAAAATCCCTTGGTTAAATTGGTGTCTCCTAAATGAGTACTTTGGCAAACAGTGAAGATCCAGATGATATGCCGCATGATGAATACCAAGATTTGAGCATAAAAAAGTAACACAGCACAGCATAATAGAAATTTATGAAGATGTCCTAGTTTCGACCCTAGCCCCACCCCGTGGCATACCCAGGAGCACATTTGTAAGAACACATGTATACAAAGTTTGGAAAAAATATCTTTGATATTGACTTTGTAATTTAACTTAATAATACTTGACCTATTGACCCCAAGGTCACCAGTATGACCCTAGGGTGAAAATTTTACCAGCATTCTGTTCTACTCCTCGTCCACATAACCAAGTTCGGAAAAATTAAAATTTTGACCCCAGCAGCCCCAAGTCCCACCCCTGGTGCATGACCCAGAGGAAAGAACAAAAATCCTGTTCGATATGATTTAAATCCTTTATTTTAGAAAACACACACAAAGTGTTTTTTGAAATTGACTGTAATTGAAATTTAATGATATGTGACTGTTTGACTCTGCCCAATGCCCCCAGGGGGCGGGTACAAAAATGTGCTGTTGCAGGCCCCATTCATGTGAGTTACTGGCACACCAAATTTGATTGGATTTCGTCCAGTGGTTTAGGAGGAGATAGCATAACGGATCAACAGACAGAATGAGATGGATGGATGGATGGAGGCGATTACAGTATGCCCTTTACTTTTTTTAAAAAAGCGTGGGGATAAGGATAAACTAAAAATTAACCCTTAAAGCCCAACCTATTCAAATTTTGACGCTTTTTCAAAACAACAAATAAGGCATGATATTTCATGAGGATTGTCTGCTGGCAGACAATTCTCATGAGATATCATACCTTATTTCTTCTGAAAATTAGGAAAGATGTTGCAAAATTTGTCATCTGCTAGAGTCATAATTGGCGCTTTAAGGGTTAAACAGGAGTTATATAATGATCTGTATAATTTAGTACATTTGCATTTGTTTATTTTGATGCTTTACTTCCAAGCAAACTGTTTTTAAGTCATGTCTGGAGGATTTCCGTTTACCTGTGGAAAGTCAGCCTCAAAATCCTTAATTCATGAATAGTCCTGAAATTCACCCAAGATGTAAATAACCCAGGATGTAAATAACCCAGGATGTAAATTACTAAGGATTGAGGTGATAGTATAGAGTTTAGAGGTGATAGTGATGAATATAAAGTACAGGGGACAAAAATTCCACTCGTCCGCTCTTAAGGACCTCTGACGGTGGTAATGGGAATCACAATGTATCACTGCCTATAATTTTGATAAAAATTAAAGTCGATCAAATGATTCCTTCTTCATATATAAGCTCGCTGTCGGTCTCTATTTTATGATTTTGCATTTGATTTCCTGTTTCCATGAATGTACGGCTTTATTTTTGGGCTAAAATGGTCACTTTTTGTATTATACATATAGGATATACGAGTTCCAACTAATCCTTTTGCACGTAAGTGTGTTCTCATATTTTACATAATATATGTGAAAAGCTAGGGGGGGTATAATGAAATAATTAGAACAAGTAAGCTTCCTTTTCATAACCCATTACTCATGAAATATAACAACGCTTTCGGCATATTTTTCTTAAGATTATGAAAATTGTCCTTTTACTTAATTCACTTGGTAGATTATTTTGCACATAAACTGTATCTATCCAATAAACATAAACTACATTGCTCTTGGCTTGGTGTACTTTGACATGGATGAATGGTTATAGTACATTGCTGCATAATATTGCACCAGGTAAATACTGAATATGGACTACAGTTGCGCTTCAAAATATTTCCTTTATTTTAAATAGAAAAAAACAATAAAAAAATAATCATTAAAATGCTTATGATTTTGGTCTTTAAAATACCTTCACTGTGATTTTTAATCGAGTATTGATGATATAATACCCTTACATGTGTAAATTATTGATTTCTAATTGTTTTGGTGAGGTCAAATTTTGCAACCCCTACCCCCTTTGGTAGCATCTCCTGTTTTGTCGTAGGGGTTGACCTGTCTAATTATAACCTTAATTCTGTCCTAATACATCAAGCGTCCTATTCAAAAGGATATCTGTCATATCTTATGCATAGGGAAGTTTTGGGAAGCATCTGAAAAATAGGCAGATACCCTATCAAAGAGTCAGAGGTCCTTACGAGAGGAATCTAGAAAGAACGAGTAATTCCTCCCAAAGCACTCGTCCTACAGGACGAGTGCTTTGGGAAGAATTACTTGTCCTTTCTATATGTCCCACTGGATGAATGTTAAAATCTGAGAGTGAAACTAGCATTTTCTGAACTGGATGAGTATTGACTGTGAAATCTTTTTGTCAGTGTAAGGCCGGATGCAGGTATGAAACTGATTGGGTAAATATAATTTTAGCAGTGATATTGTTTGTTTGATTTGATTCTTTACGTCCCATCAACAATCTTTCAGTTAAACAGACGGGTCTTCCTGGGTTGAACCAGTACTAAGCTAGGATAAATGTGTCTTGCTCAAGGACCACAACGCAGTGACGCCGGTGAGGCTCGAACCCGCGGCCCCTCGGTCTCGAGTCAAGCACTCTCCCACTGAGCCACTGCGCTCCCTAGGAGTGATATAAGGAACTTTATAGGTTTATATTACTCCCTTATGTTCTTTATTGCATACACTTAACTTTTAAAGGACGAGAACATGTGGTTGCAGGACAAGTGAAAATTGTAAATCAGTGGTCCTGCAGGACAAGTGAAATATTGAAATATTTTTGTCCCCTGAAGTACCTGAGAGGGTGAGTCTTGTAGCCAGACCATGCTTGGCATATCTGCTGTGAACTCTTATGTAGTTCTTTCTAGTGATTGCTGTTGAGGATAGAACATCACTCCCAAGGAACAACAGTCTTCCTTGACACTGAAAGTACAAAAACGAAGGCAAAATATGAAACAAAAATGAGAAATTGTGTCTGCAGAACACTGGGCATACATCCATATACATGTACTACAGTAAATGTTCAAAAATTCTGAACAATTTTCAATTTTTCTCAAATAAAAGGTAGGTTAACCTAAAAGACTAGATTGGAAAAAAGCTTGTCAGATTTAGCAAATGTGTGCAGAGATTCAAGAGACACTGATCATGTAGTCTGCCGCTTTATTATATACCTATTACTGATATGACTTTAGAACTGTCTGTTTTCTGGCCATCTGATACAGAAAGCCGGATCAACGAACAGAGGTTTTCTGATTCCATATCACTATCCTTTAAAACGAGGCTAACATCGGTTACCTGCTTTTGCGGCGATGTTACGTAAAGTAAATTGCAAGCATGGAACCAGAGACGGAAAACATGTTGATGTGACGTCAAGAAAACGTCAAGAAAGGTAATGTTATGTCAAACGTTCCCGCATTTTTTCGGAGTTAAAGACCAAAACAGGTTTTAAAATCAGAAAGAATGTCAGAAAAAAGGCATATAATAAACATATTATCATAATAGTAACTTGTCTGGCGTACAGCATCACGTCTCGTGGATGAGGCCATACCATTGGATCACCCTCGAAGCTACATGTACGTGTCTCGGGTGATCTGATGGTATGAACTCATCCACTCCACATGATACAGTACGCCAGATCAAGTTACTATTATGATAATGTGTATTTATAAGTTAATATGAAAATAAAAAAAAAATGTCTTATGTCCGGTTACCGAACCGATCCTAATATTTTGAGGCCTCCTAGAATCAGATGTTTCACCTGCCAAAATAGAAGTCAAACAAGACAAATTCGTTGAATTTATATACCCAGGCAAAGGGTTACTTTAGAGAAACATATTAATCACAAAACATTAATCCCATTTCTCCAATCCCTGATATCGCCTTTACAGATCTGTTAAAAGGCTATCAACCATTTTTCAGTGCTTAAGTTCAATAAAAAATAAACTTCTCTGTACAATATCAATATTTGACCTTTCAACCTGACCCAGGTCAGAGGTGTGTGTACGGTCAAAGTTTTTGCTTCTATTAGTTGGTCTAAAATTTCCCTTTAATTTGATATTTAACAAAACCACATGTATTCAGAACTATTTTTTTACCTTTTAATCCAACCCACAGTTTGAGGGTCTGTGTAAGGACAATATGTGCTTGCATGGTGCTCTAAGCTCAATTACCTTTAATTTGATATGCAACATGACTACTCCAGAAAAAATGTTTTGACCCCATCTGGGGGTTGGGGGTGTAAGGACAAAATATGTGTTTGCATGGTGCTCTATGTTCTATTCCCTTTAATTTGATATTCAACATGACCACTTTCAGTGAAAAAAAAATGTTTTGACCTATGGACCCCACCTCAAGGGTCGAGGAGAATTTCTGCATAAAGCCTTAAGGCCATATAAACACACTGGTATCTTATATATGTAATTGCATGGTGCTCTAATCTCCATTCCCATTAATTTGCTATGTATTAAACATAACTACTTCCTGTTTTGACCTTTGAGTCTTTGACCCCACACAGGGTTGGAGGGTGTATGTAGGGAAAGAATATTTGCTTGCATGTTACCGCATTCATCATTCCCTTTAATTTGACACTGCAACATGGCCATGTTCTGAAAAAGTGGAAATTTTAGGGTAGGGGTCTATGGGCAAAATATTAGCTACCATGTTGCTGCATTAGTCATTCCCTTTAAATTGATATGCAACATGAGCATATTCTGAAAAAAAGTTGAATTTTGGCCTCTGTCCCACCCCCTTAGTCCACCCAGGGGGCTGGATCCAGGCTTTCAAACTAATAAATCCTGTTAAATGACTTTTGGATGATTCATTTAATACCCATGAAAAACCCATGCAAATTATAGCCGAGAACAGTGACATTCCCGTGACAGTATCAACAAAACCCGTGACAGTTGCCTTTGATGGTACTTAGAAAACCTAGCTGTGACAATACCGAACGTCATGAACATTATGTCTGTCACAGGTTTTAGTAGACGGGTTAACACATGCGACTTTAGATTCAGCAAGATCGAAAATAAATCTAAAGTCCAAACTTATTTGGGGGCCTGACACCTCCCACCCCTATGATGTCAGCAGGGGACAAAAATTCCACTCGTCCGCTCGTAATTACGAGTGAAATCTAGAAAGGACAAGCAATTCTTCCCAAAGCACTCGTCCTGTAGGACGAGTGCTTTAGGAAGAATTATTTGAGGAAGTCGTATACTGGGATAATCAGTTTTCGCCAACATAAGCAGATATGGCTCTGAGGATAGCAAAACAAAATACAACCTGACCAGAAAATGATTTTATCCTAAAATTTCAACCTTTTATAATAATGTGTGATACCATAGACCATCAAAATTTGTTTTTTAATTTTCAAAAACTTTGATTTGTTTGTCCACCCGTTTTTCAGCCATCTTGAAAATAGTAATCTAAGTTCAACAACTCTTGTTGACCTGAATTAAGAGGCATCATAAAGGGTTGGATAGATAAAAAATCAATAGATGTTATGAGACGAACAATTTTTGTCATTCAATGAACAAAAATTATTGTGAATCTTCTATGATTTAATTTATTGTAATCAAAAATATTTCAGTCCTGTTTTTCTTCAATATTCAAATCAAATTCAAATTGATTTGAACCCCTAGGTTCATTGGGGTGCTACCACACAGGCAGTAAATGAAAAAGTAGACATAAAAACTTTCTTTTATGTACTATAGGGATACATCAAGCCATTGCAGGTGAAAGATTGATATAATTTATCAAAAAATCATTGTTAGATATATCTTCCATACAGATGCTTATTAGCCAGAGCATTGTTTCTGAGTCTTAACATTAATAAGAACCCCCTTATGATAAATTCAATGATTTCCCCACTTGGGACCCCAATACATCACTGAGTTTTCTAACATCCACCGTGAGGATGTCAGCAGAAATGAAGATGGAGGAAGCAATGAATTCACCAAGTAAAACATATCAGAATCATAATTTAAAGATTGGTGTTAAAAAGAATTAGTGAAAATGGCGGAAAAACATTGATGCAGGCCAGTGACCATTATCTTACCACTCAAATATGCATTTTCTTACTGCATAACAACTTAAAAGACAGCTTTTCTTTTGCCCTTGGAAATCCCCTTTTCAGAATGAGTCTGTGACTTCACACAAGTGAAAAAACGGTGGGAATGTTCAATTGGCGAAATTACATTCTTGGCGAAATTAGCTTACTCCACTATATTACATATTACTCACTTATGTTCTTTATTGCATACGCTTCTAAAGGACATGTGCATGCGTTTGCAGGACGAGTGAAAGTTGTAAGTCACTCGTCCTGCAGGACAAGTGCAATTAAATATTTTTGTCCCCTGCTCAGTTTTGGCTGAATCCGGTGAGAGTTGAAACCTTCATTTTCAAAGGATTGAACATTTTGGATTCAGGTTTTTTGTTTTATTATTTGATGTAAATAACAAATGATTATCAAATATGATGTCTGATATGTTATTTAGTTGGAATATAAGAAGAAATTTAATTAAATTCCATGCATTTGCATAAATTCTGATTTTGAATTGTTCAAACCCTCCATTTTGGCCCGGAAATGTCGCGGATTTTTCAGATGAGAAAAGAAAGAATTACTTCTTCCACTGTTACTGGAAATGATACCGCACCATTGACTTCGTTCATAGAAAGAAACCTTAGTTCATGTCCTCCTAAGGTACATGTGGACAGCAATTTATAACGCACTGGTTTTGCAGGTGGCCGTTTGTTTGTTCCACTTGTTCCAGTCGCCATTTTTTCCAAAATGATAAATCGGCATTCATCGGACGTTTCCGTGATTTCCGTAACTCGTACTCGGGCGTAGACACATTTCAAAGGCTGGTAATTCATGCCCTAAAAATCATCGGGAGGAGGCTGGCCACTTTAATTTCCTGGCCAAGATCTTAACCCGCATTTATAAACCTATCGCGTCCTGGTTTATGGGACATAATCAATCAGTGCGGCGACCGCATGATGCGGCGTTTGATCATGAGATCAGAGAACAAATTCACTGGTGCCAAGATCGGCTACATCAGAGTACCTCATGTGACTGTTGCAGATGATGTTGCACTGATGACAAACCTCGCCTCGGAGATGCAGGTCATGCTTCCATGTACCGGTAGTTTTGCAAACATAGCAAGATTTGTGATTCATCCAAACAAAAGCTGCATTCTTATCTTTTGGGAAAAATACGCTCAACCTCAGTGTGCTTCATTTACTTTGAATGGTGAAGAGATGCCCCAAGTCGACCACGCCAAGCATCTTGGTATCCACAGAGAAGTGAACAACAAAGTCAATGTTGATGAGAAGATTTCACTAGGTCGAAGAACAGCATATTCCCTGATGGGTGCAGGGCTACACAGTGGAAATGGTTTGAAACAGAGCGTAGGCGGAAAACTATGGTCAACATATGCAGTGGCGGATTTAGGGGGGGGTGCTTTGGGTGCTTCAGCACCCCCAGCTGAGTCCATGGTTAAAAAAATCTTAACCTACCTTTTTTTCTTCTCAATACGGTAGGTGCCTTTTTGCGTGTTCTGTAAGCCCGGTCAGCACCCTAGAGATTAAAACGGCTGTTAATTGTCACACCTAATCATAAAATTTAGCTTGAGCAAATCAGCCGACCGACTGCGTAACCAGGCAACTTGAGGTACTCTCTAACCCTCTAGATTTGGAAAGCCTTATCTTCAAGTCAGTGCGAAAAAGAGAATTTCTAAACTCTGATACATTTTGTATAACTTTGAAAACAAGTCTTGAGAACCTTCAAATTATGTGTTCATTATTGAAAATGATATTCCTGCAAACCGCTGAAAGGGAAGGATATGCTTAGTGGTCATGTATTTGGAGTTTGACAATTTTTCAAATGTAATGTATATTTTCACGCGTCATGGCCACTGACACGACGCGCGCGACCTGATAGAATACCCGTGGTCTGTTTTGAAAATGTCGGTCTCTTTGATCATAAATCACCAGTGGTGGTTCATTAGCAAACAGTCTAGACTCAGATCAGGCCCGAAAATTTGATAAGGTTTCAAACTGCTTGAAATTATGACGTTTGTATACATGAACTCGGACCCGGGGTCCAGGACATAAAATATACACTCAGACATAAGTTATGCATCACCCAAACATTATTTCAGAGACGTTTTTCGCGTACAAATTTCTTCAGAAGAACAACCAGTTTGTAATATAATGTTATCCTTGTCTTCCTGTGGTCTGCTGAATATATCAGAGTGTCATTTGATCATTTTACTAAATTTCTATGCTGTTCTGTATACACCGACCCCTATTTAGGGGGTGTACCCTTAAAAAGTGTCACAGATTAACCCAAAATGCTTACTTTGAATTCAAATAAACGCATAAGTAATCTAGATTTATGTTTTAAAAAAATAGTGTCTAACTGATTCCGTCGAACTCCAGGCTTCATGTCAGTTATAGAGGATCATAGTGAAAGTAAATCGCGTGTTTATAATTTTTGCATTATCACTATATAACAAGCCATTCTTTACACATCTATAACTTTTATTCTTTTAGAGATATGAATCTGAAATTTTCAGACAGAATTTGTCTTTGATATTGTAACAATGTGACACTAATACTTTACATGTCTAAGCGTTTTGAAAATATCACAATGGGCTAGAGAATAGGGACATTTTTAGGGGTAAGTGTGCATTTACCATGCCTGGTTGTTTACCTATGTGATAGTTGAATCAAAATTTGCTGTAAATTGTCACCACTTTATCTATTTTGATAAATAAAACAAGAAAATATTCATCACTGGTAAGCTTTCTTCGTTTTCTAGGAAACTATTGAGGCGATGCTTAACTTATGTCTGACTGTATATATTATTAAAAGAAGTTAATATAAAAGTCTGCAGATAACAAACACCGCGAAATATCACTCAGCAAGTTGACATAAATACTGGGTTTGCGACCAGGTAAGGGACAAACCAGTTTGCCCAGCTACAGAGACTAGCTGTGGTATAGATATTTTGCCTGAGGTCTGTTTATCTGTTGCAATTTCAACAGACAAATACGCTGGTCTGATCTGTGCCTTTGTTGTTCACTAGCAGCAGGGACTTTCTATACCAATGGGACTGAAATCAAGTTTTCTCGCAGCTATCTCCCATACTATGAATTTTTCTAAAATCGACGGTAGAATTAGCTTCCCCCCAACCACATTATTCTTTTAAAAAAATGTTGTAGACATTTGCATTGCTGATCTTTTCATGACCTGTTAGCAGTCTTGCTGGGGTCTTCATGATGCGCTAACATACGCGGATGCGTGTTCTGATCGAGAGCCTTCGCTGGGCAACATTGTGTGAGATAAAGCGCTTTTTTAAAAAAAAAAATATGACCTAGCACACGCGCGTATCAGCAATGCGAGTCTGTGCATATGATGCGTGTTGACACTGCAGCAAAATCAGGTTCCTCGCTACAATCTCCCATAATGTGAAATTCTTAAAAGGATATAGTTTTAAAATCGGAGGGTATAACTGGTCATGAGCACTTCTTGATGCTTTTACTTCAACCACATTTTTCTTTTTAAAAATGGCCGCAAACATTCGCCATGGTGCTCTTTCCATGACCTGTTTCAGTCTTGCTGGAGTTTTCATTTTTTGCTGACAAACACGGATGTGCAATCTGATTCAGGTCATCAAAGTTTCAGCCTTCTTTGGGAAACGTTGCGAGCGATAAGACGTTTTTTTTTAAATTAATTTTAAATTGCACATTAGATTTTGACACTATCGTATCAGCGATGCCAGTCTTGCATATAGTGCGTGCATGTGTGTGTCAACTCTGTGGGATATGGGTCTGATTAGCGATCAGGCTGTCACGGGTTCGCTCTTCCTGTCCAGCACAATTCTATTGTTGAAATTGGTCATGAATTATTATCTACAGTCATTCCCATTCATTCTTATTGAAAGAATGACAGTTGTCAGTTACTGGCAAAACCCCACTCCAGGCCCTTTTGTATCTATTAGATGGGAGCATTTAGGAATTATTTCACTACCTTCATCTCCAATCAACTCTAAATGTGGACCCAGTTGGGTAACAATATGGTTTGCTCACATGAGCCTGAAAACTCGTGAGGTTTTAGGATACCAATGGTCCAACGTTCGTCACAGCATATTCCGTTCACGTTTTCAAAGAAGTATATCAGCGGACCAATTTTAGTCAAATTACGTATAAAGCATCATCAGGGGAGGGGGGGGGGCTGATTGGATTGGAACTCTATATACAGACGTATAATGGGAAAACTTTAAAGATCTTCTTCTCTGAAACGGCGAGACCCACACCTTTATGTTAATTCTGCCTTACTTTTGTTATGCTTTCGTGCACGTATGTTTATTGGTGCCTTGTGGTCACCTGCTGGGAAAGGGCTTACCTCTTGGCTCTCTTTTGTGATGTGTAAAGTTGTCACTTTCCCATTGGTATCCTGGGTCAGGTATCGATTCCTGATCTTTGCCATTTTTCTTACTTTGTGGTCACGTACATAAATCCTGCCATCCATGCTCCTGGTGTCTATACTAGACATGGAGTCATAAGCTTCTATTGATTTAAAATGGGGATAACTTTAAAAAAGTCTTCTCTGAAACCATGAGACCCACAGGGTCTAGTCCCATAAATTCTGCCAACCATGCATCTTGGGTCTAAGTAAGAAAAAGGGCAAATACTTACGATCATAAGGCTTTAATAGCTCCCATTATAATACTGGGGGAAAACGTTTTTAAACAAATCTTCTGTCCACAGCTAATACTTTTAATATGTAGCAAAGTTTAGGGTTTTGTGTTTTCTATACGTTAAACAAACCACGCACCCGGGATCCAAATTGATCACTCGCCGGGGACATTTGCTTGTTTTAACAAAATAAAATGAAAAAAAAAATCTCTGAAACCAGAAGGCCAAATGCTCAGGGGAGTGGTATATAGGCTAATTGAGTCTCTTGCTTCTATGGGACACAGTTCTATATGTAAACTAATTTGTGCTATTAATGTCTGTAATACATTGACTGTCGGTGTCCACCTATCAAGCACCCCCAGCATTAGTGGTCCTGGATCCGCCACTGATATGTGGTCCCTCGTTTTACCTACGGCCTCGAGGTGCTCGACTTGAAAGCTGGTGACATAAAATCATTGGAACAGTTTCAAAGAAAATCCCTCAAGCAATTGCAGTCTCTGCCAGACAGAACTCAAAATTCGATTGGGAATACTTCCAGTTGAATCAGTGTTAGATAAGAATATGCTCAATTTATTTGGTCGTTGGATTAGGACTGATGGTATCGAAAAAGAAATTGCAGTGCGGCAACTCGCTATGAAGTGTTCATCTGAGCTATCATGGTTTAACAAGATTAAGGAACTTTTGAAAAAATACAATTTACCTGCACCGTCTCAACTCCTAGAAAATGTCCCAACAAAAAACAGATGGAAAAAAATGGTTAACAGTGCTATCAACAGTGCGGTCTAATCCCAGTGGCGGGAGGACATTAAGACGAAGTCTTCTTTGAGGTATATAAACCCTGACAGTGTAAGTGTTGGAGCTGCGCACCATGTATGGACATCTGTGCATGATAATATCCACGATAGCCGGCGAGCACAACTTAAATGCCGTCTCCTTACTGGTACATACACCCTCCAGAGCAACAGAGCAGTGTTCAACCAGTTTGCTGTGAACCCTACCTGCAGAGTATGTGGAACGAGCCCGGAGACAAGACAGCATTTCTTGACTGAGTGCCAGCCTCTACACAAGCCACGTGACCGGTTCCTTAAGAAGATCCAAAGTATTACAGAGGTTGATATTGGTAACATGGTGCCCATGTGTGATGTGATCCAACATTTTCTTGATCCCAGTTTGCTTTTCACTTCTTAGACTATCATTGACAAAATTGAACTGCATAGCAGAGAACTTATCTCAATCCTACATAAATTAAGAACTAAAATCCTACTTGAAAAAGACAGACAACAGGGCCTTGCGAGTTCAGTATTTAATCATTTTCGAGGCAGTTCAAGCAAGCAGCGGAGGTTACGCATTCAGAATAGTAAGAAAAAACAACAAAAACATTCTACGTCTAATCGACGGTTCGCCGATAAGTAACCGGCGGGACACTACAACCAACCAACCAACCAACCATGGTTCTTCACTGTTTCAGTGTTTGCATATAGCCTGTTCTATTGAAAGGGGTACGTGCATTAAGGGGCTATTTTGGCCCCCTATAGAGCCAAAGACTGAAAATTGCTTTTCACCAATTTCTTTTGATTGGTTTATTAGAAGAATAACTGAAGTGTAAAATTTCGGCATTTATTTAAATTTTACCGTTACTATGGTAACAAAAATGACCGACAAAATAGGCTTAAAACAGAGAAATTGCCATTTTGGACCAAATTTAAGGCTTTTGGTTTTTTAAGAATTAGATATCAGCACAGCTAAATACCAAAAAATCCTTTCAATATGTTGTGTGCCGTGGTAATTCTCATCTTCTGTTAAAAATATTTTTTTTTTGGTATTTGCTTGTGCTCTATGTTAATTTCTCCGACAAACCTCTCAATTTTGCTCCAAAATGGACAATTTCCATTTTTCAGCATATTTTGGTGGCCATTTTTGTTACCATAGCAACGGTAAAAGTCAAAGTAATTTGAGACTTTACACTTTGGTTATTGTTCTAATAAACTAATAAGAACAAATTGATGAAAAACTATTTTTATGTTTTAGCCTCATAAGGGGGGGGGGGGGCAAAAAGGTCCCTTAATGCACGAAGCTCTTTGGGTTGGGTCGGAGGGGGTGCAAAATATTACCCAATTCCCCTTAAATAGGAAATGGACCAGTCCTATTGATAAGGCTAGGATGTTCCATTCGGTTTGAAAGGGGTTAAACTGATGCGAGCGTTGTCAACCGAGATGCAAATGAATGTCTTAACATAGACCTAAATAATATGTTTCGTTCGTCCCACAGATTAGCAAATCAACTTTGTCAACAAGAAGTGGGGGATGATGAGGGGGGGGGGGTAAACAAATTCGGCATCAATCTGTATCTGTATCTGTGCGTTAAGAGACGGCAATCACACTTGATTATTATGTCTCTGTGGCGGTAGAAAAAGGAAAGAGGGAAATTTAGGAAAGACAGAAATCAGGTGATAGAAAGGCAGAAAAAGATATAAGTCTGCAGTCTGATTTATAAAAAGACCAATCCGGCTACAGTAACTGCCACTGGGTATGGTTGCATAACCAGCACAGCTCTAAGATCCCTCTGACCCTACTTGCAGACCGCCCCAACGATAGCTTAAAATGTAAGAGCGGAGAGCCCTTGCTTGAAGGATACCAAGTCAGGGGCCTCGGCCACAGTGGCCTGCAAAGAATTCCAAACTGGAATGGTTTGAGGGAAGAAACTGTGCTTGTAGGCATCTGACTTTGATGAGATCTGTCTGAGTTTCTTCGTGTGATTGGCTCTTGCCCGAGTACTTGCAGGCGTAAAATAGGCTGAGGCTGTTATATCCACCAGATCTTGGATAACTTTAAAGAGTAAGGTCAGTTGTAGTTTGACTCTCCTTGATTCTAGTGATTCCCAATCCAGATCCTGCAGCATGTATGTTACACTACTACTACCATGACTGCACTTCCTTTAATAAGCTCTCCTGTTGTAGAAACTTGCATTATTATCTATGATTCTTTGCATATGAGCAAGATATTTCCAAAAACTTGAGATATCCACCAGCTGCAAATATTTTCACATGTTTTTCTTTAAATGGTATACACCAAAATTTTCTCATTAACTCATAAAGACAAATGGAATTTCCTACCATTATCAATTGGACCCGTCTATTTCCGTGTTAAGCGATGTTGGGTGGTATTTTTAATTTTATTCAAATTTTAATAGAACATTCTGTAAGCAAACAATGGAGACCTGATCAGATGCCGCATTCTGCTGCATCTGATCTGGGTCTGCACTGTTTTTTTCTATGTCCCTCAAAGAAGAATGCTAGGCTTATATGGGTTAATGTGACTAAGTCTGCAATTATGCACATTTTCCGAAAATTGCTATTTTCTTTTTAAATCATTTGTAATAATAGAATTAAGTTATGCTTTCACACAGCTGAAAACTGCATGGAAACGTGAATTATCTTATAAAAACAGGTGTGTGTTTTCTCTTATCCCTCCAGAAATTCTAGACGGTTAAGTAACATAAATGCTGTTCTTTTGATAGTGATAATGTGTTAAGGTTTACGCAGTTGGTAAAATATTAGCTATATTATCATGTTCTTGAAAATTAGAAACATTATTTCTAAAAAAAGAAGATCAAAAGTTACATGAACAGACTTTAAAACTGGGGGTATGGTTGTTTAATACCTCATTTAAGACATACATTTAAGATAGAAAAGCAAAATGTGCATGCTTGTAAACAAAGTTCTGATACATTTTGAAATATACACAGAGCAGTTGTAAATAAATGAAGTTGGTCACAAATGCAGAACAGTATATGAAAACCATAAACGATGAAATTGACACTGCTACAGAAGTCGATAATGGCTATTTCAGGAAGCTAGTGAATAGGAGAAAATCCGGACAGTCCTCCTTTGGTAGTCAGAAGCACTCGTTGCTCGCCAGAAATTGGATGATTTTTTCGCTACCCTTTACTCTAAGGATAAAAAAAAAGTAAGTGAGTATGATCAGGAAATACCACAATCACAAACTGCAGACAACCCCGTGGAACCGCGAGGAAGAGCCGCTCAACCATCACGAGACACCAGGAAGACAAATTAAGCAAAGCAATCAGCTCTCTCTTCCCCATCAAGATGATTGCAATACTAGAATGGACATAAAGTAACGTACAACAAAACATAGAACAATTACAGACTCCCACAATGGGAGTAACAATAAACAAAAAGTCAGCAACAACAGAACCACCGCATTAGAACGGACAGCAGCCTAAGCCACCGGGGGGCTTAAATGCATTATACTGGTACCAAATCTTCGCCCTAGATTCTGCTGTTGTTGAAGTACAAGAAATGTTCAGCTCGCATGGAGGCCATCTAACTAATGCAATGTATCATCATGGAAAACACTCTAATCAAATTAACACTCCATGATGAAACAAAGAAAAGGGCTCATGACTCACAGATAGTCAGAGCCAAATAATCCTGATGCATATGACAAGGAGAACTATATAGCTGTTAAGGCCAAGATAAAATCGCTGAAAAGTAGAGAACTGAATCATGATACCGAGGTATAATGTATCCTCTGTGAGATAGAGAGAGAGCTTCTTGATATAATCTTAGGTCTTCATAGTGGTAAAGCATCCGGAGATACTACTAGAGGACCGCATATACAATGAACAAATCAGACATGGTGGCCCACATTTAAATGACATAGGTACTGATCAGACTGCATGGGTGCACAAGATGTTCTGTGCCTTTGTTGTTTGCCTGCAACAAAATCATGATCAAGGTAGCCAATCACGTGGTCCACAGACTTTACGAAGCAGTAATTGGACATCACAGGTAAGGAAAACCACTCATAAATTACGTTAAATTAAGTCAAATTTCATGCAATAAAGTGCAAAAACCCCCTCATATTTTCTGCACAAGACTGTGTAAAAGTTTTTCAGATTACCTCGAATAACTAAGGTGTGAACCCAATCTCGGAGAATTTTCCGTTTTTTCTTCAGTTGTTCAAGGTAATCTTGGAAACTACAGCAAAACCCAGAAGAAACTTTGACAAAGTCTTGTGCAGGAAAAAATGAGGGGGTTTTGCACTTTACCACACGAAAGGACCTCGGACAGTCTCCTATTTAATCTGCCCAAATTTTGTCAGCCTGTTCCTAGGATAATGCATATATGACAACTTTATTTTTGTGTTTAAATAAAACTTTTACGTTTAGTGTACCTAGCAAAATAAAATTATTTTGAAAATATTGCATAATTATGTCAGAACTTGAGGGTTTAGGGAGTGGGGATATTTTTGTGACCAAATTTTATTTCACAAAATGTCAACAATTCACCAGGTATTCACCTAAATACATGGAAATATATAATGTTTGCGGTATAAAACTTGAGATGAAAGAGATGCATTTGCATAGAATTCAGGTTTAGAAGATACATCATCACTTCTTCTAAATAAGTGTGCTGTCCATAATTTTTGACAATTACCTGTTGTGTATTAAGTTCAGCCAGTTTCACATGTTCACTGTGGTGTATCATACCTGCATACTGAATGTCATAGTCTAGATAAACACAATTTATGAGCTTAAAATTATAGATATATTTTTACTCATTAGATTTAACCTATAATTTGGTTCTTTTTAAAATAACCGTCTCATTGCGACGGTTCTTTTGAGTACCAACAACATGTGCTTTGGTTGAGCTATAAGACAATTACTTGATACGCGATCATAACTAAAGCCCTGTAATACATGCCAGTGTAAATGTAAATGCAGACTTTTGAGGATGTTGATCAGGCTTTGAAACTAAACTATTACATCACTGGCAAAAAATAGACTCTTTACCTCTAGAACCTAAATTAAGTGATTATTGTACTCCATCACCAGACCTACAGACATAAGAGTTGGTGTTTATTGCATTGGGAATGACAGCAGCAGTTTGTTGTGTATAATTTTTTTTTCAGATAAAATTTTTTAAAAATTCTATCGCTGGATCTAAACGGATTTACCATGATCAATATTCCTAGGATTGCTTTTGCATGATTTCAACCTGAGAGGTCTGATATAGAATGGTGGGTTGTGTTGGTTATAACTGGTAACAATTCTATTTTTAGATGTTCTGGTGCCAATACATCACCATTATTTAGTACAGTTAAGTTATAGACTTTCCATTTGGAGTGTCTACCATTCTTGTATTTGTGACAGTGTATATTTTGTTTATCAGGAGTGGGGTATGTAAGGCAGAATAACCTTCAGTTTCATCACTCTCTTCATTGCACTCCAGCTAAGAACATCTACAGGAGCTTATCTCTAATTTGATTAGCTTCTGGCAAATACCTGGATTATAGTTGACAGGTTTTATCAGCTCAGTGACCATGCTGTTAATCAGCTTAAGCAAGTCATTGGTCCAATTTAATCAGACAGTAGTTAAGCTTCACCTACTTATTGTCTCATATTGAAGCCACGCCCCTACCGAGGGGTACAGGATACCTGCCTTTAAGGTAGGCCCATTTTTGTGTGTCATATTCAGGTGTTTGTTTTATAAGTAGCTTTTCGAATTTTGCAGTTGTGATTTCTGGTATCTCTTTTGCTGGGTTTGACATATGGTTTCTTTATTTGCTAATATTTCTTTCTTATAATATATATATATATATATATATATATATATATATATATATATATATATATATATATATATATATATATATATATATATATATATATATATATATATATATATATATATATATATATATATATATATATATACTACAGCCCTAAAGAATTTTGGAGAGGCCATTCAGCAATTAAAAAAATAGCCAAAGAAGCAAATGTCAGTGAAAAAGAAGCATTGGAATTCTGAAAAAAAGCAAGCAATACGGCAAATCTATTTACCTGCACCTAAGAAAATAATTAGGCCAAGAATTGATGTAACTGCAAAAGATGAAGTGAACCAAGCTAATTTTTTGTCTCTGCCATTTAATACTGTTAAGGTTGGGAGAACAAACAAAACAAATATAAGTATGCTCTGACACTGGATGATGTGGGAACAAGGTATAAAGAAGCAGAACCACTGACTTCCAAAGACAGCAAATAAGTTGTTAAAGCATTTGAAAAGATATACAGTAGACCAAGGCGTGGTAGAGAGATTTAACATAACTTTGGCTGAGTGATGGTTATCAATATGCAAACGAAATAAAATATCCACACAAACGCAATAGAGAATGGGTTAAGAAATTATCTGTGGTTATCAAGGCATAAAACGCGGTGACGAAAAAAGCCCCTCCAATTATTGCAAGAAAAGTTGATACTCCTATTTGTTCATTTTCAAACGTTAGGCATTGATGGTTCTTTTTGTCAACATCTGCTCTTCACTCTGAGCAGGTTGTAATACGTTTGTTTGAAGCTTTATCTAAAGCACTAGAAGTGCCATCTTCACCAGTGGAGGTTTCGTCGTATCTACCTTTCGACAAACCCTTCGCCTCACGACCCTCAAAATTTATTATTAGCGCAGACTAATCGACCAATGAAAACGCCAGGAAGGATTCTTTCGATAATTCCTTCCTGCCAATCAGATTAAAGGTAGTAGTTTATCGGCATCTTATATACACCGCCTAATTCTCCATAAGTCCAGATAAGCAAAGATTTTGGATGAAAAATTATTTATTTTTCTTCTATCATTCAGTTCAAAATTATGTTATGGGTGCTCAAAATAACCATCTTAATGTGACAGTTCTCTTGAGCACCTTAAACGTCTACTTTAGTTGTTAAGTAAGAAAACTGAATGTGAATTAATAACGCTGTCTTATCTGGAGGCCTGGTATTTATCGATTTTTTTGCACCGCTTTATGATATTGATCATATTAATTGTTACTATTTTCGGCTGATGGTATATTCAATCGGAGAAAATCAAAGCTGTGAGGCCAAGGGTTAGATTGGACAATCGCAACCCTTGGTAGGACAAGATGTAGAAGTGCTAATTTCCCCTCTTTATGAAGGTTTATCAGGTTTTAAGTTTTTGCACTTATGCTTTTTTTTATTTTTATTATAAGATTGTGTTTCTTTCTGTATTCTAATGTCTCTTCCTCTTAGTGCCATGTGTTGGTCTTGTATCTGTGATTGCGACAATTCTTATCCATATTCACTTGTTTTTATTAGTATTAAAACATGAATATGTCTTAATCGCAGGCTTGTATGCAGCAGAGCTACAAAATTATTGTCGCATTGTATTTGAACTGCAATGGTAAAAGGACATTAATTACATTTCCTAGGTAGTTAAGTTTGTTCCAGTCCTCCTGTGATATCTGTTGTAACCCCATTGCTTTGCTGTTGGACCTCAGCAAATCATACTCGGACTTGGAAAACTTCACAGAAACCCACTTTCGATGGTGATTGGGGCGTGAGAATACTTGTACTTATTATCAATTTTCATGAACACACCAGTAAATCCTGGAATAGTTCGGGTTCTATCTATTTCAGAAGGACTTGTTTTCCTAATAATTTACTACACTGAAAAGAATATTGTATCTTCTTATTCACGAGGATGTTTTTATAAAGTTTATTCTGAATTAATATATAGTCAAGACAATGGTTTTAGGCAATTTAAGAGTTCTTATCCACATTCATTGTAAGAATGGTGATTCTCTGAGCGCTGCATAAGCAAGCCTGGTGTAATTTCACTGTACTCGCCAAATACGAGGGCTGTTCAAATATGAATGCAAGCAGCTTCATAACTTTCTTCATATTATACTCTGCTCAAAATATTTAAAGGAACACTGCGTATTTTTGCCATTGACCACAATACAAAGTCACTCACAGTATGACTCATAACGAGAGGTGGATTAATAAGGCAAAACATGTTTCTCCTGTGATTAGTTTGGTTGCCCATCAAGGATGATGCTTGTTAATAAAAATGAAGTAATTCCTTTCCAGAAATCTCCATGGAACGCTTTATGTAAAAATGGAATTTTGTTAAAAATACCCCTTTTGTCATAACCAAAATTTAAGCAGATGCTTCAGTCAGGCACCACAACAATGTCATTTCTGTACAGTCAATAGCCTCTCAATGTTGCCGAAATCATTAGGTTACGCTATTAACAAATTCAGAAGATTCTACAGAGTTCCAGAAAAAATCGCCATTTTCATGAAAATTAAAAAATACAAAATTTGAGACATGAACTTAAGCAGCAATTGTTTTATCAAAACCTTTTCCTGATCCAAAACTTTGACTATCGTAGCACAAATGGCAAAAGAAACTGGGTTTCTGCCATATAGTCTAGTGAAATACATTACTTGTCTATTGGACAGGGGTTAACATTACCACCTATGGAATGTCATCAGGAGTTCCTTTAAATATTTTGAGCAGTGTATATATGCTAAGACAAAAGAGCATACCTTTCTGGAAAGAACTATTTGGTGCCTTTAAAATGGCATCGAATATCAACAAGCAAGCGCTATATTTCTCAAGGTACAGACGCTTATATAAAGGCCACGCCTGTATACTGAAGTTTCTCTGAAGCAAATTGCAATTTACGGACGTTTTGGTACATGAATGGGCATAGTGTCACATCTTTGTAAATTTGAGAAAAAATGAAACCAAATTTTAGATGCAAGTTAAAGTAACATTTACAAAGTTGCTCGCAGGAAAAGAATTATATAATCCTGTTTTAATCTCGAGTAAATAGGCACGTTTGTGACATCATTAATTTTATAAATAACGTCTTTTTTTAGTAATCTGCTGGTGATGTAATAATGAACATCGCAGTATCTATTTCTTTGCGTTTTGCTGAAAATATGCTTAATATATCATAAGGGAGTTTTCAAAACGCGCTGTCCTCTATTTAAAGAGCTATGATCACATTTAATATCATTTTTCAAGCATTTTTCTGCTTCTTAATGATGTGTTTACATTAAATAAAATATGTTAAATCTGTCTAGCCCTAAAGACCAGGTAAATCATTTTATTGTATAAAATGCCTATAGTGGTCAAACTTTAAGTTTACTTTCACATTTAGAATAAAGTCGCAATATAATGGAAAAAATACGTATAAATTCTATAACCCCTTCACTTAATGCAGTTTGACTTAATAAAAAGGCTATCCAGCGATTAGAGATTACCCACTATCCATCAATAATTTGTAGCAACAACTCAGTATGAGCGATCAGCATATATAACTAGTTTTAATGTTGATTCGTGCATTTTGTAAAAGATCAGTTAAACTGCAAACTGAAAGGTGGTGTTTTGTTTATCGTTTATTTGCAAACATAAGGAGACGTTAGTAAAAAATGATTCGACGTAATTTAACAAAAACATGCCGGATTTTCGCAACTTTCAACGAATCATTTTATAAGAACATGGGGATACTGCTTTTAAAAAATCAGGAATTTTCACCTGTTATTAAAGAATTATACGCTGGTCTATATCACTGTTATATGTTCGAATTATTCAGTTTGCTAGTATACTACTAGAGTAACCCTCATTCAAAGGGCTATAATTCGATAAGTATATTGTATTTTTTTTAGGTCTGGTGCCAGTTTAAAGGTGATATAAAGTTCTTTATAGAAACGTATACCATATTGTCGAAGCATATATGTGCCAAAAGTTATGAAGCTACTTGCATTCATATTTGAACATCCCTCGTAGTCAAATATTGTTTTTCTCACTGTTTTACGCATTTCGATACAAGATCATACACGTGTTCTATATCAAATACAGCAAGTTCCAAGTAACAGGTAAGGTACACATCTATATTTCCAACTTCAATTGATCAGCATCTTATTCCTTCGCATATCTTTTCTTCTAAATCTCCATTCCTACAGTGTCGGGTATTGTAGCAAATTCTCTTCCTGAATTGCCAACCTATACCACAGTTCTTGCTACACTTGGACCACTTGCTCCAGCTACCATAGCCTGTAAAATGTGATGAAAAACACATGTGAGCTGTGGCATGTGATTTCCAACAATGTGGCATTTTGACAAGTGTAGACGCAGACGAGCCTCTGCAGCCTCCTTTAAGCTTAGAACCTCCAAAAGTGTTCGGTCAGTAGCTTAGCACTCATAGAATATTCAAGCGACTAGCAAAGGCTCTGATCAGATGCGCGTATGCGCAGGCTGGTCTGAGGTTTTGCTGGTCGCACATACCAGATTGTTGGAAATCTCATGCATGGGCTCATATATCTTGGTCTACCTATAACTGGTAGTTATCTGGGAAGACTCTATATAATGAATTTGAACTAAAGTAAGGTTTACATGAATCTTGGGTGAACTGATAAGCAATAACCAAAGCGTATGTGAAACAATGAATTTTCAGTGAGAACAATCTAGAAAAACCCTTGTCTAAATTCCATTTTGGAATTTTTCTCCCATTCAGGCAATTTTAACGAGTTTTGGCAGAAAAATGAGCAAGTTTCTCAATATATCGCCCGAAAATAATCCCTTCAGATTCACTTGATTTCAAGGTGGCGTTCCTCTTAAAATCAAACCCTGCAAAGGATTTGTTTATCAGAATCTGAAAATTTGCTTATGTGTCTGTGTAAATGCTTATTAGTGGTTTAAAGTTAATCATTTGCGGATCCAGAGGGGGGGGGGGTCGGGGGGTCGGGACCCCCACCAGGAAAATTACAAAAAGATAGGGTTGCTAAGCATTACTGGGTCGGATCCTCCTAAAATCACAAAGCTACCAATCCAGCATTTAATTTTGGGTCCTCATTTTAAATGGCTTTCGCTGGCGGGCCGTTGATAGCCCGCTTATATTGGTATTTGGATCCTTCCTCCCCTCATCAAACTGAAAAACAACAAAAAAGCAACAAGACAAACGTTGTCAAAGTTGGACCCCCTCTGACAAAACGTTCTGGATCCGCGTATGTTAATCTTATTGGATCATGGTTATCTGTCTGTGCCAGCATGATCGCCAACTCAAGTAATTAAAATTTGATTGGTTATTGTTTTTGACTGACTTTACCTACGAAATGACTGACATATCTATGACAAATCGAATTGTTTTTGTTTAGTTTTCTAGATGCCTTGGCCTACGTAATGATTGGCAACTCTAATAATAACTAATCCGATTGGTTCTTTGGTGTATAAATGACTTTACCAAGGAACATCGCTAATAAGCAAAATGAGTTTAAACATTTCTCTGCGATGATACATTCCCTAAGTTAGGAAACCTCTTTGCGAGCTAAACATTTTTTGTGTGTTTTGACTTCAGAATCTAATGGTAAACTTATATTTAAGTCCCTCATTGGCCATGGCTGGTGTCCGTTCTAAGGTCATTGTTTTGATTATTATTGTTTGCTTATTTATTGTTTGCCGTTGCTCCCATAAAATGTTGGGGTTGCGTTTAGTCCTTGCTTTGTGGTGTAGGTCTCAGTTTCCTTTCTAGTTTTGTGATCATTTAGCTGAGGAAGAGAGAGATAGGTGCTTTTATTTAATTGCATGCGTGGGTCCAGGAATTTTAGCCAGGGGGTGTCCAGCCTCGACTGCCAGAAAACAGCTCTGACAGCGTTTTTTTGTTTGTTGTTTTATTCCTCAATTTAATTTACAGTTTTACAGAGGGTGTCCAAAGTAAATTAAAAAAAAACTATAATTTGCCAAGGTTTCAGAGGGGGTCCAACATTTTTCAGGGTGGGTCCAACTTATTCCAAGGGGGTCCAAATCCGCTAATTTCTATAGCAACCCGTATAACTTGAGCTTTTCCAAGTGGGTTCCGGAACCCCTATCCCCCTCTGGATCCGCACATGAATTGTGTTCTTACTGTTGTATGAATATCTGTGTTCTGTGTCTCTTCCTCACGGTGCCATGTGTTGGTCTGAGGTCTGTGATTCTGGCATTTCCTGGTCAAACTCCTTTTTTTTTAGAACTAAGTAGTACATATGTCACTATAGCATCAAGTTCCAAAAAAAGGTCCCTAATGACCATACAAAATCGTGTAAAAAGGTCCTTTTTTACCACACAAATGAATGCTATAGAATTATAGCATCAAGGTCAAGGTCACTCTTGTAATGACGTCATCTGCCATTTTGTTTCTATTTTAAGCAACTGTTGTCATACACATTCAGACCTGCGCTCGGTCCCATACTTTCGTGGAGATTGATCATGAAATAATTTCTACGGTCATTCTCCTCCCTTCCGCTGATTCATTCAAGAAGGGTTGTTGTCAGTTACAAGCGAAAGTATGTGCACAAATTACTGGTTAACTGCTTGTTCAAGCCTGCCCAGGAAAAAGTGTGGTTAGGTTAACTGACCGTCCCGCAATGACCATAGCTGTTGACTTGGGACGTAAAGCAACAAAACCAACCAACCAAAAGACCTGCGCTTGAAAATCAATTTTAATGAGTGCTATAAAAGAAGAGCAATAAAATGCACCTGATCGATTCTAAGGTCCCTTATGACCACACAAAATGAATGCTTATTGACATAAAGACTGTATATGTACGATAAATACCTATGGGCCGCGTAGCGCAGTCGGTAACGTACCCGAGTGCAGATACTTGTCTGTCTGCGGATCCAGGAGTTGCGAGTTCTATCCCTACCAGGTCCCATGAAGATTGTTCTGTTTACCATTTCTAAGGCCCCTTTATTACCACAATGGGGCATTTCATCAGGGTCTTCGCTGTTTGGTAGATGCCCATCCGACGTTCTACCTAGGGGGGTCCACTATAGGCGCAGATGAAGCGATAAATGATAGAGATGTGCAGACTGGTTTGAGTCAGTACTGGGTACTAGTACTGGGTATTAATATCTATCAAAATGGCTCATTGCTCATGAGAACAAAAATCTGAGCAGCCTTTACAGATTTTTCACTGTTAACAGACGACGCTAATAGGTAAAGGGCTTATTCGATTAGGAATCATACCTCATATGAGCCATGAAATTTTGGCAAGACATATTTTCCCCCTTAGGTCACTGTCAACCCATCAAAATAAAAAAAGGGGAATATGTCTTACAGGCCCTCAAATTGATATTATCTGGAACACGAAAACCAGACATGATCAGAACAGATCGAGGCCAGGAGTTTCGTAGCAAAGATGTCAATGCCTATTTAAAAGGTCAAAATATTCACCACTTTAACGCCTTGAACACTGAAATCAAAGCCAATTATGCTGAAAGACTGATCAAGACTTTGAAACATCAACTATTTAGATATATGCTAAAAAAACAGAACTCAACGTTATATCGACATCCTACAAGATGCAGTATACAGTTACAATCGTACCATACATCGAAGTTTGGGTAAGCCACAAACAAACTTCACAAAGGACAATGAAGGTGAGAGTAGACTGCAGCAATATATATTAAGGCAAGGCACGGCTAAACGATCCAACAAAACTAAGAAAAGGGCCAGGAAGAAGTACAAATATAAGATTGACCAGACTGTACGTTTGTCTCATGTGAGGAGCTTGTTTGACAGGGAGTATAATTCTCAAAAATGGACTGGTAAAATATTCAAAATTCACACCCGGTTTAGACGAGAAGGTGTACCTGAATATACCATAATTGACTGGGATGGTGACATGGTGGAAGGCACATTTTATGAACCAGAGTTACAGGCCGTGAACGTTGACCCTTCTACGGAATACCACATTGAAAAACTATTAAAGAGACGCTTACGAAACAAACAAAAAGAAGTCCTGGTGCATTGGTTACACTGGCCAAAGAAATACAATAGTTGGATACCAGAAGCAGACGTGAAAGACTATTCTAAACTCTAATCTCAAAATCACGTGACTGAGACACTTATAAATACCCTGGCATTGTCATTCAGAGCTCAGTCATCATCAACATGAAGATTACTAATGTTGTATATAGCGCTCATTTAGGTTGATCATTGTATAGCTGTACATGTATGAACAAGACTTTGTTACAATGTGATGAGGGTACAACGGTGATAAATGGAGGATATAGTGGAGTTGCAGAATGGATTTATCGAGAAAGCATAAAAAAAACGCAAAAACTAGTATTCATGTTTTATATTTATTGTGATAGAGAGTACAGAACAAGCACTACATTAATCGTACATTATGACATCATTTCCTCTGCACTGAACGCTTTTAGTCGCTATCAAGCGATCATTTCGCTTCTTCTGCTGTACATTAAAGTCTTTTACAATGTCTTTCATCGTTTTTCACTGATGTCTCTTCATAACATAGTATGCGCAGTATAGACCGTACAAATTGGATGTAGATTGCTGTAGTTGACCAACGTTTTTGAGGTATTTCCTTTTTAGGATTTTTTCAAATCGACCTCCATAGTCTTCTGGCATGTGTCCCAAGGAGTCAAAAAATTCGAAAGGACCACGTTTAGGAAAGTAAAATGTCACCCAGTGTTCACCTGGACTTTGGCTTGTGTCTGTATTGGAAATGAAGAATCTTCCTTTTTGTATTTTAGGTTGATCTGCAGTGCATATTGTGACTGGATAGCCAAGCAGCATATCATACAGTTGTTTGTTGTTCATCTTTTAATATCTGAATAAATTCTAGTCCACAGTTGCTTTGCATTTCTTACGCTGCAGATTTCCACCTGTTATACTCTGACTATCATTCTCTTTTCGTTTACGCTCAATCTCTGATATTGCTATTTCGATCGCTTGAGCTACGGGTGTAATTTGTTTCAAAGTGGAACTTTTCTGTTCTCGTGTTTCTATTTGTTTCACACGTGCTTCAAGTTGTTTTTCAGGCGCTTCCATTTCCTTTACTTGTGTTTCTATTTCTTTTAGCTTTCTGTTTTTCTTCCCACTGCCCACGACATAACGTCCCATATGGTCGGGCTGGACGTATCCATCTCTAAAGTCTTTAAAATGTTGATACCATGCATTGTAGTCTGGAATGTAGGGAACCCATTTCTCTTGTTTAGCATCGTATACTTTGATTGACCCCATTGTTCTTGATCTTGTATGGTACCTCATCATTCTTACGCTGTTCATTCCTCTGAAGAGGCTTAATCCTCTTTATGGTTTTCTTCTATATTATGATATGGCCATATGTCCATAGATAAGTCTTTTCTGAGTTTGATGGCTTGTCTGATAGAGTCAGTCTGATTCATATCATATTGATTTCTGATCGTTCTCACTCATTTTAGTATTTGCTGTTGAATAGGGCCCTCTTGTAACTCATAAAATTCAATTAGAAATTGGGCGTACTCTTGTCTGAATCTTTTACGGAGATAAGGCAATTCATCATTGGCAGCAAAATGGATAGCTTTGTACAAGGTAAAACCTTGCTCTTCATAGTCATTCAATTTAGCCTTTAGCTGTTCTATGTTGGCCTTCCTGAGAGGAATTTGAACTCTCCTATTCCATATGTCAGGTCTAGAGCGGGCATCTCTTAACTTTCTTCGCTTACCAGGAGGTCCATGTTCGTTTATATAGTCTAGAGAGTCCATGCTGCTACCATCTTCATCATCAGACAGAGTTTCCTCGTCTGGAGGTTCAAAAGCATGTTGATCAGTGGACTCAAATATATCAGTTTGTAATCTGTCTTGTTCTGATATACTTGATTTAAGATCTATGACGAGATAACCATAAGGTCGTGAAGTGGCTTCTTCAAATCGCTTCATAAACATAGCGCTGGGTGATGGATAAACTCTTCTTGCCAAGGTTACCAGTTGTTGTCTGTCAATTGGATTATTAAACAAGACCAAGTATTGCGTATTCAAAGCAATATCCCTGCACACTTTACCTTGAAGAAACACGTTTTGGGTAAGGTACACAATAGATATATTTCTGTGGTGACTGCCTTTGGTAAAGAGATCAGCTATTCTCTCGTCACACTTCGCTTCAGTCATCAGATCATCAAAGAAGATTAGGTTCCTTTTACCTGGATTGATAAACTGAGGACTATTGAGATAGTCTGGGATGCCGTGCACAAATTCTATCAATGGAATTCTCTTCTGAAGATTCTCGTACAAGGGTTGCCATTGACCAAAACACCATAAGATACGTTCTGGAGGTGGCTGTATTAATGAGGTGAGTAACAGCTTTCTAGTGCAATCAGTTTTCCCTGATCCACTGGACCCAGTCACCATCATAGAAAAGGGATGTTGAAATGTTATTTCCTTCAATGGTTGTGACTGGTCGATATTTTTCTCAATGCCATGGACATTGCGTTCATGTCTTTGCAATGCATCACGCCTACTATAGGACTGGTTGCAGATCAAACACCTGATCATTTTGTCTTGACAAATAATGTGTCTATACCTTCTTACGCTTTTCAGCCTTCTTACAATCATTGGATCATTGTAACCACCACCACCACCACCACCACCCCACCACCAACACCACCACCACCACCACCACCACCACCTACACCACCACCACCACCACCACAACCTCCACCACCACCACCTCCACCACCACCACCACCACCACCACCTCATGTTATGGTAAACTAAGATTCTCTTTGAGATTGTATTTGATCTTGGATTGTGGCCTGGAGGTAATACGTTCATAGAAGTCTTGACAAGATTCTGTGGTAACAAACTAGTGTGGCTACTTTTCCACGAAAAGATACCCTTAATGAAAGCGTCATTCCTCAAAATAAGCCAGGTCTCGAATCAACAAAGGAAATGTATGGTGGTATATTCTGCGCGCTATCTCTCATATACAGGCCATTTGGCCCATAATGTATTCTAACATGATGATTCTGTCATCTCCTGATGCATTCTTCAACTCTAATATGAAATGAATTCGATTAAAGACACTTGAAAGCTCCATCATGAATTGGAACTATTTCCTTGATCACTGGTTCTTACATGTGTTTTCCTTTTTCGATAGCTCTATTCACACTAATGAATGCTCGTTGTAGAACATTCCATTGTCTTAGGTTCCATGGAATACCACGAATGGTAGCCGTTTGATTTAGGAAGAGGCGTATATCTTACATGATTTCTCCATCTCTGTTGCACACTGATAAAATTACATTATCGTTGAGATCAAATTGCTTCAGATATGAGCATGCAGTCTGATTGACTTCCATTACATAATCAAAAGGATAGTTATTCGACCATTCCATGCTCCCTAAAATATAGAGCGGTGTGCTAAGAGAGACTAATATGATACCTATAACACCTGTCAATTTTATGATCTTGATATGACACTTTACCTCCTCCTGAACAAAATAGTACGTCGTATCGTTTGGGTTGGACATGGTGGTCTTATACTAGTGTCTTTTTGAGCTATTCTTAGGTTGCAAAAACATCTCATTATAAAAGCGCAACACACATTATTTGGGTCAGTGATTGGGCAGCCAAGCTCAAAATATGAGATCTAAAACTTGTTTGGACATGAATGACAGTTTTATTTCTCAAACTCTATGTCCTTAGCTATAACTTTTCACATTTTTACCCAAATTTAATATTTTTGGTATAGTTGAAATGTTGCCGCAAAGTCCATTAATTCGTTGGCGTTGGTGAAAGAATTTACCATTGTCTCGAGTATTGTAACGTAATTATTTGCCATGTTGTTAATTCGAATTCTAAAGTGAGAATGAAGGAAATAGTTATAGCAGGTGAGCTTGTACAGTTTCCATAGAAACTTGTCACATGATTTAATAATATTATTGGCAATTATTTTATGGCGGTCATTAAAAAATTGATTTTCTTGCCCATGAGAATTAAGTACTTATTCCATGAGTAAGTAATCAAATAAGGCACATGCGATCCTGAATTGCAGGTTTGATTCTTCATCTATTGACTTGTACAATTGTGGGTTTAAAAAACGTCTGCTTCGCAAACAGCATAGACCCGCTTCACGAACAGCGTAGACCCTGATGTAGTGCCTCATTGCAGTCGAATATATAGTCGTCTGCTTTAATAATCTCCAGTATAAACATAAAACTCATTTGCCATGTGATATGTCCATAAATCAGTCATATTTAATAAACTTTACTGTGCATTTTATTGTTTTTTTTTTACGATTACCAAAAGTGTTTAATTTAGATACAATCAAATTATTTTATGATAACTGTCGTCTAGTAGTAACCTTTGCAAACAGTTTGGATCAAGATCAGGTCATGTCCAGTGTGTGTCTGTGTGTCTGTCTGCATGGTTTTCTGCAGGTGTGTGTGTGTGTCTGTCTGTCTGCGTGCGTCTGTCTGTCTTTCTGTGCATATACACGCATTTGCTTGTCTTCACATTGGCGCAGACTAGTCTGAGCCTTCAGTGAGCCTTAAATGCAAAAATTTCATGGCTCATATGAGGTATGATTCCTAATCCAATAAGCCCTTTACCTATTAGCATCGTCTGTTAACAGTGAAAGATCTGTTAAGGCGGCTCAGATTTTTGTTCTCATTAGCAATGAGCCATTTTGATAGATATTAATACTTATCTCATGTGTACCCAGTACTGACTCAAACCAGTCTGCGCATCTCTATCATTTATCGCTTCATCTGCGGCTATAGTGGACCCCCCTAGGTAAAACGTCGGATGGGAATCTACCAAACAGCAAAGACCCTGATGAAATGCCTAATTGTGGTAATAAGGGGCCTTAGAAATGGTAAAAAGATAAATCTCCGTGGGACCTGGTAGGGATAGAACTCATGACCCCTGGATCTGCAGACAGAAAAAGTATCTGCACTCTGGTACGTTTCCTACTGCGCTACGCGGCCCGTAGGTATTTACGGTACATATACAGTCTTTATGTCAATAGGCATTCATTTTGTGTGGTCATAAGGGACCTTAGAATCGACCAGGTGCATTTTATTGCTCTTCTTTTATAGCAGTCATTAAATTTGATTTTCAAGCGCAGGTCTGAACGTGTATGACAACAGTTACTAAAAATAGAAACAAAATGGCCGATGACGTCATTACAAGAGAGACCTTGACCTTGATGCCAAAATTCTACAGCATTCATTTGTGTGGTAAAAAGGGACCTTTTTACACGATTTTTTATGGTCATAAGGGACCTTTTTTCGAACTAGATGCTGTAGTGACATATATACTACTGAACTATTTAAAATGAAGATGTAATGCTGCAAGGCTACCATATATACTATGCCTAGTTAGTATATAAAAGTGGGGGCAATATTGACCCATCCACGAAACGCCATTACATTAGAGGAGGCATGCTGGCTGGGCACCTACCCTCATCAGCTTTGTGGTCTATTTCTGTGAATCCAAACGTAGATCTACGTAGCCTATGTTTGACACCAGATCTATGAGCCTGCAGGAGAAGTAAATGAAGAAGCTATGTTTGGAAAATATTGAGGATTGTTATCTACCCTTTTCACTCTGATGGAGTATCACATGTACATATTGATACAATAAGTATGGAATACCCCATTTTGCATTTAAGGGATTGGCGATCAAAACTTCTATAAAATGGTGTACTTTTCTCCCTAAAGATTGCTTTTACCTTAGCAAACAGTGCAGATCCTGAATCATCTGGGTCTTCACTGTTTGCCGAAGTACCTATTTACCCAGAATGAAAAGGGAACATAGTTTTGATGAAATATACATGTACACTGTAATGTATGTTGGTTCAGTTTTGGTTGTTGTCTGCCATTGAAGGATAAGTGAAGTATCTCTCATTGTGAACAATAAGTACATGTAGCAGTTTTCGCTGATTAGTATTAACTTTCAGAAAACGGAATCGAGCAACGTTTTAATAAATATAGATGAACTAATATGTTAAGAGAAGATATATCTTTAAAAAAAGTTATACAACGAAGCGAAAGAAGACATATTTGATATGAGTAACGTGAGAATTTTTAAATAAATTGAAAAGAGAAAAATTGGGGATGTTTATACTTCGTTATGTCTTCGGTCAGCTGAGCTCAGTAAAGCGTTTGGCTTAAGGAACCTATGCTATTCCAAAATATCTGTAGTGATGCTTCTAGGGTACAGGATTTCTCGCGCTTTTACTATCATTCTTTCAGCGTCATTGTGAAAATCATACTTCAAACTAATGAAAAAGTGCAAAAAAAAAATTAAATAAATAAACATAACATACTACTATATATCTGCGACACATAAATAACCATTTCATGGCATGTACTTTCTTCCATACAGAGATCATGTCAGCTTTTCACCAACAATGAATTTACAAGACTTCGTCATAAACTTACTCTGTCAGGTATGTCATATGAAAGTCTGTGCCCAGTCTTCTTGACGTAACTATCGTCATCAACGTCAAATTCACGTTCTGTTGAATCTGTTCAACAAATAAGATGCACATGATTTATATATTTAATAGTGGCCATCCAGAGCCTGAAAAAAATTCTGTTGGCATTTTTGAGTACATTTTGGCATCCATGCTCAAAGTGTATCTTGATGTGTTTTAAGAAGGATAGGTGTAGATGGCAAGTCTGGAAATGCCCCAAAGTCCCAGAATTAGGTCAATGGTCAACTGAGTGAAAATTCTTGTATTTACATCAGATTTTAGCGTTTTTATCAATTAGCTAAACCAAAATTATGATTCAAAGAAATGCAAAATCTCTTTTGGATACTACAGCCATGCTATATAAACAGACAGCATTATCAAGGAATGATGTGCGTTTGGATCAAAGGTCATTTAAATGCAAAATTGGTGAAAATTGTAGCAATATTTTTTATATAGGGGCAAAATTCAAATTTTAAGCTCCCTTCTATCCTAATGGAAGAATTTTTATTGCTATCCTGCTAGGTGTGTGTCGATCATGTTTTGAAAGCAATGATTTACCAAGTTTCCTGATGTCAAATATTCATAATAGGCATGTAAAGTACGTTACTGTATAAAATCAATTAAAATATAATACTACTAATAATAACCATTTCATTTTTAATAAATATTTTTTTTGCTTAATGCTTTGTATGAATACATCATTTTATGCAATAACTTATCCTTTTATACATAAGATGTTTTTAAGTTGTTACTTACCTTACATTTTACCATCTGAAATTGAGTCATTTCTCAAAGGTATATGTTCCTAGCTACAATTTTATGAAGGACTTGGCCATGATCCATGCTTATAGGACTAAATATATTTCTTTTCTCATTTCACACATTTGTTGTGTTTGTTCCCATCTATGAGTAATTGTAAAACACTTTTTACAAGGCCACTACCTGCTAATTGCAAATACTAAGCATAGCTTTATGAAAACACAAAGACCAGCCTCCTTTCATAAAACATCAGGTGTGGTGAAACTATGATAGAATATGGTAAATACCTTATACTGGAAGGAATGTATTCTCACATTGGTCTTCACATCGGCCTGTTAGCAGATGGTAACATACATAACATAAAACTAATGTACAGGTACATTCCTTATAATGTCCATCCAGTGAAAACATTGTTAACTTTTTGTGGGGTATATCATGGAAATAGGCCTGACATTAAGGGTAATCCTCCATATAACTTTAAACATTTAGCTGTAGGGGTGTCCTTTTATTTGCACATATTAATGAAATGATGTGGATTCAAAAGCAGCATTTCTTTGAAATCAGGCTGCTTGTGCAAACGTTTTCATCCATATATAGAAGCAGTATAGATATGGTATTAAAGGTAACCTCTAATTTTAAGATACCATAAAATATGTATATGTCTTTCACAGTGCAGCTTTTTATACATTGTAATTGTTTCAGTGTCGATAAATTCAATTCTAAGTATCATTATTAAACATATTTTGCTTATTATTTTTTGCAATGATGATAGAGATCAAATGCTATGAGGTTATTGGCATGCGTTTCTTTATGTTATTCTGTTTAACTGTAAAATGCCAATGCAAGCTTTATTCTAAATTAAATTTCCCCAAAACAGATGTCTGGTGATTTCTTGGGACACAGGCATTCACCATATGGGAGCACCTGATGATTTGATTGTGTTCATAGTTTTCCATCAGTTTGGGGTCATTTCTTAGTATTTAGAGTTAATGTGTCCTGAAATGGTTATCTAATATGTACAATTACTAGCATATGGTCTAGGGGCCAAATCTCAAATTTTGAGTTCTGTTGCCACCCCAAGAAGAAAAAGTTGGTTACTATTTTCAGTCAGGGACATGTCTGGGGGCCTCAGAAACCTATGTTTTACTAAGTTTTCTGTGGTCAGGTTTCTGTAAATGGCCTGTAATCACCGTTACCCCACAAACATTGAAAATAGCATTACACAAAATACAAGACTAATAATATATTTTATTATAGTATCAATGAATTAATTTGAGGTTTAAATGTTTGATCTAGTCTTAAACAATAATTGCAGACATCTCTGAGATGTTTTACCGCTCATCAGCGTTACGTACGTTACATTTAATACGAAATTGCAGATAATGACTTTATAGATTGCATATAAGAATGAACCATGTTCCCCAGCCACAGGAAGAGAAACTTGGTTACTATTTTCAGCCTGGGACATGTCTTTGGGTATTCAAACCCATGTTTAAGTAAGTTTTCTTTGGTCATTTTTCTGTAAATGGCCTGTAATTAATGTTACCCTACTAACATTGAAAATAGCAGTTCACAAAATACAAGACTAATATGATATTTTAAAAAGTATAAATGAAATTATTTGAACTTAACATGATTCAGCTAGTCATAAACATCAATTGCATACATGTGTGAGGGGTATTTCTGCTTGTCAGAGTTACTTATGTTACATTTCTACGAAATCGCAGATAATGACTTTATAGATTGCATATTAGAACAAACCCTTCCCCCAACCTTAAATGTGTATTAAAGATCTCTATTCTAATGATAAATTTCCATTTTCACATATCTAAGGCTATTTACAACTTGTAACTGGCAATAGAGGTTGAAAAATAAATATTTAAGTATGCTTATGAGCATGTCACTTCTAATACTAGAAGTAGAGATTTTCTATCTGACAATTTACATTGCATTGGAATGTACAATGTCTTCTTCACCACTTTCACAATGAAGCGAAATAATACTTATTTCAAATTCAACTACAATGGATAGTTTGTAGCTGTAAATATATATATATAACAACATTGTCCCTTGCATAAATGGATAAAAAATACTAATTTTACCTGGGCCTGACAACAAGCCAGGCTCAGAATATATTTGAGTTCTCTCCACATACTATTTAAATATTTTCAATTATGGACAAATTATTCTAAATAAACTCTTATTCAAGAGCTTTTTGTAATTTTGATTGAGTATTTTCCTTTGATATGACAGTTTACAGGTTTTTAATCAATGGTACATGTCAATATGTAGAATATCTACTCCATAAGTCAAATATTGTACTGAATGTTTTACTACGTTTCCTGTGGTCTGTTTTACCACGTTTCCTATTGTCAAAGTGTCATAATAGGCCTGTAAATTATGTTACCTTATGAATGAGGATAATAAATTTGTAAGCCAGTACAAATTACATGCTAATAAGCATATTTATAAATTAATTTCACTACAGCTACAAGAAATCAACAGCTTCAAATATGTAAAAATGGAAATTTACCATTAGAATAGATATCTACATTATAAATTTAAGGTTGGGGAATATGTTTTCGTTCTAAAATGCAATCTATAAAGTCATTATTTGCAATTTAGTATACAACGTAACATAAGTAACGCTGACGAGCAGAAACATATCTCACAGATTCCTGCAATTGATGTTTCTGCCCAGCTCAAACAAGTAAAGCTAAAATAAACTCATTGATACTATAGAAAAATATCCTATTAGGTAAGTGTGTCTTGGATGGCCTTTTGGTGACTAAGGCTCTAAACAAGGTTATTCAATGATGTATGCACATGCTATGCAAGAATCCATCATTCACCATATTGCAGCAGCTAATAGCTTGAGTGCACACCCAGTTTATCATCAGTTTATCCGAGGTCATGTCTATGGTTGGAGAAATTACACCACAAAGTGTTATCTAACACAAAATTACGAACATAATCAATTGGTTTAATGTCTAATTTGCTTGATGCAGAAAAGTCCCTAAGGTGGAAAACTCGCTTGTACTTACATATAAAAAATGCATCTATGTTTTAACCATATTTGTTTGCTGAAACAGTGATACGTTGCATAAAAGGTTGTTCTTTACATTAAAGTTATCCACTACATGTATAAACCAGTGTTATATACAAGATTAGCTTGCACTTGTAATTTGTAACATACTCATAATTTGTAATCTTAATATGGCATTACACCTAAAATAAAATTGAAACACTTTCCTTTAACCAGAAACTGCCCTCAAAGAATGTAAGTATTAACAAATATATACACTTTATGGGTGCAAGAATGAGTAAGTTTATAACTAAAAATATGTTTACGAGCTATTGTTTGCAGTATTGCTCACAATTTTTGATTGTTTTGCATACAATAAGGCTAATTCAGTAAATCTTTGAAACCAACAAACTGATCATAAGTCTCTTACTCCTCATGTGTAAACATGCATCAGTGTTACAAATAGCTCAACAAGACCCAAAGTTGCAGAAAAGAAGGAAAAAAGAACTTCCTTGTGAATAATGTAAGAAAGCTAACAACTGGACGTGAGTCGTGGCACTGGTTTTTCAACAGACACTCAGGCGACAATTTAATCTCTGGTTTTCAGAAATTCAAACCATGTTGTTGAATTACAGTGAGTCATCATTATGATTAAAGCTTTAGAATAACTCCTCAAAATAGACTTTAAAATAAAGCTTCACTAACAGAAAAAACATGTGCAATTAATGTTAACATGAAATAGCTTTGTAATTAATATTACTACGTAATATGCTTTTAAGTCTACACGTATCGCTCAGGTTGCTTTACCTCAAACTTGCTTGGGTAACAAACAAAATAATTTCTTTCGAAATTGCTGTATAATAAAATAAGATAATAAGCATTTTACAATATGATATAATGAGATAGTATGAGAATAGTGAGAATAGACGATTGCAACTGTGACAGGCCTAGAGATACATTGATTTTTTTTAAAGTAATTATCAACAGTGAAAATTAATGTATTAAGCATACAAGAAAAAAAGTAAATGCTAGATCTACAAAGCACCAGGTACATTTTGGTATCAACTGTGCTATTTCTGTAATGATAAGTACTTTGATTGATATATTTGTACTTTTAAAAATGGTAGAGGAACTTTAGATTATAACAAAATGCAGCCAAGACCTAAAATGTTCTGTGTTTCTTCCTCACGGTACCTTTGTTTGATCTACAGTCTGTGATTGTGACATTTCATGGTCATTCTCACTTTTTAGCAAACATAGCTTTTTCAGGCATGATAAAGTACTTCTACTACCTGCAAAAAAGGAGCAAGTTGTCGCAGGAAAACATATTTAAAGCTAAAATAATCACAATGTGCTGTTACATATGTTATGGGCTTGACAAATATATGCATATAATATAAAGGGTTAATATCTTGTAAAACAGTGAATCGTCAAATTTGACCAATTTGTTACCCATTCAAAGAAGACTCAGCTGGAACTTTACTAGTTTTAAGATATGTCCTTGTGTAAAGTCGACAGAAACCCATGCTCTGGAAGACACCCACACTATCCTCATGCCTTACCACCAGATGCAGGAAATATTGCTTTTCTATTTAAATTTATTTATTGAGGTACGGTATATTCAGTCCACTATTTGAATCATAAAGTCAATATTATGTTCATTGCTATGAATCATTGATAAAAAAATCTGTAAACTACCATACATGTATCAAAGTAACAGGATCAAACAAAATTTCAAAACTCTCTTAGATGAATGTTTATTTTAAAACAATTTGTCTATTAATAAAGTTATTGAAATATGTGGAAAGTAGACTCTTCGTCTCGTCAGGCTTAGGTAAAATAGGAGTCTACTCTTCACAATTTTTAGTATATCCATTCACGCAAAACACCATTGTTGTTACTTATGTTACCTTATTTATATATTGACAGAAATTAAATGTCCATGTTAGTAAAAATTGTTTTCAATGCTGTTATTTCATTTCATTGCGACAGAGATGAAAGAAGACACTGTCAATTCCAATGCAATGTATATGGTTGACATAGAAAATCTGTTAGTAGAAATGATATGCTTATAAGCATATTTTAAAATTTATTTTACTACAAATTATCTCCAATTACAAATTATAAATAGATTCAAATTTGGAAAAATGGATATTCATCATTAGAATAAGGATCTTTATCGCACATTTAAGGTTGGGAACATGGTTTATTATAATATGCAATCTATACAGTTTTTATCTGCATTTTCATAAAACAATGTAACGTAAGTAACTCTGACGAGCAGAAATACATATTACAGATGTCTGCTATTGATGTTTATGTCTAGCTTAAACATGAAAAACTAAAATAATTCCATCAATGCTATTGTAAACTATCCTACTAGTCTTGTATTCTGTGTACTGCTATTTTCAAAATTAGGGTAACCTTGATTACAGTTCCCTTACAGAAAACTTACCACAGAAAACTTACTAAAATGTGGGTTTCTATAGCTCCAAGACATGTCCCAGGCTGAAAATAGTTACCAAGTTTCTCTTCCTGTGACTGGGGAACATGGTCCATTCTTATATGCAGTATATAAAGTCATTATCTGCAATTTCGTATAAAATGTAACATACGTAACGCTGATGAGCGGTAAAACATTTCACAGATGTCTGTAATTAGTGTTTATGACTAGATCAAACATTTAAACCTCAAATAAATTCATTGATTCTATTATAAAATATATTATTAGTCTTGTATTTAGTATACTGCTATTTTCAATGTTTGTGGGGTAACGGTGATTACAGGCCATTTACAGAAACCTGACCACAGAAAACTTAGTAAAACATGGGTTTCTGAGGCCCCCAGACATGTTCCTGGCTGGAAATAGTAACCAACTTTTTCTTCCTGGGGGGTGCAACAAACTCGCAAAATAGCCCATATATCTCAGTCTGGCCCCTACACTAATAATCCATTGGTTTAATATCTCCGATTTGCTTGATGGATATAAGATCCTAAGGTAGTTAACTCACGTGTTCTAGTGTAGAATCTATCTGTTAACCATGACAATTTGCTAAGACAGAGATTGATTGCATATAGGGTAGGTGGCTTACATTAATGTATACATCTACTGCTCGTAGATACAAGTGCAATATATCAGATTGGATAGCACTTGTAACTGGTAACATACTCGGAATGTGTAGTTTTGATATGGCATTACTCTTGAAATAAAACTGAACTACTCTCCTTTCACTATATACAAGACAGTCCTCAAACAGTGTTAGTCTTCACAAATATCTATAAGGATATAGGTAGAAGAGCGAGCAAGTTTATGCTTAAAATGCTTTCTGCAAGCTTTTGTCAGCAATGTTGTTCACATTTCCGATGGTTTGCATATGTATTTAAGACTATCACAATAAGCCTAATTTAGTAAACCTTTTAAAACCAACAAACAGACCATAACTCATTTTTCATAGGACATATATAAAACAAGTACTAGGGTTACAAATAGCTCAACAAAATCAAATAGTACATAAACTAAACAAAAAACATACTACCTTGTGAATAAGAAAAGCAAAGAAATCAGCTGCGTGTGACACTACTTTTTCAACATTCAGTATAATCTGTGAGTTTCAAAGATGCAAACCATACTAGTGAATTTTGGGTGTTATGTTTTTGTTTTATGCTTAAGAATAACACAGTTAACTGATCTTTAAAATAAAGTATCACTAACGTTCAAATGATTTGCTGTTTATGTTACCATGAAATATGTTCAGATGTTTTACAAGACTGCTACATGGCTCAGGTAACCTTACCTCAACCAACCTTAGTCTAAGATAATTAACAGAATAGTTTTTATCAGAATTGCTGCAGAATATAATAAGATAATCATCATTATAATATGATATGAAATCTAGTTCAACAAAGAATAGAAAATTTAATGGGGACAGATGATAAATTAATTTTATAATGTAATAGTCAACAATGAAAAGTGAAAATTAAAAGAATTCAGCATACAAGGAAAATCTTTAATTCTAGATCTATGTAACATCCTATATTTGGACATAAACCATGCTGGTTCTGTACTACGATGTTTTATTTGCAATCTTCAAAAACCTATACCTGCTATATATGACACTCAGCACTACCCCTGCCTTAATTCCTGCCTTGCCACTAGATGTATGAAATTTTGCTATGCCATTTTAAGTAAATTATTGATATTAAGTCAATATTTAAATCATGATGTAGATTGCATATTCATCGTTATGTACCATTGGTAGAAATCTGAAAACTGCAATGAATGTAAAAGAACCAAGCAAATTACAAAAAGTAATTGAGTAAGACCAGGAAATGCCACATTCACATATTGCAGACCAACCCATAGCACTCTTTTAAAATAAGTCTTATATTGAATAATATGTGTGTAGTTTTTGTAAGCGAATTGTGGAGAGCAGACCCAACTTTTATTTAAGCCTAACAACATTTTACTACCTTTATCCATTTATGTAAGGCACCCCTTGTTACCTACGTTACCTTATTAACATATGAGCAGCAATTTAAGATCCATTATTGTTAATATAGTTATAATTTGATTTCATTATGAAAGATATTTTGCCAATTCCAATGCAATGTAAATAATAGAAAAAATGAATCTGTAAGCAGCTATGCGTTACATGCTGGAGACAGTACAAATTACATATTAATTAGCATATTAAAATATTTACTTGATTTCACTTCATTGCAAGTTGAAAGTTATAAACAACTTCAAACATATGAAAATGAACATTTTCAAATAGAATATAGATCAATATCATGTATATGTCAGGTCAGGTATCATGGTTTATTCTCATACATATAATTTGTAAAGTCATTAAAGGCAATTTAGTATAAAATGTAACATACGTACTGCTGACGAGCAGAAATACATATCACAGATGTATGTTATTAATTTTTATGTCTAGCTTAAACATGTAATGCTTAAACTGTTTCACTAATACTATTAAAATAAATCAACAATAGCCTTCTACTGTGTGTACTGATTTTTCAATACCAGCAGGGTAACAATGATTACAGGTGATTTATAGAAAAATGACCACAAAAAAGTTATTAAATTATGGGTTTCTAAAACCCCAAGACTAGTCTTAAACTGAAAATAGTTTTACTTTCTGAGAGGTGCAGCAAACTCTCAAAGTAGCCCATATATCTCAGTTAAGCCCAATGGAGGGAGAATTTTCGTCAGAATTGCACAAAACTTACGATGTTTGTCTTTGTAAAATCCATAAAAGCACGCTTCAAAAGAGGTTTCTTTAATAATAAGCATGTTAATTTAAGACTTCTGAAAGACTTCTGAAAGACTTCTACATTTTTTAGAGTTTTAAAAGCATCTTGTTGTTGGACCAGAGAAAAAAGAAACACAGTTTGTAAAAATGCTCCGATTATTGCACTTGATGACCTTTGACCCAATTTCAAAGTCGACATATGAACATTTAGTTATAAAAAACATTTTCTCAATGTTTTTCAGACTATTAACTAATAGCACACAAACTTTGGCTTGAAATGAAATATGTTTACATATAAAAAGATAAAGTTGTTTTACAGTAGTATATATTTTCCAATTTTTGCACTCTATGACCTTTGACCTAATTTCTGGCCTTCATATGCAAATTCAGACTTAGCATCCACCCCTATGGCTTTGTACACATGCTAAATATTATGTTAAAAGTGGTCTTACAAATGTACTCAAATTGCCAACAAAACCAAAAATATGCATCTTTTTTTCGATTCGGATTGCCAACTATTTGTTGTTTGCAGTATTGCTCACAAATTTTGATGGTTTTGTATACAATAAGGCTAATTCAGTAAATCTTTGAAACCAACAAACTGATCATAAGTCTCTTACTCCTCATGTGTTAACATGTATCAGTGTTACAAATAGCTCAGTAAGCCCCAAAGGTGCTAAAACGAAAGAAAAAAAGAACTTCCTTGTGAATAATGTTAGAAAGCTAACAGCTGCGCTTGAGTCGTGGCACTACTTTTTCAACAGACACTCATTCGAAATTTAATCTGTGAGTTTCAGAAATTCAAACCATGTTGTTGAATTACAGTGAGTCATGTTTATTATTAAAGCTTTAGAATAACTCCTCAAAATGGACTTTAAAATAAAGGTTCATAAACAGACAAAACATGTACAATTAATGTTAACATGAATTAGCTTTGAAATTAATGTTACCACGTAATATGCTTTTAAGTCTATGCGTATCGCTCAGGTTGCTTTACCTCAAACTTGCTTGATTAACGAATAAAATAATTTCTTTCGAAATTGCTGTATAATATAATAAGATAATAAGCATTTGATTGTACAATACGATGTAATGAAATCATGTTCAACAAGAGAATAGACTATTGCAATTGTGACAGACCTAGGGATACATTGACTTTTTTTTTCAAAATGTAATTGTCAACAGTGAAAATTAATGTACTAAGCATACAAGAAAAAAAAAGTAAATGCTAGATCTACAAAGCACCGGGTAGATTTTGGTATAAACTATGTTATTTCTATACTGATAAGTACTTTCAATGATATCATATTTGTAATTTTTAAAAACGATAGAGGAATTTAAAATTATAACAAAATGAAGCCAAGACCTAAAATGTTCTGTGTGCGTCCTCACGGTACCTTCGTTTGATCTAGAGTCTGTGATTGTGACATTTCATGGTCATTCTCACTTTTTAGCAAACGTAGTTTTTTCAGGCATGATAAAATACTTCTACTGGCAAAAAAGAAGCAAGATGTCGCAGGAAAACATATTTAAGCTAAAATAATGACAATGTGCTGTTACATACGTTATGGGCTTGACAAATATATGCATATAGTGTAAAGGGTTAATATCTTGTAAAACAGTGAATCGTCAAATTTGACCAATTTGTTACCCATTCCAAGGAGGCTCAGCTGGAACTTTACTAGTTTTAAGATTTGTCCTCTGTGTGAAGTCGACAGAAAGCCCCTGCTCTGGAAGACACCCACACTATCCTCATGCCTTGCCACCCGGTAATATTGCTTTTCTATTTAAATTTATTTATTGAGGTACGGTATATTCAGTCCAATATTTGAATCATAAAGTAAATATTATGTTTATTGATATGAACCATTGATAAAAAATTGCAAATTAATGTACATGTATCAAAGTAACAGGATCAAACACAATTACAAAAACTCTCTTAGATTAATGTCTATTCTAAATAATTTGTCTATTAATGAAGTGATTTAAGAAATAGATTCGCGCTCGCAGTGATTTGTTGCTGAATATATCACTGGCTGGAGGTCAGTCGTTAAAGTGAATAAATCATGAGCGCGAAGCGAGAATGATATATCCACTTTTGACTGACCGACAGACAGTGATAAATTAAGCAACAAATCACTGTCAGTGCGAATTTATTTCGATTCTAACACACAAAAAGATCAAAAATACGAACGAATCATTCATAGTCAATAACGATTCCGTCATCTTAAACAGACTGTCAGAATTTCCTGTAACTCTTGTTCAGACTGAAACGCGTATTTTTACGTACATTTTGAACGTCAAGAAGTTGTGAAAACGACGTTACGCCGTCTATTGTGATAGATGACGTCATGAAAATCAAACTGGCGACGAATGACGTCATGTTGGTCCATGCCCAGTCCTTGCAGTGATTTATCAACCATTGGCTATATAGGCGAGGTGTGTTAGAATAAAATATGTGGAAAGTAGACTCTGCGTGTTGTCAGGCTTAGTTAAAAATATGAGTCTATTCTCCACAATTTTTAGTATATCCATTTACGCAAAACACCATTGTTGCTACTTACGTTACCTTATTTATAAATTGACAGAAATTAAATGGCCATGGTAATAAAACTTGTTTTAAATGCTGTTATTTCATTTCATTGTGACAGAGATGAAAGAAGACACTGTCAATTCCAATGCAATGTATATGGTTGAAATAGAAAATATGCATGCCAGAAGAAATGATATGCTTATAAACATCTTTTAAAATTTATTTTACTGCAAATTATCTCCAATTACAAATTATAAATAGATACAAATATGGAAATTCATCATTAGAATAGGGATCTTTATGGCACATTAAAGGTTGGGAACATGGTTTATTCTAACACACCTCGCCTAAATAGCCAATGGTTAAACTCAGTGATTTATTGGTTGATAAATCACTGCACGGACTAGGCACAGACCGGCGTGACGTCATTCGGTCGCCAGTTTGAATTTCATGACGTCATCTATCATATATCGCATTGTAACGTTGACAATAGACGGCGTAACGTCGTTTTACAACTTCTTGACGTTCAAAATGTACGTAAAATTACACGTTTCAGTCTAAACAAGAGTTGTGGGAAATTCTGACGGTCTGTTCAAGATGGCGGAATCGCTATAGACTATGAATGATTCGCTCATATTTCTAAACTTTCTGTGTGTTAGAATCGAAATAAATTCGCACTGAAAGTGATTTGTGGTTTAATATATCACTGTCTGTTGGTCAGTCGTAAGTGGATAAATCATTCGCGCTTCGCGCTCATGATTTACACTTTTTAACGACTGACCTCCAGCCAGTGATATATTAAGCAACAAATCACTGCGAGTGCGAATCTATTTCTTAATTATAATATGGAATCTATACAGTTATTATCTGCAATTTCGTAGAACAATGTAACGTAAGTAAGTCTGGCGAGCAGAAATACATATTAAAGATGTCTGCAATTGATGTTTATGTCTAGCTAAAACATGAAAAACTCAAATAATTCCAATAATACTGTTGTAAACTATCCTACTAGTCTTATTTTGTGTACTGCTATTTTCAAAATAAGGGTAACATTGATTACAGTTCACTTACAAAAAACTTACCACAGAAAACTTACTAAAACATGGGTTTCTATAGCCCAAAGATATGGCCCAGACTGAAAATAGTAGCCAAGTTTCTCTTTATGTGGCTAGGGAACATGGTTCATTCTTATATGCAATCTATTAAGTCATTAGCTGCAATTTCGTATAAAATGTTTGTAGCGCTGTTGAGCAGTAAAACATTGCACGGATGTCTGTAATTAATGTTTATGACTAGATCAATTATTTCAACCTCAAATGAATTTTTATTGATACTATTATAAAATATATTATTAGTCTTGTATTTTGTGTACTGCCATTTTCAATGTTTGTGAGGTAACGTTGATTACAGGCCATTTACAGAAAATTAACCACAGAAAACTTAGTTAAACATGGGTTTCTAAGGCCCCCAGACATGTCACTGACTGAAAATTGTAACCAACTTTTTCTTCCTGGGGGTGCAACAAACTCGCAAAATAGCCCCTATATATCAGTTTAGCCTATACACTATACTGATAAAAGACAAAAATAGCGTGCTTATCGGGCGGAATCTCTTTCCCAATAAAACTAATACACTCAACGATGTCATTAATGCAAGAAACAGTATATAGAAATAACCTAGTGTTATTTAATCTCCATGAATCCTGCTTTACCAACATCAAATATGATCGTTAGGTATGTTTCACCACCAATTTTAGTTTAACTAAATCAAGTGGCCATTATGCGTAAAAATCTGTACATGCAAAGTTAACACTTCAGCTTTAAAACATGATTAAATTTACTATATATTCTGGCTTTAATAAAGCCATGTAGCATAACGTTGCTTAATCAACATTTTAACTTTGTGTTTGAGCCTGTAACTTCTTATTTTTCGGCCTACTGCTATGAACTCTTCCAAACTATATGAATATTAGCTATAAAACGCAGCAAAATGAATTCAAATAGTAATATTAAGCTATTGCATAAACTTGTCATTGATGATTAAACATTTTTTAAATATATTTTTACAAAAAGTGGAAATAACCAACAGATTTTCATAGATATATGTTCCGTAACACATCATCAATGTTCCATAACATCTTTCGGTATTCTTTTTAGATCCATCATTGTTAATATATTTCTGATAATGATATATTATGATTGTGTAGACAGTAACTTCGTGGTACTTTGTTTGGTTTAGCCATAAACATGATTGGGCGCCGATCTGACAAAAGGGCCATTCGGGCATTTTAGCAGTTATTGTGTAATCAAAATTTCAAAAACGTCTAAATTTTCAAGATTTTGCATGTTCTTACAATATACTCAAATTGCTTCTATCATGTAATACAATCAAAGGCGCAAACAGTTCAGATAAAATTAAGTGATACATATAATGTATGTTGCCATGGCAACAGCTGTGCATATGGACTGCACACTTCCTTGAAAACAGGATACCTCATTTCAAATGCTTTTGTAAACACGGGATGTGCGTGTGTGGGCTATTTGTGCAGTCTATGCAATTATATACACATCAAATTCACAGAAACATGAAGCATTCTTGAAATATTGCTCCTAGCGTATTTATATTAGCGTCATATGTTAACACAATGGCGTTGACGTCAGAACGTCATTTACAACGTTAAATGACGTCATGTTTAAAACGCATCACATATACAAGTTTAAACGCTCGTATCTTTATTATTTGTAAAGATAATCTCTTCAAACTTTCTGTTATTGTTCACAACAGCTATGTCTTTCTTTCTCTGTAAATAGCTCACTTTCCTTTATCATTGCCAGAGGGTCCCGTTTGTCAGATTTTGGCTCAATTATGTATATTACATTGAAATGTGTGATCACTATAGACATCAAAATCTATGCTTCCATTACAAGTTTCTATCGATTTTTAAATGTAGTTTGATTAAATCAGTATCCAGCATGCACCTTATGTCAAATTCATACTATCTTTACCCTTAAATCATGATTTGAGTAATTGTTCTTCATGCTTCATCAGATGTAATTCACAAACAACATGGCATTAGAAAAGCTCTTTAATCCGTAACGGACTGAATGTTGACAGATTACAATGGATCTTCACTTATATTTGCTGCAAATGCATTTGCATGTTAACAACTTGTATATAATGCGATTAAACATCCATAAAAAGATCCTAATCTAATATCAATGTTGCTATTGGTGTAAATTGACGAGACAGGTGTATTTAATTACATATTTCAAAGCAAAATTTCCAAATTAATCATCCTTTTTATCCTGCTACCATACGTATTTTTGTGAAAACACAATTGAAATGGTCCCTCAAAGTATTATTATTATGAAATATACTCGTCTGTGTCCTTTCAATGAGCATTTGAAGTTTTATTATGGAAAATGATGTTACGAAGGCATAGCGACATTAGAACATTTTACTTACCACAAGCCATACACAATTGATTTTGACTGTTATTCATTTTGATTTATTACGAAGAAACCACCATACAAAGAAATATGGCCATTATCTACGTTCAGGGGTGCTTGTTCTCTAAGTATAAGCGTTATGGAAGCATATATTTTGAAATGCGACATTTTGGTTATTGCCCTGTTTACCATGTTTACAATAATTTTGAGAAACAGTGAACAGCAAGCTATCTCCGTTTATTATATTGTTTATCTTTAATCATTTTCAAGTTTATTGGGCAGCATCAAGTACCTGTAAATGAAATATATATGTTTTCAGTATCCCATTTAAAATATGTTACAGCTGTATAGGCATATTTGGAGACACATACATTGTTGATGAATATAACTAATGTAAACCTTATGACCCAATAATAAGGCTGTTTCTGGAATTCATTTGAAAGGAACAAAAGGATTTCTGGGGAAATATGAGACGCCCTTTAGATTCATTAAATAAATTAACCAAAAATCTACACAAATAGCTTGGCAACGTTGCAATTTTGGCTATTTGCAAACATTGATCAAAACATATTTTTAAAACAAATACTTTGATGCTATTCAGATTTGTTTTAAATTACCAACCAATGCTTAAGGACTGTGGAATTGTATGATTTTTTTAGAGAATTCAAGCATATATAAGCAGGAATTAGAATGGAAATAGTGGAGACATGGTATTATTTTAAAGATGGGTCAATTTTGATGGAATGGCTGTTTAATACGTGTACACTTGGAAATAAACAGCATTACTCGGTTGATAGCCTTTTTGGTTGGTTCTATGGTCTACATGTAGCAGCCACTGAATGCGGGGTTAACCCTTAAAGCGCCCGCAAAAAATGCACCCGAAAATGTCGTCTGTTGCACATTTTCACTAACATGAATGTAAGCATAGAGGCAAACAGTGTGGACCCAGATCTGACTACTCCTGTAGGAGCACTCTGATTTGGGTCCACAGTGTTTCTGCAGACGACAAAAGCAGAGAACAAGACGATCACTGCTATAACAACTTTCTGTACTTTCACCATATTGTGTACCTGAATTGTCGACCCAGAATGCACTACATAGGATGCTTAGACATAGCCCGAGAACCAGTAACATCTGAAGAGGTTGGAACCAGCAGCCGACTATACCCATAATCTTCTGTAAGTACAAATAATACTACTTTTATTTAAAATTCACTCTGACAAGCAAAAACTAATTTGGCCTACACTAACAAGGAAGATTTATAAGTTTTCCCTATACATGTACACGCCCGACAGCCTACGCCACAGCCGCGGTATTGTCGCCATGTCCACTCTTGTCTAACAGCGCAATATGCAATATCGTCCAAAAGGTGGCATGCTAATCACATACTGACCTAACTATACCTGATTTGAGCATTGTGGGTACATGCGACATACTTGTTTACCAAATGCGTCACGAAGTCATGTGATTCACCCGATTGGTTGGTTCAATCTTTTTACCAATCTGCGTCATCACGTGGTACTGAAACCGCTCCTATGACATGGACATGTGCAAAATGTTTTCAAAAATATTTTAGTACAGAAAATATTATCATTTTATCCCTATATACTGTAATACCAATCATTGTTATGGTTTGACTTGATGTCGCCGTATACGGATTACTGTATTTATAGCCATTTCTCGTTTGCTACTTTTTAACGTAAGTGTTTCGAGTATACCGCGTATTAACACAAAACCCATTTTTCAGCAGTGATGTGTCATAGTTGACAGATCGATTAATATTGACGCATGCGCAGACAATGGCGCAATATGTGCTCAGATTGGTCATGTAGACCCCAAGTGTAAACATGATTTTTATGAGTTCTCAAAATGGCGACCACTAATACAACTAGTGATGCCATCAGATAATATCTTTGATTTTGACCCTCAGAAGTATTATTGCAGGTTGAAACATTAAACTTTATTGATCATTACATGCATTTTGGATTTCCTAGGTAATTTTACTAAGCTTATGACTCACGGGCTTTTATATAGTTTGCATGCTCTTTTGGGCATAGCCTATACTTGGTTGAATCGAGTTACGATAATAAAAGAAGTAAAAGGCAAAAGTGCTTTAAATCGTTTTTGAACATCTTTTAACAGTCCTAAAGCATGGGATATAACACATGGACGTTTAAAATAGATTTAAAACATAAACAAAAGCCTCATAACACGGATTGATTTTGTATTTTTAATGGTCAAGACTGATTGATTGAGTGAAGATCCAGTAATGGAAATTAAAATTAACAATAATCCAGCGATTAGATAGTTTTTTGCATCAATATTTACTAGGTGACGCTAACTGCCTATGTATGTTTACAACAATAAAGGGGGCATAACTTTTACAATAATCAAAGGGGCATAACTCAGAAACTTAGAAAAAGGGACCAACTCTTCATGTATGCGACACATTGTATTGACATACTACACATTCCTATAAAATTCCATGAAGATATCTTAAACGTTTACCAAGTTATAGGGCGTACAAGAATGAAAATTACATAATACAAGTAAACAAGGAGTGTCGCAGTGACGTGACTAATGAGCCCAAAGGAATTGGTCTAGCATAAGACACGTTTGAGGAAAGTTATTTGTAATAAAGGAGATATGCTCCAGATATGAAAAACCTAGAAATGAGGTCAGAAGTCAATGCCAAGGTCAAAGTGACCCATAATCGTATGCACCACTCCGCCACCCCAAGAGGAACTCACACACCAAATTTGGGATTCCTACCTAAATTAATATAGGTGATATGCTCCAGACACGATTATTCTAGAAACTAGGCTATAGGTCAATGTCACAGTGACTTAAAAATGAGCCGGGACATATCACCATCCAAAGATGTCTCCACACACCTAATTTGGGATTCCTACCTCAAATAATATAAGAGATGTGCTCCTGACATGACAATTAAGAAAATAGGTCAAGGTCCCAGTCACCGAAAAACTGATACATTACACTCTGCCATCCCAAGATGCAACCGCACACCAAACGAAAAAGGGGAAACAATGATTTTTGCGAACGACACATTATTTTTTAACTTAATGCACATTCCTATAAAATTTCATGAAGATATCCCAAACGGTTACCGAGTCAGTATGGAGTGTACAAGAATGAAAATTACGCAAAATATGCACAAAAAGCAATCATAGGACCATAACTCTGGAGAAAAGGAAAGCAACTATTACTTTACCCGACTCTTTGTCTTGAGTTTATACACATTCCTATACACATACAGTTACGTGAAGATCCGTATATAACGGTTACTGAGGTATGGTGCCTACACGATTTTTTAAAACCAATTTTCAAAGGGCATAACTGAGACACTAAGGAGGGGGTAACATTTTTGCGGGGCATATTGTCTTGACCTCATATACATTTTTTATAAAATATCAAGAAGATATCTTGGAGATTGTTTACGGACGGACGAACAGTGCAATGCCATAATACGATCGATTTTTTACAAAACGGGCGTATAAAACTTGCCACATATGAGGACAATTTCCAAGGTGGCTACGCCATTACTGAAACAAAAATGATGTCACATGTCACGTGTTCTCTAACCCTGATATAAGACTGATGGTGAAAATCCAGCCATTTATGAGGGAGATGTCCTTTGAAGCAATTATTGTTGACGATAGAAGACGGGCGTATATGCTAGAAGTGCGTAAATACAGTCCGTTCATTAAGGTCTAACCTACTCAGTGATTAACCACCCCCGTGGGACAAACAGTTGTATCATTCATAGAAAACGAACAACCAGTAAAAACAAAGAAATCCTAGCAATTCTCCACATGTAAATGTCATCAAATGCCGCCCGAAATCATATCCAGTGACATTACACTGGCGTAGACCATGCCCCTTTTTCATAAAATAGGAACTTTCTTCTCAATGCTCTATTAACAGTTTCTTATTTTGCTCTGCAAGTGCGCATATGGCTAGAAATTTACTCAAAACGTTTTGTGCACTGGGTGAATCTAAGCAGTTCACCAATTAGTTCAGAACGTGTGTCCTTAGTTAGCCTGACAAAACTTTGATAATTACTGCGCTGCATAGACAGAATGACTTTTACCAATTTCTCTGGCTCGTTCTCTCTTCTGTATATATACGAGTCGCCTTTTTTTTCGGAGGTTCTGGCGTCACGCAGCTAACCTATTTTCCTGAAAATAAGTGTTTCTACTTATCTTATAGATAGGTTCGCTCAATTTAAACAACCGTTTAACTGCCTACCGACGGAATTTTTCTCCAGTGTTAGGTCTTCTGTAAATTCCGCGTCTAACGCTAGTCTTGGATTTGTGACGTCAAACACTTGGATGCATGACGTCATTATTAGCCTGCTCTAGCTATCGTTGAATTTATGACGTATGAATCACTCAGAATTACAATACGAGCGTGACAACGTACGTCACAACGCATATAATGGAACCACTTGATATTCCGCCATTTTGAAGGACTTTTTTCTGGCAATATCATTTATTGAAAGAAATTCGTAGGGGCCCGACTTGTCAATCATTTTCCATTTAAATGAATTAAGGGTCTCTGCGATTATAAATTTGTAGTAAAAACATGTTTTTAACCTTTAAGCCTACTGTCCTGCCAGCCAAGAGTGACAGTGACAAAATTAGCAGGGACTTATAATCGATAGATCACTTGTGTATTAATCCTATCCATAGGATAGGACTAATACACAAGTGATCTATCGGTTAGCGTTACAAGTTAATGTTTTACTTTTAACAATTGTAAACGAAATGTTACATCACTGTCACTCTTGGTACGACAACACTTAACTTAGGCGGCCGTTTCATCCACGGGGGTGGAACTGAAGAAAAGGTGCCTAATCATCAAGCAAAGTAACAAATATTCATAAGTTCGAGCAGCTGTGGTTTCGTCTGTTCACTCTTTGTCCTCCTGGGTAATTTTGCATGTTTATTTGTCGTCTGCTGTTTTTTTCTTTCAAATTAACTTTCCGAAAAATTCTTTCAGGAATGCCGTCAGAGTGCCAAACACGTTGGAACCAGACCAGACCCGACGTTCTGTCGGGCCTGGTCTGGGTCAAAACTGTTTGCAAAGGTTATAAGTTACGTTGTATGAAAAGGACATCGACTCAAAGTTTCCCGCCAATCACTACTTTTGTTGTCTGCTCATCCGCCTGCTTATTCGTTTGCTTTTGTTCTCCTTTAAGACAGCATATATTGCTAACGATATAGACCCAGATCACACTGCTATCAAAGGGAGAAGTCTAGTTCGTGTTTATAGTGCTTGCTTCCGTGATAAAATCTAGTCTACGGAAAAAAACCGACGACATTTTCAAGACAAATATGGAACCGTTGGTATACTCGAGAGTTTTTCTATCAATAAAGGTAGGCCTACAATACCACTGTGGTAAATCCACATCATGTAATGCCGCAAGGCAGTCTTGCAGTGTTGCGCACAACACTATAGGACTGCCGCACGAAACCAAGATATTCGTCGTCATAGACAGGTGTACGGCTGACGTACGAATGATGAAAACAGGCTTAAACATTCACTCTACGTTAAATGGTTAAAATATGAAAATACACTGTCCCACGCTTGCAAAATATTCTTATTGCATGATATGTTAAGGCATTGGGTTTTGTATAACTCATCTAATACCTGTTTGAGGTTTCTTGCGTAAAAAAGTTTAGATTATGAATAGAAAAATGTTATTTTTGAATAGACTATGCTTCTAAATCTACCAAATTCTCGTGTCCCTGGTTTACGTTCTTCAAAATGAGTTATTTTATAGGCCCATTTACATGTATTTTATACAAAAAAAAGTTTTTGTGTAAACCTAAGATACGATTTAATAGACTGTTGATACTCTTAACCTGTTTCAGATATGGAAATGTTGATGAAAAATAATAATAGCTTGTCCCGATTTTTAAAGTAAGATACGTTACAGTCTATTTCTGGGTCTTAACATTTCCAAATTCTGTTTATTTTTAGTATGCAACTGATTATTTTAGATGCAGATATATCAGTATAAAAGATTTAAACTACAAAACCGTACTGTGATCTATCTTAATTAAAAAAATACAAAGGTTTCATCCAGAATACAAAACACCAATTTTTTTGGTAAGATACGTGACAGTGTTTTCGAGTGCACATCAGTCTTTTATAAAGCTTTACCCTAACCCTTGCGCGCACAATACTGCCAAATGTTTACTTAAGGGAAAGAAATATAGCATTCGTGGAATACTAGTTAAACCTGGCTAAAACGGACTTAAACATTTTATTGGAATAAGATACGTTAAAATAAGATATGTGACGCTCGATTAGAAGTCTCCATCTCTATGCTGATAAATCAAGTGTACCCCTGTATTCACATGTGCTATGTTATTTATATTGTCAGCGAAAGCACTGGGCACTATTTTTTTACTCATAGCTTAGGGTTACGAAGCCGGACCATTTGGAACTTTTGAATTTTACAAAATCACAGATCTTTGAGAAACAAAGGTACAATATCGTTGAAAATATTATATTGTACAATATGAAGCATTTAAAATTATTTGAAATATGAAATTCTAAAAAACAATTAGCCAAACAAATGACCTTTTGGTCAATTTGAAAAAAGAAAACATTGTCTACAACAGATCCTTTCAGCGTAACGTATTTTATGAAAAATCACGTATCTTATTGAAAACGAAAATGAAATAATTTGTCATAGCAAGAATTAATCAGTCATATTTTGTTATAAAATTGAATTAACACAACATGTGAATATTTCATTTCAAAAAATAGTATACTGGGCTCTTTGAGTTCAGATTATTTTGCATAGCGTATCATTATGTTTTTGTAACGTATATCATGAAATCAGCCCTTCCTGTAACTTAGGAAAATATTGACGCAAAAGATGTCATGGCTGGTTAAAAGTGGTATTGTCTTTTGTCACAATATTTCCTTGTCAGTGAAATGAAAATAACCCAATTTCTTGATCTGAATCTTTTGTATTTCATGTTAGTTTTTAAAGAGTGTAAAATAGGCTATTCAATGAATTGCGAATGAAACTCAACGTCTGATTAGATAATGTCCTTAATTTGCGACTCATGGTGAAGTTTTGTGTAGCATTGTCAAACATGTTGCAACTGGGAAGCGTCAGCGTCAGTTTAGGGTATCAAAATCTGATATTGAAATAATCAAAGCGACATTTTTGCTGAAAGCATAAGATACGTTACAACCCCTTTGTAGACACTAGCTGGAATGAACAATGGAATCATTGGTTTAATTGTTTGACTTTGGATAGTTTAATAACTGTTTATGAATTAGTTTGTGTTTGTTCGATTCACAAGGATAACTGATAATATTTTACATTATTTTCTATAAATGCCGCTTTTACTCTGCAATTATGCACCCTATCTGTATTGTGTGCTCTGCTGGTTTTTGAATTGATTATAGGATAAATATTTCTCATTAGTTATTGTACTAGACTCATTACTAGTCAATTTAATCAAACAGGATGATTCAGGGTATTTCATAAAGTGGATGTACATTGTATAAACAGATGAGACTCCATATGTGTAAGATACGTTACAAAATGGTCTGTTTTTCAGATTGCGTATTGTGGTTATATAGAATACAAAGTGTGTATGAAACCAAATTGATATAATCATATAACATTGCAACTTAGAAATAATACGAAAAATTCATGTTTTAATAGGGATATTTGACTTTTATCGATTAAAAAAGAGATAATGTTAATAAAAATAATTTCTTTCAATTTGACATTGAACCTTCTTGCGCAGTACCACATGATGAAGACATTTATTATATAGCTATTCATTATTCCAGAGGGTATTTAAAACACATAGTTTGCATTCTCTAATATTTAACTGCACTGAGTATTTTATCCTTATATATATTGTAACGTATCTTACGTTGTGTAGATAGCACAACTGTTTAGGTCAATATTTTCTTTCAAAAAAGCTTTATTTGGGTACACTGAAGTTTGTTTCCGTATATTAAAACGTTATTACTTCAGATACAAACTTCATATTTCAAATCTTAAGTATTCGATTTTTGATTCGAAGCTAACGTAGAATGAATGTTATGCCTGTAAATGCTGTTTCACATCGATCGTACGATCGTTTGGCCGTGCGATTTTCCGCAAGCGCCAGGACGTGCGGCAGATCGCAGACAAAAATTCATTTGATTTTCACTAATGCTTAGTTCACACCAACGGCGCTTTGATGGCGCTTTAAAGCGGCGTGCAAAGCGGCACCAAAGCATAACGAAGCTTGATTAAAGCGGCAGGGTCGTAATAGATCGTGGGAAAGCTTGGAGTAAAGCGGGACATTCGGCAAGAGCGCCAAATTTTTTTGAACTGTTCAAAAATTTTGGGCGCTCTGTCACGAATTGATTAAAGCGCCAAGAGCGTATCAAATCTTAATAAAGCGTAACAAAGCTCAGCAAAGCTTGACTCAAAGCGTAGGAAAGCTTAACAGAGCTTGGTTCAAAGCGGGGGACCCCAGTCTTCGCGGTCTGTCACCACTTGACACGCTTCGTTAAGATGTCTCAAGATTTGCTACGATCTGGCATGAAGATCTGACACGCGGTCAGACGCTTTCATCAAGATCTGACACGCTTTGTTACGCTTTCATGAAGGACTCTCACGCTTTCACACGAATTGAGACGCTTTGATCAAGGATTGACACGTTTTGTTAGGCTTTGTTACGCTTGGCAAGCTTCCCCACGCTCTCTCACGCTCTTTCACGCTCTCCTCCGCCTCAAGGGCTAGGATGTAGTTATAGAGCAGGGAGACAAACATCATGTCTTCTTCAGATAGATCATGCTCTAGTACATCTGGAATTTCTGGATCTTGTTGTTCTGCCATCGTGTTCAGGAATCAAAGATGCAATGACTTTGTGGATCTGCTGCATCTTTATTTATAGCTCTGGGTCAAAAGCGGCATGAAATCGGCGATCTCGACATTTTCCATTGCGTAACAGAGCTTAACAGAGCGTAACAATGCACAACAGAGCTTGATAATCGTATCAGAGTCTGATTTAAAGCGTCAAAATCGCATCAAAGCGTAATAAAGCGTAATAAAGCGTATCAAAGCTTATCAAAGCGTGATTTCAAGCGTAACATAGCCTCATCAAAGCGGGATCAAATCGTGAGGAAACGTAACAAGTCGGGCAATAATTCGTCCCCCAATTCGTATCAGAGCGTATCAGAGCTTATCAGAGCGTAACATTACTTAGGAGATCGTGATATTTTTGGAAAAGTAAACAAAAATGACAGCGCTTTGCTCGCTGATTTAAAGCGCGGCATTCGCCGTTGGTGTGAACCAGATATAAGCGTAAGACAGCGGTACGATGCTGGCACGTTTGTCTTGCGTTCACGCGAAGGGCTCTCGCAAGATGTGCTTGCAGAGTTGCAAGACTGTCGCAAGTGCGGCAGCGCGACAGTCGTGCGAACTTCATGGGCTGTCATATGGTTCGTACCATTCTTGCAGCAACCGTGCAATGAAGCGCAAGGTAATTGCACGGTAATCGCGCGACAGTCTTGCAGCATTTGCGGGCGAAATAGGTGAGTGAGAGCTCTTACGTTAGTCGTCTGGATGCCTTGCGTGTTTTGCAGCATCCTTGCGTGCATTGCGGCAATCTTGCGTCCACACAAGATCGTAAGAGAATTGCAAGGAAAATAAACATGTATAAAAATTAGTTTTGTCGTTGCGACAGCTGTTTGACCCTGTGGTATCTCAAAGGCAGTATTGTGGTGTTGCGCGCAACGCAAGAAATCAAGAGGTGTACGGCTGTAGTGAGATTGACGTAAAACAAGACTTTAAATAGACCTTGCGTCGATCGTACGGACACCACACAGTCATCGTGCAGTCATAACTTTGGATTTCGTCACCTCAAACGGAGGTTTGTAGGTAACTGTAATATTCAAATGTTTGTTACTTACTTTCAAACGTATTACTATTTAATGCAGTAATATCATTAGATTATGGACTACCAAACGACCTCCATAAAATGATGTTTGTAGACTGTAAATTTCTAAAAAAAACAAACAAATTATATTAGCCACATAATGAAGTGGGTTAGCTTTTCAGCAAATAAGGCGTTACCCTGCAATAGCCAAATTCACTACGTTACCCTAAAATAATAGGAATTCATATAGTGTTAATATCCAGTTATTTCTTATTTTTACGCATCAATATTAACTTTAATTTGAAAGAAAATTACTAGCAATATGATTTTAAACTAATTTTGGCACCTGTTATTACAGTTATATATGTTACTTTCTGCTTAATACAATATTTAATGAATAGACAGCACAATATCACCAATCGTGTAAGCCACCAATATACTTGCAATTATAGCTTGTCAGCTATTGACTACAATAACTATATTGATAGCTATGATTTGGGGAAAAAAACTTACACTTAATTCCTAAAATTACCTTTTTTATTTACAATATTGGTTGAAATCGAGAAATAGAACATTATAGCAAACTTTAATCCTGTTTTAATCGTAACGACTTCTGTGCCACATATGACAAAAACAAGCCTATTAATGTGGTTAAACCGCTCTATATCCAATCATTATCCAGTTCGATGAAGAAACAATACAACTGATGTGAGTAACATATACAACAAAACTGTTTAACCCATATTAGACTAGCGTTCTTTTTGTGGGACATTGACAAATAGTACAGGCCAAGATCAGACGCCACAGACTGCAATAACTAATCAGATTCTTTACTGTTTGCTTACAGGATGTTCTATTAAAATTTGAATATTTGAATAAGAATGAAAAACAACATCCAACAACCCTGAAGACGAAAATGGACTGTCCATTTGATAAAAGTGGGAAGTATCATTCGACTTAAAAGGGTTAAGGAGATGGTGACATTTATCATACGCTTTGTCTGGTTCTGCAATTTTATAGAGCACTGAAACAGGATATTTTTCCAAGGTTCTTTATGGTTATACATTTTAGAGGTCAAGGCTTATCACTTAGAACAACTCTCTTGCATTGTAAAGATTATATTGTAGTTGTTGCAAAATGAATGGACTCAAATAAATAATTGGAAATTTTGTTTTGCATTATTTCTTTCAATTAGGCTTAGTCTAAACGAGAAATTTGTTCATATAAAATCATTACGATATTCAGCATTTCAAATGAGGACATACTCATTGATGCAAGAATGGCATCACATTAATCACTTGTATGTTCCAAATCAAACTAAATTGATAATAAATAGTAACGTAAATAAAATATCAAATCAGCACATTTGATTTTAGTTCAGCAATGAAGGCGCATGCGAGCCTGTAAAAATATGTCATTAGAGCGTTTGCTGCTTGTATATGTAGATGAAGACTAACGCTAGCTCCACTGCATCAGCATGGGGGATTTAATGGTGCATTTGCCCACGTGAGGTAGGTCGAAATCACATATGGTGGTTCAAATCTTCAATTGAGCATGTATAAATTACATAAATGAGGTCAGCAATTGCTTTTTGATTTTATGAGAGCGAAATTCACACTTGTGCTACTGTCAAAAAAAAATATCGAAGATAAGATATTCAAAATCTTGTATATTATATAACATTACATATGCAACAATAGAGGCACTGCTTTATCAACCTCTAAGATTTATACTTACCTTTAAAAGTAATGGAAGTACGATTTCTTTTGGAAGGAAGCATTGCAAATTTGACTTGCATAACATATACTTTCATACATACTTTCTTGGCATTGCATTTAAGTCTTTCATTGACGACAAAAACTATTGCACAAAGTGTTTGTAAGAACAATTGACTCTTTGTATGTCTCTATAAATCACTACCCTCAATATATTTTGTGCTTTCTATATAATTTCCTATTTATGTGTAATGCATTTGTTTTCTGTCTGAAGAAGCAAGATTTTTTTTTTCGAAAAAGCTGTGTTGATATTAATTTTATATAACTTATTCACTCTTATGTTTATATACATATAGCGCTTTGCTATCAAGAATCATATTTACAAGACTCCTGTAATAGTTTGGCCATGCCACATTCTGTATAGTGAAAATTATCATCACATATTTCAGCATTGATTGCTAAAACTGAGTATGATCTCATGAGTGCATGTTTTAAACGTTTTATTTTTCCATCAAATATCTTAAAGAACATTTTAAAGTATATTTGACATTACCTGAGTGTCATAATGTTTTATTCAGCCTGACAAAACTCTTGACTGATAATGTCATACGTGTTAAAATAGTTTCTTAAGCAGCAATTAAAATGTGTTCATTGGATATGATCATATCACATGAGATCGTTGTCATCCATTATAATTGATTTTACCCATTTCATGGAAATGTTTCTTTAATGTAAAACCTCTCCTTATAAAGTGATATTAGTTTAGCAAATGGTCGAGGTACTAAAAGTTTCATTAAATAAAGTATAAGAGGTATGCTGAAAACAAACTGAAGCCTCTTTAAAAGCTGAAACAAGTAATGTGCCATCATCTGCATATGCATGTAAATTCCAGTATACAATTTGATTTTTTGAGATTATCTTTAAAAAATAAGGATTACAGACACGTATAGTGAATAACCTCTATTGTAATATATATAAATTGTATCCCACAAACTCTTAGGTAATTTATTTTGTCTGGAATGTAAGCGGAGAAAAATAGTATAATTCTATTACCATCTCTCTAAACATTTAGTAATTTGTATTTTTTTCTTTGAGAAATTAACCTAGGTATTATACAAGGAGCTAACTTACTGACTTTGTTTGCATAATGTGTACAGTGGTAAACTGGGTACATAAAAATATTTTCAAATGACTGATGGAACTTTATTCAATAAAACTTAGTTGTGTTGTTTTTCTCCTGTGATAAATATTACAAAATTCTATCTCCTTAACATTTTAGCTTTTCAGGGCCCAATCGTATACTGTCTTTGATAACATTTAGGACAAACATAGGACCTTTTAATATTTGATATGGTTATATATATTTATTTGATAATTTTGACAGAAATGGAATGTATTCTACTACTACTAAAGAGTTGTCTATTTCTTTGTTTATGTGTTTAAGAATCTTTAACTTTGGACAAATCAAAATGATATTTCGTGTAGATGAAGACATAAAAAATTTTTTATTGCAAATGTAAATGTGTATAGATATAGTAACTTAATAAAAATTAGTAAGTGAGTATGATCAGGAAAAAACAAAATCACAAACTGTAGACAACCCCCTGGCACCGCGAGGAAGAGCCGCTCAACCATCACGAGACACCAGGAAGACAAATTAAGTAAAGCAACCAGCTCTCTCTTCCCCATCAAGATGATTGCAATACTAGAATGGACATAAAGTAACGTACAACAAAACATAGAACAATTACAGACTCCCACAATGGGAGTAAAAATAAACAAAAAGTTAACAACAACAGCACCACCGCCTTAGAACGGACAGCAGCCTAAGCCACCGGAGGGGGGGGGGGGGGGCTTAAATGCATTTTACTGGTACCAAATCTTCGCCCAGATTCTGCTGTTGTTGAAGTACAAGAAATGTTCAGCTGGCATGGAGGCCATCTAACTAATGCAATGTATCATCATGGGGAAACGCTCTAATCAAATTAACACTGATAAATATTTTAGAACAAACTGCCGTCTTGTTATAGATTTAAAACAAAATCAGGCTTGAAATTAAATAAAAACCATATGGCATATAATATAACGTATTTAGCAATATATATAGGAAGTCTTAATGTTTGTAATGTACGTTACATATTGTCATATGCGCATTAAAATATAAAACTTTACACCGGAAACGCAGTTAAGTATAGCTTTCTACTATCGTGTATCGATAGAATGCTCAATTATGGTTTAAAACGTCAGCAGATGGTATTGCATGCTAGCTTGCAAAGTGAAATGGTTCTAACCATATTCACCATTTTTTTTTTTTTTTTTTTTTGGGGGGGGGGGATGGTAATCATATTCAACAGCTTAAAATTCTTAAAGTAATTATGATAGAAACAAGATGTTTGCAGTTTTGAAACAGTCACGTCATTATCTTTTCCAAACATGGTATGTAAAACGTATATACCCATTATAGAACCTATAAAATTAAACTTTGACCAAAATTAATTGATTTTATAAGGCGTAATTGAAGATATAACGTAAATGACAGTTTTAACATAAAAGTCGTGCTTCTGGATGCAAACAATTTATTTTCATAATTGTTTAAGCCCTTATCGAGGTTCTGGCAGTAAATAACAACCGTGTGTAACATCTGGATGCAACCTGGATGCCATTTCTTATTCAAATGTCGCCATTTTGTTTTTTATAGTAAAATGGGGTAGGTGTACAAAATGACTCATCCTGGAAAACTGCCAACACGATTTGTCTGTACGACGTGCCTAGAAATGTTATAGAAGGGTAGTTCTAACTATTTCTGCTGTCAAACCTTTTCTGGCTGGACAATTGTGCCAAGCCAATTTTCATAAACCTATCTCCTTGACTAAAATGTGAAGGACTTATCTAATTGTGTTTTGATCGTTAAGAAAAGCAATCTTAAAAAGCAGGTTTTTCATCAAATTGCCAAGCTTGAAATTTTAACACTGAAACCTCCATGGGAAAAGCAATGTGTTGTTGCATCTAAGTCTGAGGACATTACAAGTCGAGAAATGGTAGAAACTATGTGCTGATAGGTCTACCTGATTTGGTAAAAGAAAATTATCGAAAATCGTGATAAATCGAAGATTACCAAACTGTTTGTTTTTGTCAAAGGGAGACAATTTACAATTTTTACAAATTTGATAATTTCGAAATTAATTTCTAAGCTTGTTTCAAGTGATTTAGTCAGTTTTCTTGTGTTTTTATGCAACACAATTATGACCAATTCTTATAAGCATAGCAATCGTTTTTTTTTTGTGCATGCGCAAATGCAAAATTCAGTTAATAAAGCTTAAAACAAATAAAGGTTTGTTTGTTTGATTTGATTCTTTACGTCCCATCAACAATCTTTCAGTTAAACAGGGACGGGTCTTCCTGGGTTGAACCAGTACTAAGCTAGGATAAATGGTTCTTGCTCAAGAACCACAACACAGTGACGCCGGTGAGGCTCGAACCTGCGGTTCCTCGGTCTCGAGTCAAGCACTCTACCACTGAGCCACTGCGCTCCAACCCAGACACAAAACACAAAAAGGAACATAACTCAGACATCAAAAGAGACAAATTGGTGGAGTTTCGACGAATCATTTGCTGGATGTCAGGGAAAAATTATTAAGCTTTAGTAAATACTTTTTGTCCAATACTTTCTTACAAAATATAAAATATTGTAGTGTAGCGTTTTCACTTTTGTTCAGTATATAATATAGGGATCACACATGTTTTTTCATGCATTAACATTTGCCGGGTCCCGAGGAAGCTGCTTGAACACGAGGCCGTTAAGCCGAGTGTTCAAACATCGTCCGAGGGACCCGGCAACTGTGTACGCAATGAAACAAACATGTGTGATCGTTATTCTTGCATATTTGACCTGGTTTCAGCACGAAAACGCTGGAAACGTCTCTTAAAGGTCTTGTGCAGCTTCAAAAGCATTTTTGAAATTCTTCATGATTAAATGACAGCTATGAGAAACCAGAATGCTGAAAACCGCATCGAAAAATTCCAACCGAGTAAAAAGATATGCAAGTTTTAAAAATATTCAAATTAGCATATAAGTCCCGCCCACATTATTGTTTCAGCATGATTTTTTCAAAATGTCAAATTTTACGAGGTGCGATTTCTAAGCAATTTAAAACGACACAATAAAGCTTTTATATGAAATTTTTTTGTGTTTTATCATATTGAATCATTTTCAGCAAATAAAATATTAAATAATGTTAAAATAAATAAAATATATTAAATTTAATTTTTCAAAAAGCTCAAATGACGTCATATGAGCCTCTCGCATATTTTCATCCAAGTAAAAAATTTTGAAACCTTCATAACTTTGTTGTTGTTTTTTGTTTGATTTGATTCTTTACGTCCCATCAACAGTCTTTCAGTTATAAAGGGACGGGTCTTCCTGGGTTGAATCAGTAGTAAGCTAGGATTAATGTTCTTGCTCAAGGACACAACGCAGTGACGCCGGTGAGGCTCGAATCCGCGGCCCTTCGATCTCGAGTCAAGTACTCTACCACTGAGCCACTGCGCTCCCTATTTTAAATTCTTTGATGGGACTTTCGACATTCTGTTTCTCACATTACTGTACTGGCTTTTCAATCAATAGGAGGTTAAAAAAAGTTTTTTTGAAGGTTCACAAGACCTTTAAACATTAAATATCCAATTTCTTATACTTGATTTCTCCAAACAAAATGGCGTCAGCGTCAAACTTTCGAATGTCATTACGTCGCTACAACGTCATATATGCGCGTTCAACGTTTTCGCGAACGAAAGCATCGGCGAAAATATCAGTCATGACTGCACCGCTTTCCCGTGTTACGTTATGTATACAAATCAGGGCCAAGTTTAGGCCCTTTCAAGTAAAAGCCATGTTCAAACAGCACGTGAATCTCATGATTTGAGCATTGCCTTTGCGGCTTCAAATAGGTTTGCGTAACGGATACCCATACAAGAATGATACTTTAACGGTTTTGTTGGAGTGTAAAACGGAAAAGCGGAACAGCCAGTATGAACACAGACAGCCAGTCGAGCTAACATGAAGCTTGTTTTGCACGTGTGAGTCGCTGTCAATCACAACACCAGTTGCACTTCTGGCGAATGAATTCGATGTTCGAAGCGTAATGCACGGGAAAGTGAGCTTGACAGCTTTCAATCAAATGTGTGTCTTTCATGATGCTATGAAGGGTTGCAAAGGTCTAAAGATTCATTAAAGGCTTGCTTCAAAAATGTAAATATAAGCTTATAATAACATATTTGTCTGTCCATCTGGCTATGTAGCTCAGTTTCATTTCCTCTTTCAACTTTAACTGGATCAATGTTTCTTTGCCCTACTAGACAGTGTATTTTTATATTCAGACATTTTTGAAACGTTGCAGATATTTGTTCATGGTCTGAAGATGTGCATGCGTTTTTGGACGTTATCACCAAATAAGTTTTGTTGTTGTTATTTTTCTTTTTTTTCAACTTTTGAACTTAGTCATGTTTCGGCATCTCAGATACAATGAGTTTGGCACTCTTTGAGCGCAACCTCCTTCAGTTTTTTCCGTTTTTCTTACATTTAATATAATTTTGGTATCTCAATCTTTATTTGTAAAGAACGTTCTTTATTTTTTTAAGGTGGTATAATTTTATGAGAAAGGAAATACAGGACCAAATTTTGCAGAAAATAATCCAGGATATGTTTAACACTAAATATCTAATTTGAGATACCCCCATTATTTTTAAAATTATCTATTTCCAGTTCTGACATAGCACAAAAGGTCGGGAGACACTTGACTGATACAGTCTGTTGTAACCCATAAAGCACCACCTATAATTTGCAGAAGACAACAATTCCAAATTTTGCTGCTTTTTCTTTCAAAATTAACAGGCAAGGCATGGTATTTTATGAGAAACGTCAGCTGGCAGACGATTCTCATGAATTATCAAACCTTATTGTTTTTAAACTAGGAAAGATGTCGCAAAATTTGACGTCTGTTGCAGTCATGATTGGCGCTTTAAGACTTAATTTGTCCTTTGGTACCATCTGTTATCATCTATTATTCAAATATCAAAATATATGGACAGCACATTAGGTTTTAGTTCTGATCACTTTGGCAAGCTTTGAAGGCTTTAATGAGCCTATGCATGCGCATATTCTATCCATATCGTTCACGCATACAGACATAGCCTCAGGGCAAAGATAGATAACAGCGCCTTTATATTTAGACAATATCTTTATCCATATGTGATAAGTGGCTGGGTTTTTGCACCTCGCCGCGAGAAACCCTGAGTTTGCTGCATGGGAACAACAAATAAACAGACCAGGCTGCACATCCACTTTTATCAGCGCATTTATTATTCTCTCTGGAACGCCTAACAGTTACAGTATCAACATGCAAATATTCAATAGTCTAGCTTGTCGCTGTAGCTAAACATGCTGGTCATACCTGGTCGTAACATCGGAGCACAGGATTTATAGTGTCGAGGACAATATACAGAATATGTAATTTTGCTTTTGCATTATCTATGACGGTTAAATACAGAAATGAACAAATGAGGCTTGTATAGGGGTTTTAGGGATACAGGATATTTGCCATTTTACTTCCAGGGATATAGGGTACTATCCATTTTATTTCCAGGGATATGGGATACTGTGTTCAATATTTTGGTTACTTTCAAGGATATTGAGTATTTAGGAAAATTAATTATGGGGATATTTGCCAATTTATAAGGGATACTTGCCTGTTTACTTCAAGGAATATGGGATATTTGGTACCCCCCTATACAAGCCTCACAAATAATGAGCGTCACCATATGTTGCAATTTTGTAGCATTAAGCTTGGTTTGCGTATTACCATAATTCAGTTTTAGCAATAAGAAAATCCATGGGCAAGGTATAACCAGTATCGATGAATTTTTTTTTTTTTTTTGAAATTTGCGCTGTTCCGCTGAAATCTGCGCTAAATTCCGTTCAAGAGTACTGCTATACCTTTAGAAACTTAGATAAAATGTTGTCGGTTCTAATGCGTTTGTTCTGTTACTTATGATTCGTTCTTAATTGTTTGTGTGAGGGTTATGTTAGGTTCTTGTTTTTATGTAGTGTCCTATCTAGTTTTGCAATAATCTCGCTGAGGAAGAGAGAGCTAGTTGCATTGTCCTTTTGATTGAATGTGCCTGTTAGTGTTCTGCATGTTTGTCTCTTCCTTGCGATGCCGTGGGTAGGATAGACTTGTCCAATCGTTCCAGTTAAGTTTTATCCTAAACACACTAATATTATACATGTAGATATACATTTTCTCTTCTCTAATATCCTAATGAAGGCTAAAACTGAAACAGTTTAAAAGAGTAAAAGTGCTATTAGAGAGGATTATTTCTTCATAGTATGGGGTGTTGATTAAGTAAACTGAAACCAAGTTCTAATTGGTCACTTTTTCAAACTCATTATTTCTGACCAAGAGCTAATAAAATTTAAATTATTTTTGCCTAAATATGTGCATTTTAAAAAGTTTAGCAGTGTTTTTGAACAGTTGTCTTTCACTCCAAAGTTTTTGGGTTAAAAATGCATTTTTTTATTCTCAATTGAGAACGGTGACGACTAGTGATAATGAATAATCGCTGAAAACTTCAATGCCGTGTCGCTGATAATAAAGCGTACAGAGCAGTGCAACTTATATAATGTAAAGTGTTGATAAAGAGGCAAAGCTATGTGAAAGCTCATAATACACTGATAACATAAAACTGTCGTTATCAAAATAAAAAGAGGTTTTTCAGTTGAACAACGCACGTATGCTATATTTGAATGCCCACAAGACGTCAATGAAATAACAAAGAAGCACGCTAAAGCTGTTTCTGGTGAATTTTGCTTAAGTTTTCTTTCTTTGCAAAATTTGATTTTAGGGGCTACGTGACGTTTTGATCACTGACGTATGGAATAAGGGCATATATTCAAATAATCGCAGTGCATCTTAGTCTACTCTAGTTCAACTTTACACACAGAAAAGACAAATGGGCGTACTATTCATTTACTGCAAAAAAGGACGCACAGTAGGTGTCAGGTTTCTTTAGTAGTTAAGTATATGTTCCATTTTTGAACTTCTGTTGCTCATCAACCATGCACATTTTGTGGGCACTTTTTATGTACGTTATTACAGGTAATTAACATTTTCCTAACATCGAAATTAAGTGGAAACAAAATTATGACATCAATCAAAGGCCATAACTATTACCAATTTGCAAACAAATGCAGGTAACAATCCCAACCTAGATCTTTTAAATATCAATGCATATGCAAAATTTAATGAAAGTATGTTCATTTGTTCTAAAGATACCTGTCGGAAACGAAATTCTGACATGAATCAAGGATCATAACTCTGTTACAAATTTGTAAAACGACAGGTAACAATCCCAACCTATATTTTGTCAATATCAATGGCATATACAAAATTTGGTAAAATTCTGTCGATTCATTCTAAAGATAGTGAGCGGAAACAAAATTCTGACATCAATCAAGGGTCATAATTCTGTTACAAATTTGCGAAAAATGACAGGTACTGTAACAGTCCCAACCTAGATCTTGTCAATATCAGTCAATGCATAGACAAAAATTTGTAAAATTCTATCTATTTGTTCTCAAGATATTGAGCAGAAACAAAATTATGATGGACGGAAGGAATGATGAATGGAATAATGGATGGACGGATGGAATGACAGAATGATGGACAACCCAAATCCAGTATAGCCCCACTTTTTCAAAGAGGGATTATAGTGATCAGAAATATTATGCTGATTTAATTAACAGTTTCTTTTATTAAACAAAGAAATATATGCTGAAGATAAACTAAAGTATATTTAAAAGCTAATAAAAAGTTATATGTTACAATCTGCATACGCAAATAAGACGTCAGTATAAAATTTGATTTGGAGACAGTTTCTTTAAACTGATTACATACACTAAAATGTATCGTATCTACTGTAACATACGTGTATATATCATTTTTATTGTACTGACATAAAAGTGCTTGATTCTATCTGGGCTGTTAGCAAACATTTTTTAATGCTACTACTTCCCACACAACATTTAGAAAATAGCAGCTTTTTGCATTGTATATTAACCCTATTATACAAGGAATGCTAGCCTGCATCGAGTTACTATAATGTGAACTGCAGTTAACAGGGTACACTTAACTTATTTGGTTGCTGTTATCCAAGTGATTGGAATAATTTAGTGCCTAGGTCTTCTGAAAGGTATTACACAATCTAAATCCACCTTATATTACCACTTCAGGCTCAATTTTAGACTTTCTTTGACAACATTTTGGACACACATAGTATCTTACGATATATTATATTTTAATATGTGTTACTTGAACCTTTTCAACAGAACATGGGAATTTATCCTTATTTAGCTTTTCCTTGAGAGCTCTAATATTACTTGTTAGTCAGGTTTAAAACATATCACTGGCAAAAATAATAAAATATTTTGTTGTTTTACATGTAAAGTAAATATTTACTTTAGTAAATATTTACTTTACATGTAAAACAACAACATATTTTTATAAATATGCATCGACAATTTGATGTGGTCTATTAATAAGAACTAGTATCTTTATAGCTATCTAACACACAAAATAAAATAAAATACCCTATGATGTATCCTTTAAGGTATTAAGCAATACATAGAATGCCTTGAGGTTTGTAACATACAATAAATATTGCCCAATAAACAACAAAATGAATTTTAAACCAGAAACAATATTTAGTATCCCCCTTTCACTCCTTTATATCAATTGAATGCCCATGTATGGTGTTGTTTAAAAGATAGAATTACGTGCTTTTTTTTAATGAAAAGGTTATCAAATTAAATTTTTTAACAAAATATCAATGATTTAATAGGGTGTAGTTGAAAATGTAACGTAAATGACACGTGAATGACACCATAATGGGCCAATATAACTTTGACAAACATCATTTTTTGCAGGAATTAACTGTTCTTGCATATTTCATGAGTGTTAAGCCAATTGGAACAGTTCAAGTACTACCATAACAGTCTTTATTACATAATAATAAGTCAGTGCATGAGATTTCCAACAATGTGGCGTTTTGACATGTGTAGACTCAGATGAGCCTCTGCAGCTTCCTTTTAAGCTTAGAAACTCCAAATGGTGTTCAGTCAGTAGCTTAACAATCCTAAAATACTCAAGCGACTAGCAACGGCTCTGGTCAGACTGCGTGTATGCGCAGGCTGATCTGAGGCTTTGCTGGTCGCACATACCACATTGTTGAAAATCTCATGCACTGGCTCATTATTTTTTGGTGTGTGTTTTTTTTTATTGAGGGGTTACTTAATTAATACGCTGTAACACCCAAACCAGAGGGCTAACATGTCAAAAAAGCCTATTAGATGATAGGTTTTAAGACAAATATGGGGGGGGCAAAACCCCCAGGGGGGAACTCTGATATTTGTCACACATACGTAGGCTCAGCCCATTTTTTTGGGTTCAAAATTCTAAATTTCAATATTTTTGGGGGTTTTCAGAAAAACTATTATTTTTTAGGGGTATGAAGATTTTGTGGATATTTTTTGGGGTCATCACAAAATTGGGCTAGTTTGAGGGTCCTTTTTATGCAATTTAGGGTCTTTTTTTAAGGTCAAGGTACAGAATTGGGATATTTTTTTGGGTTGATAAAATTTCAAATATTTTTTTGGGGTGCTTGAAATTCCTGATATTTTTTTGGGGGTGAACGGTAGATGCTGGGTCCGAGCCTACGTATGCGGAAAAGATTAGAGTACCCCCCCCCCCCCCCCCTGGGGCAAAACCCTTAATAACAGATCATGGAATATTATCAAACAGTTTGAAGCTATGATTTAAGATTGTTGTGAGTCCCATGAGATTCTCTTATTATCGAAATCGATAACAACGCTATCGCGATAAATATTGCATGCCAACTTAAATTAAGCTTTTCAAGTCAATAAATACAAAACACTGCATCAGCAATGATCTAATCCCTTGGTGACTTTTACTTGATAAGGTTAAATGCGCCCGTTAGACATTCATAATGCTTGGGAAAGCAGTACAGAATCACATCTTTTTTCATTTTTTTTTTGTCTTTTGCTTCTTGCAAATTATAGTCTCCAAATCGGCAGGTTGTCATCTTTGTCAGCTGAGCAGGCCCCGAGGTTATAAAACTTTATCATACTAATTCAGCTCAACTGAGCATGAAATTTATCCTGCTCCAAAATGTTAAAATGCCAACAATTGTTGGAATTTTCACATTTATCAGCAGGATAAATACAAAACATGAGCCGCGGTTATTAAGCAAAAATATATTTTAAAGCATTTTCCTTTTTATGAGCCGTTGAAATTTCATGCTCAGTTGAGTTGAGCATGAAAAAAAATTTACAATCTCCGAACCTGGTTATATTGCGTCAAGGCACAAATCATTTCCTTTGAATAAAAAAAAATGTTTCTCATTTTCAAGTGCTCAATGAAAAAGCATGACAACGCTCATAGTAATCGTGATCAGAAGCGTAAGTAAAGCTGATATAATAAACAGTATACGATCAAGATATCTGGCCTGTCTCTGAAACTTCGTTGTGTTGCTTTCCCCATTCTTGTGTTGCTCGTTTGATTCTTAATTCCTGTGATGAGCGATTTCGCTGTAATCGCTAAGAGCTGACTTGAATTCTTCCGCTGCTGTGCGGTCCCTGCCTCGGCCGTTGTCCTCTCTGTGTTTGCTCAGTTTATTGCAGATTGCTGTCAGAGAACCTGGCAGTTTGTCATCTTCGTCAGGTTTGTGCCAGAAGTAGAGTACCACCACTGAATTGACAACTGACATAAAACTCAGTCCGATCACAAGGACGAGGTAAACAACAAGCAGGGAGACCGTTGTTGACGTGCTAGGTAAGGAATCATTCAAGAAACTTATAAAGACCAAGAATGACAAGAGTACTAGAGTATTATAGTACAAAATGACATATTTTTCTTTTTTTTTTTTGCTACATGCAAATCTTCAACCATGATTATAGTCACCCTCTGTAGCTGAGCAGGCCCTGAGGTTGTTTCATACTAATTATATCAAATAAGCATGGAATATATCCTGCTCATAAATGTTAAAATGCCAACTATTGTTAGCATTTTAACATCTATTAGCAGGAAAAATACAAAACATGACCGCGGTTATAAAGCAAAAAATATATTTCTCAGCATTTTCGTTTTTATGAGCCGTTAAACTTTCATGCTCAGTTGAGATGAGCATGGTAAAAGTTTTATCATTTTCGGGCCTGGTTATATTGCGTCAAGGCACAAATCATTTCCTTTGAATAAAAAAATGTTTCTCATTTTCAAGTGTTCAATGAAAAAGCATGACAACGCTCATAGTAATCGTGATCAGAAGCGTGAGTAATGCTGATATAATAAACAGTATACGATCAAGATATCTGGCCTGTCTCTGAAACTTCGTTGTGTTGCTTTCCCCATTCTTGTGTTGCTCGTTTGATTCTTCATTCCTTGGATGAGCGAGTTCGCTGTAATCGCTAAGAGCTGACTTGAATTCTTCCCCTGCTGTGCGGTCACTGCCTCGGCTGTTGTCCTCTTTGTGCTTGTTCTGTTTATTGCAGATTGCTGTCAGAGAACCTGGCAGTTTGTCATCTTTGTCAGGTTTGTGCCAGAAGTAGAGTACCACCACAGAATTGACAACTGACATAAAACTCAGTCCGATCACAAGGACGAGGTAAACAACAAGCAGGGAGACTGTTGTTGACGTGCTAGGTAAGGAATCATTCAAGAAACTTATAAAGACCAAGAATGACAAGAGCACTGTAGTACAGAATGACATCTTTTCTCCTGACTCTACTGGTAGTATGTGTACAAGACAATTTGCAATGGACAGAATCACTAATGGGATACAAATTGTTAATAAATAATATGTCCGCCGTCGCCGTAATTTCAATGTAAACTTCATTGTCGGTTGACTATAATAGTCATACTGGACAAGACTACTTGAAGCATAGCTACCAATTACTTCCCATTTTCCGTTTTCTTGATAAGCATTCATTCCAATGTTTGAAGTCTTTAAGACTCCTTCAATGTTATTAAAATAAACCCAGGATCCAAACCAGAAACTACATTCCTGCGAGTCAAAAGGATACATCTGAATGTTTACCTCACATAATGATACGAATGTCTGTCCAGGCTCCCATATCACGGTTCCATCTCTTTTAACTGTGACTCCAACTTTATCACTACCAAGCAGTTTCAGATTCTCTACTGAATTCAATAAAATAAAGTCAGGTCTCCATATCTGATGTTGTTCCAAGTAGATCACACTCACGTTAGAATACTTTGGTTTAGTTTCCCATGACAACGAGGGATCCTTCCATGTCAGTGACAGCCATGTTGTAGACTTTAACACTTGTTCCCGTTCATCTAGGTCAACAACATATAACAAGTAGAAAGAAGCATTAATACGCAACCTTGCATCCTGTGTTTCAAGTGGAATAACATTTGTGCTATAGTTCTCCATCAATTCTTTTTCAAGAGCTACTTTCAGATGTATGTGACTAGAATCAATGTGTGAGAACAACACAACCATTAGTAAACTACGCATCCTCATATCAGTGTAAAATAAGTGTAAGTTTACACCAAATTGGTGGCAGCTGAACTGATAACCTGTCAACTGTTTTGGAAAGCCATGTTTTGCTCGAATGTATTGATCTGGAGAATAACTACAACAAACGCATGTAGAAATGTTGGAACGGGAGAGCCAAAAGAGCGGCTGTTTGAATCAATGAAATGAGCGAATTTTCCAGGTAAACATTCTGATGCAGGGGCGGATCAAGGATTCCTGGAAAGGGGGTTCATATGTATAAAAGATGTTGGTTTCGCTTTGTGGATTTCACTCATTTATCTTAAATATTCTATGAAAATGAAATAATTTGGTCTCACCGAGACCAAATTATTTCATGTTCATAGAATATTCAATAGCGGGAAATTTGGGGCGAACCCCCTGATCTCCCCCTGGATTCGCCACTGTAATGCGCCCCAAATCGTCTATTACGGACTAAGCAATGTTGGCCATTACAGGTGATACAGTTGAGCGAAAACTTATTTAAAGGTCAATACCTTGAAAATTCGCTCATTTGAATGTTTTATCCATCCGCTCTTTTGACTGTATGGTACTCCGCTCATTTCATACTCCGTCACGGTATGATTTCCGCTCAAACGTTATTCGCCCGTTGGAACAGTTATCACATAAGAAATGTCGGCCTCAAACTGTTTAGTAGGGGGGTTATTGTAATGTTGCATCAATGGGGTGGCAGCACAGGTGCCACCTCTTTTGCATAGATCCAGATAAGGAAATTTTATTTGCGTAAAATTTTAATCATTTTCTTACCCATAAACTGAAACATGTTGTTTTGGGTGCTCAAAAGAACCGTCTCATTGAGACGGTCCTTTGAGTACCCCAACATATGTTTTGGATGAAAAATAAAGAAAATAATTTTCCAATACGCGCTCTTATCTAGAGGCCTGCTTTTGATGTTAACTTACAAGTATTTATTTGTATTACGTCTAATCAGTCAAGGATTCTGTTTTTTGGACATAGTCTCCTTGGTCAGAGGTCTTAGACAAACAAAAAAGACGCCTTATCTGGACCCTACTATTTGCAGATGGTATGTCCTAATTTGCCGGCTGTCCACAATTTTACCAGAGCTATACACAAAGTGAAGTGAAGTCGTAACAAAGTGGAATAACTATATCGTAATCCATTTTCAATCCGTTATTATCACCATCCATTTTTAATCAGCTATACGTAACTATTTGCACTGAACACTGAATTGACCTACAAGTAACAAGCTCGATATAACATCATTCCCAGTTGGGCGTCGTTTCAAAAGTGTGTGCCTTTAATATGGCGAAAGCAGCCCAATGCTTGTTTTCTTTTTGCTAATATTTGATATGGTCATATTTGATATGATCAAAAGCGTGGCATTTAGTGCATGCAGTAAATGTCATGGTATTTGAGAATATCTGCTTAAACATAGGCGTGTTTCCGAAATAAGCTAGTTTTGTCGGAAAAATCTTTTTTTTTTCATAAAAAAATTCGTTTGATGAAAGAAGGTCAAAATATTTCAGAGGCTCTATAAATTTAAAGAATACTTTCAAATAAACTAAAAGTAATGAAATTTAGAGAGTTTTTGGAAGAAAAAGAGAAACAAAAGGCATGTTTTCCTTCATTTGACAATACGTATTTCTTCAGAGTAATTGAAAAAAGAAAGGTCAGTTGGTACTGATTTTTTAAATGGCATAAGGTCGGCATGTCGGTTCAAAAAAAGCGGGAACACATCTATATTTAGGCCTTTTATGCGATCAGCAAAGGCTCATGTTAGTTTGCCCATTCGCTTTTCGGAGCGCATACTAGCTACGTATGTTATATCAAAACATTTCAGGAGTATGCTAATTGTAGCTGTGCAGGCTGAGTTGAGTCTTACCTGATAGTAAGTCACGAAGAAGGATTTCCCCCTCAGTTGTGAATCTCTGTTACGATGTTAAAGAATGGTGCAGGTTTGTAAATATTTTCCATATGAACCGTGACATGTGATTTCCAATAATGTTGCATTTTTACAAGTGTAGACTCAGAGGAACCTTTGCTGCCTCCTTTAAGCTTAGAAACTCCAATGATGTTCAGTCAGTAGCCTTAGTCATATAATATTCAAGCGACTAGCAAAGGCTCTGTTGTATGTAATTTCAATTTTCAATATAAATACTACTACATGCATTGCACACTGATATAATTCGTAGATGTACCAGACGCAAACAGAAAACTACATAAAGAATAACATTTATCATGATTTTCCACTCAGAGTATTTGCCATTGTAATTACCACACCGAATTTTTCAATGTGATCGCGACTGGATCAGTATATTGAAAGAAGAGTGATTGTTTTCTGCGAAATAATATCTTAAAGGCGTAATTTAAATAGACGCATCTGAATCCAATGATACAGGGTCACTGGAGGCTTGTATCTGAAAGAAAACAGAGCTTATTTACATATGGCCCAGGATATGACAAAAGGTACCTTATGATTGTGTCAATCAAAATCTAGCCCATGCTGCCTCTGCAAAGTACTATCTCTTAAGAGCATTCCCTGGAAATCTTAGCAGTTATCTTTAATATTGACAAACATATGGAGGTTTGAAGCAACATGTGTAATCTGGATTGGAAAGTGACGTCAAGAAGAACGTTAAACCTAACATGACGTCAGAGTACTGATCTCTAGTTGCTTGTTGGTTATTGTTGACTCCGTATAAACATCTAACAAATATAATGTATTCATATGCGTTATCTATATTATAATGTGAATGCAACTGAAATTGTGCGACTTTATACTTTCTAAGTCGTATTAAAGGCATTTAAAGTGACCCACCCTCCATTATGAGCCATATTGTACGTGTTATGGCCTGATTGTTGCCATGGCAACAGGCAGCATACAAAACTTTAAATATAATCAGAAACACTTTCTACTTTGATAAAACCAAGGTATAGAAACATTTTTGTGGTACTATAAAAGCATGTGAAACGTTGTCATTTTAGGCGTTTTTCAAATGTCTATTATGCAACAATTACTAGAATGCCTTAAGGAACCTTTTCTCAGATCCGCGCTATTACATATAGCAAATTTTCTAATTGGTCACTGTTTAAACTCATTATTTCTGACCAAGTGCTAATAACATTGAAATGAATTTTGCCTGAATAAGTGCAGTTTAAAGGTGCAAAAGTTTAGCGGTCTGTCAGAAAAGTTGTCTTTCAAGTCACGGTTTTGGTTAAAAATGCAAAAATATGCTTTTTTGACGAAAATGGTTTTGATTGAAGTTTTTGTTATCAAATTAAAGTGCAGTTGGTAATAAACTGGTCTAGACGACTTAAAAAAACACAAAACACCTGAAATTTTTACTAAAGTAGATTTTACGCAGTTTTTAAAATATCACATTTTTCGACATGTTTGAAATTCATTAGTAGCTTGTGCTAAATTTTGCTGTATGTATTTTATTTTATTTTATCACAAGCAGTGAATTCAATGCATATCAAATGTGAGTAAAATTGGTATTTTTCTACAGTGGAAAAATATCGTATTTTTTCACGAGTGACTGATACGATTTATATTTTCACTGTAAAATAGAATCGAACTGTAGCAAAACAAGGCTTTCTTGGCAATTTTGTGACTGGGATTTTTTAACAAAAGGTTTTAAGTGAAGTATATTTGTCAAAAATAACGCTACGCATGTTGTGACGTCAACATCAAGCGTAATGACGTCACTGTTTGACCTGGCGTAGCGCCAGTTTGCACGTGACGTGACGCCTACCCTAAGGCACACTTAATAGACTTTCTTTAAATGCTGACTTCTTGCGTTTCATTCGTTAAAATATGATTCTAAGCCATTTTCTAGGTGCATACTATGTATACACCCAATGTTATACCCAATAAACACACTGCAAAAGTCAAATCGAACGAGAAACGACCAAGTAAAAAGTAAGGTTGTGATTTCTGTATTTCCGTTGAGTATAAAATAAGAAGAAAATTTACTTTTTCTCGGCAAATACCAAGTATATTTCATCTCGTGCGGTGAAAATATCAGCATTTTCACTCGTGCTACGCACTCGTGAAAATTACTGATTTTTTTCACCGCACTCGATGAAATATATTTGGTATTCACCTCAAAAAAGTAAATATCCTCTATGTATCTTAACAAGATAGCCTAAACAGAATAGAACTTAATTAGTCCATTTTGTGATGACAAACATTTCACTGCTGCTGCGCACTTCCGGATTGAATGTAAAACTTAAAAAGACAATTTGTCGGTACGTTGCACTAATTTATTTCAATTTCTAAACTAGAACAGTGACGAACAGTGACGTCTAGTAGTAATGAATAAACGCTAAACATTTTAATGCCGTGTCGCAGATAATAAGGGGTACAGAACAGTGCAAACTCCCTATGTAAATTGCATGCATAGTTTGTTTGTTTGATTTGATTCTTTACATCCCATAAACAATCTTTCAGTTAAACAGGGATAGGTCTTCCTGGGTTGAACCAGTTCTAAGCTAGGATAAATGTGTCTTGCTCAAGGACCACAACACAGTTACCCTGGTGAGGCTCCAACCCGCGGCTCTTCGGTCTCAAGTCAAGCACTCTACCACAGAGCCACTGCACTCCCAACTGCAAGCATAAAGCTGAATTTCTATGATTTAGCTGCTGGTAGTGTTTGTCTTCATGTTATCACGTAACAGAAAAGAGGAGTCTGATTGATGCAAATCATTTGAATCTTGTTCGACTTTAATCATGGCAGTCAGAAACATTTTCAAACAAACAGAAATTCAAATGGATGGCCTCTCTGTGGAGTATTTCATATTGTAGAAAATAATGTGACTTTATGAAATGAGGGTACCTTTACTCCAGCAGCGTCTGTGCAAGAAGTACCATGCAGTCATTTTTAAATTAAATGACCCACAGAGTCTCGGCAAAGCCTTGGTTGATTTATAGAAGCATGAAGTTTGCATAACCGAATCTTACTTTCAAAACTATCGTAAAAATGTAAGGTGACCAATTAGAAATTATGCTCAGTGTATATTTGACGACTTTCTACTTTCGTTTTTGTTAATGAGCAAGCATGACACAAGCAATTGCAGCAAATCGTTTTGATTTTTTACATACACTTTTGGGTAGATATACAATAGCTAAAAACTGATAACATGGCATTCTTTGTTTTTTTAGATATGCCTTGGGACCAGAAAAATGTTACCTGTTACCTCTGTTTTCCCCCACGGAAACTAGTGACAGAATATTCTCAAGTTGACCAAAGGAAGTATTTTATATTTTTTTTACATTGACCACCGCCCGTGGTTAATTTCAAAGTTTACAGGCTGTGATTATAAAGAAAAAAATGAAGTTGGTGGAGTGGTTTCAATCACAGTCAGTTCAATAATGGTTCAACAGAGGTGACACACATCCTCCAGTCCCGCATACACTTTCCTGATTTTTTTTCCAAATCGATATGGATACTATATCCTACCACTGATCGATACAATTTTGAAGCTCCAATAGCTAGCAGGAACCAGCTTGTCCTACTAACTATCTTAATCCTTGGCGTGACAACTGATTGAGTATGTCATAAGACCGTGACGAAAGGTTTGATCAATCGCATTGCACACATCAAATTTATGAAAAGTACTGCATACAACAATTAATGAGAAAGAGGCTCAAGTTTTTCTAAACCATAGGTAATCTGTTCCTATCATACAGCAGCTCTGAAGCATTGAACTTTCTTGAGAGCTTGTTCAAAATAATTTCCCATGAACAAATATCGACCAAACTTTATGAATCCTAAAGTATACCCTATAAGCAGATGCAAAGATAAAGTTTCGCTAGATCAGGCCCAGGGTTATAAAACTGCTTCCATGCTCAACTCAACTGAGCATGAATCATCATCTGCTCATAAAAACTTTAGAAAGACTTTTTCATTTTCAAACTTTCAGATATTTTAGTTACAATGCTAATAAATATTCAAATGCGTTCAATTTTTGTCCTTTTTACATCATTGTATGAGCATGATAGGCTTCGAATATAACTTCGTTGATTATGAAAAACCCTCTGTGCCAGGCATCCAGATTAGAGTGTTAAACGCAGGAATTGGGCGTTTTGGCTGTCCCCAACCCTCCAGTAGTATGATTTAAAATATCATGAAGATGAAAGTTGAAAATTGATACTTGACAGACAATATAAAATATAAATATACGTTATAAATTCAATTTTGGAAGGCTCTTGAAATCATGAATACTTCAGGCCTCTTGCAAAGTTAACGAAAAGCACTTTGGGCTTTATTTACTTTGCAAGAGACCCATCCATGAACCTTGCAAAAAATCGAATTCATTTGTTAAATGAAACATCATTCCTGACGTTTTCATTCATGGATCGATCGATATACACTATAATATATTTGAGGTTGTTAGGCGAAAGTTCGTCGAAAGGTAAATTTCGACGAAATGTTCGCTTACAATTGTACAGCAAAAGTGTGTATAGGTTCACCGACTGTCAGCAATTTTTTGGCATTTTCACATTTATCAGCAGGATAAATACAAAACATGAGCCGCAGTTATTAAGCAAAAATATATTTTAAAGCATTTTCCTTTTTATGAGCCGTTGAAATTTCATGCTCAGTTGAGTTGAGCATGAAAAAAAATTTACAATCTCCGAACCTGGTTATATTGCGTCAAGGCACAAATCATTTCCTTTGAATAAAAAAAAATGTTTCTCATTTTCAAGTGCTCAATGAAAAAGCATGACAACGCTCATAGTAATCGTGATCAGTAGCGTAAGTAATGCTGATATAATAAACAGTATACGATCAAGATATCTGGCCTGTCTCTGAAACTTCGTTGTGTTGCTTTCCCCATTCTTGTGTTGCTCGTTTGATTCTTCATTCCTGTGATGAGCGATTTCGCTGTAATCGCTAAGAGCTGACTTGAATTCTTCCGCTGCTGTGCGGTCCCTGCCTCGGCCGTTGTCCTCTCTGTGTTTGCTCAGTTTATTGCAGATTGCTGTCAGAGAACCTGGCAGTTTGTCATCTTCGTCAGGTTTGTGCCAGAAGTAGAGTACCACCACTGAATTGACAACTGACATAAAACTCAGTCCGATCACAAGGACGAGGTAAACAACAAGCAGGGAGACCGTTGTTGACGTGCTAGGTAAGGAATCATTCAAGAAACTTATAAAGACCAAGAATGACAAGAGTACTAGAGTATTATAGTACAAAATGACATATTTTTCTTTTTCTTTTTTGCTACATGCAAATCTTCAACCATGATTATAGTCACCCTCTGTAGCTGAGCAGGCCCTGAGGTTGTTTCATACTAATTATATCAAATAAGCATGGAATATATCCTGCTCATAAATGTTAAAATGCCAACTATTGTTAGCATTTTAACATCTATTAGCAGGAAAAATACAAAACATGACCGCGGTTATAAAGCAAAAAATATATTTCTCAGCATTTTCGTTTTTATGAGCCGTTAAACTTTCATGCTCAGTTGAGATGAGCATGGTAAAAGTTTTATCATTTCCGGGCCTGGTTATATTGCGTCAAGGCACAAATCATTTCCTTTGAATAAAAAAATGTTTCTCATTTTCAAGTGTTCAATGAAAAAGCATGACAACGCTCATAGTAATCGTGATCAGAAGCGTAAGTAATGCAGATATAATAAACAGTATACGATCAAGATATCTGGCCTGTCTCTGAAACTTCGTTGTGTTGCTTTCCCCATTCTTGTGTTGCTCGTTTGATTCTTCATTCCTTGGATGAGCGAGTTCGCTGTAATCGCTAAGAGCTGACTTGAATTCTTCCCCTGCTGTGCGGTCACTGCCTCGGCTGTTGTCCTCTTTGTGCTTGTTCTGTTTATTGCAGATTGCTGTCAGAGAACCTGGCAGTTTGTCATCTTTGTCAGGTTTGTGCCAGGAGTAGAGTACCACCACAGAATTGACAACTGACATAAAACTCAGTCCGATCACAAGGACGAGGTAAACAACAAGCAGGGAGACTGTTGTTGACGTGCTAGGTAAGGAATCATTCAAGAAACTTATAAAGACCAAGAATGACAAGAGCACTGTAGTACAGAATGACATCTTTTCTCCTGACTCTACTGGTAGTATGTGTACAAGACAATTTGCAATGGACAGAATCACTAATGGGATACAAATTGTTAATAAATAATATGTCCGCCGTCGCCGTAATTTCAATGTAAACTTCATTGTCGGTTGACTATAATAGTCATACTGGACAAGACAACTTGAAGCATAGCTACCAATTACTTCCCATTTTCCGTTTTCTTGATAAGCATTCATTCCAATGTTTGAAGTCTTTAAGACTCCTTCAATGTTATTGAAATAAACCCAGGATCCAAACCAGAAACTACATTCCTGCGAGTCAAAAGGATACATCTGAATGTTTACCTCACATAATGATACGAATGTCTGTCCAGGCTCCCATATCACGGTTCCATCTCTTTTAACTGTGACTCCAACTTTATCACTACCAAGCAGTTTCAGATTCTCTACTGAATTCAATAAAATAAAGTCAGGTCTCCATATCTGATGTTGTTCCAAGTAGATCACACTCACGTTAGAATACTTTGGTTTAGTTTCCCATGACAACGAGGGATCCTTCCATGTCAGTGACAGCCATGTTGTAGACTTTAACACTTGTTCCCGTTCATCTAGGTCAACAACATATAACAAGTAGAAAGAAGCATTAATACGCAACCTTGCATCCTGTGTTTCAAGTGGAATAACATTTGTGCTATAGTTCTCCATCAATTCTTTTTCAAGAGCTACTTTCAGATGTATGTGACTAGAATCAATGTGTGAGAACAACACAACCATTAGTAAACTACGCATCCTCATATCAGTGTAAAATAAGTGTAAGTTTACACCAAATTGGTGGCAGCTGAACTGATAACCTGTCAACTGTTTTGGAAAGCCATGTTTTGCTCGAATGTATTGATCTGGAGAATAACTACAACAAACGCATGTAGAAATGTTGGAACGGGAGAGCCAAAAGAGCGGCTGTTTGAATCAATGAAATGAGCGAATTTTCCAGGTAAACATTCTGATGCAGGGGCGGATCAAGGATTCCTGGAAAGGGGGTTCATATGTATAAAAGATGTTGGTTTCGCTTTGTGGATTTCATCTCATTTATCTTAAATATTCTATGAAAATGAAATAATTTGGTCTCACCGAGACCAAATTATTTCATGTTCATAGAATATTCAATAGCGGGAAATTTGGGGCGAACCCCCTGATCTCCCCCTGGATTCGCCACTGTAATGCGCCCCAAATCGTCTATTACGGACTAAGCAATGTTGGCCATTACAGGTGATACAGTTGAGCGAAAACTTATTTAAAGGTCAATACCTTGAAAATTCGCTCATTTGAATGTTTTATCCATCCGCTCTTTTGACTGTATGGTACTCCGCTCATTTCATACTCCGTCACGGTATGATTTCCGCTCAAACGTTATTCGCCCGTTGGAACAGTTATCACATAAGAAATGTCGGCCTCAAACTGTTTTAGTAGGGGGGTTATTGTAATGTTGCATCAATGGGGTGGCAGCACAGGTGCCACCTGTTTTGCATAGATCCAGATAAGGAAATTTTATTTGCGTAAAATTTTAATCATTTTCTTACCCATAAACTGAAACATGTTGTTTTGGGTGCTCAAAAGAACCGTCTCATTGAGACGGTCCTTTGAGTACCCCAACATATGTTTTGGATGAAAAATAAAGAAAATAATTTTCCAATACGCGCTCTTATCTAGAGGCCTGCTTTTGATGTTAACTTACAAGTATTTATTTGTATTACGTCTAATCAGTCAAGGATTCTGTTTTTTGGACATAGTCTCCTTGGTCAGAGGTCTTAGACAAACAAAAAAGACGCCTTATCTGGACCCTACTATTTGCAGATGGTATGTCCTAATTTGCCGGCTGTCCACAATTTTACCAGAGCTATACACAAAGTGAAGTGAAGTCGTAACAAAGTGGAATAACTATATCGTAATCCATTTTCAATCCGTTATTATCACCATCCATTTTTAATCAGCTATACGTAACTATTTGCACTGAACACTGAATTGACCTACAAGTAACAAGCTCGATATAACATCATTCCCAGTTGGGCGTCGTTTCAAAAGTGTGTGCCTTTAATATGGCGAAAGCAGCCCAATGCTTGTTTTCTTTTTGCTAATATTTGATATGGTCATATTTGATATGATCAAAAGCGTGGCATTTAGTGCATGCAGTAAATGTCATGGTATTTGAGAATATCTGCTTAAACATAGGCGTGTTTCCGAAATAAGCTAGTTTTGTCGGAAAAATCTTTTTTTTTTTCATAAAAAAATTCGTTTGATGAAAGAAGGTCAAAATATTTCAGAGGCTCTATAAATTTAAAGAATACTTTCAAATAAACTAAAAGTAATGAAATTTAGAGAGTTTTTGGAAGAAAAAGAGAAACAAAAGGCATGTTTTCCTTCATTTGACAATACGTATTTCTTCAGAGTAATTGAAAAAAGAAAGGTCAGTTGGTACTGATTTTTTAAATGGCATAAGGTCGGCATGTCGGTTCAAAAAAAGCGGGAACACATCTATATTTAGGCCTTTTATGCGATCAGCAAAGGCTCATGTTAGTTTGCCCATTCGCTTTTCGGAGCGCATACTAGCTACGTATGTTATATCAAAACATTTCAGGAGTATGCTAATTGTAGCTGTGCAGGCTGAGTTGAGTCTTACCTGATAGTAAGTCACGAAGAAGGATTTCCCCCTCAGTTGTGAATCTCTGTTACGATGTTAAAGAATGGTGCAGGTTTGTAAATATTTTCCATATGAACCGTGACATGTGATTTCCAATAATGTGGCATTTTTACAAGTGTAGACTCAGAGGAACCTGTGCTGCCTCCTTTAAGCTTAGAAACTCCAATGATGTTCAGTCAGTAGCCTTAGTCATATAATATTCAAGCGACTAGCAAAGGCTCTGTTGTATGTAATTTCAATTTTCAATATAAATACTACTACATGCATTGCACACTGATATAATTCGTAGATGCACCAGACGCAAACAGAAAACTACATAAAGAATAACATTTATCATGATTTTCCACTCAGAGTATTTGCCATTGTAATTACCACACCGAATTTTTCAATGTGATCGCGACTGGATCAGTATATTGAAAGAAGAGTGATTGTTTTCTGCGAAATAATATCTTAAAGGCGTAATTTAAATAGACGCATCTGAATCCAATGATACAGGGTCACTGGAGGCTTGTATCTGAAAGAAAACAGAGCTTATTTACATATGGCCCAGGATATGACAAAAGGTACCTTATGATTGTGTCAATCAAAATCTAGCCCATGCTGCCTCTGCAAAGTACTATCTCTTAAGAGCATTTCCTGGAAATCTTAGCAGTTATCTTTAATATTGACAAACATATGGAGGTTTGAAGCAACATGTGTAATCTGGATTGGAAAGTGACGTCAAGAAGAACGTTAAACCTAACATGACGTCAGAGTACTGATCTCTAGTTGCTTGTTGGTTATTGTTGACTCCGTATAAACATCTAACAAATATAATGTATTCATATGCGTTATCTATATTATAATGTGAATGCAACTGAAATTGTGCGACTTTATACTTTCTAAGTCGTATTAAAGACATTTAAAGTGACCCACCCTCCATTATGAGCCATATTGTACGTGTTATGGCCTGATTGTTGCCATGGCAACAGGCAGCATACAAAACTTTAAATATAATCAGAAACACTTTCTACTTTGATAAAACCAAGGTATAGAAACATTTTTGTGGTACTATAAAAGCATGTGAAACGTTGTCATTTTAGGCGTTTTTCAAATGTCTATTATGCAACAATTACTAGAATGCCTTAAGGAACCTTTTCTCAGATCCGCGCTATTACATATAGCAAATTTTCTAATTGGTCACTGTTTAAACTCATTATTTCTGACCAAGTGCTAATAACATTGAAATGAATTTTGCCTGAATAAGTGCAGTTTAAAGGTGCAAAAGTTTAGCGGTCTGTCAGAAAAGTTGTCTTTCAAGTCACGGTTTTGGTTAAAAATGCAAAAATATGCTTTTTTGACGAAAATGGTTTTGATTGAAGTTTTTGTTATCAAATTAAAGTGCAGTTGGTAATAAACTGGTCTAGACGACTTAAAAAAACACAAAACACCTGAAATTTTTACTAAAGTAGATTTTACGCAGTTTTTAAAATATCACATTTTTCGACATGTTTGAAATTCATTAGTAGCTTGTGCTAAATTTTGCTGTATGTATTTTATTTTATTTTATCACAAGCAGTGAATTCAATGCATATCAAATGTGAGTAAAATTGGTATTTTTCTACAGTGGAAAAATATCGTATTTTTTCACGAGTGACTGATACGATTTATATTTTCACTGTAAAATAGAATCGAACTGTAGCAAAACAAGGCTTTCTTGGCAATTTTGTGACTGGGATTTTTTAACAAAAGGTTTTAAGTGAAGTATATTTGTCAAAAATAACGCTACGCATGTTGTGACGTCAACATCAAGCGTAATGACGTCACTGTTTGACCTGGCGTAGCACCAGTTTGCACGTGACGTGACGCCTACCCTAAGGCACACTTAATAGACTTTCTTTAAATGCTGACTTCTTGCGTTTCATTCGTTAAAATATGATTCTAAGCCATTTTCTAGGTGCATACTATGTATACACCCAATGTTATACCCAATAAACACACTGCAAAAGTCAAATCGAACGAGAAACGACCAAGTAAAAAGTAAGGTTGTGATTTCTGTATTTCCGTTGAGTATAAAATAAGAAGAAAATTTACTTTTTCTCGGCAAATACCAAGTATATTTCATCTCGTGCGGTGAAAATATCAGCATTTTCACTCGTGCTACGCACTCGTGAAAATTACTGATTTTTTTCACCGCACTCGATGAAATATATTTGGTATTCACCTCAAAAAAGTAAATATCCTCTATGTATCTTAACAAGATAGCCTAAACAGAATAGAACTTAATTAGTCCATTTTGTGATGACAAACATTTCACTGCTGCTGCGCACTTCCGGATTGAATGTAAAACTTAAAAAGACAATTTGTCGGTACGTTGCACTAATTTATTTCAATTTCTAAACTAGAACAGTGACGAACAGTGACGTCTAGTAGTAATGAATAAACGCTAAACATTTTAATGCCGTGTCGCAGATAATAAGGGGTACAGAACAGTGCAAACTCCCTATGTAAATTGCATGCATAGTTTGTTTGTTTGATTTGATTCTTTACATCCCATAAACAATCTTTCAGTTAAACAGGGATAGGTCTTCCTGGGTTGAACCAGTTCTAAGCTAGGATAAATGTGTCTTGCTCAAGGACCACAACACAGTTACCCTGGTGAGGCTCGAACCCGCGGCTCTTCGGTCTCAAGTCAAGCACTCTACCACAGAGCCACTGCACTCCCAACTGCAAGCATAAAGCTGAATTTCTATGATTTAGCTGCTGGTAGTGTTTGTCTTCATGTTATCACGTAACAGAAAAGAGGAGTCTGATTGATGCAAATCATTTGAATCTTGTTCGACTTTAATCATGGCAGTCAGAAACATTTTCAAACAAACAGAAATTCAAATGGATGGCCTCTCTGTGGAGTATTTCATATTGTAGGAAATAATGTGACTTTATGAAATGAGGGTACCTTTACTCCAGCAGCGTCTGTGCAAGAAGTACCATGCAGTCATTTTTAAATTAAATGACCCACAGAGTCTCGGCAAAGCCTTGGTTGATTTATAGAAGCATGAAGTTTGCATAACCGAATCTTACTTTCAAAACTATCGTAAAAATGTAAGGTGACCAATTAGAAATTATGCTCAGTGTATATTTGACGACTTTCTACTTTCGTTTTTGTTAATGAGCAAGCATGACACAAGCAATTGCAGCAAATCGTTTTGATTTTTTACATACACTTTTGGGTAGATATACAATAGCTAAAAACTGATAACATGGCATTCTTTGTTTTTTTAGATATGCCTTGGGACCAGAAAAATGTTACCTGTTACCTCTGTTTTCCCCCACGGAAACTAGTGACAGAATATTCTCAAGTTGACCAAAGGAAGTATTTTATATTTTTTTTACATTGACCACCGCCCGTGGTTAATTTCAAAGTTTACAGGCTGTGATTATAAAGAAAAAAATGAAGTTGGTGGAGTGGTTTCAATCACAGTCAGTTCAATAATGGTTCAACAGAGGTGACACACATCCTCCAGTCCCGCATACACTTTCCTGATTTTTTTTCCAAATGGATATGGATACTATATCCTACCACTGATCGATACAATTTTGAAGCTCCAATAGCTAGCAGGAACCAGCTTGTCCTACTAACTATCTTAATCCTTGGCGTGACAACTGATTGAGTATGTGACGAAAGGTTTGATCAATCGCATTGCACACATCAAATTTATGAAAAGTACTGCATACAACAATTAATGAGAAAGAGGCTCAAGTTTTTCTAAACCATAGGTAATCTGTTCCTATCATACAGCAGCTCTGAAGCATTGAACTTTCTTGAGAGCTTGTTCAAAATAATTTCCCATGAACAAATATCGACCAAACTTTATGAATCCTAAAGTATACCCTATAAGCAGATGCAAAGATAAAGTTTCGCTAGATCAGGCCCAGGGTTATAAAACTGCTTCCATGCTCAACTCAACTGAGCATGAATCATCATCTGCTCATAAAAACTTTAGAAAGACTTTTTCATTTTCAAACTTTCAGATATTTTAGTTACAATGCTAATAAATATTCAAATGCGTTCAATTTTTGTCCTTTTTACATCATTGTATGAGCATGATAGGCTTCGAATATAACTTCGTTGATTATGAAAAACCCTCTGTGCCAGGCATCCAGATTAGAGTGTTAAACGCAGGAATTGGGCGTTTTGGCTGTCCCCAACCCTCCAGTAGTATGATTTAAAATATCATGAAGATGAAAGTTGAAAATTGATACTTGACAGACAATATAAAATATAAATATACGTTATAAATTCAATTTTGGAAGGCTCTTGAAATCATGAATACTTCAGGCCTCTTGCAAAGTTAACGAAAAGCACTTTGGGCTTTATTTACTTTGCAAGAGACCCATCCATGAACCTTGCAAAAAATCGAATTCATTTGTTAAATGAAACATCATTCCTGACGTTTTCATTCATGGATCGATCGATATACACTATAATATATTTGAGGTTGTTAGGCGAAAGTTCGTCGAAAGGTAAATTTCGACGAAATGTTCGCTTACAATTGTACAGCAAAAGTGTGTATAGGTTCACCGACTGTCAGCAATTTTTTGGCATTTTCACATTTATCAGCAGGATAAATACAAAACATGAGCCGCGGTTATTAAGCAAAAATATATTTTAAAGCATTTTCCTTTTTATGAGCCGTTGAAATGTCATGCTCAGTTGAGTTGAGCATGAAAAAAAATTTACAATCTCCGAACCTGGTTATATTGCGTCAAGGCACAAATCATTTCCTTTGAATAAAAAAAAATGTTTCTCATTTTCAAGTGCTCAATGAAAAAGCATGACAACGCTCATAGTAATCGTGATCAGTAGCGTAAGTAATGCTGATATAATAAACAGTATACGATCAAGATATCTGGCCTGTCTCTGAAACTTCGTTGTGTTGCTTTCCCCATTCTTGTGTTGCTCGTTTGATTCTTCATTCCTGTGATGAGCGATTTCGCTGTAATCGCTAAGAGCTGACTTGAATTCTTCCGCTGCTGTGCGGTCCCTGCCTCGGCCGTTGTCCTCTCTGTGTTTGCTCAGTTTATTGTAGATTGCTGTCAGAGAACCTGGCAGTTTGTCATCTTCGTCAGGTTTGTGCCAGAAGTAGAGTACCACCACTGAATTGACAACTGACATAAAACTCAGTCCGATCACAAGGACGAGGTAAACAACAAGCAGGGAGACCGTTGTTGACGTGCTAGGTAAGGAATCATTCAAGAAACTTATAAAGACCAAGAATGACAAGAGTACTAGAGTATTATAGTACAAAATGACATATTTTTCTTTTTCTTTTTTGCTACATGCAAATCTTCAACCATGATTATAGTCACCCTCTGTAGCTGAGCAGGCCCTGAGGTTGTTTCATACTAATTATATCAAATAAGCATGGAATATATCCTGCTCATAAATGTTAAAATGCCAACTATTGTTAGCATTTTAACATCTATTAGCAGGAAAAATACAAAACATGACCGCGGTTATAAAGCAAAAAATATATTTCTCAGCATTTTCGTTTTTATGAGCCGTTAAACTTTCATGCTCAGTTGAGATGAGCATGGTAAAAGTTTTATCATTTCCGGGCCTGGTTATATTGCGTCAAGGCACAAATCATTTCCTTTGAATAAAAAAATGTTTCTCATTTTCAAGTGTTCAATGAAAAAGCATGATAACGCTCATAGTAATCGTGATCAGAAGCGTAAGTAATGCAGATATAATAAACAGTATACGATCAAGATATCTGGCCTGTCTCTGAAACTTTGTTGTGTTGCTTTCCCCATTCTTGTGTTGCTCGTTTGATTCTTCATTCCTTGGATGAGCGAGTTCGCTGTAATCGCTAAGAGCTGACTTGAATTCTTCCCCTGCTGTGCGGTCACTGCCTCGGCTGTTGTCCTCTTTGTGCTTGTTCTGTTTATTGCAGATTGCTGTCAGAGAACCTGGCAGTTTGTCATCTTTGTCAGGTTTGTGCCAGAAGTAGAGTACCACCACAGAATTGACAACTGACATAAAACTCAGTCCGATCACAAGGACGAGGTAAACAACAAGCAGGGAGACTGTTGTTGATGTGCTAGGTAAGGAATCATTCAAGAAACTTATAAAGACCAAGAATGACAAGAGCACTGTAGTACAGAATGACATCTTTTCTCCTGACTCTACTGGTAGTATGTGTACAAGACAATTTGCAATGGACAGAATCACTAATGGGATACAAATTGTTAATAAATAATATGTCCGCCGTCGCCGTAATTTCAATGTAAACTTCATTGTCGGTTGACTATAATAGTCATACTGGACAAGACAACTTGAAGCATAGCTACCAATTACTTCCCATTTTCCGTTTTCTTGATAAGCATTCATTCCAATGTTTGAAGTCTTTAAGACTCCTTCAATGTTATTGAAATAAACCCAGGATCCAAACCAGAAACTACATTCCTGCGAGTCAAAAGGATACATCTGAATGTTTACCTCACATAATGATACGAATGTCTGTCCAGGCTCCCATATCACGGTTCCATCTCTTTTAACTGTGACTCCAACTTTATCACTACCAAGCAGTTTCAGATTCTCTACTGAATTCAATAAAATAAAGTCAGGTCTCCATATCTGATGTTGTTCCAAGTAGATCACACTCACGTTAGAATACTTTGGTTTAGTTTCCCATGACAACGAGGGATCCTTCCATGTCAGTGACAGCCATGTTGTAGACTTTAACACTTGTTCCCGTTCATCTAGGTCAACAACATATAACAAGTAGAAAGAAGCATTAATACGCAACCTTGCATCCTGTGTTTCAAGTGGAATAACATTTGTGCTATAGTTCTCCATCAATTCTTTTTCAAGAGCTACTTTCAGATGTATGTGACTAGAATCAATGTGTGAGAACAACACAACCATTAGTAAACTACGCATCCTCATATCAGTGTAAAATAAGTGTAAGTTTACACCAAATTGGTGGCAGCTGAACTGATAACCTGTCAACTGTTTTGGAAAGCCATGTTTTGCTCGAATGTATTGATCTGGAGAATAACTACAACAAACGCATGTAGAAATGTTGGAACGGGAGAGCCAAAAGAGCGGCTGTTTGAATCAATGAAATGAGCGAATTTTCCAGGTAAACATTCTGATGCAGGGGCGGATCAAGGATTCCTGGAAAGGGGGTTCATATGTATAAAAGATGTTGGTTTCGCTTTGTGGATTTCATCTCATTTATCTTAAATATTCTATGAAAATGAAATAATTTGGTCTCACCGAGACCAAATTATTTCATGTTCATAGAATATTCAATAGCGGGAAATTTGGGGCGAACCCCCTGATCTCCCCCTGGATTCGCCACTGTAATGCGCCCCAAATCGTCTATTACGGACTAAGCAATGTTGGCCATTACAGGTGATACAGTTGAGCGAAAACTTATTTAAAGGTCAATACCTTGAAAATTCGCTCATTTGAATGTTTTATCCATCCGCTCTTTTGACTGTATGGTACTCCGCTCATTTCATACTCCGTCACGGTATGATTTCCGCTCAAACGTTATTCGCCCGTTGGAACAGTTATCACATAAGAAATGTCGGCCTCAAACTGTTTTAGTAGGGGGGTTATTGTAATGTTGCATCAATGGGGTGGCAGCACAGGTGCCACCTGTTTTGCATAGATCCAGATAAGGAAATTTTATTTGCGTAAAATTTTAATCATTTTCTTACCCATAAACTGAAACATGTTGTTTTGGGTGCTCAAAAGAACCGTCTCATTGAGACGGTCCTTTGAGTACCCCAACATATGTTTTGGATGAAAAATAAAGAAAATAATTTTCCAATACGCGCTCTTATCTAGAGGCCTGCTTTTGATGTTAACTTACAAGTATTTATTTGTATTACGTCTAATCAGTCAAGGATTCTGTTTTTTGGACATAGTCTCCTTGGTCAGAGGTTTTAGACAAACAAAAAAGACGCCTTATCTGGACCCTACTATTTGCAGATGGTATGTCCTAATTTGCCGGCTGTCCACAATTTTACCAGAGCTATACACAAAGTGAAGTGAAGTCGTAACAAAGTGAGATAACTATATCGTAATCCATTTTCAATCCGTTATTATCACCATCCATTTTTAATCAGCTATACGTAACTATTTGCACTGAACACTGAATTGACCTACAAGTAACAAGCTCGATATAACATCATTCCCAGTTGGGCGTCGTTTCAAAAGTGTGTGCCTTTAATATGGCGAAAGCAGCCCAATGCTTGTTTTCTTTTTGCTAATATTTGATATGGTCATATTTGATATGATCAAAAGCGTGGCATTTAGTGCATGCAGTAAATGTCATGGTATTTGAGAATATCTGCTTAAACATAGGCGTGTTTCCGAAATAAGCTAGTTTTGTCGGAAAAATCTTTTTTTTTTTCATAAAAAAATTCGTTTGATGAAAGAAGGTCAAAATATTTCAGAGGCTCTATAAATTTAAAGAATACTTTCAAATAAACTAAAAGTAATGAAATTTAGAGAGTTTTTGGAAGAAAAAGAGAAACAAAAGGCATGTTTTCCTTCATTTGACAATACGTATTTCTTCAGAGTAATTGAAAAAAGAAAGGTCAGTTGGTACTGATTTTTTAAATGGCATAAGGTCGGCATGTCGGTTCAAAAAAAGCGGGAACACATCTATATTTAGGCCTTTTATGCGATCAGCAAAGGCTCATGTTAGTTTGCCCATTCGCTTTTCGGAGCGCATACTAGCTACGTATGTTATATCAAAACATTTCAGGAGTATGCTAATTGTAGCTGTGCAGGCTGAGTTGAGTCTTACCTGATAGTAAGTCACGAAGAAGGATTTCCCCCTCAGTTGTGAATCTCTGTTACGATGTTAAAGAATGGTGCAGGTTTGTAAATATTTTCCATATGAACCGTGACATGTGATTTCCAATAATGTGGCATTTTTACAAGTGTAGACTCAGAGGAACCTGTGCTGCCTCCTTTAAGCTTAGAAACTCCAATGATGTTCAGTCAGTAGCCTTAGTCATATAATATTCAAGCGACTAGCAAAGGCTCTGTTGTATGTAATTTCAATTTTCAATATAAATACTACTACATGCATTGCACACTGATATAATTCGTAGATGCACCAGACGCAAACAGAAAACTACATAAAGAATAACATTTATCATGATTTTCCACTCAGAGTATTTGCCATTGTAATTACCACACCGAATTTTTCAATGTGATCGCGACTGGATCAGTATATTGAAAGAAGAGTGATTGTTTTCTGCGAAATAATATCTTAAAGGCGTAATTTAAATAGACGCATCTGAATCCAATGATACAGGGTCACTGGAGGCTTGTATCTGAAAGAAAACAGAGCTTATTTACATATGGCCCAGGATATGACAAAAGGTACCTTATGATTGTGTCAATCAAAATCTAGCCCATGCTGCCTCTGCAAAGTACTATCTCTTAAGAGCATTTCCTGGAAATCTTAGCAGTTATCTTTAATATTGACAAACATATGGAGGTTTGAAGCAACATGTGTAATCTGGATTGGAAAGTGACGTCAAGAAGAACGTTAAACCTAACATGACGTCAGAGTACTGATCTCTAGTTGCTTGTTGGTTATTGTTGACTCCGTATAAACATCTAACAAATATAATGTATTCATATGCGTTATCTATATTATAATGTGAATGCAACTGAAATTGTGCGACTTTATACTTTCTAAGTCGTATTAAAGACATTTAAAGTGACCCACCCTCCATTATGAGCCATATTGTACGTGTTATGGCCTGATTGTTGCCATGGCAACAGGCAGCATACAAAACTTTAAATATAATCAGAAACACTTTCTACTTTGATAAAACCAAGGTATAGAAACATTTTTGTGGTACTATAAAAGCATGTGAAACGTTGTCATTTTAGGCGTTTTTCAAATGTCTATTATGCAACAATTACTAGAATGCCTTAAGGAACCTTTTCCCAGATCCGCGCTATTACATATAGCAAATTTTCTAATTGGTCACTGTTTAAACTCATTATTTCTGACCAAGTGCTAATAACATTGAAATGAATTTTGCCTGAATAAGTGCAGTTTAAAGGTGCAAAAGTTTAGCGGTCTGTCAGAAAAGTTGTCTTTCAAGTCACGGTTTTGGTTAAAAATGCAAAAATATGCTTTTTTGACGAAAATGGTTTTGATTGAAGTTTTTGTTATCAAATTAAAGTGCAGTTGGTAATAAACTGGTCTAGACGACTTAAAAAAACACAAAACACCTGAAATTTTTACTAAAGTAGATTTTACGCAGTTTTTAAAATATCACATTTTTCGACATGTTTGAAATTCATTAGTAGCTTGTGCTAAATTTTGCTGTATGTATTTTATTTTATTTTATCACAAGCAGTGAATTCAATGCATATCAAATGTGAGTAAAATTGGTATTTTTCTACAGTGGAAAAATATCGTATTTTTTCACGAGTGACTGATACGATTTATATTTTCACTGTAAAATAGAATCGAACTGTAGCAAAACAAGGCTTTCTTGGCAATTTTGTGACTGGGATTTTTTAACAAAAGGTTTTAAGTGAAGTATATTTGTCAAAAATAACGCTACGCATGTTGTGACGTCAACATCAAGCGTAAAGACGTCACTGTTTGACCTGGCGTAGCGCCAGTTTGCACGTGACGTGACGCCTACCCTAAGGCACACTCAATAGACTTTCTTTAAATGCTGACTTCTTGCGTTTCATTCGTTAAAATATGATTCTAAGCCATTTTCTAGGTGCATACTATGTATACACCCAATGTTATACCCAATAAACACACTGCAAAAGTCAAATCGAACGAGAAACGACCAAGTAAAAAGTAAGGTTGTGATTTCTGTATTTCCGTTGAGTATAAAATAAGAAGAAAATTTACTTTTTCTCGGCAAATACCAAGTATATTTCATCTCGTGCGGTGAAAATATCAGCATTTTCACTCGTGCTACGCACTCGTGAAAATTACTGATTTTTTTCACCGCACTCGATGAAATATATTTGGTATTCACCTCAAAAAAGTAAATATCCTCTATGTATCTTAACAAGATAGCCTAAACAGAATAGAACTTAATTAGTCCATTTTGTGATGACAAACATTTCACTGCTGCTGCGCACTTCCGGATTGAATGTAAAACTTAAAAAGACAATTTGTCGGTACGTTGCACTAATTTATTTCAATTTCTAAACTAGAACAGTGACGAACAGTGACGTCTAGTAGTAATGAATAAACGCTAAACATTTTAATGCCGTGTCGCAGATAATAAGGGGTACAGAACAGTGCAAACTCCCTATGTAAATTGCATGCATAGTTTGTTTGTTTGATTTGATTCTTTACATCCCATAAACAATCTTTCAGTTAAACAGGGATAGGTCTTCCTGGGTTGAACCAGTTCTAAGCTAGGATAAATGTGTCTTGCTCAAGGACCACAACACAGTTACCCTGGTGAGGCTCGAACCCGCGGCTCTTCGGTCTCAAGTCAAGCACTCTACCACAGAGCCACTGCACTCCCAACTGCAAGCATAAAGCTGAATTTCTATGATTTAGCTGCTGGTAGTGTTTGTCTTCATGTTATCACGTAACAGAAAAGAGGAGTCTGATTGATGCAAATCATTTGAATCTTGTTCGACTTTAATCATGGCAGTCAGAAACATTTTCAAACAAACAGAAATTCAAATGGATGGCCTCTCTGTGGAGTATTTCATATTGTAGGAAATAATGTGACTTTATGAAATGAGGGTACCTTTACTCCAGCAGCGTCTGTGCAAGAAGTACGATGCAGTCATTTTTAAATTAAATGACCCACAGAGTCTCGGCAAAGCCTTGGTTGATTTATAGAAGCATGAAGTTTGCATAACCGAATCTTACTTTCAAAACTATCGTAAAAATGTAAGGTGACCAATTAGAAATTATGCTCAGTGTATATTTGACGACTTTCTACTTTCGTTTTTGTTAATGAGCAAGCATGACACAAGCAATTGCAGCAAATCGTTTTGATTTTTTACATACACTTTTGGGTAGATATACAATAGCTAAAAACTGATAACATGGCATTCTTTGTTTTTTTAGATATGCCTTGGGACCAGAAAAATGTTACCTGTTACCTCTGTTTTCCCCCACGGAAACTAGTGACAGAATATTCTCAAGTTGACCAAAGGAAGTATTTTATATTTTTTTTACATTGACCACCGCCCGTGGTTAATTTCAAAGTTTACAGGCTGTGATTATAAAGAAAAAAATGAAGTTGGTGGAGTGGTTTCAATCACAGTCAGTTCAATAATGGTTCAACAGAGGTGACACACATCCTCCAGTCCCGCATACACTTTCCTGATTTTTTTTTCCAAATGGATATGGATACTATATCCTACCACTGATCGATACAATTTTGAAGCTCCAATAGCTAGCAGGAACCAGCTTGTCCTACTAACTATCTTAATCCTTGGCGTGACAACTGATTGAGTATGTGACGAAAGGTTTGATCAATCGCATTGCACACATCAAATTTATGAAAAGTACTGCATACAACAATTAATGAGAAAGAGGCTCAAGTTTTTCTAAACCATAGGTAATCTGTTCCTATCATACAGCAGCTCTGAAGCATTGAACTTTCTTGAGAGCTTGTTCAAAATAATTTCCCATGAACAAATATCGACCAAACTTTATGAATCCTAAAGTATACCCTATAAGCAGATGCAAAGATAAAGTTTCGCTAGATCAGGCCCAGGGTTATAAAACTGCTTCCATGCTCAACTCAACTGAGCATGAATCATCATCTGCTCATAAAAACTTTAGAAAGACTTTTTCATTTTCAAACTTTCAGATATTTTAGTTACAATGCTAATAAATATTCAAATGCGTTCAATTTTTGTCCTTTTTACATCATTGTATGAGCATGATAGGCTTCGAATATAACTTCGTTGATTATGAAAAACCCTCTGTGCCAGGCATCCAGATTAGAGTGTTAAACGCAGGAATTGGGCGTTTTGGCTGTCCCCAACCCTCCAGTAGTATGATTTAAAATATCATGAAGATGAAAGTTGAAAATTGATACTTGACAGACAATATAAAATATAAATATACGTTATAAATTCAATTTTGGAAGGCTCTTGAAATCATGAATACTTCAGGCCTCTTGCAAAGTTAACGAAAAGCACTTTGGGCTTTATTTACTTTGCAAGAGACCCATCCATGAACCTTGCAAAAAATCGAATTCATTTGTTAAATGAAACATCATTCCTGACGTTTTCATTCATGGATCGATCGATATATACTATAATATATTTGAGGTTGTTAGGCGAAAGTTCGTCGAAAGGTAAATTTCGACGAAATGTTCGCTTACAATTGTACAGCAAAAGTGTGTAAAGGTTCACCGACTGTCAGCAATTTTTTGGCATTTTCACATTTATCAGCAGGATAAATACAAAACATGAGCCGCGGTTATTAAGCAAAAATATATTTTAAAGCATTTTCCTTTTTATGAGCCGTTGAAATTTCATGCTCAGTTGAGTTGAGCATGAAAAAAAATTTACAATCTCCGAACCTGGTTATATTGCGTCAAGGCACAAATCATTTCCTTTGAATAAAAAAAATGTTTCTCATTTTCAAGTGCTCAATGAAAAAGCATGACAACGCTCATAGTAATCGTGATCAGTAGCGTAAGTAATGCTGATATAATAAACAGTATACGATCAAGATATCTGGCCTGTCTCTGAAACTTCGTTGTGTTGCTTTCCCCATTCTTGTGTTGCTCGTTTGATTCTTCATTCCTGTGATGAGCGATTTCGCTGTAATCGCTAAGAGCTGACTTGAATTCTTCCGCTGCTGTGCGGTCCCTGCCTCGGCCGTTGTCCTCTCTGTGTTTGCTCAGTTTATTGCAGATTGCTGTCAGAGAACCTGGCAGTTTGTCATCTTCGTCAGGTTTGTGCCAGAAGTAGAGTACCACCACTGAATTGACAACTGACATAAAACTCAGTCCGATCACAAGGACGAGGTAAACAACAAGCAGGGAGACCGTTGTTGACGTGCTAGGTAAGGAATCATTCAAGAAACTTATAAAGACCAAGAATGACAAGAGTACTAGAGTATTATAGTACAAAATGACATATTTTTCTTTTTCTTTTTTGCTACATGCAAATCTTCAACCATGATTATAGTCACCCTCTGTAGCTGAGCAGGCCCTGAGGTTGTTTCATACTAATTATATCAAATAAGCATGGAATATATCCTGCTCATAAATGTTAAAATGCCAACTATTGTTAGCATTTTAACATCTATTAGCAGGAAAAATACAAAACATGACCGCGGTTATAAAGCAAAAAATATATTTCTCAGCATTTTCGTTTTTATGAGCCGTTAAACTTTCATGCTCAGTTGAGATGAGCATGGTAAAAGTTTTATCATTTCCGGGCCTGGTTATATTGCGTCAAGGCACAAATCATTTCCTTTGAATAAAAAAATGTTTCTCATTTTCAAGTGTTCAATGAAAAAGCATGACAACGCTCATAGTAATCGTGATCAGAAGCGTAAGTAATGCAGATATAATAAACAGTATACGATCAAGATATCTGGCCTGTCTCTGAAACTTCGTTGTGTTGCTTTCCCCATTCTTGTGTTGCTCGTTTGATTCTTCATTCCTTGGATGAGCGAGTTCGCTGTAATCGCTAAGAGCTGACTTGAATTCTTCCCCTGCTGTGCGGTCACTGCCTCGGCTGTTGTCCTCTTTGTGCTTGTTCTGTTTATTGCAGATTGCTGTCAGAGAACCTGGCAGTTTGTCATCTTTGTCAGGTTTGTGCCAGAAGTAGAGTACCACCACAGAATTGACAACTGACATAAAACTCAGTCCGATCACAAGGACGAGGTAAACAACAAGCAGGGAGACTGTTGTTGACGTGCTAGGTAAGGAATCATTCAAGAAACTTATAAAGACCAAGAATGACAAGAGCACTGTAGTACAGAATGACATCTTTTCTCCTGACTCTACTGGTAGTATGTGTACAAGACAATTTGCAATGGACAGAATCACTAATGGGATACAAATTGTTAATAAATAATATGTCCGCCGTCGCCGTAATTTCAATGTAAACTTCATTGTCGGTTGACTATAATAGTCATACTGGACAAGACTACTTGAAGCATAGCTACCAATTACTTCCCATTTTCCGTTTTCTTGATAAGCATTCATTCCAATGTTTGAAGTCTTTAAGACTCCTTCAATGTTATTGAAATAAACCCAGGATCCAAACCAGAAACTACATTCCTGCGAGTCAAAAGGATACATCTGAATGTTTACCTCACATAATGATACGAATGTCTGTCCAGGCTCCCATATCACGGTTCCATCTCTTTTAACTGTGACTCCAACTTTATCACTACCAAGCAGTTTCAGATTCTCTACTGAATTCAATAAAATAAAGTCAGGTCTCCATATCTGATGTTGTTCCAAGTAGATCACACTCACGTTAGAATACTTTGGTTTAGTTTCCCATGACAACGAGGGATCCTTCCATGTCAGTGACAGCCATGTTGTAGACTTTAACACTTGTTCCCGTTCATCTAGGTCAACAACATATAACAAGTAGAAAGAAGCATTAATACGCAACCTTGCATCCTGTGTTTCAAGTGGAATAACATTTGTGCTATAGTTCTCCATCAATTCTTTTTCAAGAGCTACTTTCAGATGTATGTGACTAGAATCAATGTGTGAGAACAACACAACCATTAGTAAACTACGCATCCTCATATCAGTGTAAAATAAGTGTAAGTTTACACCAAATTGGTGGCAGCTGAACTGATAACCTGTCAACTGTTTTGGAAAGCCATGTTTTGCTCGAATGTATTGATCTGGAGAATAACTACAACAAACGCATGTAGAAATGTTGGAACGGGAGAGCCAAAAGAGCGGCTGTTTGAATCAATGAAATGAGCGAATTTTCCAGGTAAACATTCTGATGCAGGGGCGGATCAAGGATTCCTGGAAAGGGGGTTCATATGTATAAAAGATGTTGGTTTCGCTTTGTGGATTTCATCTCATTTATCTTAAATATTCTATGAAAATGAAATAATTTGGTCTCACCGAGACCAAATTATTTCATGTTCATAGAATATTCAATAGCGGGAAATTTGGGGCGAACCCCCTGATCTCCCCCTGGATTCGCCACTGTAATGCGCCCCAAATCGTCTATTACGGACTAAGCAATGTTGGCCATTACAGGTGATACAGTTGAGCGAAAACTTATTTAAAGGTCAATACCTTGAAAATTCGCTCATTTGAATGTTTTATCCATCCGCTCTTTTGACTGTATGGTACTCCGCTCATTTCATACTCCGTCACGGTATGATTTCCGCTCAAACGTTATTCGCCCGTTGGAACAGTTATCACATAAGAAATGTCGGCCTCAAACTGTTTTAGTAGGGGGGTTATTGTAATGTTGCATCAATGGGGTGGCAGCACAGGTGCCACCTGTTTTGCATAGATCCAGATAAGGAAATTTTATTTGCGTAAAATTTTAATCATTTTCTTACCCATAAACTGAAACATGTTGTTTTGGGTGCTCAAAAGAACCGTCTCATTGAGACGGTCCTTTGAGTACCCCAACATATGTTTTGGATGAAAAATAAAGAAAATAATTTTCCAATACGCGCTCTTATCTAGAGGCCTGCTTTTGATGTTAACTTACAAGTATTTATTTGTATTACGTCTAATCAGTCAAGGATTCTGTTTTTTGGACATAGTCTCCTTGGTCAGAGGTCTTAGACAAACAAAAAAGACGCCTTATCTGGACCCTACTATTTGCAGATGGTATGTCCTAATTTGCCGGCTGTCCACAATTTTACCAGAGCTATACACAAAGTGAAGTGAAGTCGTAACAAAGTGGAATAACTATATCGTAATCCATTTTCAATCCGTTATTATCACCATCCATTTTTAATCAGCTATACGTAACTATTTGCACTGAACACTGAATTGACCTACAAGTAACAAGCTCGATATAACATCATTCCCAGTTGGGCGTCGTTTCAAAAGTGTGTGCCTTTAATATGGCGAAAGCAGCCCAATGCTTGTTTTCTTTTTGCTAATATTTGATATGGTCATATTTGATATGATCAAAAGCGTGGCATTTAGTGCATGCAGTAAATGTCATGGTATTTGAGAATATCTGCTTAAACATAGGCGTGTTTCCGAAATAAGCTAGTTTTGTCGGAAAAATCTTTTTTTTTTTCATAAAAAAATTCGTTTGATGAAAGAAGGTCAAAATATTTCAGAGGCTCTATAAATTTAAAGAATACTTTCAAATAAACTAAAAGTAATGAAATTTAGAGAGTTTTTGGAAGAAAAAGAGAAACAAAAGGCATGTTTTCCTTCATTTGACAATACGTATTTCTTCAGAGTAATTGAAAAAAGAAAGGTCAGTTGGTACTGATTTTTTAAATGGCATAAGGTCGGCATGTCGGTTCAAAAAAAGCGGGAACACATCTATATTTAGGCCTTTTATGCGATCAGCAAAGGCTCATGTTAGTTTGCCCATTCGCTTTTCGGAGCGCATACTAGCTACGTATGTTATATCAAAACATTTCAGGAGTATGCTAATTGTAGCTGTGCAGGCTGAGTTGAGTCTTACCTGATAGTAAGTCACGAAGAAGGATTTCCCCCTCAGTTGTGAATCTCTGTTACGATGTTAAAGAATGGTGCAGGTTTGTAAATATTTTCCATATGAACCGTGACATGTGATTTCCAATAATGTGGCATTTTTACAAGTGTAGACTCAGAGGAACCTGTGCTGCCTCCTTTAAGCTTAGAAACTCCAATGATGTTCAGTCAGTAGCCTTAGTCATATAATATTCAAGCGACTAGCAAAGGCTCTGTTGTATGTAATTTCAATTTTCAATATAAATACTACTACATGCATTGCACACTGATATAATTCGTAGATGCACCAGACGCAAACAGAAAACTACATAAAGAATAACATTTATCATGATTTTCCACTCAGAGTATTTGCCATTGTAATTACCACACCGAATTTTTCAATGTGATCGCGACTGGATCAGTATATTGAAAGAAGAGTGATTGTTTTCTGCGAAATAATATCTTAAAGGCGTAATTTAAATAGACGCATTTGAATCCAATGATACAGGGTCACTGGAGGCTTGTATCTGAAAGAAAACAGAGCTTATTTACATATGGCCCAGGATATGACAAAAGGTACCTTATGATTGTGTCAATCAAAATCTAGCCCATGCTGCCTCTGCAAAGTACTATCTCTTAAGAGCATTTCCTGGAAATCTTAGCAGTTATCTTTAATATTGACAAACATATGGAGGTTTGAAGCAACATGTGTAATCTGGATTGGAAAGTGACGTCAAGAAGAACGTTAAACCTAACATGACGTCAGAGTACTGATCTCTAGTTGCTTGTTGGTTATTGTTGACTCCGTATAAACATCTAACAAATATAATGTATTCATATGCGTTATCTATATTATAATGTGAATGCAACTGAAATTGTGCGACTTTATACTTTCTAAGTCGTATTAAAGACATTTAAAGTGACCCACCCTCCATTATGAGCCATATTGTACGTGTTATGGCCTGATTGTTGCCATGGCAACAGGCAGCATACAAAACTTTAAATATAATCAGAAACACTTTCTACTTTGATAAAACCAAGGTATAGAAACATTTTTGTGGTACTATAAAAGCATGTGAAACGTTGTCATTTTAGGCGTTTTTCAAATGTCTATTATGCAACAATTACTAGAATGCCTTAAGGAACCTTTTCTCAGATCCGCGCTATTACATATAGCAAATTTTCTAATTGGTCACTGTTTAAACTCATTATTTCTGACCAAGTGCTAATAACATTGAAATGAATTTTGCCTGAATAAGTGCAGTTTAAAGGTGCAAAAGTTTAGCGGTCTGTCAGAAAAGTTGTCTTTCAAGTCACGGTTTTGGTTAAAAATGCAAAAATATGCTTTTTTGACGAAAATGGTTTTGATTGAAGTTTTTGTTATCAAATTAAAGTGCAGTTGGTAATAAACTGGTCTAGACGACTTAAAAAAACACAAAACACCTGAATTTTTTACTAAAGTAGATTTTACGCAGTTTTTAAAATATCACATTTTTCGACATGTTTGAAATTCATTAGTAGCTTGTGCTAAATTTTGCTGTATGTATTTTATTTTATTTTATCACAAGCAGTGAATTCAATGCATATCAAATGTGAGTAAAATTGGTATTTTTCTACAGTGGAAAAATATCGTATTTTTTCACGAGTGACTGATACGATTTATATTTTCACTGTAAAATAGAATCGAACTGTAGCAAAACAAGGCTTTCTTGGCAATTTTGTGACTGGGATTTTTTAACAAAAGGTTTTAAGTGAAGTATATTTGTCAAAAATAACGCTACGCATGTTGTGACGTCAACATCAAGCGTAATGACGTCACTGTTTGACCTGGCGTAGCGCCAGTTTGCACGTGACGTGACACCTACCCTAAGGCACACTCAATAGACTTTCTTTAAATGCTGACTTCTTGCGTTTCATTCGTTAAAATATGATTCTAAGCCATTTTCTAGGTGCATACTATGTATACACCCAATGTTATACCCAATAAACACACTGCAAAAGTCAAATCGAACGAGAAACGACCAAGTAAAAAGTAAGGTTGTGATTTCTGTATTTCCGTTGAGTATAAAATAAGAAGAAAATTTACTTTTTCTCGGCAAATACCAAGTATATTTCATCTCGTGCGGTGAAAATATCAGCATTTTCACTCGTGCTACGCACTCGTGAAAATTACTGATTTTTTTCACCGCACTCGATGAAATATATTTGGTATTCACCTCAAAAAAGTAAATATCCTCTATGTATCTTAACAAGATAGCCTAAACAGAATAGAACTTAATTAGTCCATTTTGTGATGACAAACATTTCACTGCTGCTGCGCACTTCCGGATTGAATGTAAAACTTAAAAAGACAATTTGTCGGTACGTTGCACTAATTTATTTCAATTTCTAAACTAGAACAGTGACGAACAGTGACGTCTAGTAGTAATGAATAAACGCTAAACATTTTAATGCCGTGTCGCAGATAATAAGGGGTACAGAACAGTGCAAACTCCCTATGTAAATTGCATGCATAGTTTGTTTGTTTGATTTGATTCTTTACATCCCATAAACAATCTTTCAGTTAAACAGGGATAGGTCTTCCTGGGTTGAACCAGTTCTAAGCTAGGATAAATGTGTCTTGCTCAAGGACCACAACACAGTTACCCTGGTGAGGCTCGAACCCGCGGCTCTTCGGTCTCAAGTCAAGCACTCTACCACAGAGCCACTGCACTCCCAACTGCAAGCATAAAGCTGAATTTCTATGATTTAGCTGCTGGTAGTGTTTGTCTTCATGTTATCACGTAACAGAAAAGAGGAGTATGATTGATGCAAATCATTTGAATCTTGTTCGACTTTAATCATGGCAGTCAGAAACATTTTCAAACAAACAGAAATTCAAATGGATGGCCTCTCTGTGGAGTATTTCATATTGTAGGAAATAATGTGACTTTATGAAATGAGGGTACCTTTACTCCAGCAGCGTCTGTGCAAGAAGTACCATGCAGTCATTTTTAAATTAAATGACCCACAGAGTCTCGGCAAAGCCTTGGTTGATTTATAGAAGCATGAAGTTTGCATAACCGAATCTTACTTTCAAAACTATCGTAAAAATGTAAGGTGACCAATTAGAAATTATGCTCAGTGTATATTTGACGACTTTCTACTTTCGTTTTTGTTAATGAGCAAGCATGACACAAGCAATTGCAGCAAATCGTTTTGATTTTTTACATACACTTTTGGGTAGATATACAATAGCTAAAAACTGATAACATGGCATTCTTTGTTTTTTTAGATATGCCTTGGGACCAGAAAAATGTTACCTGTTACCTCTGTTTTCCCCCACGGAAACTAGTGACAGAATATTCTCAAGTTGACCAAAGGAAGTATTTTATATTTTTTTTACATTGACCACCGCCCGTGGTTAATTTCAAAGTTTACAGGCTGTGATTATAAAGAAAAAAATGAAGTTGGTGGAGTGGTTTCAATCACAGTCAGTTCAATAATGGTTCAACAGAGGTGACACACATCCTCCAGTCCCGCATACACTTTCCTGATTTTTTTTCCAAATGGATATGGATACTATATCCTACCACTGATCGATACAATTTTGAAGCTCCAATAGCTAGCAGGAACCAGCTTGTCCTACTAACTATCTTAATCCTTGGCGTGACAACTGATTGAGTATGTCATAAGACCGTGACGAAAGGTTTGATCAATCGCATTGCACACATCAAATTTATGAAAAGTACTGCATACAACAATTAATGAGAAAGAGGCTCAAGTTTTTCTAAACCATAGGTAATCTGTTCCTATCATACAGCAGCTCTGAAGCATTGAACTTTCTTGAGAGCTTGTTCAAAATAATTTCCCATGAACAAATATCGACCAAACTTTATGAATCCTAAAGTATACCCTATAAGCAGATGCAAAGATAAAGTTTCGCTAGATCAGGCCCAGGGTTATAAAACTGCTTCCATGCTCAACTCAACTGAGCATGAATCATCATCTGCTCATAAAAACTCTAGAAAGACTTTTTCATTTTCAAACTTTCAGATATTTTAGTTACAATGCTAATAAATATTCAAATGCGTTCAATTTTTGTCCTTTTTACATCATTGTATGAGCATGATAGGCTTCGAATATAACTTCGTTGATTATGAAAAACCCTCTGTGCCAGGCATCCAGATTAGAGTGTTAAACGCAGGAATTGGGCGTTTTGGCTGTCCCCAACCCTCCAGTAGTATGATTTAAAATATCATGAAGATGAAAGTTGAAAATTGATACTTGACAGACAATATAAAATATAAATATACGTTATAAATTCAATTTTGGAAGGCTCTTGAAATCATGAATACTTCAGGCCTCTTGCAAAGTTAACGAAAAGCACTTTGGGCTTTATTTACTTTGCAAGAGACCCATCCATGAACCTTGTAAAAAATCGAATTCATTTGTTAAATGAAACATCATTCCTGACGTTTTCATTCATGGATCGATCGATATACACTATAATATATTTGAGGTTGTTAGGCGAAAGTTCGTCGAAAGGTAAATTTCGACGAAATGTTCGCTTACAATTGTACAACAAAAGTGTGTATAGGTTCACCGACTGTCACGCCATGACCATGGCTGTCTACTGGGACGATAAACGTAATAGCAACCAACCAACGAGTGTTGCCCCGCAAAGCGGGGCAACACGAGGGTTGGTTGCTTTAGGCTCTGTTCTGTTCTATTCAAGCCCAATCTTCAAATATGAATAGGAAATATTTTCGGTATCGCCAAGTTCCGGTATCTATCAGTTAGGGAATTCCCTAATAAATTTTCCTTTTTAAAGGAGGGCTTGCCTAGTTGAAAAACAGCATGTGCACCTTGTTGGGAACACCTTCAAATTTGGTTATTGTTTACACTGCACTAAAACCACGTCATAGACGAACATTAACAATAGTTATTGAGTCGGTGGGTAAGATACTCTTTTGGAAAAAGAAGAACACAAACAGTTATCTAAAGCGGCACCTAGTAACGTACACTGAAGGACTTTAAAAACGCAAAAAAAAATGAAATTAATAAAATTTTACTTATTTTCAATGTATCAATTTTTTTTGGTTTTGGCAACAATGAACATCAACACGTCAGCAAAACATGTTTTTAATTTCATGCCAAAATAGAAATAATGTTAGGACAACAGTCTATCGAATAGCAATACCCTTAGATATAAAAGTTGCAAATTGAAATTTGTCTAGGAATCAGACTTGATTTAAAGTAATTGTTTTAAAATATCTTTTATTAAAAACCTGGATACAAATTACCCTCGCAGCCCTATTATTTGTCTGGAACTGACGTTAGCCAGCCAGAACGGATATCTTCGATGCAAATATCGTTGAAACACTTGACGTAAGTTTCCGTCTTAAGGTCAGGTCATCATTTTTGGTTAACCAGACCTACCTCAATATTTAACTGTCCCTGTAGCCTGATAACGATCTCTGAGGGCTGTTTAGTTGACCGCCTTTCCCAAAGGCCTAGAACTTTTCAAATAGTAATTTCATGTTTCCCATATAAACATATTCCTAATTTGTTGCTAGTCTATATGCTGATGCTAAGTTCTGATAATCATACAACTCTACTGCAGACAATTACATTTATAGAGTAATGAACATAACCATTTGGAAAAGAAAGAAATATTATTACAATATTTTACGTGTATTAATGACCACTTTTATTATCAGACTGGTAGCAATTCTATATAGATTACTGATGGCAATTATAATAGCCCACTTCGAATTGAAGTTTAGTTCCTACTATAGTAACTAATTTTCATTTCGAACATCGATAGTTGCTACTATAGTGACGTCATGAACCTGCTAAAGATCAATGGTGGGTCAGACCACCGTTACCCAAGTAGTTTATCTGGTTCCCTCCTCTAGACCTATCTAGCAAGATGGGTTCAAGATCTATCAATAGCGTCAAAATGTTTTTATTTTACAAAATAAATCCTTGATGTGTTCTACTTGCAGTCCCTCTTATTCGTAATTGTTAATAAGAGTAGTATGTGCAGTTTATTCACACCCTTTTTGTCTATGATGAAGAATTGAGGTGGGGCATACAGGGCTATTCACTTTGTTTACTTGACAACTAATTAAAAGGGAGCAACTGTAGCCATTTAGGTGTAAACGTACGCACACATCTATTGCGTAAGATCTTTAGTAGGAACTTTAGTTCGATTCAAATTGGGCCAATATCATTCCAATTGTGCCAGATGGTTCATGTTTGGACAATCGTGGCATGATTGATAAAGTTATAAAACTAAATCTGCAGTGTTTTTATACATGCTTATGTACAAGCTACATGTCAAATTGACCCAGAAGTGTATGCGACACGCCATGATCCCAAAATATATCCTCACACCAAAATTAGGATTCCTACCTCAAATTATATACAGATTAGCTCTGAGCTCGACCTTGCTAGAACAGAAACCAGAGGTCAAGGGCACAGTGACCTGGAAACATTTGGTGACTCTCCAGGGTCCAAGATGTATCTACATACCAAATATGGAATGCTACCATAAATAAATGTGGGGGCATTTTTTCAAGAACTGACTCCTGAGATCAAGGTCACAGTGGATGAAAACAGTGAGCGACATTCCATGACCACAACAAATATCCACAAATTGAATTTGGGGGTTAATATGGCATATAATATGAGACATGCTCTTACAGGCTCGCACAGACCAGGAAAAATTTGGCCTTGGTCCTGGAAAACAGTGCCTTTTGTCCTGGAATTTTGTAAAATCATCCTTGAAAATATGAATTAGTCTTTGAAAAATATAAAAATACAACTTGTCCTTTCAGATTTATGGGATGCGCTAAAAGAACTGTGTGAAAATCGCAAAAAACTGAATGAAAATCGCTAGATACACGTCAAAGAGCGAGGTGCTACTCGTATTCTATTCTATTCAATTTGTGCGGTAGTCCCGGTTTTTATCACCGTTGACAGAACAACGACCTAAACTGGTGCTCTGTTATCGTCTCAAATCGACAACAGGTATCCCCTATTCTATCATTGGCTGTGATTAGTTTCTTGATTGACCAATGAGATGACCTGTTACATTTCAAGTTTAGCGTAGGTTGTAAACTGTTGGACAGTTACGATATTTTGTTAATTTTAATCACTAAAGCAAAGCGAATTTTGCGAAAAAAAACAAATAACACTGAGACACTGTATATCTGCCTCAAGTTTGGTTGATTTTATGGTATCTAAAGCTCTCGTGAATCATCGCTCGATCGTCTGCGCCATTTTTACACAGTTCAGAGTTACTTCCCTTAGATCACGTGATTATCGTTGACGGTCAGGATTTTGGCCGTCTAGATTAGCCTATACCTGACCCTAGATAGGTAGATCGAGGGGAGGGAACCAGACTAAACAACGACCGTTATGCTAACAGTTTGTTTATATAAATAGACAAACCAGGTAGAGGGTATCACTATTCCGACAGAAATGCTTGCGGCGAGAGCGCCGCAAGCAAAAACCGTCCCACTTTTTTGGGACCTTTTTACGTCCCATTTCCCAATGTGCCTTCTTTTCGCCTTTATCATCAATTTTCTCTGCAAGTAGCATCATGATTGTGTGGATAACGACTTCTAAACACAGTTAATGATGTCTCCTTGCGATTTTAACCAATAACCCGACAACATACGGGTACATATCCTGGTAATGTGTGTTCAAACATGTCTGTGAACAAAATTTCGGGCGAGTTTTAAAGACATTTTTGACCAAGAATGTATAAACATTTGAAACCCAAGTGACCGTTTTCTTGTAATTTCAACCTTTCTTTAATGAAATTCGCCTCAAATGTTAAGTTACGACAGTATTTCAGCAAAGTTACGCGGTTTAAAGAATAGTGGTATACACAAGATTATTTTTGAATGGGACCGTTTTTCGTCCCATTTGTATAATGAAATGGACGAAAACCTGTCCCTTTCCCGTTTTCGTAAAATGGGACGAAAAATGGTCACAATTCTTTTTTGGTAAGGGAGAATTTATTAATTTTTCAAACAATTAATGTGTGACGAAAAACAGTCCTTTAAGGTTTGCGACCACTTTTCGTCCACCTATGGCAAAGTAATAAATCCCGGGTCCAATGATATATTATCCGGACTGGTATTCACTATGTTTAACTTTTAATTTTGTTTGTAACTTTTCTCGTTTATATGGTAGATGAACTGCATAAAAGAAAGAAAATGCTACACAATTGATTTAAACCTACCCTTTTACATTGGGTTTCTGTTTAGTTCAGTCGCGTGGCTACTACCTCTGGGGATTGGGGGTAACTACCTATATATGACATACTAGCTACAAGTTACGGATGTGCGTGCCGAATATTCCCCATTTTCAGCGCTGCCAGTATACGATAAGCCCAAAAGTATATGACTGGCCCAGTTTTTCACCATGGTAAAATTTTCTGACATCCCTGTTTGAAAATGCTCATATTTTTGCTCAGGTATTCAGCTCAAAAACCATAATTGTAATATTTATTTGCAAAGAGGTATATAAAAATCAAAAAACAGTATATGAATATGTAAGCATTTTGTTCAATCAAGTATATCAATAGGTCATTTTTTCGAGCTTCTAACCAGGGTCATAGCAAATCCATATTGGCCTTTCTATGAAATTACGACGTTTGATCCTTCTTTCTTCAATTAATAAAGGCGACAAAACCAGTGTCTTTGGGGTTTTCGACAAAGCGAGTTGCAAACCAGTCTCCTTAGCCACAGAGACTAGCTAGAAAATGGAAGTTTCACCTGTAGCATGTTTACATATTGTACTTTCAAAAAGCCAATAACAAAGGCGCTGATCAGACTGCGGAAAATTAGCATAAAACAAAAAGGAAGCGGAAATTTGTATACAAGAGAAAAAAAAATCGCAAAACAATTAAAATCTCTTGAAATTATAAAGTGCAGTTTTGTGATATCACAAAATAATTTGTGATATATCCAAATAAATTTTAAAAATGTGATGTAAAGAATATTTAAGGATATCACAAAATAGAATTTATGATATCACAAGATATAATTTGTGATATAGAAAAATCTACTTTGTGATATAAAAAATCATTTCTATTTATTGATATCACAAAATATATTTTTGTATCACATATATGATTTTTGATATCTCATATCCCATTTTTGATATCACAAAATCATAGGGATTTTTTGATAACACAAAATCAATAAATCAAATTAATGATATCACAACATATTTTGTGACATCACGTTGAAACTTCTTATTGTAATGATCAGATTAAGCTCCTTAAATGCTTAAATAATATTTCTCCTTCTGACTCTTATACGTGTTTACTTAATTAAATACATGAAGTTATATATGCAAGACATTTTTCCACACTGTCTACAGCTAAGTTTAGTTAGACGAAACCTGATATTAAGCATGTAGTAGCATAGTTAGATCTATTTGCCATAGTGTTAGCTTACAAAATACATATATAGCTTATCAGCTATTGATTGCATCGACTATATTGATAGCAATCAAGGACAAAAGCTAGCTAATAAATTCTAAAATATGTCATTTCAAGTATGGTCAAAATCGAGAAATGAAGTAATATAGGCGTTACCCTGGTAATCTGAGCAAAAATAGTGAGTATCATCAGGACATACAACAAGCACAAACTGCAGACAAACCCATGGCACCGGGAGGAAGAGCCACACAACAATCACGAGACACCAGCAATACAAACTAAGCAAAGCAACCCGATTTCTCTTCCCCATAAAGATGTTTGCAAACTTAGAATGCACATAAATACTTAACATACAAAATATAGAACAATTACAGTCTCGCACAATGGGAGTCACAATAAACAACGAATCAACAACAACAGAACCACCGCCTTAGAACGGACAGTAGCCTAAGCCACTGGAGCTGGGGCTTAATTGCATTTTACTGGTACCAAATATTCGCCCTAGATTCTGCTGTTGTTGAAGTACAAGAAATTGTCAGCTCGCACGGAGGCCTTCTAACTATTGCAATATATCATGAGAAACACTCTACTCATATTAGCACACTATAATGAAACAAAGAAAAGGGCTCACGACTCATAGATAATCACAGCTAAAGAAAACCAAGTTGAGCCACGGTGGGCCCAGCTACAGATACGCATCAGGCACCAACCCACGGATTAAAGTTTTACGTCAGAGCCGTCATAGAGTCCAAGGCCTGACCCACCGATTTGCTATTAAAGAAGAGGAAACCATAGCTATAAACCTTGATTGGGTTTAAAACCAGACATGCAGACTGTCACATGACATCCAAGTTATATCCATCCTTTATCTAACGTTTGATAATCTTTTTGAATTGATCACTAAAATTAGGTTTTCCAACAATTCTTAAAAATTTAATAACTAAATCACCATAAAATATAGGTTATGATATGCCCTGTTGCTGAAGAGGTTTAACCCATTGTTGTATTAAACAATTAACTTAGAATTAAGAAAATGCTTTTCTAATTTTATGATACCTATACCATTGTTTTAATGAATTAAAAACAGTTTCTGTTGTTGAAGTCATCAACATTAGACGTAAGTAAGGGTGCAAAGATCAGGAATCGATGCAATCAAGTACCACACCTGACCCAGGATACCAAAGGGAAAGTGACAAACTCACAGTTAGACACCACAAACGAGAGCCAAGAGGTCAGCCCTTTCCCAGCAGGTGACCACAAAGCACATATAAACAGACGCGCACAAAGGCAAACACAAGACAGAAAAAAACATAAACTATCCACAAAAGAAGTACCGCCTTGGCGGTCTATTAAATATTTTACTGGAGGGCTTAAACCGGTTTAACGGCGCCAACCTCTTCCTTAATTCAGATGTGGGTCAAGACACATTTTTGCAGATTGAATAAGCTGAGAAATATATACATGTAAACCATAAGGGGTAGGAAGCGAGGAACATCTCCATCAAGAAATGCGAAATTTACTATTTCAAAATTAAAAACACACTGTTTATCATAAATCTTAGAAGAAACTATGCCATTTGTTGTGGACAAGTTCAATTCCAAAAATGAAGCTATAGTATCAGAAGAATTTGCCTTATTTAACTGAAGTTCAGTAGGATATATCTGACCTACCATTTGTTCAAAATAAGGGTTATCAATATTAAGTAAGTCAATTAAATATCTGGAGGAAGTCTTAAAAGCTTCAATGATATCAGTTTAATTATTGTCTGACAGAGACAACATGAAGTCTTTCTCATAACAAAAACAAATCTGCAACAAGAGGAGCACAATGAGTACCCATTTGAATACCTACAATTTGTCTATATAATTTAGAGCCATATCTTATAAATATATTGTGACAAAAGATAATGGAGAGCATCATACATTTTCTGCCATGACCACAACGTATATCGTCTATGTTGTTCAGATGTAAAAAAGGCATTTTTATTGTTACATGGGTGTTCAATTAATTCTGTTAGGTTTTCTTTGATTAGTTTTTGAGGCAATGTAGTATAGAGAGAAGGGGAGTCATATGTAGACAAACTAGATGCTAGACTTTAATTTATTAAGAATTTCACTCGAATTTTTAATAGACCAAAATAACTATTTACCATTCCTATCATAAACTGCTTTGCAATATTTAATGACATGGTTTTCAATCGCAGGGAGGCTAGAAGTCAAAAGTATAGACAACTCGGTAGCTGTACATGAACTGGAATTAGCAATAAACTGATTTTTTTCAATTACAGTGATTTCTACCCTACACATGATACCCAATATGCATATCCCTGGTTATAATCCATGTGGTAGAAATATATCTATATCTAAAAGCATGTCTAGTTTGGTGAAAAAAAGAATACTATAGTCTATTCATCTTGGTAACGTATACTGGGTGTGAAGAAAGTTCGTTCCAAAGCAAAATTATGTTCCTATTATTTTAGAAATAATGTGTCTAATGACATTAATATCACTGGGGTTCTTTAAAGTCGATACTTGATTAAAATAAACAAAGCGATGCTTAAATCAAATATTTTGTAATGAAAAAAAAAAGATTTTAAAAATCAAGTACCCCTCAGAAATTTAAGGCTCGAGGAGCAAAATGTAGGTATAAAACATCATTGCCATGCAAAGGCCATAGAGATAAGAATAGTCCCTACTTGCTTAAGAAACCCTAAATGGAGTTGTTATTCATCTTATATAAAAAGTAAGTAAGGGTGCAAAGATCAGGAATCGATACAATCAAGTACCACACCTGACCCAGGATACAGACCTTTTAGTACATTTACTAAACTGTAAGGCTGTGACAACCAAACACAATAGGAAATGTCACATTTTTGGAAAATATAAGATTTTTCTAGAACATTTGAAAAACAGCACCGAAAGTAAATTTAATTGTGTGAAGACATTTGATGCCAGACATGCTGTCAAACACTATTAGGGGGTATCACATGGAAAATGCAATTTTTCGCCATCAGTTTCTTTTTAGATGATTCAAAAGTTAATGATGAGCAGCGGAACAAACTTTCTTAACACCCTTTATTACAAAATATTAAGAAGGATATTACACTTATCACCTGTTTTGCCTGGTTCTATAATTTTGTGAAGCATTGAAATAGCTAGTTAGGCTTAGGGCTGCATTTTGTCTAATGTTTACTATGGTCATATGTTTAAAAGTGGTTAAAATAGTGATTATGATCAGGAAATACCACAATCACACACCGCAGACAACCCTGTGGCACCACGAGGAAGAGCCGCTCAACCATCACGAGACACCAGGAAGACAAATTAAGCAAAGCAACCAGCTCTCTCTTCCCCATCAAGATGATTGCAATACTCGAATGGACATAAAGTTACGTACAACAAAACATAGAACAATTACAAACTCCCACAATGGGAGTAACAATAAACAAAAAGTCAACAACTTCAGAACCACCGCCTTAGAACGGACAGCAGCCTAAGCCACTGGGGGGCTTAAATGCATTTTACTGGTACCAAATCTACTATGCCTTATACTTAAAAAAGCTCGCTTGCATTGTTAGTATTGTGTTGTAGACATGACTAAATGCAAGGACTTCAATAGTTTATTTGGATTTTTTTTTATTTTAATTATTTATGTCAAAAAGACTTTGCTAACTATTTAGCATGCCAACTTGAAACATGCTCATTGATATAAAATACATCCTATCAATCTTTTGCATATCTTAAATCAAGCTAAATAGAATCAAACTTGTAACACATAGAATAAATCAAATGAGCCAACACATTTAATTTTGGTACTAGCACTCATTGCAGTGTCAATAAATGAAGCTCAGGCGAGCCTTGTAGTTTAGCCAGATCCTAAGTATGGAGAAAGATAATAAAAATCAGACCTGAATTAGAACGGCTAGCTCCACTGCATCAGCATGAGCAATTAATGGAGGCATTTACCAATGTGATAAGTACCAAAATCTCATGTGCTGGTCAAATCTTCACTGGAGCTCTTTATAAATTGCAATAAAGGAGACCAACGTATATCTTTATCTAAAGGCAACACTTTTCATACTTTTGCTACTGTCTAAACATATCTGGTATAAGGTTTCAATATTTTGTAAACTATATCATACACACATGTACATGTAACATAAATAACAATAGAGGCACTGTATTGTCAACATCTGAACTTTATGATATCCTTTTTTTCAGTTTGAAAGAAATGTGATCTGTTTAGGAGATGTTAAGTTAGAAAAGACACATGGTAATTCGAAAAACGTTTGATACTGATCTCAAAAGCATGTATTCTTTGTTTACATTGCATTTAAGTCTATCATTGGTACCAATGTTTGTTCTTAGTAGATTGACTGTTCTTTCAATACTAAAGTGACTTTTTGCATTTGTCTTGAGTACATACCCTGATGTGTATGCAACTCATTCTTGTTGTCAATATCCGTATGTTGTTATTTTCAACACTAATTAGGATCCATGTTATAATTTGGTCATGTCACATTATGTTTAAGTGGCAATTAGCATCAGCTATTGTTGCATTAACCAGTAAGTAAGATTTCATTACTGCAGTCTTTACTTAAATATTTTACTTTTCCAACCAAAATCATAAAAGAACATTTAACATCTTATTTACATCAGCCTGAATGACAAATTCGGTCTGACCTCATTCTGGCTGTCAAAGTCCCTTACATTAAATTTGGAATTGTAATTAACAATCAATCTTTTCCTTGGATATGATTTTGTTTTGTTTTTTATTCTTGAAAACAAAGCTGTTGTATTGTAAAACCAAAACTCACATATGATATGATGCGTTAAAAGACCAAGGTGTTCAGATATTGTCTTCTTAAATAAAGATATATACTTCACCCCACCAAACGGTGGTGTTCTGACATAGTGTTTAAAGTACGTCTTGTAAAGCACTTCTAATCGACTTTCAAATTTAACATACATTACATGTAGTGGAGAACTATGAAAAGAACATGCTGAGTTTTGTCAGCGACATGACGTAATGCCATCGTTGATCCGACGTTGATACTGGTCGCAGAACGCAGTCATGTATTTTTCTTTGACCTTCAAATAACTAATCAATGAGCCAGTACATTAATCCTCAAGGCCATACTAAAATGCGAGAACATATCAGCACAATTATAAATAAACTAATACTTGGGCGCATTATTCTGGGTATGAGACCTCCCACCCTGCACCCCGTGAGGGTTACCGAGAGTGAGGTACGATGAGACCTTTTTTGTGTCAGACAACCACAATCCCCCATCTAGGACAATGTTGAGATGGCTATTTGTGTGTAACTTTCTTATTCATGAACAAAAGCGTGTTTTGGTTCTCAAAAAAGCTGTCTCAATTTGACTGCCCTTTTGAGCATCCAAAACAGGTGTTCATATTGACGGATGGAAGCGTTTCCCAACTTTACGAAAACAAGGTGTCAAATGGGTGGAAAGGGGAATTTTATTTGTTAGTCTATTTGAGTAATTGAAGGGTAGTTTTCATAAATTGGTGAATGAAAACATATGTTGTGGGTGCTCAAGGGAACCATTTCAATGAAAGGGTTTTTTGAGCTCACAAAACAGGTGTTAAAATTTAGGGAATGCGAGAATATTACATCTTTGACGCTTAAGAGATGAAAATGGAAAAAAAAGCATGTTGTGGATGCTCGGGAGGGCGGAATCAGCTAGCTTACATGTTGTGGGTGGACGACAAAAAGTTTCCAATTTGCCTATTGTTTTTATAAAACATGTCTTGGATGCTCATATAAGCCGTTTCCTTAGAGACGATTCTTTTGAAAACCAAAGACAAATGTTAAAATGGATGGATCTTAGAATTTTTCCAATTTTACGCTCATTATTTGATCTTTCACGGGTCTGATTAAATGATGTGATATTTAAAACCTATGTACATAAATGTGCACTTCTCATGCCATTTTAAATGTTTGTAAATCATGATGTTGTTTCATGTTCTATTTTAAATGGGCCTGGAGTAAATAAAAACTTGTTGAAAAACTTGTTCTTTTAAAAATGGGACAAAAAATGAGGACATATTAGTGGACGAAAAATGGTCACAAACAATAAAGGACAGGTTTTCGTCACACTTTTACTGTTTTTAAAGAACGATTGATCCCCTCACATAAATAAGCTATTTTTATCACTGTTTTTGGACGGACGAAAAACCGTCCCGAAAAATGGGACGGATATTTGTCCCAAAAAAGTGGGACGGTTTTTAAGGAATTCCCCAACTGTCTATACGGAGTCGATACGGGGAACCAATCTAGATCGAACTAAGAGCCTAATCCTACTGTTGAAAAATATGTTGTGATCATCGTTGACATTGAAAAAATACAAAAAGTAAATCTGAATCGATAAGACGCAGGTTTTGTTGTCATTGTAGTCATATTTTAGCTATAAGACTGAGGGATTTTTTCTATCACCAGGAGCTTGAACGGTAGTGATAGCTCTTTCAGGCAAGCGGCTGCGTGATCCCAATGACGTGACGTCACAATTCTTATAACGTTACGTCACGACGTGATAACGTCTTGAGCCAACTGCCACGTGCATCGTCGCGCCTTTGAAATGCGCCGCGACATGAGATTTCTAACACTGTGATATGTACGACCAGCAAAGACTCAGATCAGCCTGCGAATACACGCAGTCTGATCAGAGCCTTTTCTAGTCGCTTGAATATTCTATGAGTGTAATGTTACTGACTGAACATCATTTTGAGTTTCCAGGCTTAAAAGGAGACTGCACAGGCTCGTCTGAGTCTTAGCTGACCCTCAAGGCGCTTCTGTATGTGACGTTTTCTTGTTCTTTTGTCACTTTCCCATAAGGTGTTCTGGGTCAGGTGTGATACTAATTGTATCGATTCCTGACATTTGCGTTCTTCCTTACTTTTATACTCACACGAGTACCGGCTCACAAGAAATACCGTATACTGTGCTATCCTCTCAGATCAAGATCAATAGTGGTTGGTTGCCCATTAGGTGTGCCTATTTCATATTATTATATGAACATGTTAAAAACTTCAAAGAGGTAAGTTTTAGACTTTATACAAACTTTCAAACGTAGTTTTAAACTTGAAACAGATCACGCACATCAGAATATTCTCGTGTGTCCCATAACCCAACACACCGTGGTGTGTCCTGTATGGGTTTTTTCTGACATAGTTCGTTACCGCTGTAAACATTTCGTGAGCAAAACAAGCCTGGCTGCCTCTTAGGCGAGAATTCAGACCACTTTCACTGTTTGTAAAGGCCTCTTTTATTTAATTTCGCCATCTTTTGACTCACTTACGGGCTCGAAAACAGCAAGGTTGACTTGAATAATCTCGCAAATGCCTGAATTTCATGAAAAGAATGAACATGCAAATAAATGCGGGGTAGCTGCGCTGTACCGTTTTTAGCCATAATAATGTATGCGCGACACACGAATTAGTTGTTGTTTTTTTGTACTCTAATTTTATCCGCATACGTAGGCTCGGACCCAGCATCTACCGTTCACCCAAAAAAAAATATCAGGAATTTCTAGCACCCCAAAAAAATATTTGAAATTTTAGCAACCCCAAAAAATATCCCAATTCTGTACCTTGACCTTAAAAAAAGACCCTAAATTGCATAGAAATGAACCTCAAACTAGCCAAATTTTGTGATGACCCAAAAAAAATATCCACAAAATCTTCATACCCCCCAAAAATATCAAATTTTCTGAAAACCCCAAAAAATATTGAAATTCAGAATTTTGAACCCCAAAAAATGGGCCGAGCCTACGTATGTGTGAAAATATCAGAGTACCCCCCCCCCCCCTAGGACGTTGGCCACCCTGTTTTCAGCCAGTCACTCTACCCATCTTTGCAGCCAATCACTGCCCTTTTATGCCTTGAGTGACATAATTGGATAGGCACAACAGGAATGAATCGTGTCGCGTAAAAGTAGGTATCAGCTGAGTTTAACTATATTTACACAGCTACAGAGACTAGCTGCATGCCTTTAGATAAGAGTGAGTGCGCAACAAAATTCTTATTTCTCAACCGAAACATATGTTGTGGGTACTCAAAAGAACGGTCTCAATGAAAGGGATCTTGTGAGCATTCTGAAACGTATAGTAAAACTGATGGGTAAGAAAAAATTTACAATTCTATGCTCCAAATAATTGTTTTTATCATATGGCGTTAATGTCATTCAGTTATGATTGTCATAAATAATGTTATATTTACATTTCCACTGCGAATCTTTAAATGAACCTTTACATTTGAGATGTATGAACAAATCGATTTCAGCCACACCCACATGCGCGCCATTTGAGCGGGCTAACGTCAAGTCCATCCAATAACGTTGCTTGTTTACTGACGTTTGCGTGACGTTGAACACGTATCGCCATGACGTTAAGCGCGGAAATTTGGCGTTTTGGCTATTCCAAACCCTACGTTATGTCTGATTTAATTCAAAATATCTGGAAAACCAGCCAAGTTAGGTGAAAATTGAAAATTGATAGTTGACTGATAATATAAAATGTAAATATAAGTAATAAATTCAATTTTCGGAATGTTCATGGAATCATGAATACTTCGGGTCTCTTGCAAAGTTAACGTGAAGCCCTTCGGGCTTCAATTACTTTGCACGAGACCCGAAGTATAACACTTTCGGCGGGAACAAGTAACGTCATGACGACGTCCGTTACATCAATGCAATTTTTTATTGAAATAAACAAACGTTGAAGGCGATAAAACTGCATTTAAGATGTCATATGATAATCAGAACCTTACACTCGTGACCATTTCATACAAAATTTATTAAACTCGCCGAAGGCTCGCTTAATAAATTTCATATGACATGATCACTCGTGTAAGATCCTCTATATCTAAACCGGTGTATTTAGCTAGAATGAATTAACTTGGACATAGCAAGTATATCTACTAGAATGCGCAGTCGATGGGGCGCCATCGCAAATCCCCACGCTGAAGTTTTTGACCCCCAGCACCCCAAGTTCCACCCCTGGGGCATGACCCCAGAAACATAATAAAAATTCCGTTCAAGATATTTTCTTTTATTTGTGAAAACACGCACAAAGTTTGGTATAAGAATCTTTGAAATTGACATGGAAACTGAAATTTAATGATATTTGACCTTTTGACCTCACCCCAAGGTCACCAGTTTGACCCTAGGATAAAAATTTTACTTGCATTCTGTTCTGCTCGTCATCCCCGTCGATTTGATATGCCACATGACCATGTTTGAAAAAATGACCCCCTGGGCTCCCCCAGCGCCCCTAAGTCCGATTCCTGGTGCATGACCCAGACTACAGAATAAAAAATCCCATCTGATATGTTTTGTATCTTTCATTTGTGAGAACACACACAAAGTTTGGTATAAAATCTTTGAAATTGACATGGATCTGAAATTTAATGATATTTGACCTTTTGACCTCACCCCAAGGTCACCAGTTTGACCCTAGGATGAAAATTTTACTTGCATTCTGCTCTGCTTGTCATCCCCGTCGATTTGATATGCCACTTGACCATGTTTGAAAAAAATTGACCCCCTGGGCACCCCAGCATCCCTAAGTCCAACCCCTTGGGCATGACCCAGGCGACGGAATGAAAATCCCGTCTGATATGTTTTGTATCTTTCTTTCATTTGCGAGAACACACACAAAGTTTGGTATAAAAATCTTTGAAATTGACTTTGTAATTGAAATTAAATGATATTTGACCTTTTGACCCCTCCCCAGGGCCCCAGGAGGCGGGCAAAAAAAATGCTGTTGCACGCCCCATTCATGTGAGTAACTCACACACCAACTTTGGTTGAATTTCGTCCAATGGTTTAGGAGGAGATAGCATAACGGACAGACGGACGGCCGGGCGGACGAAGACGATTACAATATCCCATTCGCTTTTTTAAAAAAAGCGTGGGGATAATGGTAATATCTAGAATAAATTCCCCCATAGCAATGCTGCTGCACCTGTGTTATTACTAAGAATGGTTTAAGCCCTCCAGTAAAATATTTTACTGACCGTTCCAAGGCGGTACTTCTTTTGTGGATCGTTTATGTTTTTGTTATGTCTTGTGTTTGCTATGTCTTTGTGCGCGTCTGTTTATATGTGCCTTGTGGTCACCTGCCGGGAAAGGGCTGACCTCTTGGCTCTCGTTGGTGGTGTCTAACTGTGAGTTAGTCACTTTCCCATTGGTATCCTGGTTCAGGTGTGATACTTGATTGTATCGATTCCTGATCTTTGCACCCTTACTTACTTTCTCTTAACGTTATTCAATTTTTCCACAATCAAAGGTTGGGGAAAATAGAAGAAAACTATGGTCCTGCAGCCATAAATTGAGTCAAGTGTGCTTACCAACAGTGACCTAGGTCACTGTTCTAGGTCACGGTTACAAAAATGTAAATACTGAATTGAGTGCAAAAACAGAGTTACTTGGTAACAGTGACATAGTCTGTTTAGCACTCAATGTAGTATTTACACTTTGTCAGTTCGTGTCGTATGTAGTACTTATGGACGACATTCAAAGTGCTAGTGCAACCTACACGAAAAAGTCGTCATCAAAATCTATATAATCCTATTTTGCTATTTGTGTGTTATCCTCGGTAAACCAGGCGTGACCCATTCCGTTACTCTGCATTCATCAGTGATCCATTCAGTTACTTTGCATTCATCAGTGGTCCATTCGGTTAATCTGATATTATCCGTGATCCAACTGTTTTGACCCCAACGCGGCACAACAATTAATGGTTAAAATTGGGGCATTCACTACAAATACAATACGCTAGAAACGGCTCGCTTAGTCAGAAATAGTATTTTATTGAGATGTGGCTATCTAGGTGAATATGCAGCTTCCACAGAAGTTTGATGTGATTGACCTTTATCATCAAATCAAGTACTTGCAGAATGATCGGTGATTCTTGAAAAAAAAATCGAACAATTTTTAAATGTAAAAAGTTGAAAAATGATCTTAACAAGACACCAAATGTAACTTGCTTATTTGAAAGTGTGCAATAATTTAATATCTGATTCAAATTTTACCCACACAGATTCAATGGACCATTGAATGTCCTCGTTATGGAGGAGAGATTCGTGATCGGTGTTTGAGCAATTTACTCTGTGACATACATGAACACCAGCCCACACTTAAACTTTCAGTCTATTTACATCCTCCAGGCGATTGTTATTGCAAACGAAGAATGTGTTATTAGGCTACATCGCACCTTCCTGAGTAATAAACACTACTCTCTTCCATAACAATACACCTCACCTCCGTAACATATCCTCCATAGCGACACAAAAACGCAAAATTTAGCACTTTAACAGAAAGCAGATGTTAAACCTCTGTGCATTCGATTAAATGGGTATGAAATGCAGTTTATGTACCAATAAAGATCACGATACATCTAGTGGTTTCGGTTTTTCATTATGGAGGTGGAAAATTACGGAGGAGATGGGAAATTTTGTTAAGACAAAGCAAACTTGTATTTTTGCTCCAGCCATCTGTATACCATTTCATATCCATCTCATCCTCACCAAAAACATTTAATTAATCTAACATGTCAAATTGTTTCTGGATCTCCATTCTCTGCTTAAAAAGGCCCTTAAAACTATACTTTTGGAGAGTATCTGAAGAGTGATAAATAAATGACATTCTTTTTTAACGTGGTGATTTGAAAACTTCGATGAATTAAGAGAAATGAATTGGTTTCTTTATCAAGATAATCATCTTGTAGGATGTAAGACACACAATTTACTACTATTTCATCTTCCTAATATACATGTTGGCAGAAAGTATGTACGTTACTGTAGGTGAGTGCAGTTCTGGCGACATTGCTATATTCATAATTTTGTCAAGAAGAAATAGAAAAAATAGCCCTAGAACTTTTGCTTTTTTTAATTTTATTTATTTAGTACCATAGTATGCAACAGCAAAAGCGATTACAACGGTTTTGGAACAGGAAACATGCGATATTTCACATCAAATATGCAAGCTATGCCTGGCGATATGGCAAAAATGAATACCTCATTGCCTATAACCGAAACCAAATGAGTTTCAGGTTAAATAGCATTGATGTAAAATAGCTTGTACACTGTAGATGTGTGTAGTGGGTTTGGAACCACATTGGTACATATAGCATTTGAAATCTGGTCGTCACAAAGTGAGAAACATTGGCGACAGGGTATTTTCAAGAATCACAGTTACGTCTATTTGTTTTCCCACAGTGAAATTCCATGCAAGATCCTCTTTGAGCATGATAAGCTGGGTCATGCATGCTCTTTTTCCTCTAAAATCATCGAGGAGGTTATACATTAGGTACTGTCTACCAAGGCTCTTAACTATGTTGGAGGCTAAATATGTAGTTGAGCACCTTGCAAAGAAAGCACATAAGCGAGATAGCTCTATAATTGATGCCACATACAGATTTGTAGCCTTTCTTAAATACGGCTTAACACTGGCCTTCATTCAGTCTGCTGGGAGCTTTACTGCTTGTAGGACATTTTCAAAGTTTGATTTTGATCACATTGGAGTAATTTCTTCCTGGAGTTTACTTACTAAGCAGTAGCAGTTTCAGTCTATCCTGTCTGTCTAAGTTACTTTTCTGAAATGATTATCATTAGTTGGGTAAAAGAAAACAAAAGTGTAATAAAAATTATGTATGAACGAAAATTAAATACTAAAACACCCAAGCTAGATTCGACCACGAAACCCAACCACGTGCATTGAGCTTGAGATTAAAAGTTTTAAGCACTACATGTAGCATCCAATATTGTTAATGTTGTAGTCGAATTAAATCAAATCTTGGTTAGCAATAAACGTCATATTAGAATGCAACGATCTATTTGTTTTGACTACAAATGACTTAAAACTTTTTGTAAATGATGATAAGTTTAAAAAAAGAAACTACTTGTAAAAGCTTTAACTTGTCATTTTTTGATAGAAAAAACAAGCAAACCTGCAACCTGTCGTCAAAGCACAAGTACACAGTCATCAAGGACCTCAAACGTAGTGTCGTCCAGAACAACATTGTGTTGTAACCAACACCCTTAAGCGTGAATATTAATGATGCATGTAAAGTATAGCCTCTGTGGAAAACCGATACTGTTTTAGAACAGCCGCACTGATTGGGCAATGATGAAAATAGCCAATGACTGACCGTATTTCAATAAGAGCAGGTTTCCGCATCTGATCTTGAAAGAGTCTTGAAAGAAGATACATCCGGAAACCAAAACTTAAATTAGTTGGAACTGTACGACTCCTTTTTGCTGATTCTTTGCTAATTCCTACCGTATATTCGGCCGCACCGAGGTGCGAGCCGAAATAAAATGTGTCGTTGAACAGTCTAAACTACCCAGCTAGCAATCTATATGGGACCCATATGGTTCCCATGTGGGCACCCATATGGGACCCATATGGGCAGTGCAACCGGGTTCCATATGGGTCCCATATGGGCTGGTCCATGTTAATAAAATAAAATAAATGGTTGAAGCAGGGGCGGATCCATAATTTCTTGCAAGGGGGTTCAAATTAACAAAGGAGGTTTCGATTTCAAATTTGTATGTGATTATTTGATAGTTTATGCTGATTTTGCTTGAAATTCCTCATAAAAATGGAATAATTTTGTCTCAAATGGGGGTTCAAGCGAACCACATGAACCCCCTTTGTATCCTCGACTGTAGAAGCTAGCCATGCATTATAAACAAGGAAATAAGTTTAAAAAAGATAATTGTATCATTTTTTTTCTTTATGGGACTGTTATATGGAACCCATCTGGGCAACCGGCATATGGGCTAACCCATATGGGACCCATGCGGAACCCGGTTGCACTCCCCATATGGGTCTTCTTCTTCTTCCGATAAAGTGCATAACCAAGTAAAAGGCATCATCGCACTGTGAAAGGGACCCATATTGGACCCATATAGGCATGTTTGCTGGGTAGCTGTTGTCTTGTCGGTGAACTTTCTCGGTTCCGCTGCTGGAGAGCTAGACTGGTTCTCTCCCTTTAATAGCTTGTCAGCATATTAAGACAGGTAACTACTAAACGCCATTGCGTCTATTTATAGCATATACACTGACGTAGTAATGGAAAAATACGTAGTATTGGAAAATACCTGGGACGTCTTGAGTCCATCTGCGGTATTGAATAAAAAGTGCATTTGCGATTTTTAAACAACTGCTCCCAGCTAGCATCCCATCACGAGCCACTATCGACCCGCCGACGAACCGTCACCTGCGGATGGCGGTTCGTTGGCGGGCCGAAAGTGGCCCAATTGTACGTGCGGATTGGATTTTTTTATAAAGTTTATTTTGTTCTATTATCAGGAATATGGCAACTGAAAAATTACAAGTTCTATAGGTTCCTATAGAAATAAGCATCCCCAACCCAACACTGGATGCGTGGATCCAGAGGGGGTTAGGTGGTCCGCACCCTACCCCCCCCCCCATCCCCCTAAAAAATCACATGTTCTATGGGTTTCTATAGAAATAAGCATTCCCCGCCACCCGAAAATAAACAAAAATACAGTTACCCCGCATCTAGTCAGACGCAACGCGGCCCGGTACAACTATTTTCTGGAATTTCAAATGTTCACAGGGGAAACACTTATGAGACTTTCAGTTTGCACCTACAAAACTCAATCCGTGACGGGGAAGTGGGCAATTACTTATTTCTAACCGATGTGCGGATCCAGAGGGGGATAGGTGGTCCGGACACCCCCCCCCCCCAAAAAAAAAAAAATAAATAAAAATAAATAATAACCACAAGTTTTTTAAGTTTCGTTGGAAATAAGCATTTGCCCCCCCCCCCCCCCCCCCATCCCCGAAAAAAAAACACATGTTACCGACTGCGCCGGCCGGTAAACCTTCTTAGACTTTCAGAAAACTCAATCCGTGACAGGGAAGTGGGCAATTACTTATTTCTTACCCATGCGCGAATCCAGAGAGGGATAGGTGGTCCGGACCCCCCCCCCCCCCCCCCCCCCCCCCCCCGAAAAATCACAAGTTATATAGGTTTCTATAGAAATATGGATTTGTACCCCCCCCCACCCCTCCCCCCCCCCCCCCAAAAAAAAAATAATAATAAAAAGTTGCACCCCCCCCCCCCCCCCCCCCCCCCCGATAAATGTTTCGACCCTTTTGAACCGTAAAAAAATATAATATAGTTGCAAAAAAAACAACAATAAACACCCTTATCAGAGTTTTTTTTTCTGTTATTTGAGTCTGGACGCCCCCGGCCCCTGTTTCTATCTGCGAGGAGAGGGTGGAGGGGGTGGGGTACTATAATATTTTCATTCATACGTAGGCTCGCACCATTTTGGGGTTCAAAATTTTGAATTTCAATACCTTTGAGGGTTTTCAGAAAAATGAAAATTTTTTGGGGTATGAAGATTTTGTGGATATCTTTTGGGGTCATCACAAAATACCAAAAAGTTAACCCCAAACATGGTCCGGGCCTACGTATGTTTGAAAATATCAGAGTACCCCCCCCCCTTTCTCACCCAGGTGCGAGTATGCTTGGAATTCGTGAACAATATCAGCGGACGTCATATTTTGTGTTTGGGGTCACTACACAGATAGCAAAGATACGTTGGGCCCACGTTGGTAGTTGGTGGAAATGTGGGCGTCGCCGCATACCAACCTTGTACCAACATCGAACCGACGCAACAATGTCGACCATTCTCTCATTATTAAACACCACTATATTATTACAAAATCCACTGTGCCTGTATTCTGAATAATGTGTTTGGTGTTAAAAGAAGTTTATGTTTCCGGGCCAGCATTGCGAAGGAGATTTGTTTGATTTGATTCTTACGTCCCATCAACAATCTTTCAGTTATGTAGGGACGGGTCTTCCTGGGTTGAACCGGTACTAAGCTATGATTAATGTGTCTTGCTCAAGGACACAACGCAGTGACGCCTGCGAGGCTCGAACCCGCGGCCCCTCTGTCTCATGTTCATTAAATAAGCCAGGTTACGAGGAAAACTATCCATGCGCGGATCCAGAGGGGGCCGGGGCTCCGGGCCCAGCAAAATCACAAAGCTATAGGATTTATTTAGCAATACTCGTCTGGATCCACTTGAAAATCTCAAAGGCAAGCCAGAATTCAATGTTGGGCCATTAATTCGGCCGCTAGCGAAACGCCATTGAAATTGGCCGATGATGATACACCTTGAAAGGTATTTGGATTCTCACCATAAAAAAGTTGTTAAAGATAAATTGGACTCCCTCTTACAACACTTTCTGGGTCCGTGCATGCCTGTGTCGGGGATTTCCGATCGGATGGGGGTTACTCTGATATTTCGTAGCCTATGTGGACTGGGACCTTTTTTAAGGAGGGAGTCTAACTTTTAATTTCAATAATTTTAGGGGGTTCAGATTGAATAAATATTTTATGGGATCTATGATAAAATTGTGGATATTTTAGGGGAGGGGGCGGGATGGTCATCATTCACAGTTAGGGAGCGTGGCGAAAAAGGAACGCATGTGCGCGACCCCCGTAATATGACTTTAAAGCATGTATAATATCATGCGCGGATCCAGGAATTTTTGACAGGGGGGGGGGGTCCAGATTGAGACGTTTTTAGTCCTCAGCTTATTTTACAGAGGGGGGGGGGCAATGGTTTTATTGCAGAGAAAACTATACTTTCCCAAGGATCCAGAGGGGGTCCAACATTTTCAGGGGAGGTCCATCCAAGGGGGGATCCAAATGCTAATTGCTATCACAATAACTTGTGATTTTTTGGAAGGGGGGGGGGGTCCGGGGATCCATAGGTTTTAGTTACGCGGTGTGCATTCTTCTAAGATCATTTTAAAGCTGTTTAAAAAAGAAAAACGGGGGTCAATTAAAACCTGGAAACACATCCTACCAGTAACAAAATCCACTTTAAGGCCAATTTCCTCGGGTGTGGTACTTTCAGGGGTGGCACTCTCTTTAAACAATTGTGTTTTGCGTTGTGTTTTGCGTGTCTTTGTTGGTGTTTTTGAGAAGTTAATTCTCTTTTGTGGTCCAGAGAGAGGAGAGGAGCGCATCATTCTTTTAGTATTAGCACGCATCACTATCCTTGCATTTCGTTGGCACCCCTCATAAAAAAGTCTACATCTTTGATCGAGGTTCTGTAATTTCGAGTAACAGTTTCTACACATAAGGCCTAAATGAAATATATGTGTGGTTCCTGTTTCATGCCAAGAAAATTCAGGGTAGGTAGGTAGGGAAATTATTAAATTTTGTTATAACATTTAACAAAGAAAATAGTGACAGAAATTGAAAAAGTGCCCATTTTTCTCCAAAGACCATTTTATTGTTTAGGGTATATAGGGTTAAAAAAAATAGGGTAGGTAGGCAACAGGAACCACACATATATTTCATTTAAGCCTAACGCCACTCTCTACATTAATGCCCCCATATTTCGCGAGCAATGCTTTGGCGTTGATGTCTGATCTTTTTGTGGATTCGATCCTTCGGACCTCTTGTGCGCTCTTTCCACAGACCATGCAGACACGCTCTGCAGGGTGCAGATTTTTGTTTAACGGGAGTTCTATACATTTCTATCCCATGCTGTAGCCACGATGATCCACGGATGTATTAGTTTGTCTTCCTGGTGTCTCTTGATGGTTGTGTGTCTCTTCCTTGCAGTGCCATGGGGTTGTCTGCTGTTTGTGATTGTGGTATTTCCTGATCATGCTCACATACTATTTTTAGGTAGTGAATACCCTTTAAACCTTCTTTACATGAACCACAAGACTGGTGACCTTGAAACATGGTTTGCATCATTGGATAGTAAGTGAGTATGAGCTGGCCCACCCAGTCCACTTTCTGTGCCTTTTATATAGTAAAAAATTTAATTGAATTTGGTTCACACTGGATTCATATAATACCTGGCCTATTTATGAACTTTTTCAACACCGACGCTCTTTCTGGAGCATGCGCAGGTTCTCTACTTAAAAAAATACCATATGCGGAAGAAAAAAAATCAGGTGTGTGGGATTCGATCTCTAGACCCTTACCTCGGTAAGCTAAAGCGCTACCACTTGCGCTATTTGGACAGGTATCGTCACTTGATTACATCAAAATCTAAGTACATTGAAAAAATTATTAAAATCGAAATTACCAATAACAGCAATATTTGAAAGGCTTCGTATCGAAAAGAAAGTGCGGCAAATCTTCTCAGTTTTCAGTACATGTTCATTTCTCATTTTGATGTGCGAAATTGACCCAGGATGTAAACAGATGCTCTTTCTGGAGCATGCGCAGTCGGATGAGTGGGATTCTCTACTGGTAAAAAATTACTAGTTACCAAACGTAATATGCGTAGCGGAAGTGGAGCTTTATCAACGTGGGGAACCAATCTAGCTGGAGAGCTAGACTTAAATTATCTATACACCGACCAATAATTCACTTCGACACCGGATTGAAAAAGGAAGAAGCACTTTGGAAAAGAAAGCAACAAACAACAGCTCATACTCTCTATCACTTATCTTTGAATTAAGCGATGAGTTCATTTAATGGAGAATGAGTTTTTGAGAAGCGTATGAAATGTCATTGTTCCGGCGTAAATCGGGTACTGACATGATAAATTTGTTGTGGTAGGCGTGTCTGATATTGACAGAAAATGGGTGGGGTAAACATTAGCACTGAATTCAGGGCGATATGATGGATTTTTATTTTATGTTATCATATAGCCCTGATTTTTTAAGCCTCTATCTTTTCCCTTACTGTTATCGTGGACGTAAACCAAGTTGAAAACACATTTCCAAACAGTGTCTTCCTCTAACACTACTCCATTTTGTATGTTTATAGGTTTATCTATATTTTGCTATTTAGTTTGCCGCTGATGCATACCTGATTAGTTCTAAAAAGATAAAATACTCCTGTCCACACAGAATGTTTACACTATTTGTTTTCAAAACATGGCGTCATTTTTGTCTTCTGAGCTGAAGAGCATGCTTTTTCTGTGGATACTAAAGTCACGCACGAATTTGTTTTGGTATTTAATGTACCGACAATGACCCGTTTACTTTCCGTTTCTGAATACACAGATGTTTTAACAACATTAAATACCAAAAGCAGACTTATATAATGTTTTCTTTTACCTTCCTTATTATCATAATTGGCCTAAAAATGATCATACCTGGTCTGTTGAGATTAAAAGAATCCAATACCATCTCACCATACATTTGTTACATGTAGATATTTGCAAAAAAAGATGACCAATTACCGATCTAACTGGGACCGCCTTTTACCAATTTGTTGCCATCGAGAACTACCCAGTTGGATATGTACAAACTGTGTCCGAGGAGTTCTTATAAAGGAAATGGATGAGATCCTTTTTTGTGCATACAGGTTGATTTTTATGGTGACCTCTCTCACCATTTGTAATAGGTTTTCTTTTAATATCTTGATGAATGTCAACGAATAAAGGTCAATCTTCAACCTAGTATGCACATTTTTCACCCTGGTTCTGTATTCCGACGGATGTCACTGGATTGAAAATTGACTATTTTCAGATAAGGAACTCCCCCACTTCCGCTAACAGGAAATACATAGAAAAAATCCAAATGGTTTTGCATATTCAAACAATGACATCATTATACAATTCTAATCATAAACCATTGCGCACATGTTCAAAAAGAAGGTCAAAACACCCAATGTCTCTATATAAGATTCACGTGGCGCCTTAAAAACGATGGGTACCAACTGTGTGTATTGACTGATAGCCTATTTGAACATAAGCGTGTGATAGTAAAGCTATTCAGCGTGCAGCAAGGTTAGCCATGAAATAAAAAATATTTTCTTTCACTAATATCTTACTGATCACTGTGCAAAAGTAATTTGATTCTGATCTTTCCAATCCATCGCTTCTTGTCGTAAACAAGCTGACCCTCTCTCGGTTCAGAGGTCAATGTACTCTTGCTACTTTTGGCGGGAAACTTGTCACGTGAGCACATGATCAGAATAAGAATTGTCCGCCTTGTTGGAAAAGTCCATTTTCGGTCTGATTATGACATTTTGGGACATGACAAAGCTTCCTTTCCGAAAATTAGATTTATACGGGTGGGGTATGTGATTGTTAAGGATTTCTGTCAAGTAAGTATCTCATTTTCTTTGGCATGCTATATTAAATTGAAATCAAACCATTCTTGGAAATCGACTTTCATTTTCTGAAATAGGTCATTACTCGTTATAATTTAATAGAAAATAGGGGGCGCTACAATGCACAATAATACAGAAACGTGACTGCTGCGAGCGTACCAACATTGAGTAAGTTAACAGAATCAATAGCTTTAACAATTTTGCCCTGATTTTCAAAATTCAAACACCTACTTGTTTCTTATAATGTCCAAAATACACTGTTAATCTTATTATAATAATGTACTGAGTATAACCAGTACCGGGTTTTATTATAATATTTCTCAACGTTTTATTAAGTTCGTCTCATCAATTCAACATCCGAATTTTATCGCAAAAACGTCATCACCCCTAGCTCGTGAAAAGCATGCAAAATGGCTGCGATGAGCCGAAAAACAACAACAAGAACATGATATTACAGATTGCATTGATCGTGTCATAATGACGAAGTCAATGGTAACATTTTTATAACTTTGGTTGTGTATGTAAAACACATGAAGAAGTCTAAATGATTGGATTGTCAAGGAAACGAGTTTTTCCCAAAACAAAAGGGGACTCCATCACTGGTCAAGATAGAGCACAAAAACACTGCGACTTTAGATTCAGCCAGATCGAAAACAAATCTAAAGTCGCAGTTCTGCAACTAGGGTAAACATCATCTTCTGAGCTCTTCTTCAGCCACTTGAGGGAATGGCACAAGTTACACTTAATTGGTCTTAATGAACTTTTTATGACGTGAAAATAGCTAAAATTGCAAAACCTGGCAAACCTTCGGGTTCACAAGTCTCAACATTGGAAATGATATTCAGAATCGGAAATGGTAGGCTACTGCAGTGTTTAACCTAAACACAGAACGCATTTTGACACCTTATTTTATTGTTGAATGTTCAGTTACGGATGCAAAGCGAGCGCTTTAATAAAACAAATTTTTCGATTGGTGCTTTGGACATGATATATTTCTAATCTCCAAAATTGAATGTGTGTCTATTTCTTGTTTAATTCTCGCATCATGCAGACTGATTCCCATATTATATTACCCAATTTATTTTATTATGCACATTAAAATTTAATCCAGTTGCTAGCTGTGCAGATCTATCAATGAAACTACACGCAGATCAAAATATCAGGCAAAAATATTTCAATTTTGGGACAGAATACAGTGACTCACTCGGTACCGAGAGAGTTAGAAACTAGACAGGAAATCAAAAGCATTGTAGTGGAAATACCATGCCTGACTAGTCCCACCTTGTCCAATTTCATTCAGGACAAGTTAGAATTTCTATTTACTTGTCCAGGGACAAGTTGAAATAAATTTATAATTCTGTATTTCATATTTGGTAATTATTATGAACTCACATGTTGTGTACAAAACAGTGTGGATCATGATCTGAATCTACACTGTTTTTTAATAGTTTATGTCAGGTTTCATACTGTTTTTAAAGAAGTTTATACATGTATATTGTTTAAGCACAGTGAGGGCCTCTCTCAGATCTTTGTGCAATATTCATTCTTTAATATGGGACAAGTAAAACTTTCTATGTACAAGTACCTTATGGCAATTCACTTGTCCCTGGGCAAGTTTAAACTTTTGCTATTCCCACAAGCACAACCATGTCAAAGGGATGCTAGTTTGAGACTCACCGCCATCTGTGTCACTGCATTGTCCTGGGGTGCATTGTGTCCTTGAGCAAGACACTTTATCCGTTGCTTAGTACTGGAAATCATCCCGTCATGACTGAAAAATGTTGACTGGGATGCAAAGCATCCAAACAAACAAAATATTTAGAAGTTACTGACTGATAGATGGACTGGGCTGATTACAGTATAATTACCTTTATTTTAATTGCCCAGATATATATATAAAATAAAGGTTTTATATGACTGAGTTTCTGTCCTTGTGGGCTCTTGGTTTGTTTGTTTTCCTGCCAATATGTTTTGTCATGAAAATATCCTCTGCTTATTATGCAGGGCTCCAGATAAGACGGGGTAAAGGGTATTTCAGCATTGATTTTTTGGAATTCAGCATTGAAAATTAAATTGAAGGGTGAAAATACCCTTTGCAGTTTGAAGTATCAGTGCTGATATTCAAATTATGTGGTGAAATCTTTTATTCTTAGTAAGAAAAAAACTAATTAATATGCACCAATTGTTTAAATCTTGGAAGTTTTCCAAAAAATGCAACATGTATTTGATACAAGCAACTTTTCTTTGAAATATGTTAAGCAGATATTGGGTCTTTTTACAAGTCTTTGCATTTTCTGCAATTTGATATTTTAAATATGGAGTAAATTACTCATTAAATTAAAAATTAGTGGGTGAAATACCCATTGGTCCAAATCCTTATCTAGACCACTGATTATGTCTAATAATATGGTATTTCCATACCCCTGAATATCTATTCAAATGCATTTTTTATCATAGAAAGATCAAACAAACACTTATTAACCCTGACCAGACTGCTTACATAACATTTGTATCCCTCATGATAAAGTGACAAATCAACAGCGAAAATATTTTGTTGTGAATACTGGATTCAGAAAACAAAGATCATTAAAAAGTGTGGTTGAATATCTAGAGTAAAACAGATAGTAATCTAGTAAGTTTCAAAATTGTATACCATGCTTTGAAAACAGTGTAGACCCAGATGGACTGGCCTCTGATAAAGCCAGCTGATCAGCATCCTCATTGTTTTACATTTAGCTAGGCCAAATAAGAAAATAAGTGTGTTTGGGGTAAGGCCTGAAAATTTTAGGTAGGGTAGGCACACATTATTTTTTTTAATTTATTTTTTCTCTTGACAGAAATGCCTTTCAAAATGCGTAGAATTATATTTTTATAAAACCTGAAAAAACGGTAGGTTTCTCTATTAAATTTAGGTAGGGTCGGGTTACCCTAAACACAGGTATTTTTTTTATTTGGCCTTAACCATGGTGATAATAACATTGCACAGCTGAACAGGCTGGAAAATGGAGGGCAACTTGATTTACATGCATGCGTGAATGTTTTCAGGATTATTCCTGAATTCAGGATTTTGAGGCTGACTTTCCATAGAAAGTCAGCTCAAAATGCTGAATTAGGGAGATTATAATAGGTTTTCCTATTTATATACAGTCGGTCTAAAGACAATTGACCATTAGAATTGAAATTGTGGGCATACTGGAAGTTTTAAGATTGGAGTTTCAAAAGTTCAGGATTTTAGAAATTTTGAGTTTTCACCCATGTTACATGTAACATTCACATCTAAAAAAGTAATAAATGTGCATATAGGAGCATTTTGCATTTGTTAGTTTGTATAGGGTAATTTTTTTTTATATTTTATCATTACAGAAAAGAAGAAAACCCAGTCTACTTCTAAAGCTACTAGACAACAGAATGTCCTGTCACCCCAGATCCCCAGAGGAAATGAAACAGGACACAATCATGGTAAGTCTGTAACAGGCCCAAGGTTACCAAACTTTTTCATGCTCAACTCAACTGAGCACGAAGAAAAGCCTTTATTTTTGGTATTATTGATTTTATGAGCAAATGAAATTTCATGCTCTGTCAAGTTGAGCATGAAAAAAGTTTTATAACCCTGGGGCCATGCCTCCTGGTAAGAAGCGGTAATAATAAATTCATCTTCAGGGTTTGCAACCAGGTAAAACGAGGCTATTCAGCTACAAAGACTGGGGAAAATATTGATTTTTTTTTGCATGTGACACATTTAGGTGTCATACAGGCTAGATAGTGAATAACAAAGACGCTTATCTGACTGCACCATGCCCACTGCCCTGGCTGGTTTGTACATGTACCTTTGCATCATGCCATGCAACACAGTCACGTTTTCTCCCAACAAGGGGACATTGGGACTATAACTTGTGTACCTTCTGATATTTTGTCATGGAACTTCATCTTAAATTTCAATAAGGAAACGAAAAAGGTCTCTGACTGACTTGTTTTTATAATTACCTCCCTTGACATGATATCGTCCTTGACAAATACATGCTTATCGCTGGAATGATGAAGGTAAACACCAAACAGGATAAAATTGGGAAGGAGTGTAGTACAACAGTAAAAATCTTCAGCAAGACAAGGGTTAACTTTGCCGTCTTCATTTTAGCCTCTTTGTGCTGTTTTGTATTTTTTATATTTTGGGCAGCACCTAAAATTTTGGTACTTATAGCACATGCATAAAGTCATCCTTCAAACACATGGGTGAAAGTTTTCAGGATTATTCCTGAATTCAGGATTTTGAGGCTGACTTCCCATAGAAAGTCAGCCTCAAAATGCTGAATTAGGCAGATTTTTATAGCTTCTCTTGATTTATTTTCAGTTCATCTTCGGACAATTTACCATTTAACTTGAAAATATTAATGATGTGTAAGCATACAACAAGTTTTAAGTCTTGGATTTCAAAAGTTCAGGATTTAGGAAATTTTGAACTTTCACCCATGTAAATATGATGCCCAGATATCTGGCTCGTCTGCACATTTGCACAGACTCTCCAGAGCCTTTGTTTACTCAACAATATGATAAGTACCAGGCCCTGAGATTATAAAATTATTTTTCATGCTCAACTGAACTGAGCATGAAATTTTAACTGCTCATAAAGACTAAAATACTGAGGAGTAAATACTTTTGTTGCTTTCAAACTCTCAGATGGTGTATTTATCATGCTATTAAATATTAAAATGCCAACAATTTTTGGCATTTTAACATTTATGAGCATGATAAATTTTGTGCTCAGCTGAGTTGAGCATGGAAAAAAGGTTTTATAACCTCAAGGCCAGGCCTTTAGTTAAGAGTGCAAACAAAAAAAATAGTTTACTCTATTTCTCAACCAAAACACATATTGTGGGTACTCAATAGAATTGTCTCAATGAGACTGTTCTTTTTTAGCACCCAAATCATATGTTAAGAAATATTTACAATGGTGCGCTTGAAAATTTTGTTTATCTAAACTGGTGATAAGTAACAAAACCTCATGTGATTACTCATAAAACTTATATTTATGTAAAAAGTAATGTTTTGAGTTTCAACCCTTTGCATACTAATGGATTCTTCCTTCTGGTTTGATATGATAAACTAGGGATAGTCCATTGTACAGGTCTAGGGGTGACAGGTTATAATTTTCAAAAAATATTGTATTCTTTTGTCTCAAGATCTTTTTAACCTTTACAAACAGTGTAGACCCTGATGAAATGCGGCATTATGCTGCATTTCATCTGGATCTTCACTGTTTGCAAAAGTACTCTTTTAGGGTTTCCAGAAAACAAAAGGTTAAATTTTGTTTTTCCAGTATTTGCGAATGATGTGGCTAGCTCGGCTGTGCCAACTCCATCAGGCCTATTGCTGTTTCCTGAGGAGAACCATCCTGGGGACTTAGGTAAGGCGTACCTTAACCAGGCACGGTTTTTGTTGTCTAGTCCCTTCACGGGCTTAGACCAAATGAAAAAATAAGCTTGTTTCGGGTAACAGGTCTGAAAATTTTAAGTAGGGTAGGCACACTTTTTTTTCATATTTTTTCTGGTAAAAAAATATGATTTTTATGCATATTGAAAGGCATTTCGCCTTTCAAAATGCATAAAATTATATTTTTTCCAGAAAACCTGAAAAAAATTCTAGGTTTCACCAGTTAATTTTGGTAGGGTCGGGTTACCCTAAACACAGGTATTATTTATGTGGCTTTTTTGCAAACAAGGACCCAGATCAGAGCAGTCTGATCAGGGTTCATATTGTTTGCTTTCATGAAAAAATCTAGTCTGAAATGCACTTGAATATATGCAGCAGATATAAAAAGCAAACAATATTTTCAGAACAGTCAAATAGTGGCGGGATTAGAGTTAAAATCACTTTTCCTTACCTGCTAATATTATAAAGAAAAATACAGGGCTGATTTGAAAATTATTTAGCACAAATCCTCCTTTGGTTACCCAATTTTAGACCTGTCTAAAAACTAAGCTTCCTGCAGGAGACAGGTTCAGTTTTAAGCTCACCAGAGCCAAAGGTTCAAGGTGAGCTATTGTGGGTGGTTTTCGTCTGTCATGCATCATCCATCCTGCGTAAAAGATTTCTTCAAACGACATTTCCTGCACTACTGGTCTGAATTTAGAATAATATCACATGAAAGTTCCCAATGGTTCCGCTTGACCAAATGTATGGGCCGCCAGAGCTGAAGATAAGGAATATTATAAAAGGCATCTCCTGACCCACTGGTCCAAATTTAAAATAATTTCACAGCCCTCTACCAAAATTGCTCAAATAGAATGTATACGTTGCCATAGCTATGGTTAAGAAATCTTTTAAATGACATCTCCTGAAACAATAGGGCCACCAGAGCTGTAGATAAGAAACATCTTAAAACAACATCTTTACTGGTTCACTGGTCCAAATTCAAAATAATTCACATAAATGTTCCTAAAGACGTCCTCTACCAAAATTACACAAATTGTTTGGCTCCGCTGAAGAAAAGTGCTACCAGAGCTGTAGACAAGAAATATCTTTAAACATCATCTCCTGAACCATTGGTCCAAATTCAAAATAATTTCGCAGAAATGTTTCTCATAATGCCTTCTATCAAAATGCCACTCTGCCAAACAAAATGGGTGCCAGAGCTTTAAACAACATCTTCTAAACCACTGGTCCAAATTCAAAATAATTTCATTGATAATACATGAACCAGGGCTCAGGTGATTGATCCAAGACCCCAGGGTCCTCCTGTACTATACATATAGGGGTAACTTTTAAAAAATCTTGTCAAAAACCAGGAATATTATAGTATTGCTGTTGTTGTCTATTCTTCTGTCAGGAGCTGTATCTGTAACCTTGATTCAGATTTGATTCTATATTGATCAGGCCCCTACCCTAGATAAGAGCATGTAATCAAAAAATAATTATACCCCCCGCAAACTTTGTTTGTAGGGGGTATACTGTTTTCACGTTGTCCGTCCGTGCGTGCGTCCGTCCGTAACGCTTTGTTTCCTTAATAACTCGAAGAGTCATTGCTGGATTTTCATCAAACCTTGCAAACATGTTCATATATGCAAGACAAATACTTTAGACAAAAAAGTAAGGGCTAGGGGCCAGTTCTATTAGAGTTATTTCCCTTTGTAGTTCTAAATGGCTTTTAATATAGTGCTTTATGCTTATGCTATTATAGGCCATACACGGGCCAATCAACTCCTACCACAGCTTTTGATGGAACAATTTGATACTTTTCCTATACAATGTAGACACATTGAACATATGCATGAAGGAGTTTGGTTCAGAAAAAATAATTTTTGACAAAATGACAGCTGTGAGAACTTAGACAATTTTTCCCTAATAGGTGTTTGTATATGCATAGACGGTGCCCTTATGGGCCGATCAACTCCTACCACAGCTTTTTATGGAGCAATTTGATACTTTGCCTATACAATGTAGACACATTTGACATATGCATGAAGGAGTTTGGTTTAGAAATAATATTTTTTGACAAAATGACAGCTGTGAGAACTTAAACAATTTTTCCCTAATAAGGCTTTTGTATATGCATAGATTGTGCCTTCATGGGCCGATCAACTCCTACCACAGCTTTTGATGGAACAATTTGATACTTTGCCTATACAAGTAAACACATTGAACATATGCATGAAGGAGTTTTGTTCAGAAAAAATAATTTTTGATGAAATGACAGCTGTGAGAACTTAGACAATTTTTCCCTTATTAGGCTTTTGTATATGCATAGATGGTGCCTTCATGGGCCGATCAACTCCTACTACAGCTTTTGATGGAACAATTTGATACTCTGTCGATACAATGTAGACACATGGAACATATGCATGAAGGAGTTTGGTTCACAAAAAATAATTTTGACAAAATGACAGCTGTGAGAACTTCAACAATTATTCCCTTATATGGCTTTTGTATATGCATGGATAGTGCCTTTATGGGCAGATCAAGTCCTACTACAGCTTTTGATGGAGCAATTTGATACTTTGCCGACACAATGTAGACACATTGAACATATGCACAAAGGAGTTTATAATCTTTGTTTGCACAGATTCTACTGAAATCTTCTTATCAAAACTAAGGTCTTCTTGTTTGAACTATAACTTGCCAAGTTTTTTCGCTGACTCTTACTGTGTGGGGGGTATCTAATAAGCATTGCTTATTGACTTTTTCATTTTCTTTTCCTCAACTAAACTATACGTTGTGGGTACTCAAATGAACCGTCTCATTGAGATGGTTCTTTTGAGTACACTAAACATATTTTAAAACTGAGGGATAAGAAAATATTCAATTTAAGTCTCAAAAATTTTGTTTGTCTTTACCTTTATAATGATGTTAACGAGTATTGCCATAGAGGGTCTTGTCAAGTTACTTATGTGAACATTACAGAAAACGTTCTGTTGGAAATTGCTGAGCCATCAAATTCTTCCCTGGTTAGTAGAGGGAATAAAAGAATTGGTCATAAGAGTTACGGTAAATGTTCTAAAATTTTGAACACTTTTCTCTCTCTGTTCTCAAATTAATGTTTTAAGGGCTGAAATTCACAAAAGGAATGCCAAAATAGCAAACAGGGAAGACCCTGGTCAGACTGCTTCAGAAGCAGTCTGATCTGGGTCTGGGCTGATTGTTTAGGCTGTTTTGACAGGCAACTAGTGTTGAAATTTAAGAACATATACCATACCTCTGATTTTGATAACTCAAAGGGAAAGCTTGGGTCTTATGGTAGAGATATCAGGAGTCAAAGTTCTCAAGTATTTTTTATCACATGAAGTCGCATCTGGGAGTGACATAACGCCATGCAATTGAATCAATTTCATATTGTTACATTATTGCATCCAGTATAACATTGCATAAAAGATGACAAAATCTTGATGTTTTCGGGCCAAAGAGGCGATTTTCAATTAATTTTAATGTCATGTGATAAATAGAATATATTATTCTTGCTCCTGTATTATTGAATTTATTTAACTGGTTGCAAAAAAATGATAAAATGCTTGGCTAGCCTCACATTTTATCACTTTTCCTCAACTCGTTTAATAAATTCTATAAAACATGAGCACTCTTTTTCTTTCACAGGTGTAAGCTTAACTTCACCAGAGTCTGTTTTAGTGAAGAAGTCGAGATTATCCAAAAACTTACAGGAATTTATCACCTACAGAGATGCCATTCCACAGTTAATCCAATACCTGGAGGCTTGCAAGGCAGGAGCTTTGATCAGGTTCTGGCTGGATGCTGACAGTTTTCAAGCTTCCACATGGACTCGGATTAGAACCCATTCTCTTAACACAGTCAGCAAAAGCTCATTGATAAAACGAAAGGAGAGTGTGAAACAGTCTAAAGTTAAAGAGAAGGATATAACAAGTCCTGGTAGCAGTCTGTCAACTGATGGAGACTCATCTTGTGATAAAAGTGATGCCTTAAATTTAAGTTCACTTGGCATGTGTCAGGATGAAACCAGTCCACCGTGCAATAAAGCTAGTCCAATACCAAACCATACAGAAAGTGTTAACGTTATCAGTCCTGTTGAAAATGAGATTAGAACTAATGTGAACTGTGAAGGGAACCATTCTAGCAATGGTGACCAGAGAACTAGAGAGAAGTGTAAGGATGAGCTGGGTAACAGACTCAGTTTGTCGCTCGAGTTAGACGAAGATCATATCAATGCAGCAATTCCACCGTTGTCTTATTCTGCGGACTCGGGTGCAGTGTCGGCCAAATCAAATTGTTCTGTGATTTCACTGCCGGAGATAGACTGTGATGCAGGTAGTCAAGTTCATACTGCTGAGGATAATGTTTCTAAAATGTCCGAATATAGAAAGGACCAGCTTGCAGAAAAGTTAAAGAAAAGTGAGTTACCAAGTGGGCCTCAATGCGAGAAAACCTGTTTTCGGGGGTTTGCGAACAACACAAGTGCAGAATAAGGCGCAAATAACACCAACACCGCTAAAAAAATAAACAACCCCACCCTGGAAAATTATGCTCCCCTTGGCTCTTGCCCTTAGTCGACCAGATCGTGGGATATGGTACATGTTCTAAAAAAATTTTCTTTCTTTCCTCAAATAAAATGTTTGTTATCAGGGCTGGAATTTACAAAATGCTTGTCCAAACAGCAAACAGAGAAGACCCTGATCAGACTGCTTCAGTCTGATTTGAGTCTGCCCTGTTCATCTAGGCCATTATGACAGGCAACTAGGTTTAAAATTTTAGAACATTAATATCCTATAGTAATCCACCTGGTATCTGTCTGGTAGTCTGTATATCTGTCACAAAGTGACAATTTTGTCCAATGAAATAATAAAATAAAATATAAAAAATGATAAAATACAAATAATAATTAACATGTAAATATGAACATGCACATCAAATAATAATGAATATGTATGTCTCATAATTTTGGGTACATTCATTGTTCATAATGTTTTGTATACTTTATTGAAAATGCAAAGCATATTTTATTACATAAATAATTTCAACTTTTCTAAAATTTTGCTTACAAAGTCATCTTTCTAACAGGCACAATTGATTTGCATCAGTAGATCAAAGGAAGTAACTTTTGACACCTTGATCTCTAATCCTACACTCCAGTGCTTATGGTCATCAAAAATCATAAATATAACAGCATTTTTAAGTATATCTGTAATTCTAACACACCTCGCCTAACGCCTATAGGACCAATGCTAAAAATTGTGATATATACAATAATTCACAGTTTTGAAAGCACGCGGAAAGTGTGTGCTAGCTGATGTCATTTATTACTGGAAAATTACATTATTAAATGCACAGTCTGATCAGAGCCTTTGCAAGTCACTTGAATATTCTGTTAAACTACTGACTGAATTGCATTTGGGGTTTCTAAGCTTAAAAGGAGACTGCACAGGCTAGTCTGAGTCTACACTTGTCAAAATACCACATTGTTGGAAATCACATGTCACGGCTCATTAATTATATCTTAACAGGTATAGAGCAAGATGCAGTGAGAATATTCACCAAATATTTAGCAAGGGAAGCAACCCATCCAATATCAATCACAGATGATCTAAGGAATGAAACCATCAGTAAGTATTTTCTCCTCATAGGTTTAGATAAACAAAAATTTTCAGCGTAAAATTGTGAATATTTCTTTACCCATAATTTTTAGCATATGTTTTGGGTGCTCAAAAGAACCATCTCATTGAGACGGTTCTTTTGAGCACCCACAACATATGTTTTGGTTAAGAAATAAGAAAATTATTTTTCTGGTACGCTCTCTTAACTAAAGCCCTGTCTCCAGGCTTATTGTCTACTGACTTTTTTCAAAACTAACTTTTTCAAAAAAAGATTTCAGGAACACTTTAGAGTGTCAAGCAGTTTGGATCCAGATCAGGCATGACATTCTGTCCGATTTAACTCTTTACATGATGGGTAATTTTTCATGATTTTTCTTGTTGTCTGCTGACTTTTTTCAAAATTAACTTTTTCAAAAATTTCTTTCAGGAAAAATTTCTTTCAGGAACACTATCAGAGTGTCAAACAGTTTGGATCCAGATCACACCCGACGTTCTGTTGGGCCAGATCTGGGTCGTAACTGTTTGCAAAGATCAGCAGCAGACGGCAAAATTGCTGCTGGCAGGCAAGAGTTAAAAAGCGTGGATATTGTGGTTGCTTCAGTCAGTTTGTCTGTCTGTATGTCAGTCATCTGTCCGTCTGTTATGCTATATCCTCCTGAATGGCTGGCAAGGTTGGCAATCGACCGGTCAATATGCATATTGACCAGACCAGTGGTCATTACTGGTTTTAACCGGTCATTACTGGTCGATTGGTCGATTGAAAAAACTTGGTTGATGTGAAGACACTTGGCATTATTTATCCCGCATTTTACTGAAATCTTTAAATACTAAAAGTAGTTTAATATAAGATAATACACTTAGGTTTAACTGAAAATGTGTTGTTGTTGTTTAAATTGATTTCGCTTTAAAAAAAGTATTAATAATTAGTAAGCCGTAAAATAAACAAAAATGAAATGTCTTCAGTACAAATCGTTACCACAATTTATAGTTCAGACTAACAGTCTTGAACTTATTTCCTATTTCACCATTAATAAAAAAGGCAAATTCAAACAATGAGAATAAATTTTAAAACTAGCTTTTATCATAGAAATAAAAACAGAATTTAAATCAAGGAATTATTTTAAAATGAGAGAAAGTAGAAAAAAATCAATACTTCAAATTGATCATCAAAGAGGTCATCATGTACAAATAGAAGATGCTGTATTGATTAAAATTCAAATTGGTTGGCTTCTTACCTGAAAAGACAAAGGTGTGAAAATTATAAAGAAAACACTTAATGTCAATGAGTTATTTGTTTACTTTAAATACCCTAGAACAAACAAAACTGTCAAAATACCGGGCATGTCTCTCAGACTGAAGAATGTGTGTCCAGTGTATAACACCTATCCAATCACTGAGCTTAAAATGTATTGGCTAATTCAGTGGCATCTGTGTGTATATAGAGGTGTAAAAGTGTGGTCATTCAGTTATCTGCTGTTATCAGTTAATAATTAACCAAGTGTCATAAACTAATAAAAGTTATTGTCTCAAAAATGAGCAAAAAACCCTGTAGGGTTAAAATTGGTTATTCTATTCTGCCTTTGATGATGCAAGAAAAACTAGTGTTAGATGCATGGACTGTAATTCAGACTTCAGTGCTAAGGTCTTGAGATGGAAATCTCACTATGAAAAGTGCCCTTTACAGGGACGAAACAGTAAATTTATTCTTTTTTCAATAGATAGAACATAAAACCTGTACAAATATCTAAATCCACCACAAAAACGTCCCTTCAAGTTTTCAATCGACCACTTCGATTCGTATTGACCAGTATTGACCACTTTTTGGCTTATTGACCGGGGCGGTTTTAACCGGTTAAAACCGCTGGTTAAAACCGGGGGTGGTTTCGACCGCCCAACCTTGATGGCTGGACTATATCCAACCAAATTGTTAACCCTTAAAGCGCCAAGAAAAAAAATGCATCTGAAAATGTCGTCTGCTGCAAATAATTGCCTAACTTTCCTGATGAATTAAGTACAGAAGCAAACAGTGTGGACCCAGAACAGACTGCTCCCATAGGAGCAGTCTGATCTGGGTCCACACTGTTCGCCATAGAGGCTGACGAGATTTCAGCAGACAAGAAAAGCAGATGACTTTTATTGCGATTGGCGCATTAAGGGTTAAGTGACTTGCTTACAGTATAGTAGGACGTGCAACAGCAAATTTATTTTCGGCCCAGCCCACAGAGGCATTGGGGAGGAGTCAAAAGCTATCCTAGGATGCTGATTCTGATAGCATGCCATCGATTGCAAGATTCAATCTAAATTTTGTCAAGCTCACAGGTTTACATAAACAAAAAAAAAGTATTTTAAAATTTTAAATATTTTTTACCCGTCAGATTTAACATATGATATGTTTTAGGTGCTCAAAAGATGATTCTTTTGAGTTCTCATAACATATATTTTGGTTGAGAAATAAAAAAATCAGTACGCTCAGTATTTAACTATTAAAAGGCCTGGTGGAGCTACTGCGTACTTTTGTTGTATGCTGAATACTTTTTTTTTTTTTTTTAAATCCAAGATATGGGAAAGAAAAAACAACAAGGATAGGGTTTATGTTTTATCGTTAAGACCAACATGTTTTAGTACGGCATATATCTTGTTGATGGTTGAAGCCGTAACTTAAGAAAAATTCTTTTCAGATAGTTTTTACCCAGATCAGGCTGGATAAAATGTTGGTCTTGATCTGGATTCAAACTGTACCTGTAACGGTATGTTTGCCTCTTTGATGGTGTTCCTTATTTATTTTTTGTTTTGAAAAATTTAATTAAAAAAAAGCATCAGGCAACAAAAATTAAAACATGCCAAATAGCCCAGCATGAAAAGAGTTAATTGTTTTGTTCAAAATGTTTGTTTTTTTATGCCATGGGTATTGAAGATTGAGGGATTTATTATTTTTGGTCTGAGTGGGTGCATACATACATGTGAGTGTATGGGTGAAACTAACTTTTACATGGTTGACCTTATCAGTAGCTGACCTAAGAGTTTTGATATTTTAAATGAGTGTACCTTGTGGGAAGCACTTTTGAATATATGTCCTTGACCTTTGACCTACTTTTAAAGAAAAAATCAAAACAGCTATATTATGAATTGCATAATTATATGTTTCATGAACATAGCTTGTTTTCATATAAGCTGTTTTGTTTGTTTGATTTGATTATGTCCCATCAACAATCTTTCAGTTAAACAGGGATAGGTCTTCCTGGGTTGAACCAGTACTAAGCTAGGATAAATGTGTCTTGCTCAAGGACCACAACACAGTGACGCCGGTGAGGCTCGAACCCGCAGTCCCTAGGTCTCGAGTCAAGCACTATATCATTGAGCCACTGCGCTCCCACATATAAGCTGTGATCATATCTTAGTTTATACCTGGATATGTTTGTCTAAAATTTTGAATTTTAGTTGCTTGCCAAAAAGGTCAAGGCAAACTGGGTAGTCCCAGATCAGACTGCTTCTTCTGATCAGGGTCTTTCCTGTTTGCTATTCTGCAAAGCAACTTGTTAATCCTAGCCCTGATAGCCAACATTTTATTCGAGAACAGAAAGAGAAAAGTGTTCTGAATGTTAGAACATTATCCGTATCATAAAATATATATTTTGTAGTCTTAAAGACCAAAGATTAGAAAATGCTGCCATAGACACAGCAACAGATAAGATGCTATTTTCTATAGAAGTTGGTGATATTTGTTTTCCTTTTAAAATAAAAGTATGTTGTTAGATGTTTGTTTTCATTGGTAGCAACTCGGTGAGATATTTAATTTTTTTGTTTCAGGAAAAATCTGTCGAGAAGATGGTGAAGTTGACCCGGAATGTTTTGTTGAGTGTCAGAAATTTGCCCTAGATAAAATTGATAAAGAGTAAGTAAATATGGGCCCCATAGATATACCTGTAAAACTTTTAAAATCCTGTGACCCTTTTTCATATATCCTGCATCCCTGGTCTGATTCTTAAGAATATTTCACACACTTGTTAACGCCAGTGAGATGATGTGCAGAGTGAAAGTTTCAGACACCTTGCTTTAAGGTCAAGTTCGTGGTGGATCAAGAGGGGGGACAAGGGATCCGGATCCCCCCTCCCCCCCCCCCCTGAAAAATAAAAAAAATATATATTTTTTTTTTGCAATACTGGTCCGGATCCCCGGAAAATCACTAAGCTACCAAGCCAGCATTCAATGTTGGGCCATCATCTGCCGGCCGTCGAAACGCCATTTTAATGGCATTTCGCTGACGGGCCGATGGTGGGTCATTTATAGCGGTATTTGGATCCTCATCCCCCCATCAACTAAAAAAAATTAAATTTGGACCCCCTCTGAAAAAACTTTCTGGATCCCTGCATGAAGGTCATAATGGGAGATCAAAGGTCACATGTTCAGACGGCTCCATATTATCCCATAGCTAAGTCCAACAAACTGGATCCATCACAAAGCAGAACTAAATTTTGGAATTATTTTGGAAGAAAAGTCACTGAATTAATATTGTAGTTTTATATTTTCAGTTACTATGATGGTTTCAAGTCAAGTGTGTACTTCTGTAAACATCAAGTGGATATATTTACAGGCAACAAAGTCTTTCTGAACGATATACTCTATAACCAAACAGCATTATTTTACCTTATGGGCTTCTTGTTATTATTTTCAGTTACTATGATGGTTTCAAGTCGAGTGTGTACTTCTGTAAACATCAAGTGGATATATTAACAGGCAACAAGGTCTTTCTGAATGATATACTCTATAACCAGACAGCATTATTTTACTTTATGGAAGTAAGTTTATACTCATAGCTTAATCTTTCTTTTATATTTTACCTTTATTTGTTAAAAAAGAACATTTTGACTCTTTGCCTACTAGTGTTTTTTTTGCATATAAACTTTGCAAACGCTTTGGACCCAGATCAGGCCAGACAAAATGTCTGGCCTGCTCTGGATCCAAACTGTTTGATACTCTAATGGTATTCCTGAAAGAATTTTCAAAAAAAAAGTTGATTTAAAAGTTAAAGCATGTAAAATTACCCCGTAGGCGAAGAGTTAAACATCAAAGTAATAATTTGATATCATTTACACCACTTTTGAAATTTAACTCCCATAGTGCAATTGATTGATTCTTTGTGGAGTTCTAAAATGTTTTGCCAAAATTTCTCTCAACCCCTTGATGATTTTTAAGTTGTTTCTATACCAGTGAACTATTTAATGAGCTGACGTCCATTCTTCACGAAGTAATTGATTTTGAAAAGGAGCTTTGCCAGTAACAGCTTCCCACTTCTTCAAATAATCTGATGACAATGTGGTTGAGATGGCCGCTTTGTACCTGCTACAAATAACAGGCTCCAGGGCTTCTGATTTTTTTCAAAATTGGTGGGCCGAAGTGACGCATGGAGCAAAAAAATGGTGGTCATTTTCTGAAATGATGGGCCCAAGCATATCAAACTAGCCACAGTTGGCATTTGAGTAGTATTCTCTACCTACACACTGGCACAGACACTTGTATGCATATATGTATATTGACTACGGATTATACCGTAAAACCTGTCTTAAGCAGCCACTCAAAAAAGAAGACCAATTATCGCTTAATGCACTTCAAAAGTATTGCAGAATGCTCCAAGGTGTGCATTCTGCAATCCTTTTGACCTTCATTAAACTATTATTTGTTATTAAGATCTTTGTTTCGTCTTTTTTAATGTATTGACAACTGTTTTGTGGAATTCGTAGACTCGCTGGAAGATGAATATTTTTATTAAAAGTGAGATTTTTTCACAACGAAAAAGGATGGGTCCACTGGGCCCCACTGCCTTGGAAAGTGATGGACCATATTTTGAAATCATGGGACACAGACCCCGGCCCACCATAAATCTGAAGGCCTGATCAGCTCATAGCATTATTGTCTAACAATCAAATAGGTATATACACCTAAAGAATTGCAAGTAACAGTTTCTGAAATAACTTGCCAACTTCTGCAAAAGGTTTGATATTGAAAAATGAAGTTTGTTGAGATGAATTTTCAAACCATTTGATATGATTGTTATCATTTTAAACCGTTGTATACTAATGGATTTATTCTTCTGGTTGGATACAAGAGACTAAGTTTAGTCCATTGTACATATCTAGGGGTGTCGGGTTATAATTTTATAAAAAAAATGTTCTTTTTGCCTGAAGATCTTTTTTGCCTTGCATAATGCAGCATTTCATCTGGGTCCTCACTGTTTGTAAAAGTACCGATTTAGGGGTTTCCCGTATACAAAAGGGTTAAGGGATTTATAAAAAATATGAAAGATGTCAAACTTGCAGGAGATAAAAAATATTTCAATATTGCACTTGTCCTGCAGGACGAGTGACTTACAATTTTTACTCGTCTTGCAAGCGTATGCCATAGGGCCATTTGAGCGAAAATTTTCAGCGTAAAATTCCTATTTTTGTCTTATCCATCAGTTTGAACATGTGTTTTGGGTGCTCAAAAGAACTGTCTCATTGAGACAGTTCTTTTGAGAATCCACAACATGTTTTGGATGAGAAATAAGAAAATAATTTTCAGTTGCACACTCTTACATGTATCTGGGGGCCTGGTATGCAATAAAGAACATTAGGGAGTAATATGTAATATGATTTATAAAGTTCCTTATATCAATGCTAAAATGATATTTAATCTGTCAGTTTCAAAACTGCATCCCATACACTGACAAAGAGATATTCAGACAATACTCAGAAAATGCTAGTTTCCTGTAGGACAAGTGCTTTGGGAAGAATTACTTGTCCTTTATAGATTTCACTTGTAATTCCGAGCAGATGAGTGGAATTTGTGTCCCCTGTGAAGACTCTGAGAGAAATTCAGATTTGCAGTCCCACTATGTACATGTATCTACATACTCTAGTTTGAACAGTCAATAAGATAAGCATAAAAAATCTCACATGCTTAGGAGGGAGGACAGAGGTTCAGTGGTAGAGTGCTTGTCTCGAGATCGAGGGGTTGCTGGTTTGAGCCTCACTGGTGGCACTGCCTTGTGTCCTTGAGCAAGACACGTTAATCCCTGCTTAGTACTGGTTCAACCCAGGAAGGCCCGTCCCCGACATAACTGAAAAATTGTTGACTGTGACATAAAAACTCATGTGCTCAGGCCCTCTGACCTGGCCCAAAGTTATAAACATTTCATACTTTACCCATATGAGCATGAAATTTATCATGCTCATAAATGTTAAAATGCCAACAAATATTTTTGTTTGTTTGTTTTTTTGCTTTACGTCCCAAATCAACAGCTATTGTCATGGCGGGATGGTCAGTTCACCTAACCACACTTTTTCCTGGGTAAGCTTGAACAAGCAGTTCACCAGTAATTTGTGCACATACTGTGCTTGTAACTGACAACAACCCTTCATGGAAGGGAGGAAAATGACCGTAGAAATTATTTCATGATCAATCTTCACGAAAGTATGGGACAGGGCTGGGATCAAACTCGCGACCCCTGGATCTACAGTCAGATTAGCATCTATAGCCAGACACATTACCGATTGCGCAACACGGCCCGGTCCAACAATTATTGTTGGCATTTTAACATTTATTAGCATTATAAATACAATATCTAAGAGTTTGAAAGCAAGAAAAGTCTTTATTTTTCATCATTTGATGTTTTTTTCATGCTCAGTTGTTGAGCATAAATGGAATTTTTATAGCCTCTGGGCATTAGCTTTGACTGTATTTTGATTACTATATTCCAGTACATGGAGCAGGAGGGCCTGAGTCACTTGCTGCAGTTCCTGTTGGCAGTAGACAACTTTGAGGAGCTTCTTGCTGGTCAAGAAACTTATGATGGCCTTCAAGCACAAGATGATGCCATGGTGCTATATGATAAGTAAGTTTATTATTTACCTATAAATGATACAACCTTTGAACTGTCTGTTTTCTGGCCATCTGATACAGAAAGCGGGATCAAAGAACTGAGGTTTTCTGATTCCGTATCACTATCCATTAAAACGAGGCTAAAGTCTGTTACCTGTTTTTGCAGTGACATTATTTAAAGTAATTTTCAAGCATGGAACCAGAGACTGAAAACATGATGATGTAATGTCAAGAAATGAAACGTAACATCATACATTCCAGCATTTTTTCTGAATAACAGAACAAATCAATTTATAAAATCAGAATAATGTCAGAAAAAGGTATATTATAAACATATTATTATAATAGTAACTTGATCTGGCGTACAGTATTACATTTTGTGGATGAGGTCATACCATTGGATCACCTTCGACACTTTGCGTCTCCACTAGACGTGATACAGTATGCCAGATCAAGTTACTATCATAATAATGTGTATGTCTCTAGATTACAGAATGACTAATGGCTAATATTGAGGTTTATCTAGGTGTGTCCCAGGTACACAATTACATATGACAAGGTTTTTAATCACCAAAATTGAGGTCTATCTAGACACTGGATGATTTTATGGTGCTAGGTTTCTTATGGCTAATATTGTGGTTTATCTAGGCACAAGATGATATATGATGATGCTATATGATAAGTATGTGCCTCTAGAACATAGTATGACTTATGACTAATATTAAGGTTTATCTAGGTTTGTCTACTTTCCCATTGGTATCCTGGGTCAGGTGTGGTACTTGATTGTATCAATTCCTGATCTTTGCACCCTTACTTACTTTGTTCCATGTTATCTATGGTGCTATATTATAAGTTAAAGTATGTGTCCCTAGAACACAGTTATATATGACAAGATTTCTAATGGCTTATACTGAGGCACAAGATCATGTGATATGAGAAGACTGTGATTGCTCTGGTAGAGTGCTTGTCTTGAGATTGAGGAGTTGGGGACCTCACCAGAGCCACTAGGTTGTGTCCTTGAACAAGACACTTTATCCTCTGCTTAGTACTGGTTAAACCCAAGAAGACCCGTCCCAACTTGACTCAAAAACTGTTGACTGCGACTGGGAGGTATAAAATCAAATTAAACAAGATTACCCATCAACTTAAACATTTGTTTTACTTGCTCTAAAGTACTGTCTCATTAAGTCTCTTTTGAGTACCCACAACATATGTTGAGAAATAAGAAAACTGATTTTCAATTACACTCTTATCTGGAGGCCTATATCAGCTAGTGGGGCTATGGAGGTCTGAATGTTTGTATAAGCCTTCCTCTACTGCCATACCTTATGTACGCAAGCAGACAAGACTCTGGTGAGACTGTGCATATGCGCAGGCTCGTCTGAGCCTAGGCTACTTGCCAATGCAAATAAGTACCAAAGTCTCATTCTAGCCTATATGTTTTCATGGAGTTATGCAAAGCCTGTATCTTGTGTTTGTAGATATTTTTCCCTGCAAGCTGCTGACCCTATGGGCTTTCCTGACAGTGTGCGCTATGAGGTTGAGGGCAATATCTGTAGAGAAGAAGGACCTCTACCGGACTGCTTCGCCAAACCAAGGGCAATTATACTACAGACTATTGAAAAGGTTAGCAAAGGAAATTTGTACTTACTATATCAGGGGATAAAAATATTTCAATATTGCACTTGCCCTGCAGAACAAGTGACTTACAGTTTTCACTCGTTCTGCAAACAAACACATGCACATGTCCTTAAAAAGCGTATGCAATAAAGAACATAAGGGAGTAATATGCAATATGACTTCCTTGAGTATTTCTTCCCAAAGCTCTCGTCCTACAGGACGAGTGCTTTGGGAAGAATTACTCATCCTCTCTAGATTTCACTCGTAATTACAAGCGGACGAGTGGAATTTTTGTCCCCTGTATATTTTACCTTAAGTTTTCTTGGGGGGGGGGGGGGGGAGATGAACTCAGCATGGAGATAGCTTTTTTACAATTTTCAATTTGTATGTTTGTGTATTTATGTCTGTAAACATGTATGGGTGTGAATAGTTGAAATAAAATATGGTTAAACCAATTATAGTCTATACTCTATTGAAATTATAGAACATTTACCATAGCCCACATTTTCTTTGAGAACAGAAAGTGAAAAGTTTTCGAAATTTTGTAACATTTTAACCATTGTTTTTCCGTCTCTATTTCAGTTGCATTTCCCAAAGTACTTAACGAGTGATATTTACTACAAATACCTGTCAGAGCTGGTCTCGGCAGTACAGACTGGTCAAGAGTTCCCTCTTGGGCCAAGAAAGCGAAGAGGTAAATAGAGCTGAAATACCCTATTTGAGCCGCCACATGAGATTTCCAGCAATGTGGTATGTGCGATCAGCAAAGCCTCAGATCAGCCTGCGCAGATGCGCAGTCTGATCAGAGCCTTTGCTTGTCGCTTGAGTATTCTATGATTGTTAAGCTACTGACCGAACACGAGTTTCTAAGCTTAAAAAGAGGCTGCAGAGGCTCGTCCGAGTCTACACATGTCAGAATGCCACATTGTTGGAAATCACAATGTCACAGCTTATTTTTATGTTAAATGGTCTATCAAATGCATTGGGAAAAACATGTTTTAACAAATATGCTTGAGTAAAGAGGTGTTTTTTTTTAAATGCCATATATTTTGTTACTTTAAATGATCTATATGATAGGCTTGAGCAAAGAGGACAAACTGAAATGCTATAAAAAAAATTTTACCTTAAATGTTCTATCGGATAGGCTTGAACTGCAATACCATAATGTCAGTCTTGATCTTAGATCCAAACCATTTGACACTCTGATAGTGTTCCTGAAAGCATTTTCTGAAAAAAATAATCTAGAAAGAAGTTAGCAGACGACAACATAAAACATGAATAATTACCCAGGACGCAAAGTTAAATAGATGTGTGACACTTCCATTATTCACACTCTGATAGTGTTCCTGAAATCATTTTTTTTAAGTAAATTTTGAAAAAATTGTCAGCAGAGGACAATGAAAACATGAAAAATTACCCAGCATGCAAAGTTAAATAGACTGTGACTCTTCCCAGGCCTCCAGATAAGAGTGCATATTGGATAAATATGCTCTTTATTTCTCATCCAAAACATATGTTGTGGGTAATCAAAAGAACCGTCTCAATGAGACGGTTCTTTTGAGCAGCCAAAACACATGTTTATATTGATTGGTAAGAAAATAGTAACAATTTTACGGTCATAAAATTTCCTTATCTGGATCTATGCTCTTCCATTATTTTAGGTAGTGAAACTTCCTCTGAGCACAGTGTAGGCAGTCACAGCATTGGGGGTGAGAGTATCAGTTCTAAAAATACTCTCCTTGCGTCAGGTCTGACTCGAAAACTACAGCTTTCCAAGTTAGATGACAACATCAGGGATATGACATTGGATCCCAGCCTCCTCAATCCTGATCTCCTGTGGAGAAGGCCAGATTCGGGGTAGGTAATAACCTATTACAAGTGCAAGATTTTATTTTGAAAGTATGTCCCCTCACCAAAGGGAGGGGGGCATACAGTAAAACCAGTCTTAAGCGATCACTCAAAAATAGCCAAAACAAAGATCTTAATGACAAATGGTACCTTAATGAAATCCAAAGTATTCAGCGCCCTAGATAAGCTTTTGGGTCAATTGGGTATTTACGCAACCTGGTTATCATCAATTGCCTACTTGCAAAAACAATTGCGTATTTTCATTTTTTTTAAGCCACGTTTTTTTTTTCTTTGATCACACCTTTTCTTATTGCATGAAGCCATCGGGAATGTGCTTGCATATTTATATGCTCTGATCGTCTGCCTGTCTAAAGTATCAAAATCGCGGATTTTATTGTACCTGAAGCAATTCTCATCCCCTTCTTGACATTCGCATGATTCGAGCGTGTATATTTGCAAATTTTCACTTTCATCATAATGTTTTTCCTCGAAATACTGGACTGGGCACTGATATTTTCATAAAACTGGAGTAAATGCGCTCTCTCCAGTAAAAATATAATCAATACCCGACTGGCATTTGTTTACTAGCCGAATGGAAACGAAATGGACCATATGGTACGCAACGACATCGCATGTAATTGCATACCGATCGTTAGAATTGCATTTCGGTACCCACACATTTCATTTTAATTGCTTTTTTGAGGATTTAAATTGCGTATTTACGCAGATACGCTGCTTATCTAGGGTGCTGGTATTGCAGAATGCTCCCCTTGGAGCATTCTGCAATCCTTTTGACCTGCATTAAACAATAATTGAGCCCCGGCATGAGATTTCCAACAATTTGACATTTTGACAAGTGTAGACTTGGACGAGCCTCTGCAGCCTCTTTTTAAGCCTAGAAACCCCAAATTCTGTTCGATCCGTAGCTTCACAGTCAGTGATTATTCAAGCAACTAGCAAAGGCTCTGATGAGACTGCGCGTATGCGCAGGCTGACATGAGGCTTTGCTGGTTGCACATACCATATTGTTGCAGATCTCATGCACTGGCTCAATTGGTCTTGAAAACCTATTGTCTTTTTGAGAGTGGCCGTTTTAGACAGGTTTTACTGTATTTTTAGCTCACCAGAGCCGAAGGCTCAGGGTGAGCTTATAGTTTGGGACTCGAGCCGACGTCTGTGCGTGCGTCCGTCTGTGCGTCCGTCCACACTTTCAAACATGAATATCTCTGAAACCAGCTGGCCAATCATAATCAAATTTTATCAGAAGCATCATTGGGGTGGGGGATTATTTGCATTAGGTTTTGGGTAAGATCGGATCAGAACTCTGGTTTCCATGGCAACAGATAGCTCCCATAGGGTTATAATGGGGAAAATCTTGTGACCACTCTAGCTCCTTCATTTTTGATTTGTTCTTCTTTATTCTTGCAGGTAACAACGACAACCATAAAATCTGGAATGGGTTGGAAATTCGGCAGGATTTGACCAGGGACTTATGAGTTAACTGCCCTTGAGCATCTGGAAAAATCCCCATAGACTTATAATGGGAGAAATATTGTCCCCTCTCTAGTACCTTCATTTTTGGATGGATCTTCTTCATTCTTGCAGATAACAAGACCAACCATAAAAGCTCGGATGAGTTTGAATTTTCGCAAGATTCCATCACTGACTTCGGAGTTAGCTGCCCTTGAGCGTCCGAAAAATTAATATTAATGACTAATGTTGTGACCACTCTAGCTCCTTCATCTTTGATTGGATCTTCTTCATTCTTGCAAGCAACAAGTAAACCCATAATATCTCGGATGGGTTCGAAATTCAGCAGGATCTGACCAGGCACTTATGAGTTACTTGCCCTTGAGCGTTTGAAAAAATCCCCATAGACTTATAATGGGAGAAATGTTGTGTCATTCTAGTGCTTTCAATTTTGAATGGATCTTCCTCATTCTTGCATACAATAAGGACAACTATTAAACCTTGGATGAGTTTAAATTTCGGCAAGATTCCATCACTGAGTTCGGAGTAAGCTGCCCTTGAGTGTCAGAAAAATTAATGAATAATTTGTGACCACTCTAATTCCTTCATTTTTGATTGGATCTTCTTTATTCTTACAGACAATAACTTAACCCATAATATCTGGGATGGGTTCGAAATTCAGCAGGATCCGCCCAGGGACTTATGAGTTAGCTGCCCTTGAACATTTGGAAAAATCCCCATAGACTCATGGGAGAAATGTTGCGAAGACTCTAGTGCTTTCAATTTTGAATGGATCTTCTTCATTCTAGCAGACACTAAGGACAACTATTAAAGCTTGGATGAGTTTGAATTTCATCAAGATCCCATCACCTATTTTGGAGTTAGCTCCCCTTGAGCATCTTGAAAATTGATGGATACTGTTGTGACCGCTTTAGCGTCTACATTTTTGATTCGATCTTTTTTATTCTTTCATCTAACAAGGACACTCATAAAAGATTGGATGAGTTCAAAATTTGGCCAGATCAGACCTGCTACTGAGGAGTTAGCTGCCCTTGAGCGTCTTAAAAACTCCCCATAGACTTATAATGGGAGAATTGTTGTGATCACTCTAGTGCTTTCATTTTATAATAGATCATATTCATTCTTGCAGATAAGAAGGACAACTATGAAAGCTTGGATGAGTTTGAATTCAGTCAAGATCCAATCACCTATTATGGAGTTAGCTGCCCTTGAGCATCTTAAAAATTGATTGATAATGTTGTGACCACTCTAGCGCCTTCATTTTTTATTGGATCTTCTTCATTCTTATAGGTAACAAGGACAGCCATAAAAGCTTGGGTGAGTTTAATTTACAGTAGAACCAACTTTAGACTGTGGAGTTAACTTCCCTTGAGCATCATAAAAAAATCTGCATAGACTTACAATGGGAGATCTGTTGTGACCACTCTAGCACCTTCATTTTTGAATGGATCTTCCTCATTTGTAGGTAACAAGGACTTCCATAAAAGTTTGAATGAGTTTGATTTTCGGCCACACCCATCCACCAGCTACAGAGTTAGCTGCCCTTGAGCATCTAATATATAACTATATAATGTTGTGACCACTCTAGCACCTTCGTTTTCTTCATCCCTGTAGGTTACCAGGACATACATAAAAGTATGGATGAGTTTGAATTTCGGTCAGATCCCATAACTGACTACGGAGTTAGCTGCCCTTGATTATCTGAAAACTACACTTTCACCAGGTTTCCAATGCAATTTTATTCAGATCTTTTTAATACTTGCAGATAAATAGAACCGGCATAATATCTTATGTTTTTGAATTAATTCCTGGTCACTGTTTCAAATTCAGAGTTATCTGCCTTTGAGCATCGTAAATTATGGTGTCTCCAAACATTATGCTGGCTCCATGGTGAGTGATGGTTGCCCATTGGGCTACTTGTTTTGTAGTCATTTTGGATATTATGGCCCTTTGAAACTGAAAAAAGTTGATTTTGGGATTTAATTGTGTTCAATCTGCCTTTATACCCCCCGCAAACTTTGTTTGTGGTGGTGGTGGGTATACTGTTTTCACGCTGTCTGTCCGTCTGTGCGTCCGTCCCTAACGTTTTGTTTGCTTAATATCTTGAATAGTCATTGCTGGATTTTCATCAAACCTTGCAAACATGTTTATATATGCAAGACAAATACTTTAGACAAAAAGTAAGGGCTAGGGGCCAATTCTATAAGAGTTATTTCCCTTTATAGTACTAAATGGCTTTTAATATAGGGTTTTATGCTTATGCTATTATAGGCCATGCACGGGCCGATCAACTCCTACCACAGCTTTTGATGGAACAATTTGATACTTTGCCTATACAATGTAGACACATTGAACATATGCATGAATGAGTTTGGTATAGAAAAGATAATTTTTGACAAAATGACAGCTGTGAGAACTTTCACAATTTTTCCCTAATACGGTGTTTGTATATGCATAGATGGTGCCTTCAGGGCCGATCAACTTCTACCGCAGTTTTTGATGGAGCAATTTGATACTTTGCCTATAAAATGTAGACACATTGAACATATGCATGAATGAGTTTGGTATAGAAAAAATAATTTTTGACAAAATGAAAGCTGTGAGAACTTAGAGACAATTTTTCCCTAATACGGTGTTTGTATATGCATAGATGGTGCCTTCATGGACCGATCAATTCTACCACAGTTTTTGATGGAGCAATTTGACACTTTGCCTATACAATGTAGACACATTGAACATATGCATGAAGGAGTTTGGTTCAGAAAAAATATTTTTTTACAAAATGACAGCAGTAAGAACTTAGACAATTTTTCCCTAATAGGGCTTTTGTATATGCATAGATGGTGCCTTCATGGGCCAATCAACACTTACCACAGCTTTTGATGGAGCAATTTGATACTTTACCTATGCAATGAAGACACATTGAACATATGCATGAATGAGTTTGGTATAGAAAAAATAGTTTGTGACAAAATGAAAGCTGTGAGAACTTAGAGACAATTTTTCCCTAGTACGGTGTTTGTATATGCATAGATGGTGCCTTCATGGGCTGATCAACTCCAACCACAGCTTTTGATGGAGCAATTTAATACTTTTCCTATACAATGTAGACACATTGAACATATGCATGAAGGAGTTTGGTTTAGAAAAAATAATTTCTGACAAAATGACAGCTGTGAGAACTTTGACAATTTTTCCCTAATAGGGCTTTTGTATATGCATAGATGGTGCCTTCATGGGCTGATCAACTCCTACCACAGCTTTTGATGGAGCAATTTGATACTTTGCCTATACAATGTAGACACATTGAACATATGCATGAAGGAATTTGGTTCAGAAAAAATAATTTTTGACAAAATGAATTTCTGCTGCTTTGAACTATAACTTGCCAAGATTATTCACTGACTCTTATTGTGCGGGGATGTCTTATAAGCATTGCTTATTGACCCTTTTTCATTTAAAAACTGTTTAAGATATCTTAATGAAACTTTATTCAAATGTTAACCATCAATGCAAGAACTAACTCTGGATTGCCTATATTTGGAGATATGACCCTTTGAAACTTTTGCAAATACCATTCAGGTATATGAGGCATATATGGGAGCGCAATGGCTCAGTGGTAGAGTGTTTGACTAGAGACGGGGGGTCACAGGTTCGAGCCTCACCGGCCTCACTGTGTTGTGGTCCTTGAGCATGACACATTTATCCTAGCTTAGTACTGGTTCAACCCAGGAAGACCCGTCCCTGTTTAACTGAAAGATTGTAGATGGGACCTAAAGAATCAAATCAAATACAAAAAAAAAAGATAAGGCATATATATCATAATCAACACCAATGATGGGTGGGGGAATTATTCTCTTGAAATAGGTAGGCGACTAATGTACTGCATAGCAATATGGTGTGACCTTGTGGTACTTATCGCAAATTGGAGAAGGGAAGGCTCAGCCAAGCCTGCACATTTTCGCAGTCTTGACAGAGCCATTGCTTCTTTCACGCACAAAAAAGGGACCTAAATAGAGGTTCCTGCCAAATTTTAGGCATCTAGCCCCACTGATAGCTGTGCCTGCGTGTTAAGAGAATTACTGTAAAACCTGTGTTAAACGGCCACTCTCAAAAAGACAGAAAATTGGTTTTCTAGACCAATTATCGCTTAATACAGGCCAAGCATTTTGCAGAATGCTCCAAGTGGACCTTCATTAGGCTACCATTTCAATTTTGCCATTAACATCTTTTTTTAGTCTATTTTGGGTGGTCGTTTTACACGGGGTTTACTGTACTTTTTGCTTGTCCGATAAGTATAAAAATCACATGATCTGGCTCAATATGAAACCCATGTGTTTACAGTGTAATGATCTCTTTATCCACTAGTATTGTTTGCTGATAACATTTTTGATCAGTTTGAACCCAGGTCAGGCTGAACAAAATGTTCTTGATCCAAACTGTTTGACTCTCTGATGGTATTACTGAAAGAATTTGTCGAAAAAGTTGATTTAAAAAAAAATCAGCTGACAACAAAAAAGCATGCAAAATTACCCAGTATGCAAAGACTTAGAGTCAAAACAAATTTATATCACTTTTAAAGACTTATAAGAATTTATTCTTCCAACCCTTAAGTAAGTAAGTAAGTAAGTAAGTAAAGGCTTTATTTAACGAGGGTGACTACATTTAGTGTATACAAATAATGACAAATGTAATAAATAATCTTCCATGAGGCCCTCAAAATATACATTATATACATAATTATAAAATACAAGCAGATCACATACTATATATAAATCAAAATGTAAATACCAGATGTGTTAACGTAATGTTAGCGATGGTTTTCTATTACCAGGAAAAAGAAGGCTCTGGTCAGCCAACACATTCATTCTGACGCTGGCTGATCAAGACCTTCTTTTGTTCCCCAAATCAAAAGATTTTTTACATAGTTGTTATAAGCTTCCAACCTAGCTTACTAGAAGAGGAAACATAATCATTTAATACATATGATACAAATATTTACATGAAACAAACATATTTGGATTGAGTGACTATTTTCTAATCTGAATATGATACATAAATATTTTCATTTAATTAACCATGTTATACATCTGTTATGGAAAGTATTTAGGCTCTCTGCCCTTTTAATTTCATCAGGTAGACTGTTCCAGACCAGACATCCTGAATATCTTAAACTGTGTTTGTAATATTCAGTTCTGGGCTTCGGTGGAATAAAACAAGAAGCTGTAGCAGATCTTAAGTTAACAGATGTATTGACATTATTTCGTAAAGTAAACTGTTCCGATATATAATCAGGTGTAATATGCTGGTACACTTTAAACATAAATTTGGCTTTTCTAAGATATAACCTGTCATATATAGAGAGGATTTTCAAAGTATCCATTGCTTGGGAGGAGTCTTCAACCTTACCTTCCAAGAAGCCTGCCCAAGAATAGGATTATAGGATAACTGATCATTGGGATATATGACTGAAAAATAGATAAAGGTGAAATTAAACACCAAACAAATGCGCAAAATAAAATGAGCAATAAGGGCGATGATATTTTTGCCATAAATGTATTTGTTCAAAAGATTTACTTGTTTTTTTATTCACATATTGCTAGGGAAGGTGGATTCAGTTTACACCAATGTTGCAGGGAGCGCAGTGGCTCAGCAGTAGAGTGCTTGACTCGAGACTGAGGGGCCGCGGATTCGAGTCTGATGGGCGTCACTGCTTTGTGTCCTTGAGCAAGAACATTAATCCTAGCTGAGTACTGGTTCAACCCAGGAAGACCCGTCCCTTTATAACTGAAAGATTGTTGATGGGATGTAAGGAATCAAATCAAACAAACAAAAAAACACAAAAGTTGAAACATTTTGTTGAAATCATCTAATCAAAAGCTTGTACTTGTTTTTCAGTAACATGTCACAAGGGAAAGTAGATAACCTTGGTCATTTTGTATCTGAGTTTGTACCAGACCCAGAACACTTTGTTGAAATGACCTAATGGATTTCTTTTCAAAAGCTTGTACTTGTTTTTCAGTAACATGTCACTAGGGAAAGTAGATAGCCTTGGTCATTTTGAATCTGAGTTTGTACCAGACCCAGAACACTTTGTTGAAATGACCTAATGGATTTTTTTTTTCAAAAGCTTGTACTTGTTTTTCAGTAACATGTCACTAGGGAAAGTAGATAGCCTTGGTCATTTTGTATCTGAGTTTGCACCAGACCCAGAACACTTTGTTGACAAGAAGAATACAAGTGGTGGCTCTAGGTTCTTTAAAAGGAAAAGGGAGAAGGAACGGGTATGTTATATAATTATTAAAAACCTTTCAAGGTAGAAATGCCCTAGTCAATACTCAAGTGATCAATAATGGTTATTACAGGTCAACTTAAAATTCTAGTAGTCAGTTTAGAGGAGCGTGGTGATGGGGTGTTAGACTTGAGATTAAAGAGTTGCTGGTGTGAGACTCACCAAGGTTCTGTGTTCTGCCCTTGAGCAAGACAGTATCCTCTGCTTCGTACTGGTTCATCCCAGGAAGACTGGAAATAATCCCGATATGACTGAAAAATTGTTGACTGAGAGGTAGAGCATCAACACAAACAAAAGTATGCAGTCAGTTAAAAAAATGAAAGAGTATGTTAAATAAACCAGCTACCCATTGCACAGTCTGTAGCGTGTCCGACTATAGATCCAGGGGTCGTGGGTTTGATCCTGGCTCGGTCCCATACTTTCGTGGAGATTGATCGTGAAATAATTTCTATGGTCATTCTCTTCCATCTGCGGATTTTAAGAAGGGCTGTTGTCAGTTACAAGCGAAAGTATGTGCATGAAGTACAGTTTATATACTACTTAAGCTTTCCCAGGAAAAAAGTGTGGTTAGGTGAACTGACAGTCTCAGTATGAACTGGGACGTAAAACCTCAAACCAAACAAACAAAAGTATGTTAAATAATTAGTTAAAACCCCTTTATACCAGCCCAAAGATTTGAACAGGTCCAAAGATGGCTTGTGCCATGCATAATGTATTAATGTCCAAAAATGTTGAATTGCAGTTAAGCCTGTTTCACATCAATTGTGCGACAGTTGGACCATACAATTTTGTAGGTGCTGATTGACGTAGACAGATCGCAGACACTTTTGCAAATATCCAGACATGACCAATTAGACTGTAGACATTGCAACGCAGCCGTAAATGCTCGAACGGCTATCTTGCTGGTTGCATGATGTTTGCAGCTTGACAGTAGGAAATTTAAAACCGCAGTAGTTGCACTGCAACCACAATGTGCACACTTATAAGACTGTCGCTAGACAGAAGTCACAGAACATTCTCGCAATTCGCAAGAATTGCAAGGCTGCCGCACGATTGTCTTGCGATGTGTGTGCGTTAATCGTACGTTCATCATGCATTCATCTTGTGTTTGTCATCAAAATTCAACCTGAGGGGAGGTATAAAAGCAGGGCTAGGGGCAAACAGCAGTCATACCTTATCATACGACTGTATGACAGCTGTGAGATGAGGAAGAGCTACATGATGCTGTTCTAGGTCTTCTTATACGTAAAAAAGAATTTTTCATAAAATTTTAAAAATTAGCACACTCTGCCATAATGATCAGTTATTGATCAAGGCAGTGCCTGGAAAAGAAAACCAGATAAAGTGTCTTGTCCAAGGACACAGCACAGTGCCTCTGGTGAGTCTCAAACCAGGGACCCTTCAATCTCATATCTAACACCCTACCAGTGAGCAAACGCACTCCTTATAAATGGGCTGATTCTGGCGATGAATCTGTTGTTGTTATTTATTCATGGTTTGTCGTTGCTTCCATTGTGTGTGTAGAGGGAGGGATGTGGGAGTTGTTTTGTGCAGTGGCTTTAGTGTTCATTCTAGTTTAGCAGTCATTTTGCTGATTGCTTTGCTGTTAGTGTAATGTGGCTGTCTGTATTCTGTGCCTCTTCCTCGCGGTGCCATGGGTTGGTGTGATGTCTGTGATTGTTGTATTTCCTGGTCATACTCACTTATTGTTTTTGATTATATGTACACACAAATGCTGAAGATAGCAACGAAAGAAACACCAATAACAAGCAACAGAGAGGGAATCAACCCATATGTCAGAAATCTAAAAGATACTTTTATTTTAAAATTGTTATTTATTTCAAATCCTTCTTCAGCAGGGTTGTTTTCTTTTCTTTCATTACAATTTAATAGGGCAACAGTATCAATGAATGAGCTTCCTAGCATTTTCCTGTCTCACAACTGCCAAACACTCGATGCTCAACCCTTGATGAATTTGAAAAACAACTGCCTTAGGAAAAGAATCGAAAAATTGGGGAATGTCATGCAAAAGCCTATGGATTTCTTCGATGAGGTCAGAAAGTTCTCTCATTTTGTCAGATTTGCTTTTCCCGTAAGTAAGGTGTAGGCCTACCAGAATTGACAGGAATTGTTTATTAAACGATAAGTAAATAGAACATAAGTGCTCGTTTTTGTACCACAAACGTAGGAATCCATAGACTTTTGCATGACATTCCCCTATTTTGTACCCCTTCCTAGGGCAGCAGTTTTCATACTCAACCAGCGGTTGAGCATCAGAATTTCGGAAGGCATGGATCAGGCCTGCTTGGGCAGGTCCACAATCAAGCTTGTGTAGGCTTAAAGAAGATGATCTATGGCTAGAGGCTTGAAATTTCTAATTTATAAAATATATTAATTGAATCATCTAAGCAGCGTAAAGCAAAGGTGGTGATTAGCTTGCACCATTCCGCGACTGATCATACTCTTTGCCTTTCGCATATACAAGAATGATTTCTCATAAAGTCTCACGTGAGCCACAGGGCAGCCGCATAGCTGCTGTACAAAATTCTGCTGTTGTCTTACATTTTGTAGTTTTCTTGCGGCTGTCTTGCAACAAACGCAAGGCTAATGCAAGTTATTCCCTCGGCTATCATGCGACCTTCGTGATACAAATATAAGGAAAAATTGGAAGCATCCATAGCCTCTTTAGGTACACTTCATACGCCAGTTGTGCAGGCATTGTGATGCTGCCTTGCATCTGTCTCGCGACTTGAGTCACTTCGAAGCATCTGCCTAAAAACCGCAAGGAAAATGAACATGTTGAAAAATCTTGTACAACAGCCTTGCGGTCTTGCGTTTTGTAAGAAGTTCTTGTGGCTGTCGAACGATGTCTTAGACAGGTGTATGGCTGCCGCACGATTGATTTGAAACAGGCTTTTGTTAGAGTGTCTGTGTTTGAATATCAGACCTCCAGATAAGAGTGCATATCTGAATTTTTTTTTCTTATTTCTCAACCAAAACATATGTTTGGGGTACTCATAAGAACCCTCTCATTAAGACGGTTCTTTTGAGCACCCATAACACCAATTTCATGCTCAAAAATTTTGCTTTACTAGACCCATGGACTCTGTGTTTGATTGTTTTACAGGAACAAGAAGAAATGGCAAGAAAAGTGGCCGAGATGATTCTAAAAGATGTGAACTCTATCACCGAGGCCATCAGTGCAATAAAGAACCCAGATGGCAAGACTACAAGCAGCTAGCGGAGTAATGGTCATGTGACCAATGTCTGTGATATTTTCATGGTAATAGCACTTTGGTAGCTGGGAGCGCAGTGGGTCAGTGGTAGAGTGCTTGACTCGAGAAGGGAGGGCCGCGGGTTCGAGCCTCACCGGTGTCACTGTGTTGTCGTTCTTGAGCAAGACACAATTATCCTAGCTTAGTACTGGTTCAACCCAGGAAGACCCTTCCCTATATAACTGAAAGATTGTTGATGGGACGTAAAGAATCAAATCATACAAAAAAAAACTTTGGTACCTGTTAACCCTTTTTCTGGCAATAATTTTTGTCCTGAAAATGTTGCCTGCCTTTTATGTCTGCTGCATAATATGTTCATGTGTAAATGTACTTCAGACTAGATTTTATCATGGAAGCAAACACAATGATTCCTGATCATCATTGATATTGATAACAACATGCTATCTAAGAACACATACAGATGTGAGAGCAGACAACAAAAGTCTTGACTGACGGGAAAATGTTAACATTTCTTTCACATTTTCTTGCATCTGTTTTACTATGAAGGATATGGGCACAGAAGTTTCCACGAGTTTGTCTGTCCTTTCATCTATCTCCACCCTAGCTTTGAACCTAGACATTAACTCTGCATGCTGGGTAATTTTTCATGCTTTTGTTGTTGTCTGCCGACTTTAGTTGACTTTTTCAAAAAATTCTTTCAGGAACACTTTCAGAGTGTCAAACAGTTTGGATCCAGATCAGGACCTGATCTGAGTCCAAACTGTTTGCAAAGGTAATCAGCAGACGACAAAAGGAAAGAGTTTAAATGTGTGACAGCCTATAAGTACCATATTGTAATATATGGGATGTTGCTGTAGCTTTACTTGTTGCAGTCAGTATGTCAAAAGTTCTGTGTTTTATGTCTGCTGCATATATTCAAATGCACTTCAGACTACTCTTAATCATAAAAGCAAACACTATGAACCCTGATCAGACTGCTCCTAAGGGAGCAGTCTGATCTGGGTCCATATTGTTTGCAATATAGGTTACCAAAGTACACAAGCAGACGAGATAGCAGACGGCAATTATTTAGAATAATGGGAAAGGGACAAATATTTGTGCAGTTAGTCCCACTGTCACATGGGATGTCCCAGTAGCTTCAATATGTTAAAGATTTTGCTAATCTCTGTAGCCAAACAGGCTTGTTTGAATCTTATACCATCAAAATACCCGAAAAAGCAGATATTCTTATGCAATGAAAGTTGAATTAACTGTGTTAACTTATTTTGTAGAATGGTGCCAGTTTGAAGACACTAGTAGTGCAACATCTGTGTGCTGAGATATTCCAACTGTAATAGCCAGAACTCTACTATAAATCAGTAGATCCTCGCAGCTTTAAATGGGTTAAAATATGTATGACAGGCTGAATTAATCGTTAAATGCCAATCACAACAAATCTTGTCTGTTTTGTGGTCTGCTGAAATGTTTTTAAAGCCTCCTTGAAAAACAGAGTAGGCCCAGTCCAACTGATCTGGGTCCACACTGATTGCCTCTATACTTAAGAAATAAATCAGCTATAGCAGTGAATTGTTGAGTAATAATTCACTGTTTGGAGGTCAGTTGTAAAGCAGGTCAAATCACAAGTGCGCAGCGCAAGTGATTTATCTTCGTACAACTGACCGACAAACAGTGAATTATTACTCAACAATTCAGGCATAAGAGCTGATCTATTTCGATTCTAACACACATTAATCGACGAAAACACATTTGGAGTCTTCAGCTTCTTCCATCTCTCCGCCATTGCACTGATGAACTACTGCCAATACTTAAACTACGTCGCTTACTTAACATGTATTTCTAACTTCGTTTAAGCATAAAAACAAAGTTACATTGTCTAACGTCATGAATGACGTCATATTCCAGTAACAAATGACGTCAGCTAGCATGTACTTTCCTCGCGATTTCAAAACTGTGAATTATTGTTTGATATATCACACTTTTTTGGCATTGGCTCTATAGGCGAGAGTGTTAGAATTACATATTAACTCTTGAGAATTTTTTGTGCTGTTTTTGTTGTCTGCTGACTTTTTTTTTTCAAAATTAATTTTTTCAAAAAATAATTTCAAGAATGCTATCGGAGTGTCAAACAGTTTGGAACCAGATCAAGACCGACAGAAAGTCGTTCCTGATCTGGGTCCAAACTGTTTGCAAAGGTTATCAGCAGACAACAAAAGTCACTGCTGGCAAGGAAGGAGTGAACAAAGATATCCAGCTTTGTCTGCAGGGATGATCGGTTTAATACAGCATGGATTTGACAGGTGAAAGTATGGGCCAGAACATGATATTTTGGCGCTTATCACATATGCGTAAAGTTTTTTTTCTTTAAACATGCATGCACAGCTATCTAGTGGGGCTTGTGGTCTATTTTTTGGTCTGAGCTTTCATCTACTTCAATTCATTATGCATGCGATCAGCAAAGCCGCTGATGAGAATGCACAGATGTGTAGGCTCAGCTGACCCTTTGTTGCTCACCTGGGCTATAATTAGAGGTTATCACATGGTGTTTTAGATATCGTCTGAGGTACCAACCCAAGACCCTATTATAAGCTTGAGCACTTAAGATTATCTCATATGCTAACTGGGTTATCACAGCAAATATGAACTCCAGCATAAGATTTCCAACATTGTGGTATGTGCGACCAGCAAAGGATCAGACGCGCTGTCTGACCAGAGCCTTTGCAAGTCGCTTGAATATTGTAGGAGTGTTAAGCTACTGACTGAACACCATTTGGAGTTTCTATGCTTAAAAGGAGGCAGCACAGGCTCGTCTGAGTCTACACTTGACAAAATGCCACATTGTTGGAAATCACGTCACAGCAAATATTTCATGGCTCAAATACTGATTTCCATTCAGGCCAGTGATGCATTTTCAATATTTATAGGAATTCATCTTGTGGATGAAAAACAGTGTAGATCCTCATAGGTCCAGATAAGGAAATTTTGTTTGCGTAAAATTTTAATTTTTATCTTACCCATTAATTTTTTAAACATGTGTTTTGGGTGCTCAAAAGAACCGTCTCATTGAGACGGTTCTTGTGAGTACCCACAACATAAGTTTTGGATGAGAAATAAAGAAATATTTTTTCAATATACACTTATATCTGGAGGCCTGGATACTGATCAGCTGACTTCATCTGAAGCCAAACAGCTTCATGTATACATATAAAGTAAGACAAATAAGCATTGATTTAGATGAAAGCTTTAACCCTTGTCCTGATGAACCCAGATTTGGGTAGTTTGAGACTCACCAGTCACTGTGTTGTGTCCTTGAGCAAGACACTTTATCCACTGCTAAGTACTGGTTCAACCCAGGAAGACAGAAAATCCTCCCGACATGACTGAAAAATTGTTGTTAGGAATGTTAAGCATAAACAGAAACAAACCAACAAAAGCCAGATTTGGCTCTTTTTAAATACACTGTAGATCCAGATCAGATGGCTTCTAATGAAGCCATCTGATCTGACAGGAACTACACTGTTTTCCAGTCTGATTGAAAATTAATGCCTACATTTTTGGAATGCTGCATCTCCTAGTGTCATCTGCCGATGACCTTTTGCAAAAAGTTATGTCGGGCCTTATCAGGATCAAAACTGTTTGACATTCCAAAGGCATTCTTGAAAGAATTTTTCGAGAAAAAAAATGATTTTGAAAAAAAATCAGCAGACGACAAAAGAGCATGAAAAATTACCCAGTGGGCAAAGAGTTAACTAATTAGGGAAGTCAATGAATTGTATTCACTCTTTCTTAAGAGAAAGAGTGAATACATTGTTATTATTTCCTATGGAATTATTATATTGAATTAACAATAGAAGTAAAGACTTGTAGGGGAAATTTTGACTGTTATAAGTAACAAATGTTTTTAGAAAGAAATTTAATAGTATATTGAACAATTGTTTTGCAGCAATTTTATACCTAAACATTATTTTTATATTAAATAGTTTTTTGAAAATACTGCTTTAGCATTACTTGTTGCATCAGTCAGATAACAAAGATTTACCAAAGTTTGATCCATCAATTACATAACATTAAATTACCAAGGTTTGACCCATCAATTGGGGAACATTGAATTACCTAGATTTGACCCATCACTTGGGTAATTCACTGTATTACCTTAAGTTTGGTCCATCAATTTCATAACATTGAATTACCTAAGTTTTATCCATCAATTTACTTAGATTTTTAGCTCACCTGAGCCAATGGCTCAAGGTAAAGTATTGTGATTGTTGATTGCTGAGCACCGACTGCATGTCAGCTAATGATTCAAAGGACATCTCCTAAACCACACATAGTAATGTATCATAGTTCTGAAATGTATATTTATAGATTATGTTCCGAAAAAGGTAATTTGTTACATGTATTTGTTACAGCATGCACTGTGTATCATTATTTGACCTAGCTCATTTGAAGTGATACTTATCACATACGGGCTGTGACGGGAGAAAACCAGTCTGCTGAGCTGCATAGATCAGCTAGTATATTGAACTTTTGCATAAAGCAAGTTTAGATATTATAATTTTCAACAAGGGAATAACAAAGGTGCTGATCAGTCCTGTGCTGGTCAGCCCCTTTGTTGTTCACAAACTCCCAAAGACAGGTTTTCTTGTGTCAAGGCCCATATATAATAAGTTCCATTTTAGTTTGAACTAGCTCATTTATAGATATTCCCAGGATTTAAATCATCTAGAATTTGATTTAGTTTGAGGTTTTATGACCCTTTCAACACTGTATAAGTCATATCAGCCACATGAGCTTCATTCATTGGCAGTCTGATCAGGGTCTACCCTGTTTGCTATTCTGACAAGGATTTTGTGAATTTCAGCCCTGAAAACCAACATTTTATTTGATAACAGAAAGAGAAAAAGTACTGCTTGAAATTTAGGATATTTACTGTACACATAACAGGTAAAAATCGGGTGGACTTAATGTGATACGAAGTGCCAAAACAATGTTCTAACTTATTTAGAGCAGAACTGTTTTCTGACAGGTATGCTGAGTACAGATTGTATGTTATATATTGTTATCAAGTTTTATATCTGCAGAAATAATCTTTCCCAGTGTTACGTTTAATCAAAAAAGTTTATTTTGTTTATCACTGAAACCATCATGTTCATTTCTACCCGAAAGGCCATTTTTATCAAGCTGACATGTTGTAACATTATTCAACCCTTATCCTGTTGAATAGTTTGTCTTAGTAGGTCTGCATCATATAATACAATGCAAGCAGAGTGCAGTAGCTCAGTTGGTAGAGTGTTAAACTGGAGATAGAAGGGCTGCTAGTTCAAGATTCACTGCTGTCGGAGTCGCTGTGTTGCATCAAATAAGCAAGACACTTAATCCGCTGCTTAGTACTCGCTCTACCCAGGAAGATAGGAAATCATCCAGATATGACTGAAAAATTGATGTCTGGGATGTAAAGCAGCACTCCAAAATACTTAAACCATGGTAGTGGAGGAAATACAATAACTTTTGATAACTCATGGATCAGGAAGACTGAGTACCCACCTTCAAGAAGCATCCAGCGTTTCATTGATTCTCAGCTTTCATTTTATCCTATAAACCATAGGTAAGATACCACAGATAGGCCCTAGTGAGATGTTTTGGAACCTGAACTATAGAAAGGCTACTGTAAAATGCTTATATTTGGCAAATATTTTTATTTGGCGCAATTGGCGGTAAAAAAAATAATCGCCAAATATGAGACTGAAATACAGTTTCGAATTCAGATACACAATAAGGCATAAATGAACAAACATCCTAAGAATGATAGTATCTGTATCAGCAAAATCAATTTTTGAGCGGTAGTGTATGTTTCAACATAGATGAAACCATGTATTAAAAAGGGCTACTGTTAAAGGAAAGAAAATGCTCCCCATAGGGAGCATATTCTTTCCTTTAAAAGTAGCCCCTATTTGAATAGATTATAATTATCCCCCGACGAAGTCGGAGGGATATAGTTTTGGCGTCGTCCGTCCGTCCATTCCGTCCGTCCGGAACCATATCTCAGTACCTATTGGTCAGATTTGATTCATTCTTGGTACAAATGATAAGTACCATGGACTCTCAAACATCCAATAAGTTTGGTCAAAATCAACCCCTTAACACTGAGTTATTGCCCTTGTTTTAGTATAGGCAATTATAAGGCAAAACCTATATTAGCTTTTTTGTGTGATGATCTTCACATTTTATCAAAGCTATAATATTTAACAACTTCTCACTATTAGACCATGATTGCCAAGTGCCTGTAGATAAGCATGGCAGTGTCAAAGTTTTACCCCACCCCCTTTGACCCCACCTAAGGGTCCAAAGGTCAAATATTTAAATTTCGCAATAACTAAGGCAATTGTTAATATTTTTTGCTGAAATTTTGCATACAGGCAGAGCAGCAATAGATATGAAACATAACAAACGGGATTTCAGTTTGAAGGCCTAGGTCCGAGCCTGTTGGGTGGACTTAGGGGGTGGGGCTGAGGTCAAAATTAAACTTTTTCAGAATATGGTCATGTTACATATCAAATTAAAGCTGACGACGCTGGCAGCAACATGGTAGCAGATATTTTGCCCACAGACACACCCTCGACCCAGGGGGTGGGGTCAAAAGGTCAAACTATATCTTTTTCTGAAAGTAGTCATGTTGCATATCAAATTAAAGCTGACAACGCTGGCAGCAACATGGTAGCAAATATTTTGCTCACAGACACACCCTCGACCCAGGGGGTAGGGTCAAAAGGTCAAACTATATCTTTTTCTGAAAGTAGTCATGTTGCATATCAAATTAAAGGGAATTGATCACAGAGCACCATGAAAGCAAATATGCTGTCATTACACACACCAACGACCCCGTGGGGTGGGGTCAAAAGGTCATTTTCTTTTTCTTTTCTAAAAGTGGTCATGTTGCATATCAAATGAAAGTGGAAGAAGTGTAGACCTACATGCAAGGTAACACTTTGAATTTACACACACCCTTGACCTCTGGGGTTGGGTTTAAAGGTCAGATAATGAAATTGTGCAGATGTAAGTATATGTTTTATTAAACTAAGCACTAAAGCATACTTGACAGGTGTTTGTTATGATCTGAATGATACTGAAGGTGAACTAAGACTTAGATAAATGGGATTTATGTTTTGTGATTTACATGTTTCTCTCAAATAGCCCTTCGTCGGGGGATATAAATTCGTCGAATTTGTCTTGTTTTAAAAGAAATCAAACTGAGAAACCGTCAAAATTAAACTATGCCAATATGTCAGTCTTTAAAATCCGCCAAATTTTGATGCCGCGAATATTAAGTCGTTTACAGTATACAAATATATATTATCAGGGACATAAAACAATGGAGCGGGGTGGCTCTGTGATAGAGTGCTTGACTAGAGATTGTGGGGTTGCGGGTTCGAGCCTCAACGGAGGCACTGCATTGTGTCCACTTTATCCTCTGCTTAGTACTGGTTCATCCCAGAAAGACCCGTCCCGACATTACTAAAAATTGTTGACAGGGACGTAAAGAATCAAAACAAACAAAGATTAGCAAATGTTATATCATCGGAGGTGTATTTTAAACCTTCAGGGGCCATGCATGGTTATATATCATTAGATGTATGTATTTTATTGTAATTTTAAGATAAATTCTATTTTTTGTTGATAATAAGTATGTGTTCACGTTAAAATGTTTGATATGCAATCAACAGCTACATTCATATATATGAGCCGCCACACGTGATTTCCCACATTGTGGCATGTGCGACCAGCAAAGGCTCGGATCAGCCTGCGCATATGCACAGTCTGATCAGAGTCATTGCTTGTTGCTTGAATATTCTATGCGTGTTAAGCTACTGACTGATCATAATTTGGAGTTTCTAAGCTTAAAAGGAGGCTGCTCAAGCTAGTCTGAGTCTACACTTGTCAAAATGCCACATTGTTGGAAATCACATGTCGCGGCTGATATGTGGGAACTCATCCACTCGATTGGAGGAGTAGATAACGGGACATGTGTTTCATTTGTTATAATTTTGAGCAAGCACTTTTTGTGTGTGTGGGGAGGGGGTGGGGTCTGATCACATAAAATATGCCCTATTTGCATCAAAAATTAAGAAAAATATCACAGGGTTCCCATAAGCTCTGGAAATCATGGAAAACCTGGAAAATCACTAAAAAAAGTTCCATGCATGGAAAAATCATGGAATTTGAAAAAACCTGAATAATCATGAAAAAATCGTGGAATTTTGTGAAATAAAATGACAAAACCACCAGTAGCCAGAAAACTAGCTGTGTCCGACAGCTAGTTTTCTGGCTACTGGTGGTTTCAAGTTTTAATTATTTCAAAATGCATGCATGGTCTACATGCATGCTGTTGTTGCTGCATTCCCAATTATGCTCAGCGTGGTGAAGTTGTTGCTAAAAGGGGAGGTTGGAGTCTGTGCATTAATTGTCAAGGAAATTACATTGTTGATTGTGGAAAATCATGGAAAAATCATGGATTGTGTTTTTTTTAATTTCTGTGGGAACCCTGTATAATATAATGGGTTACACAGCCAGTTTCATGATACAAATCCCCATTTATTAATGTTAAAATTTGTAAACAACAGTGCAGTCTCTTTATAATACACTTCCTTATAACAGATTTGGATATAACATGGTCATGTTTTTACAATGGAATTTTACAAGGAAATTATAGGAAAATGACCATGGAATGTCCATTTTCCTATAATTCCTTTGAAAAATTGTCCCTTTCTAACAAAATTCACTTATAACAATGTCCATTCTTATAGACCAAATATAGCATTATAAAGGGGCTGCAATGTAATGCAAATACAGTCCATAGGACCAAAGTTTCCACTTTGAGTTATCGGTAGTTTGAGTCCAAAGGAGCTTGTATAGAATAAATGTGTCAGTCTATGGTACTCCTCACATATGCACAAAAGCCTCCTTAACCCTTTACTCCATAGGCTATTTTAAGATCACAACATCATTTTCTATTTTTAGACAACGTTGAAAAAATTTAAGTTTTGAAAATAGTATGTAAAATGAAGCATTTGCTCTTTTGGAGCAAATGCTCCATTTTCCATAATATTTTCAAATACATATTTCAAAGGCTTCAAAAGGCGTTATTATGGAGTAAAGGGTTAACTTGAACCCTTTTCATTCAGGATACCAGTAAACAGGTTCTTTAGCAAACAGTGAAGACCAAGATGAAGTGTCGCATCATGTGGCATTTCATCTGGGTCTGCACTGTTTGCTTAGAAAAAATGGTCTTTAGAGAGAGACAATATTTAACCTGTTACCATATGAACAATTAACTATCCCAAATTTCATACCAAATGGAAGAATTCATTAGTATACAAAGGGATACAACTTCAAGGTATTTCCCTATAGTCAAACATATACTCATATAAAGGAATCATTCTATAATTGAACTTGCAGGGATGTGAGGAAAAGATTTGAAAGTGTTTAAATTATTTTTACAAATAAATTCTTGATACTTTGTTTCATCGTCATTATTTATTTGTAATCACCGATATGAAAAGCTATCCTTAAACACAGGGACCAGTCCAGCTTAATAATATGCCATCTCTGATAATATACTGAAATAGACTATAAACTTATTACTTTGTGGCATACTGTAAACACTGGACTGGCCCCTGTGTCCTAAAACCCAAACTATATCAACTCGGGAAGACTCGTCAGATATATGATCAGAAATAGATTTTATGTTGAGGCATCGGGAGTGGTTTGATCTAGGTTTACATTGGTAGAGTTGACTTGGGATGGAAAGGTTGCTAGTTTGAGACTCACCAGAAGCACTGTGTTGTGTTCTTGAGCAGGCCTTAAGATTTATGGTGGGCCTGGGCCATTGTCCCATGATTTCAAAATATGGCCCATAACTTTCCAAGGCAGTGGGCCCAGTAGACCCATCCTTTTTAGTTGTGAAAAAATCTCACTTTAATAAAAATATTCATCTTACAGCGAGTCTAAGAACTCCACAAAACAGTTGTCAATACAGAAAAACATGTCTTAAGCAGCCGCTAAAAAAAAGACAAAACAAAGATCTTAATAACAAATGGTAGTTTAATGGTCAAAAGGATTGCAGAATGCTCCCCTTGGAGCATTCTGCAATTCTTTTGACCTGCATTAAGCCATAATTGGTCTTCTTTTTTAAGTGACCGCTTAAGACAGGTTTTCCAGCAGTCAATATGCACATATGCATACAAGTGTCTGTGTCAGTGTGTAGGTAAAGTATACTACCTAAATGTCAACTGTGGTTAGTTTGATATGCTTGGGCCCATCATTTCAGAAAATGACCCAACATTTTTTGCTCTATGTGTCACTTTGGCCCACCAATCTTGAAAAAAAAAATCTGAAGCCCTGCTTGAGCATGACACTTTATCTGGTTTAACCAAGAAGACAAGAAAAGCATGACTGAAAAATTGTTGACTGGGATGTAGAGCATCAACACAAACATTGCACAGACCTATCTGGGTAATTAAGGGATACTACAATAAAACTCTAAACAATAGACCATGTTATTTAATGTCTTTATTAACAAGCCCTTCTTGAACCAGAAAGTCATATATTTTCCTTGTCTTGTTAACATCTATCTTGATGAGTGACCTTGCCTGGGCTAGTTTCAGACAGCCCACTCTGATGCACTCAGATACAAGTGTTCTCTTGAACTCTACGTAGGCCTCGGGAACCAGTCGTATGTGGGCACACAGCTGAAAGAGACAATACTGAGAAATAACATCTATCTTGATGAGTGACCTTGCCTGGGCTAGTTTCAGACAGCCCATTCTGATGCACTCTGATACAAGTGTTCTCTTGAACTCTATGTAGGCCTCGGGAACCAGTCGTATATGGGCACACAGCTGAAAGAGACAATACTGAGAAATAACATCTATCTTAATGAGTGACCTTGCCTGGGCTAGTTTCAGACAGCCCACTCTGATGCACTCGGATACTAGTGTTCTCTTGAACTCTATGTAGGCCTCGGGAACCAGTCGTATATGGGCACAAAGCTGCAAGAGACAATACTGAGTAATAAAAACAAGTCACATGTACAAAACAGCCAGCCCATGAGATAATTAGAGATTATCACAGAGTTTTGGTAATCGCCGAAGAATCAACCCGAGACCCCATTATCAGCCCGAGAGCTTTAGCTTGAGGGCTTATAATGGTCAAGGGGTGATACTGAGGGCTATAATCAAAACATACTGAGGGCTATAATCAAAACCCCGTGTTGTAATCTGTTTTTCACATAATCCAATTCACTGCTTCTTTGTGTCAGACATACAAAAATGTAAGTAAAAAAGGACTGATGTTATTTTTTTGTTACGTCGCACCACTTGTTTACATCTGACGTCATCTAGTGAACAACGTCTCAATTGCGCATGATAACTTCTCCGTTCAAAATACATGACTTCCGGTTATCTGCCCAGCGGGAAGTTAACCAGTGTGCGGGACAGAGCTTATCACATATGCAAACATTGGGTTATCACGGCAAATAGCCTCCAAAATATGTGATAATGGTAATTAACATATGACGTCGCATCTGGGAGTGAAATAACGCAATGCAATAAAATAGATAAACCACTAGTGGTTTATAGATTTTCGGGAAATGTTATGACGTCCATAGCAACGTTGCGTACATAATGACAAAATTATAATGTGTTTACGTCAGAAATGAGACTTCAAAGTAATCTTAATGTTATATGATAAATAGAATCTAGCATTCATGCTCTTGTATTATTGAATTTATTAAACTTGTTGCCAGAAGAAGATAAAATGCTCGACAAGCCTCCCACTTTATCTCTTTTCCCCAGCTCGTTTAATAAATTCAATAAAATATGAGCACTCATGTAAGATCCTGTATCACATTTGGTAGGTTGGTTGTAGCTAAGCCCCAATTGGCTGTAGTAATCTCTCCGTATTTGAGTAAATCCATCCTTTAAGCCAAATGGAACTTCCCACTGTTATCAATTGGAACAGTCCATTTCTGTTTTAATGGATATTGGATGGAATTTTTCATTTTTGTTCAAATTTTAATAGAACATTCTGCAAGCAAACAGTGGAGACCCTGATCAGACGCTGCCTATGGTCTGGGTGTCTGTCCACTATTTGCCTACGTCCCACAAAAAGGACGCTAGGCTTATGTGGGTTAACATTTGGTATATGGGATATCTGTAAACGGACCCTTTGACAAAAAATGAAGACACAGAAGACTGGAAAGTTGGTTTACCTTTTTTAGAAATGGTAATTATTTTAAATGGGCCCCCTGGTACGTACGACAAAAAAGATTTCATTTTAAAGAAATGCTGAAAATGTATTATTATTAATTCCCAATAATATTTGGTAGATCAGAAAACCCTGAACTGGTACTTTGGCAAACAGTGAAGACCCAGATGAAATGCCACATAATGCGATAAATCATCAGGGTCTGCATTGTTTGCTAAGACAAAATGGATCTTCAGTAAAAGAAATACAATAATTTTTTTTAAATAGTTATCCCTCAATATATACAATGGACCATCCTGACTATTGTATGTAGCTTTATGGAAAATACCATTGGTCTGAAAAGGGTTATTTACTATTGATAATGCAGTTATCTACCTTAACCTTTTACTCCATAGGCTATTTTTAGATCATGATGTCACTATTTTTAGACAACATTGAAAAAAATCAAGAAAAATTTAAGTTTAGTTTTGAATACTTCTGAAAATATTATGGAAAATGGAGCATTTGCTCTAAAAGAGCAAATTCTCCATTTTCCATAATATTTTTAGATAAATGATATTTCAAAGGTGTCAAAAGGCTTTTTACGGAGTAAAGGGTTAATCAGCTTGGACATATCTGAACACTCACCTCTCGTTCTCTATCTGTGATTTTGTCGTAACCTGGTAATCCACTTACATCTAATGGAGGGGCACTTCTTCTGGCTGGAAAATAAAAGTCAGTTATGGTAAATGTTCTAATATTTGGAACACATCTCTTTCTGTTCTCAAATAAAATGTTAGTTTCCAGTTTCATAAAAATGTTTGCATAATTAGCAAACAGGGAATACCCTGATCAGACTGCTTCTTTAGAATCAGTCTGATCTGGATGCCCTGTTGTCTGGGTTTTTTGGCAGGCAACTAGTGTTCAAAATTTTAGAACATTAACCATAAATTCCAGTAATTTTACTCCCTTGTAAATGCAAGCACATTAAAAGCACATTAAGTATTTTTGTTTTGGCTCCAAAAAGATTAAACCACATGCTTTTCTGAACCATAATCCTTTGTACACGCCTACCAAATTTTTAACTGCCAGTTCAAAAAGAAAAAACAATTACATCTGGTTCGGCATTGGAAGTCATAAAATGGTAAACCAACTTTGTTTTTTCTTACATTTTGGCATAAAATTAATTTTTTGAGACAGCTATTAAAAATCAGAGAATGTCATGCAACCACCCAAGGATATCTACATTGTACCTTTGCTGAGTAACTTTCAGGCCACATAAATTGTGCATATTTGCTGAAGCACTAATTGCATGGTGAGGGGGTGTCAGCAGCCGCCAAAAACATGGAAACTGTGGAAGAGATCATGAAATACTCTGTTTGTGCCTTGCTAGAAGTTTGCCATGTCATTATTTACACACCATGAACACATACGGCCGTATGTGTGAGAGCCCTATTGACTGACAAAGCAGCACAAGTGATAAATCTGTGGTCTAAAATTCATGGTTACGCATAGGATCTATATAAATGATGGGGACATTTGCAAACACCTCTCAGTTCTAATTGTCACTTCTAAACCTCTGTGTTTACAAAGTTTCAAATGTTGGCCTTTCTTATCAAAACTAATCAGCAATTAATTTCAGAGTGATAATGCCACTACATTATTACCTCTTAACCCATAAAGCGCCACCTATAATTTGCAGCAGAGGACAATTTCAAATTTAGCTGGGTTTTTTTCAAAAATAACAAATAAGGCATGATATTTCATGAGAATCATCTGCTGGCAGACAATTCTCAAGAAATATCATACCTTATTTTTTTTTGGGGGGGGGGGGGGGGGGGGAAATAAAGACATCCAAAAAATTGTCATCTGCTACAGTCATGATTGGCGCTTTAAGGGTTTAATCATGCTGTAGAAAGTTATTAAAGTTGATAAAATGCAATAAAATAATACATTTTTGTAAACTAGAATTCAACAGCTATTAGATGGTTTGATTTTTGTTAAAAAAAAAAGAACTTGACATGCACTTGCAGCGCATGTTTATAATGAGTAGGGTTTATACTCTGGCAGAATTTTTAAGCAAAATGTTAGGAAAAAATTGAAGAGAAATTGGTTGTGATTTGACAAATTAGCGATTTGGTGCCAACTTATTTTTTTATTAAAATATATTATGCGATCACTGCTTGCATGACTTACATCTTCACATTGAGAAAATGTTGACTAATAGAGAAATGGTAAACTTTCAAACATGGGCCTTTTTGTGATTTTCTTTATGCTTTTACTATAAATTGAGTCACTACAGGAACACAAAATATGCATAAAGATTATATTTTTTGCTTAATTTGTGGCTAATAATGTATAAAAAAACATTTGGTCATGCAAAAACGTTGACTGTTTAGTTCTGTATTCAAGAAAGTTATTCCAAATAAGGCTACCCCTACTTTTGAAGAAGTGGGTGGGGTAACTCAACCCCATATATTTTGTCGAAGGTAAAAGAATTTCTAATGGTATCGTGTAAACCTACACAAAATTAGTTGATTTCTACTTCAGGGTATTCTTACTCTTTAGTTTACCATTGTTTTCAATTGAAATGAACTAGAATGTCATCTCATAGCTAAACTCATTTTACCCCACAGGTAGATTTTAAGAGTTATCTTCCCTATGTTCTGGTTTACAAAATTTCTTTTGGTTTCAATACAAAGAACATAAAGTGTGCTTGACAAAAATACCAATGTAGAGCATGTTTAAACTACTGTCAGTTATATATTTTCAAAATATGTGCATTAAGACATGCAATTTTTAGTTGTAAAAATAAAGGCATTGCTTTGCTTTCAAAACGGTCTTATATTTCTGTCTCGGTATTTAGTTAATATAAGCAACACATTAAGTCATTACTTGTACAATGACTTAACCAGATGGTGGCCTACCAAATGGTACAAAATTATCTAATTTCATCATGCTCTGCACACTTTTCAAAAGGTAAAAATAACCTATTCTATTGAAACCATTGCTTTATCTAGTATACAAACAGTACATGCATTAAGATTAAAATAGTTTGTGTCTTCATTATAACATCCTCATGAAATTAAGTCATAACATAAAGGGAAGATAGGGGTTTAAAATGATACCAAGCATGAATGGGTTTCTCAATTGGTTACTGAGATAAAAGACCATGATACATACTTTCCAAATGCCCCTCGTATATTCAACCACATGCATTTTGTATGATTATTTTCTACCTACCAGTGGTAGGCTACCTCTGAGCAGGCTTCCCAGGAATAGTGTAAGTGTAATATTACTGACAATGGTGATGTAACTGAAAAATTGTTGAAAGTGACATTAAGCCCATATAGGTGAACCATGCACTTATTTTTCAAAATTTCATACCATTTTTTTAACAAGAGGGTCATCACCTGAGTACTTGCAATGGCCTGTGGCTATCATTTAAAGATATTTTTATTTTTAGCTCTGGTGGCTATGTTGTTCAACTGAACTACACATTCTGATTAATTTTGATAGAAAGCATCATGAGAAACAATTCTGTTAAATCATTTTGAATTTTAGCCAGTGGATCAGGAGGAGATGTCGTTTAAAAACTGCTTATCTAGAGCTCTGGTGGCCCCTTTGTTTGGCGGAGTGGAACCATTTGTGCAATTTTGGTAGAATGCATCATGAGTAATAATTCTGTGAAATTATGTTGAATTTGGGCCAATGGTTAAGGATGTGACCTCTCTTGAAGTTTTTGACCAGATCAGGTGAACTTTTATATGAGTACAGTGGACTAAATTGTAGTTTTTTCTCGAAAGTAAACATTTATTATAGATAAAAGTCTCACAAAACTTTTCTGCCTTGACTATCCAACTCTCTCATGCAAAGGATGCTGTCCAATATGCTAAGTTCTAAGTCCATGTTTTGCATGGTTTTGTAAAATATGCCCTTGATTCAAATGTTGAGCAAACAACATGTTCATGCAACTTGAAACTAATCTGCGCAAATCTACCCATTATTTGTTTATATTGTCTGCCATTATTACTAGAAAAAACATTGTATATAGTCAGGATCCTATAGCATGATAGTGGCCTGTCTCTACAAGTGAGTGTTATATAAAGACTAGTGGAACTTACGAGCATTTGGTAAAGCCAGAGCTACTCCCTTTCCTAAACTGTCCATAGTGGCCTGTCTCTACAAGTAAGTGTTATATAAAGACTAGTGGAACTTACGAGCATTTGGTAAAGCCAGAGCTACTACTCCCTTGCCTAAACTGTCCATAGTGGCCTGTCTCTACAAGTGAGTGTTATATAAAGACTAGTGGAACTTACGAGCATTTGGTAAAGCCAGAGCTACTCCCTTGCCTAAACTGTCCATAGTGGCCTGTCTCTACAAGTGAGTGTTATATAAAGACTAGTGGAACTTACGAGCATTTGGTAAAGCCAGAGCTACTCCCTTGCCTAAACTGTCCATAGTGGCCTGTCTCTACAAGTAAGTGTTATATAAAGACTAGTGGAACTTACGAGCATTTGGTAAAGCCAGAGCTACTCCCTTGCCTAAACTGTTCATAGTGGCCTGTCTCTACAAGTGAGTGTTATATAAAGACTAGTGGAACTTACGAGCATTTGGTAAAGCCAGAGCTACTCCCTTGCCTAAACTGTCCATAGTGGCCTGCCTCTGTAGCCAGGTCTGACAAGCTGTCTCATCCTGCCAAAGAAACAAGGTTACCATAAGTGCAGATGAGGCCAAATAAAAAATACCTGTGTTTAGGGCAACCCAACCCTACCTTAATTTACTGGTGAAACCTAAAAAAAAAATCAGGTTTTCTGGGGAAAAAATCTAATTTTATTATGGAAAATGGAGCATTTGCTCTTTGGAGGAAATGCTCCATTTTTCATAATATTTTCAAAAGTATTCAGAACTTACTTAAATTTTTGTTGAATTTTTTCAATGTTGTTTAAAAATAGAAAATGATGTCATGATCTAAAAATAGCCTATGGAGTAAAGGTTTAAACTGAGCTGCAGCGCTCGCATCATAGGTTAGTGATATAAAACCACATAGTTGACATGATTGTTGCAAATCTGACCCGGGATGTGCGTAAAATATGAGCAGACACACATTCTGTGCATGTAACCTATGACCACCTACTATGACCTTGATCTTAAAGAGGAGCGACTGAAATATTCACTCTGCAAATCCTCTTTCTGGGGTGCACACGTAGTATGTGAATAATGTTTAAAATCTGTCCAGACATTTGAGAGATATGTCACAGACTACAGATGGACTGACAGATGAACACACACATAGACCATGTCACGCTCACATACATATCCTCTTAATAATTTGGTGTGTGGGGGATGGGGGGATTGAAGTGTCTATTGCAATGATATCTATGGCTATGATTGGTACCTTTTAACTCTTTAGGTCCAAACTGTTTGCAAAGGTTATCAGAAGACAACTAAAGTTGCCGCTAGCAGGCAAAGAGTTATACAGTAAAGCCTGTGTAAAAGGGCCACTCAAAAATAGGCAAAACAAAGATCTTAATGACAAATGGTAGCTTAATGCAGGCCAAAAGTATTGCAGAATGCTCCCACTGGAGCATTCTGCAATACTTTTGATCTGCATTAAGTGAAAATTGGTCTCAAAAACAATTTTTGGTCTTTTTGAGAGTGGCTGTTTTACACAGGTTTTACTGTATATACCTTGAGATTATGAAGAACATCACTAAGTAGATGTCTGTTTTGTTTCTCTTTCTCCCTGCAGCCCTTTAACCTCTTAAAAATGTTGATGTTCCGCAAACGTTTCACCCGGTGTTTGTAACATTCTTGTAAATGTAGGATATCACTCTTCAGCTCACATTCATCTAAAAGAAACAAGAATATACTGGACTTTAGTTAAGAGTGCGTAACTAAAATTTAATTTTCTTATTTCTCATCCAAAACATATGTTGTGGGTATTCAAAAGAACAGTCTCAATGAGACGGTTCTTTTGAGCACCCAAAACATATGTTAAAATGGAAGGGTAAGAAAATATTTATAAGTTAATGCTGAAAGTTTTGGTTTATCTAAACCTATGATATATGAGTCAGCACATGAGATTTTGGTATTTATCAATGACAAGCGAAGGCTCAGGCAAGTCTGCGCTGCACATATGCGACAGAGCCTTTGCCTCTCGCATGCATATATATATATATATATATATATATATATATATATATATATATATATATATATATATATATATATATATATATATATATATATATATATATATATATATATATATATATATATATATATATATATATATATATATATATATATATATATATATATATATATATATACAATATATACAAAGTATGGATGTTGATGAAGAGTTAGCCCTGCTGGATAGGGTAGCATGTGGTTTTAACCATTCAGGGGATTTTCTGCCTTTCTGTAGGTGCCGAATTTCAGCCCCATTACCAATCAGAAATAGCCACCCTTTTTCCCAACTACAAGTCTTTTTTTTTTAATATTTTTTTTTTCATTTTTTTTTTAGAAACCACTACTACTTATGAAAAACAGTGATCCATATATCAGAATGATACTTAAGCACTTGTGCTTGGCATAAAACAATCTAAAAATGATTTTGAGGACAAATTTTGCTCCAATTGTTATGTTTTATGTTGTTAATTTTTTTTCCGATTTCGACATTAAGTTGATCCTTTTTTCCCAATTTTGGCCAGGGGCCTTTTCCCAAAATTGCTGGATAAAGCCCTGTAACCCTTTGTATACTAGTGACTCCTAAATGCGCACTTTAGCAAACAGTGAAGACCCAGATGAAATGCTGCATAACAATGCAGCATTTCATTAGGGTCTTCTATGTTTAAGGCAAAGACAATCTTCAGAGAAAGAAATACAATATCATTTGGAAATTATAACCTGTGGCCTCTTTATATATACAATATAATGAGGCCTCTTTATATATACAATATATACATCTTGACTTTAAAGCTGCATAGTCTGTATCTTTTGATCTTTGAATTTTAGAACTAATGTTTCTATTTTTCAAGAACACAGTAAAAAAACTAACATTCAGGTATACATTGTACCAATTTCGTAAATCTTCACAAATTATCAGTATCGAAACAACAGCATTTATATTAAAATTAACTGTCTATAATTATTGGAGGGACGCAAATAATTATCGACACGAGTAAAACACACCTGTTTTATAGGATAATTCACTTTTCCGTGCAGTTTTCCGCTCTAGTGAACAGATTTATTGTGAAAACATAACTTAATTCAGCTTTTACAAATGATTTAAAAAGAAAATAAATTTTTTCGAAAAATGTTCATAGTTACAGAGTATGCAGCTTTAATGCAGTAAACATTATGGAAAATTCCATTAGTCTGCAAAGGGGTTTAAAGTATGCAATAAGTACCAAAATCTGAAGTGTTAGCCCATTTATGTTTTATTACTCCGGAGCCATAGGGTTAGATGAACAAAATTTTTGAGCGTAAGATTGTAAATATTTTCTTATCCATCAGTTTTAACATAAGTTTTGGGTGCTCAAAAGAACCGTCTCATTGAGACGGTTCTTTTGAGTACTCACAACATATGTTTTGGTTGAGAAATAAGAAAAATAATGTTTTGGTACCCACAACATATGTTTTGGTTGAGAAATAAGAAAAATAATGTTTTGGTACGCACTTTTAACAAAAGGCCCTGCATGTAGCACTATTGTATCATATGATATACTGCTGATATTGTTATAAAGTAGGTCTGTTGCAGCTCCCTTTTCCACTCACAATGGTTTGAGCCCTTTCTGGCACAAACACTGAAAACAGGTCTCCGTGCGAGCTAAACAATTTTTTTTGTGTTTTAACAACCACAGAATCTAAAATGCATTTTTGCCATCTGGTAGCTTAGGCTGCTGTCGGTTCTAAGGCCGTAGTTCTGTTGTTGTTGATCTATTGTTTTATGTACCTCTCATTGTTTGTGGAGGTTCTGTGTTTGTCTTTGTTTTGATGTACCTTGCTATGTGTCCTTATAGTTTTGCAATCATCTTGACGAGGAAGAGAGAGCTGGTTGCTTAGCTTTTATTGTCTTTTGGATGTCTTGTTACTGTAAATGTTCTGTGACTCTTCCTCACGGTGCCGTGGGTTGGTCTGTAGTTTGTGATTGTGGTATTTCCTGATCATACTCACTTACATATTTTCTCAAGACAAGGCCTATAATTTAGGCTATTTTATCAATTTGGGTTAGAGCCATAGATCCAGATAAGGAAATTCTATGAGCGTAAAATAGTAATTATTTTCTTACCCATCAATTATAACATGTGTTTTGGGTGCTCAAAAGAACTGTATCATTGAGAGGGTTCTTTTGAGCACCCACAACATATGTTTTGGATGAGAAATAAAAAAAATCATTTTCCAATAGGCACTCTTATCGGGAGGCCTGGTTAGAACACATAATTTTAGTGCTTATCACATTGGCTCTGACCAAAATGAAGACCTCTAGCTTTGCTGGATATGACAAAATGGGCTTTTGAAGCAACAAAACCTGTCTTCGGGGTTTCCTACAAAGAGAGATTCAAAACAGTCTCCTCAGCTTCAAAGTCGATGTAGAAAATCAAAATTTGGTTTGTAGCAAGTTTAGATATGATACTTTCCAGTACGCAAATAACAAAGGCACTGATCAGTCTGTGCAGATGCTGGTCTGCACCTTTGTAATGTTGTTCACAAATCCCAGAAGACAGGTTTTCTACCGTTGAGGCCCATCTGTGCAAAATGTGATAACTACCAAATCTCATGTAATGGCCCATTTGGCAGATGGTGAACTGAAAGAATTGACCCATATAGTAATCTCTCGGTATTAAATGAGTTAAGAATAAAGGACCTCGGACAGTCTTAATGAAGGATTGCCCATAAAAATGACCAGAGAAAACTTTCAAAGAAAATGATATTTTTTCTATGAAAGGGATAGTAGGTTCAACCGTCGACTTATCCACAAGAGCCGTTTTCTCATTGGACAAGTACCAATTGAAAAATATTGGTTGAAAACTCAGTTTTTGCTATTCAACATATAGTAAATAGAGAAAAGTTTTACTGAAGTGCTTTCCCCCCTGTGACCAAACTAATCCTTTTGCATACAGTTAGAAACTTATTTTGTAAAAGCCTGTAGGTTAATATCAATATGCAATGGCATGTATCAGGGCTTTAGTTATGAGTGCTTACAAAGTAATTAATTGTGTCATTTCTCAACCAAAACATATGTTATGGGTACTCAAAAGAACTGTCTCAATGAGACGGTTCTTTTAAGCACCAAATTATAGGTTAAATCTTATATGTAAGAAAATATTAACAATTTTACGCTCAAAAATTGTGTTTATCTAGACTGTGATATATACAGTATGCAGTTATAATACACCTCAGTGCACAAGTCAAACTGGTTGACTTGGGATATTACAGGTAATAGTCAAAAGTAATTGACAGCACCCTTCTTTAGATGAAACAATGGATTCTTCTCAGCCCAAATTTTATGCAAACGCATCACCTTCGTCGCAAGTTTTATGCCGCAAACATAATATTTACATGTATTTAGGTGAATACTCGACGAAACTTTGACTTTCTGTGAAATAAAATTTGGGCACAAAAAATACCCCCACCCCCTAAACCCTAGAGTCCTCGCATAATTATGCAATATTTTCAAAATATTTTTATTGTGCTAGGTGCACTAAATGTAAAGGTTCGATTTAAGCCCAAAACTATAATTGTCAGTTATGCATTATCCTAGCCAGAGGCTGTCAAAATTTGGGCAGATTGAATAGGAAACTGTCCGAGGTCCTTTAAATGTTGATTGTCCATAATTTAACCACAAGTCCCTTACGCTTGTAACTTCTGAAAAAATTGACTGAGCTTACAGTGTAGTGACTCCAAGTACATGTCATATTCTTGAGGTGAGACCAGCTGTGTGAATATTCTAAGATCATCTAAAAGATGTTTTATTGTTATCTCAAACCGTCTCTGTAAATCTGTAAAAGCAAGTAAATGGAGAAATACAAGCAATACATTGGTCCAATATAGTGATCAAACATGAATTTTCATGTAATAATGTTGGCCAGGTCCCGAGAGATAATTTAAGAGCCAAGGGCAGAGCCCTTTGGTTTTCAACCTTCCCGAGGGACCTGGCGAATATTAATGCATTGAAAAACAATGTTTGACCGTTGGTATTGCATAAATTCAACAATATATTTTGACACCTAAATCTATTAAAAAGTATCACACTATATTTTGAACATGTTTCAAAGTGAACAGGTGGTTGGATGTTTTCATAAATATTTGTGTTCCAAGGTCAAGAAAATAAACTGAACAGCTACAGTAAAACCTGTGTAAAACGACTACTCTCCAAAAGACAGAAAATTGGTTTTCAAGACCAATTATCCCTTAATGCAGGTAAAAAGTATTGCAGAATGCTCCAAAAGGAGCATTCTGCAATACTTTCGACCTGCATTACGCTACCATTTGTCGTTAATATCTTTATTTTGTGTCTTTTTGAATGGCCGTTTTACACAGCTTTTACTGTATAAGAACAACATAACAGATCAGCTATTGTAAAATGCATTGGCCCAGAATGAGTGTATGTAAGGTACTTAATCTGTTCATTATTAACAGCATGTGATTGCCTTGTTAATTATAATACAGAGTTTTGTGCCAGTTGAAACATGATTGTTTAAGTTTATTTGTTTGTTTTTATGCTTGATGTCCCAGTTAACAATTATTCAGCCATGCTGGGACAATTTCCTGTCTTCCTGGATAAGCAGCGGGTGAAGTGTTTTGCTCAAGGATACAACACAGGGACTTCGCTGATGCAAGAAAACCTGACTTTGTAACATACAAATAACAAAAAGTGAAAGACTCAGATCAGCTTGCACATCTGCGCAGTCTGATCAGCACCTTTGTAATTTGCTATCTGCTATGTATGATATCTAAAATTGCTTCATACATATTGTCTTCTTTTGACTTCCCAACTTTCAAGGAGATACATTATTTTATTATGGACTCCCATATAGTTTTATTGAGCTTCAGCTATTTTTGTTGCCATATTTTTGTTGTATATATCTTCCCCAAATCCGACGCACCTCTTGTAGAGTAGATAAGAATAATCCTCACTGCCACTTTATATACACATATATATACACTTGTAAAAACCACAGTTAAAATAATGCTAGTCCACCACCCTATTTTACAATCTTTAAAAAGTCTTAAAAACACTGGAGTAGCTACGGTGTACCACAGCTTCCATTATACAGGGGCAGGATTTTCAGGGTTAAGTTTTTCTTTTTCTTCCCGGCACCACAGAAAGTCTTCTATATCTCTCAATATGCAGTGCGTAACACAGACGTCTTATGTGAAAGATAACTTCTGAGACAGTCTTTGAGTCAATAACAGCAGTACAGTTGATAAGCAGACGTCGCAACGTTTCACTATTGTTGAGATCTAGGCCACAATTTCTAGGTATATGCCAAATGTCTTTTAATATGCGTTGTCTTGTTATTTCAAGGGTGGTACAGTCCAATAAGGAATGAGCTATAGTTTCGTTCGCTCCTTTACACAGTAAGCACAATGGGTCTACTTGATTCTGAATAGATGAGTGTCTATTTGTATGTAGTATATATGTTCCAGTAACTATTTTCAGGTGCACAGCTATACGAGGTACCTCACGTAGATCTCCCGAGAACTCTAGTAGGGAATGTCTTTTCGGCCACTCTGTCACGTTAAACGTTAGCCATTTGAGGTTGGGATACAGTGGAACAATAGACTGTATACGCCCAGCCCAGTAAGTGCACACTGCTCTATTCACTATCCTCTTCCATGACGCCTTAGTTGGGGGGTTGTCTAGGAGGTCCACACAATCAGATAGGCCATACATGATACATAACTTCCTGACTGCTACAAACCAACTGTTACTGTCCAGAGTCTTCACTGCCAGCTGGGGGACTGCCAAATGATTCTCGACAGACAATTCTGGTAATCTACTGATATTTCCAAAGAAGGTGAGTACCCGTTGGTGAATCATAGCCTCTATGTGACCACAATTTATGTCACACATGATATACATATCATATTGTTTTGTTTGATTTGACTCTTTATGCCTCAGTCAACAATTTTCAGTTATGTCGGGATGGGTCTTCCTGGGATGAACCAGTACTAAGCAAGGATTAATGTGTCTTGCTCAAGGAGACAATGTAGTGATGCCAGTGAGCCTTGAACCTGCAATCCCTCGGTCTTGAGTCTTGCACTCTACCACTGAGCCACTGCCCTCCCTATACATATCATTTTAAATTGATGAAAGAGACTGTCAGTGAGTTACTTTATTATGTGACTAGTGAACATAACAAGTAGGAGCATCTTAAAACTAGTGTATGTATATTAATTTATAATAATATTAATTGTAACAAGTAGAACCTTTAAAAAACACTTTTTTAGTCAACGTTTATCTTTATCATATTGCAATTATTTACTAAACGTTTACAATTTGGCTTTTCCTAGTAAGAGGAGAGTTCTAGTGGTTAAACTGCTTCAAGGTTAGAGCTCTAGCTTGATAAAAGGAGAAATCAATAAACTTGAATTGTCTTCAGTACAAAATATTTCCTAATATATGCATGACCCTTTTGATTTTTAATTAGTCCCAATTCCTAGGGCTGTGTGCCTGGAGGGTCCCCAATCTCAGAATGGTGGATTGAACACTGGTTAATACATGTATCTAGAAAATCTTTGCTCAAAAAATAATTTTGAACTGATACTCACATGGAAATTTCCGTACATTGATCAACCCATGCTTTCTTATTAACCTGAAATTAAAACTATTCAATGCATTAACCTTGAACTTGCTTTTTCATGTTTTCACATTGATTTTTTGGAGATTATTTATTTCTAAATGTTTTTCACAATGAAAGTTGTAGAGAAGGCTATGCGCCAATATTATCAACTGTTTCCAAAGGCTAAAATGCTGCTGTTAACACTATGCATAGATGCAGTAGCAAAGGGCTAATAAACTGATTCCAAAATGTCAGTGGAAAACTTGCATTGCATCACACTCAATTACAAACGAAAACAATGGATAGCTTGTCTATAATAACGGGAAAACCGTCTAATTTGATTGTGCTGTAAGCTATTAATGAGGTCAACTCAAAACCAGCAGTTAAATCCATAAGACAAAAAGACCATGTCAAAACCTTGACCTCTGATCAGCCTTTGAATGAACAAGCAGAGTAGACTATGCATATACCCAGTTAATTCTGGGGTTGTACACTGCAGTTGTATGTTAAATTTTACTGCTGAATAACAGTATTCATCAGAGACTTGTTTGTTTGATTTGATGCTTTACATCCCAGTCAACAATTTTTCAGTCATGTTGGGACATTTCTTGGGTTGAACCAATACTTAGCAGAGGATAAATGGGCCCCATCGCAAGAAAACCTGTCTTCGGGGGTTTGGAAACAACACAGGCCCAGACCAGCCTGTGCATCCCTGCAGTCTGATCACCACCTTTGATATTCGCTTTGTGAAAAGTATCATATGTAAACTTGCTACTGGTTAAATTTCAATTTTCTAGCCAGTCTGTGTAGCTGAGGATACTGGTTTGATACTCGCTTTTTCGGAAACCCCGAAGACAGGTTTTCTCGCGACGAGGCCCTAATTGTCTTGCTCAAGGACACAACAGTGACAACACAGTGCCTCCAGTGAGTCTCAAACCAGCCACCCCTCTATCTCAAGTCTAGCGCCCTACCACGGATCCAGTCACTTCTCATGGGAGACTTGAATAGTCCCTTTGTATTTACAATTTTTCACAGATCATAAACAAATGATGTTCTGTGATGCATTTTAAACAATGAGACAGGACAGGGCAGCTTATCGTTAATAAAAGCATAGCAGTCACTGCATAATACCCTGCCACTGCTGGCAGTGACCTATATTAGAGTGACTAGAAACTCCAATGAAATACCATTACTCAACTCAAATAACACTGTCGGGTATCTTACACAGGTAAATGAGGGAAACTCAATATCATTTATCTACACGATTGGCTTTTACCGCTGTTTTGGAATACACAGTGTAATTTCTTTATTGTTTAGCTAAACTTTTAACACCTTTATAAACACCAAAATTGTATAATAACAATAATTATTAATCATTGGACATCTTAGTTTATGAATATTGATAAATCGAGACACAGACATAGCCATGCTTGAAGCTTTAGTTATCAGAGTGAAAGAGGTATTTTTGAAGCCATTTTTGCCGATTTCCGCAACTTTCTTAAAATCGGCCGATATTTACACGGTCATAACTCAATAGGATTAGTTTTTAAATTGCAGAAACAAAGCATTTAGCAATATTTCATATACGTTTATTCAATTGTTATTAACAATATGTACCAATAAGCGATATTTACGACGAAGTACACTCTTTAATGTACCTACAAAAGCAGCCGTCTCACAAGCTGCATCACCATTTTGAGTGAGTACGATAAAAGGCGCACCAGGCGTAAGTCAGGTGACACATGCCACGACATACCTATACGGCTGAAAAATGAAGTGTCCAGTCACTCTTATATAGGTCACTGCTGCTGGGCAGCTTAAATCATTTTTTGAGATATTATATATATAATAGGTAAATAGCCACAGAACTAGGATAGATATAGACTACTAGGTGAGTGTCTTTTGATATAAAGTTTACCAGGCAAAGCTTCAAGAATGCTTGTCGAATCGGGAGGCTTGCTGAGCAATTCGACATGCGTTCTCAAAGTCGAGCCTTGTAAACTTGATATCAAAAGATACAACCCCCCCCCCCCTAATGGTTGTACCTTTTTCTTCTCTGCCTCTCTCTCAAACATCTTTGGTATACTTCAAGTACAGCCAAGTTCAATTCTGCAAGTTTAACAAAATGTAACTTGAGATGGCTCTTTTGAGTACACACAACATATCTTTGGGCTGAGAAATAAGAAAATCAATTTTAATATTAAGACACCCTTTTATCACACGAAAACCCATCTGGAAATGATATAACACCATGTATCAAAATCTATAAAACACTAGTGATTAACATATGAGTGACAACATGTGTTTTCCAACAATGTGGCATTTTGACAAGCTTAGGAACTCCAAATGATGTTCAGTCAGTAGCTTAACACTCAAAGAATATGCATGCGACTAGCAAAGGCTCTAATCAGGCTGCACGTATGCGCAGGCTGGTCTGAGCCTTTGGTGGTGGAACATACTTCATTGTTTGAAATCTCATGTCGTGGCTCAATTATTTAGTAACGCTATGTAATTACAGCCATAATGAAGTATATATATGGCAAAATCTTGAAATACAATTTCAAAGTACTTTTATTGTCTATTATATATGTAGAATCTTACATTCACATTCCTGCATTATTGAATTTATTAAATTTGTTGTGAAAGGGCAATGAAATGTGCGGCAAGCCTCCCGTTTTATGTCATCTCCTCAACTTGTTTAATAAATTCAATATTACATGAGCACTCCCGTAAGTTGCTTGATATCAAAATGTCTGAAGAGATACAAACATAGGTCCAGATAAGGATAGTTTGTGCACCTAAAGTTGCATTTATTTCCTTACCCATCAATTTAAACATGTGTTTTGGGTGCTCAAAAGAACCGTCTCATTGAGTACCCACAAAATGAGATGGATCTTTTGAGTACCCGCAACATATGTTTTGGTTGAGAAATCACAAAAATAATATTTCAGTAGCACTCTTATCTGGAGACCTGTACAAACCTGTTTCTAAAGGATCTAGTTCTTCTCTATCAAACTCCATGTGCCTTAAATCCAGCTCCATAAAGTTATCATATTCCGTCGTGAAATCCCCTCTGCCAGCCATATAGCCAGCCATCTCATTATGGACTAAAGAGTGGTCAGAGGGACGAGGTGGGTCTTCACTCACTGAAATATAAAACAAACTACAGGTCCGTTGTGACCTCTGGCTATTGACCTATATACAAATCATTCACTATTTTAATAGCAGTTGTGTGCCAAAGCTTTTCATATACCTATCTATAGTACTGTTTTCAGAAAAAACAGACATTACCCTGACCACACACGCATATTTGACCTATTTAGCTCCATTATGATCTTGAAAATCATGCCAAGTCAATGCATGACTAAGACATCTCATCCTACTGGTAAGACGCACCAGGCCCCGAGGTTATAAAACTTTTTTCATGCTCAACTCAGCTGAGCACGAAATTTATCCTGCTCATAAATGTTAAAACGCCAACAATTGTTGGCATTTCAACATTTATAAGCAAGATAAATACAACATCTGAGAGACTTAAAGCAAGACACTTCTTTATTTGTCAGTAGTTTAGTTTTTAGGAGCAGTTGAAATATCATGCTCAGTTGAGTTGAGCATTAGAAAAAATGTTTTATAACTTTAGGGCCAGATCTAAATTCTGAATGCCAGGCTGGCTGTGAGGGCACAAGAAATGTAGTGGAATCAAGGGCCCCTTCATAAAGATGCTTGGCTGTAGCCGGGCCCACTGTAGCTCAACTTGAGGTTTTCTTTAGCTCTTGCTATCTGTGAGTTGTGAGCCCTTTTCTCTATTTCATCAAATTGTCTTAATTTGATTATATTGTTTCTCTATGATGATATATTGCAATAGTTAGGAATCCTCCATGCCAGCTTAGCATTTTTTGTGCTTCAACAACAGCAGATCTAGGGTGAAGATTTGGTACCAGCAAAATACTTAAAGCCCCCTAGAGGCTTTGGCTACTGTTCGTCCTAAGGCAGTGGCTCTGCTGTTGTTGATTCAATATTAATTGTTACTCCCATTGTGGGGTTCTGTAATTGTTCTATGTTTTGTTGTGCGTTACTTTATGTCCATTCTAGTTTGCAATCATCTTGATGGGGAAGAGAGAGCTGGTTGCTTTACTTTGTTTGTCTTCCTGGTGTCTTGTGATTGTTGTGTGGCTCTTCCTCACAATGCCACGTTTTTTATGCAGTTTGTGATTGTGGTATTTCGTGATCATACTCACTATTTTATGTGTATCCAATGCATGGGGATACACAACCAATTCACTTTTCCGAAAACTATGCCTACTTTAAATCTTTCATGATCATTCAAGCCAATATTTGTTTGGCTTAGCTTTCGTTTCATCTATTGAACCCTTATTCTGTCATTATCTTCTGTCCTGAAAATGATGTCTGCTTATTACATATGCTGTGTAAATTCAAATATTCTCCAGAACATTTTTACCATGAAAGCAGACAGTATGAACATCGATCAGACTGCTCCTTTCAAACAGTATGAACACTGATCAGGCTGCTCCATAAGGAGCAGTCTGATCTGGGTCCATATTGCTTGCAGAAAAGGCTACCAAAGTACATCAGCCTATGATGAAGCAGACACAATAGGAAATTGCTTAACCCTTAAAGTGCCAATCACAACTGCAGCAGACGACAAATTTTGCAAACTCTTTCCCAGTTTCGAAAAAAAAGGTATGATATTTCATGAGAATCATCTGCCAACAGACGATTCTCATGAAATATTATACCTTATTTGTCATGTTTGAAAAAGCGGTAAAATTTGAAGTTGTTGTCTGCTACAATTTATAGGTGACGCTCTAAGGATTAAAAAATGTGAGTGAAATGTAAACTTACATTTATATATAACAGGACAGGGGAATATCTCTTGGACTGGATCAGTGAATTCTGAAACATAAACATTATTTAACTCTTTGCATGCTTGGTAATTTTTCAGATTTTTTTGTTGTCTGCTGATTTTTTTCAAAATCAACTTTTTCGAAAAATTCTTTCAGCAGTACCATCAAAATGTCAAAGAGTTTGAATCCAGGTTGTTTGCCAAGGTTATCAGCAGAAGACACCATTAGGGAAAGAATTGAACTGGAAGACCAAAAGGGCCTGATGTGCTCACCTGACACTAAGAATACCTTGTATATATTTCGATTTTTTTGATTGAGGAACATGTCATCAAAAGTGAAACGCTGAAAAAAATACCAAATAACGGTGTATTGTTGGAGTTGACGTTTTACATTTGAGCTGATGATTTACATTTGAGTTGATGTTTTACATCTGTCAACAATTATTTTGTCATGTTGGGACATTTCCCTATGCTGAACCTGTACAAAACAGTGAAGATATTAAGTGTCTTGCTCAAGGAAACAAAGTGCCTCCAAGGAAGCTTGAACCAGGGACCTCTCTATATCAAATTGAGCACTCTGCCATTGAGCCACTGTGCTCCTCAACAATAAACATGTATCCCTGCAAGTTTGGCTCAGATCTCAACTGGATGATGAAATAAATACATGCAAATGTTGAATGGAGTCCAATCTGAGCTATTTTTACCATCAAGTTGATACAATGAAGTTTTGTGTTCATTGTCTCATTGGATCCAATTTATCAAGCACCTTTAACAACATTAGATTCTTGGGCCTCTGAAAAATCAATTTGCCAATTGCCTCATTGTCACACAACATAAAGTAAAATTCCTTGAAAATTCAAGCTCCGAGTTTTATGAACTAGTTGCTAATTTGAAATAAATTTCTGACACAATGGACTCAGAGAATAGGTCTATTTATCAACTATTTATCCCCACGCTTTTTTAAAAAAGCGAAGAAGACATTGTTTGGGGCGTATTTTTTTTTTCAAACATGGTCATGTGGTATATCAAATCGACGGGGATGACGAGCAGAACAGAATGCAAGAAAAAAATTTCATCCTAGGGTCAAACTGGTGACCTTGGGGTGAGGTCAAAGGTCAAATATAATTAAATTTCAGTTACCATGTCAATTTCAAAGATTTTTATACCAAATTTTGTGTGTGTTCTCACAAATGAAAGATACAAAACATATCAGACGGGATTTTTATTCTGTTGTCTGGGTCATGCCCTAGGGGTGGAACTATGGGGCACTGGGGGGTACCCAGGGGGTCAAACATTTTTTTTTCAAACATGGTCATGTAGCATATCAAATCGACGGGGATGTCGAGCAGAACAAAATGCAAGTAACATATTCATCCTGGGGTCAAACTGGTGACCTTGGGGGGAGGTCAAAAGGTCAAATATCATTAACATGTCAATTTCAAAGATTTTTATACCAAACTTTGTGTGTCTTCTCACAAATAAAAGATTCTGTTGCCAAGGTCATGCCCCGGGGTGGGACTGCGGGGTGCTGGGGGAGTCAAAAACTTTAGCGTGGGGATTTGGGATGGTGCCCCATTGACTGAGGGCTCTAGTTTAAATATTATCTAAAAAAAACATGTATTGTGTGTATCTTTTACGCACACAAAACATTTGTTTTGATAGGGAAAAAAAACGATGATAATAATAATAATAATTTTTGAGGGTTATATATCCTTATGCCTACCTCCCTATAATTTTAACTTTCGATTCTTCGAAATAAAATCTTGTCCCTGGGGTTTCAATCTACAGGATTCTACTGCATGCGCGGATCCAGAAAGTTTTGTCAGAGGGGGTCCAAATTTTGACAGCATTTTTTTGCTGTTGTTTTTTAGTTGATGAGGGGAGGGAGGATCAAAGTACCACTATAAGTGGGCCATCATCGGCCTGCCAGCGAAACGCCATTAAATGGCATTTCGCTGGCGTGCCGATGATGGGCCAACATTGAATGCTGGCTTGGTAGCTGTGATTTTTCAGGGGATCCGGACCTGTATTGCTAGAAACCTTATATTTTTGTGGTTTTTCAAGGGGGGTCCGGACCCCCTGTCTCCCCCTCTGGATCTGCACATGTACTGTACCTTTATTTTATGGAAGACCAAATTATTATCCTCATCATGCCTCTAGATCTGGTGCTATCATATTACCCATATCTCAGAAAAATGTTCATGGCCCTAAGGGTGTTCAAGTGATTGAAGTTAGATTGTACATGTAGCTCTATAGGTACCTGGTAGTCCTTGTGAAGGGTTGTCTATATAACAGCTATTGTAATGTCTCTCACATTCTGTGTGTGTCTTGGAGCCCAACTGATGGGCAACATCAGACCTAAAAACAGAAATATTCAAGACATACATTTCTTGAACACCAATGAGGGATATCTGAAATTTTACCCTGTCATAGAAAATATTTCTCCCACCTTTGCCCATGTAAGATAGGCTGTCAGCTCATGTAAGTAATTTCTATCTTACATTACCACCTGACTGCTTTCTTACCTGTGCAGAGTAAAATATTCTTTTTTTCTTTTTTTTGAAAATGGATGTTCAAAGGACCAATATATTGCGCCTAAGTAACTCAAAGGTACCAAGCTTTACTTAGTAATGTCATTTAACGTTAATGACGTTAACAAACGTGCACCATGTGAGGATAATGGCACATAGAGCCAAGCAAGATTCTATTTTGCATTTTGCAACTTAACTAATGCTCCAACTGTGGTTTCCAGTCAATAACAAGGTGCAAACATACCCATTTTAATACCTGATAAAATCACTCGTGAAATCAGAAATAATGGTAATCCAACAAGTAAAAAGTTAAAATTTTCACTTTTTTTTACTTTTTATGTTCGGACAAAAAATAACTTTGAAAAGTGGGAGAAAAACTATCCATCATGAGCCTGTCTATGTAGGATAGAGAAATCTCACCCTCGGGGTCGGAATTAAACCTGGGTCCAGGGTCTCTGCAAGCATAGTCCCTCGTTAAAAATCTGACCCCTCGGGTGAGCCATCTCTATCCTACATGGACATTCATGGTGGATTGTTATAATCTTACCCATGTTATTTTACCCTAGCCGTCACATGAAGGCTGAACATTGGTTGAATAGGAACTCACGAACATATCCTCAAGTGACGTCATTGTTATGCTAAAGTGACATCATCATAACATGTTGCATCTCAGGGTATTCAGGAACTTATGGGAGCCTTTTAAACGTAAATGTGGTATTTTATGGTGAGCAAGAAAAACAATTCATTATTCGTGTGAGGGTGGGATAGAAAAATCCGTCCCTCAGGATCAACGTTTGTCATCACTCGGCAAGCCTCGTGATGCCAAACGGTGATCCTCATGACAGATTTTTCTATCTCACCCTCACACTCATGATAGATTCTTATAATACAAAGTTCAAGGTAAACAAAACATGTTGAGCAAAACTTGTTTTTGTTTGATTGATTTGATTCTTTATGTTCCATCAACAATCTTTTAGTTAAACAGGGACGGGTCTTCCTGGGTTGAACCAGTACTAAGCTAGGATAAATGTGTCTTGCTCAAGGACCACAACGCAGTGACGCTTGTGAGGCTCAAACCCGCGGCTCTTCTGTCTCAAGTCAAGCACTCTACCACTGAGCCACTGCGCTCCCACAGAGCAAAACTTAATATTACTTTTTTATCCACCAGTTTAAACATTTGTTTTGGGTGCTCAAAAACGTGAAATGGTTCTTTTGAGTACCCACTACATTTGGTTTGGTTCCATGTCTTAATCCCTGACCATAGCCTAATATCTCTTAATCTAATTTAATAACTGTAAATTAAAAAAAAATGTTATAAAAAGACATTTAAGATTTGCCACTAGAGCATGATTTATCTGCACCAGTGAACGGCAAAGCAATTTTGTCATTTTAGCAAGGGTTTTATTTTCATGAAACTTTGCATATATGCAGTATTATTTCAGATAGTAGTCAGACAAATAACCTGTCTAAATTTTATGTCTATGTGTTTATTTGGCTGATAGAAGTGGTAAGCATGCTCGTTCAATCATCTGTTGTCTGATTAAAGTTCCAACTCAACTGACATTGTTATATACCTAGTATGTTTCAGGGCTTTAGATAAGCTTTATTTTCAAAAGAGTACAGTACTCGTCCATTTTGTAAAAAAGGAGTACAGAGAAATTTTAAGGAGTACTGACTATTTGTCTTATAAAAACATACACAAAGAAACAACAAAGCTATTTCAACACGCTGATTAATTGAGCCTGTGCTTACTGCTTGTTTTCCTAGGCTATTCATTAACAAGAAAGCAAATAGTAAAGATAATGAATTTTAATTTCTTTTTGGCATAGTAGGTTTTTGGTTTTGAAGGAACACAACAGATGCAGTGAGGAGATGGGGTACTGGGTTTGGGAAATAAGGTGCCAATGGCAGCATTCCATGTCCCATTTTGGTGACTTTTGTACACTTTGGGAGGGGGTCAGTGAGTGAGGGGTTGAGTGGAAATCATCAAAATATAGGATGTGAACTACACAGCTACTTAAAAGTTCAAGAAAACTTGATCTGAATGAGTTTATTCTCATAAATCATTAGACAGACCGAAATATGATAGGACCGACTTTTGTATAAGCCAGTACTTGTTTGGATTTTGTGTATTAATTTCTCGCAACACCCATTCACCTCTCTAATCACTTTTCTAAAAAGAAAAATCGGCTGGATTTCAGAAATGTTAAAGGAAATTACTGTACTTGGATGGCTTGAATTTTTATAACTTTCTTCGCTGGCATTTTGCAGACAGCATGTTGTGAAACCGAAAGTAAAACAAAGTCAGTGGTTTCCGATTGTTTCTGAAAGCTACACTATTGATACACTGGGGACTAATGCGTGTTTCATATCTAACTGGTCTATATTTAGAATGCGGTTACGAAAGATTTGCGATGTCTTTGTAAAAAAAAAAAAAACATGCCCGAAGGGAAACCAATTCTGATTTCCTCTACCTTTTCCCAAACGTGTAAACAAGAAACGAAATATAACATTTCGGACATTAGGCTCTGAAAAAACATTAATTGCGTAATGCTTATTTGATTTTCGTACATGATACGCACAAGAACTTAAATAAATGCGTATCCTGCCAAATATTTTTGTATTTTACGCACTAGGCAGGCTTATCTAAAGCCCTGATGTGTTTACTATAGAAACTTGAAGTGTTTAAAGATTAAAAATATGTACATGATGATGATTTACTGGACAGACAGATAGGCGTGTGAACAAACCAGTGACTATAACTATGTGATTCCTCTACAATCACTAAGAAGAGGTCTACACTATTTGCTTCTTCAGAGAAAGATATAGTTTTTATTTGGAAATATTAATACGGTATATGCAATGGGCCGTCCCAAGTTTATTGTTTCAAACCAGAAGGAAGAGTCCACTAGTGCATAAACTTGATAAAGATTTAACAACTCACCAGTTGCCATATCCAGAATCAGCCACCGCCTTTAAGAGTTGCCTCTCTTCTACTGCTGTCCAATGTCGCTCAAACAAATGAAAATTGTTTTTCTGTAAACCAAGATAGCATATAAACCAATATTATCACCTAACAATTTTTATTATCAAAATTGAATGACCCAAATACACTACACAGGACTTTAGTTAAGAGTGCATAATGAAAATTTAATTTTCTTAGTTCTCAACCAAAACATATGTTGTGGGTACTCAAAAGAACCCTCTCAATGAGACAGTTCTTTTGAGCACCCAAAACATGTTAAAACTGATGGGTAAGAAAAATATTTATATTTTTACGCTGAAAATTTTTGTTTATCTAAACCTGTGCTACAGTGTTGGAATAGCAAAACATATAAACCCAGATCAGCTAGAGCATTACTTTCTTATTACATAGGTGGTAGGTGTCTGTGGAAATTTAATTATATGGGTGTCGAGGTAAAAAAGTGTCATCCTTCCCCGCCCCCAGCCTATCCACCTCACCCAAAGGTATTTTTTTCTGAAATAGACCTTATGGTTTTCAAAAGAATGATTTTTCATTTTAGCATAACAAGCTAAATTTTGCTTGCGGCAAAAATACTTAAGTTCTGCCCCTGGATCTGCTATGCATGCCGTTAGCCAGTTACCTGGAAGGGGGCCCACTGATGTGGATGCCCCTGCCTCTGCATGATAATCAAAAATCTGAGTATGATATGATATATTTATATGGACCCCAAACATAACAAATATAAAGAGACTGAACTGTACTTACAATGACAGTATAAGGGTGATCACTCTGGTGTCCCGTAAACTCTACTCCCTTTGCAAAACAGTGTAGACAGAGAAATACTTGATCTCCTTCAGCAGTAGAAGAACATTCTACACATCGTATGTATGGCTCCATCAGAACTGTTGAGCAGCTCATGCAGCATAATTCTTCTGTTTCATAATCCATTACCTTAAATAAATAGAATATTCTGCCAGGGACCAAGCTGGCCCAGAATTTTAGGGAGAAGTGACTTCTCCCTGCAGGAAAATTAGGGAGAAGTGACAGTCAGATAGGGAGAAGTTACAGCGCAAAATTACAGCATTTTCTGTCAATTTAGAAGCAAATTAGCCATCACACATACTATTACCATTTAATGGAAGGAGAAACACGATGTAGTGGTAGTAGATTGTCTGATAATGTCACCACAGCTTACATTTGTGTGGTGACAGAATGAAGATGAGTCTCCCTAAAAAAAAAAAAAAAAAAAATTTTTTTTTTTTTTTTAGGGAGACTCCCACTTCTCCCTGGGTCCCATTTAGGGCGAAATTTCGGCCCCTAGGACGACTATTTCACCCTATTCGCCCCCTAGCTTGGTCCCTGTTCTGCCTAGCTAATTTAGGTCTATATAATCAATTTTGAGCATAAAAGTGATATAGAGTATTTACTTTTTTGAGGAGAATACCAAATATATTTCATCGAGTGTGTTGAAAACATCAGATTTTTTACAAGTGTGCAGCACAAAGAGAAAATTCTGATGATGAAATATATTTGGTATTTACCAAATAAAATGAAATTTTCCTTTTATTTTATACTTTTTAGAGGCTACATGCAATTTCTCAACCAAAAGAACTAGTCACAAACCCTTAGAATAAAAAAATAGGCCTATATATATTTTTTTTCTACAAGTTTGTGACCAGTTCCTGTGGTCTCAACCACTGAAAAAGGAGATGCTGAAAATGCTAAAAACAATCTTTTTATCAAATCCAAATAATTTTGGTACAAAAATATTCCCCACGTTCTTGCTTGATTTGACTCTTAACGTCCCATCAACAATCTTTCAGTTATAAAGGGACGGGTCTTCCTGGGTTGAACCAGTACTAAGCTAGGATTAATGTTCTTGCTCAAGGACACAACGCAGTGACGCCGGTGAGACTCGAACCCGCGGCCCCTCGGTCTCAAGTCAAGCACTCAGCCACTGAGCCACTGCGCTCCCATCGCCACGTTCTAACTAAGAAAATGCATACCCACACTTGATGTTTTCATTCACAAATAAGAAAGTTATGGGCGTTTGAAGTTCTGAAGTGAATGGAAAGGTCAGAGGTAATCCAAAATACGCTAGAGTGAAAATATAGGCTGATATACAGGGCTTATTTTTGGCCAATTTTATAGCCGTTATTGGGTTATATTCCCAATGCCAAATAGTATCTTTTTTTCCCAATTTTTGGATGAAAATTCCCAATTTCAAATCAGAAAAAAAAATCGAAGAAAAATCATCATTTTTATCATGGTAAAAAATGGCTTAAAACTGTTGAATATTCAACAGTGCACAGTCTCATATAATACATCATGCAATAGTGATTATAAGTTAAGACTACAGCTTAACTCAGATAAATATATGATGTATTTTATGATTTGACAATATAGCTAAAAGCACTAAAAAAATCCCAAATTTTGGTATTTTCACGTTAAAATTCCCAATTCAAGGGGTATGGGTCATTGTCCCAAATGGTGAAAAAAAAGCCCTGATATAATATCATTTCACTAGTGATTGATATCACTTTTATTTGTTTTTGATATGCATTGATTTCACTGCTAAGTATAAAATAAAATATTTTCTTATCCTTAAGTTTCAACATATGTTCTGGGTGCTCAAAAGAGCCGTCTCATTGCAATGATTCTTTTGAGAATCCACAACATATGTTTCGGTTGAGGAATAAGAAAATTAACTTTAAATACACACCTGTAATAATCTGTTGTGAACTATATGACTTTCAAAATTAAATATTTTCTTTCAAGACTAGTGTGGATCAAAATCAGATGGCTTCTGATAAAGCAAAAACTTATCATGATCTACATCTCTATCACATATATATATATATATATAATAAATCAATATAAATAAAGATAACACCACTGCATTGACTTGTAATCTGAAGTAGCCCAGGCCCCCAGATAAGAGTGCATAACTGAAAATTATTTTTCTTATTTCTCAACCAAAGCATATGTTGTGGGTACTCAAAAGAACCGTCTCAATGAGACGGTTCTTTTGAGCACCCAAAACACATGTTCAAACTGATGGATAAGAAAATAATCACAATTTTACACATTTATTTTTGGCTTAACTGGCCCTATGAAGCCGCCCATAAAGTACTCAGTGTAGATTTATATAGTGTTTCCCCTAGGCCCTATTAGCATGGCCCTGCGCCATGCCCTTTTCTTGGAGCGCCATGCCTTTTTTTCTTTATAAGAATGGTCCCTTTTCTTGGTGTGAAAGTCCATTTTCCTTTGTAACTCTAGCCTTAGTCCAGATTCTTGAGTGTGGCCTGATAACTTAAGAAATCTGCACCTGTTTACAGACAGGACAGTGTACATGCACTTGACAAGGTCAAGTTGACATCGTTATCATAATGAATACACAATGACCGTATATACTTCTTAGGGTTATCAAACGTTTGTGGTACTTCCTAATGTGCCTTTAAGTTGGTGATTTTTTTTTGTTAACTAAATGCTTTATTGCTTGATATGTAATAAAAAAGATATGCTAATACCTTTTAAGTGAATTTCATTTTAATTGTGTTGAAAAAGAAATCCTACTTCTGCATGAATTAATTATTTTCATTTCATTCCCTAGAGGAATGTGTCAGGAGGCTCTTGATATGGAAAGAAGCCATGGAGAAGAAGGGATTGAGGGTAAATGCAGGAAAGACAAAGGTCATGATCTGTGGTACAGGCCTGGACCTCTTGCAGAGTTCAGGCGAATACCCATGCGCTGTCTGTCGTACAGGAGTAGGCAACAACAGAATCTACTGCTATGGCTGCAAACTTTGGGTGCATAAGAAATGCAGTGGGCTACAACGACTGACACCAAATCCTGATTATAGGTGTGCACGGTGCATGGGAAATGCTCGCCCTATTGACGGCAGACCACAGAGTGAAGTCCAGGTCGGACCTGATAAGCTTGAGGTGGTAGCTTCCTTCTGCTACCTAGGGGACATGCTTTCTGCTGGTGGAGGCTGTGAAATGGCGGTCACTACTCGTGTGAAAATCGCTTGAAAGAAGTTCAGGGAGCTACTACCAGTTCTCACATCCCGCCACCTCTCTTACAAGACCCGTGGCCATGTGTACAGCTCTTGCGTGCGGAGCGCCATGCTCCATGCCAGTGAAACTTGGCCACTTACCAAGACAAACCTGCAGCGCTTGCAACGCAATGATAGGGCCATGATCAGACAGATCGATCTGCAGTATTAAGCCAGAGGATGTGGCCAGGGTAAGGTCAAGCGAGCTACTGGCAAAGCTTCAGCTTGAGGACCTCAACCTCATTTTGAGAGAGAGAAGGCTTCGCTGGTTTGGGCATGTGGAGCGTTCGAGTGGTGCAATCAGAACAGCATATGATATGCAGATTGACGGCAAGCGGGGGGCAGGGAGGCCCAAGCAAACATGGAAGAAACTGACAGAGAAAGACTGCTGTGAGTGGAAGCTCACCACAGTTGACCCTCAAGAAAGGAGCACCTGGAGATCAGGTGTGAGATCTGCTACGCGTGCAGCTAGCCAGTTACCTGGAAAGGGGCCCACTGATGTGGATGATGCCCCTGCACCTGCACGTAAATCAAAAATCCGATAATGATATATGATGATATTTTATCAACTTACCTCCCTTGAACATATTAATAGGCTATTACAGTAACATTTATTTCCCTTTTGACATATTTCCTCCCAAACGTTTTAGGGGAAAAGGGACATTTTTTTTTAGATATGAGAGAACAAAATAATGCTAGATTTTGAGAGGAACAAAGAATAATAAGTGAACAGGGAACATAAGATCTTTTTAGGCTGGGGAACAGGTTTTAAAAGGGACATCCATTCGAAGGAACAAAGGAAGGAATGTTGGATGTTGGATTGGGAGGGGAGCAAAGACAATAAATAAACAGGGAATATAAGAATCTCTTTGGTGTGTGTGTGGGGGGGGGGGAAGAGGGGAAGGAAGACAGTTAATGTGCCCTTTTTGATCCCTCAGCGCGCGCATAAAGTGCCCTTTTTGATCATTCAGCGCGCCTTTGAAGTGCCCTTTTTTATAAAGTTACCGTGCCTTTTTTGTTCCTGGGGTAAACACTATTATAAAAGCATGTGTGCATGCCTATAAGGTCGATATAAATAGTATTCAACTTAATAACTGCACATGCTCCTGTGGGTACTTTTTGTTTTGTTTAATACTAAATGAACGCCTACTACTGAAGCTACTGCACTATGGCATCCGAGAGTCAACCCTGCAATGGATCCAGAGTTTTCTTTCAGACAGGAGCCAGCAAGTACTTGTCGAAGGTCAGGCATCAGAATCATCCCCCGTCACCTCAGGTGTCCCACAAGGAACGGTTCTAGGACCTATGACACTGTAAATTACATGTAAATAAGAATTAATAGTTTTTGGTCATGACCTTGTATATATATTTTTATTAATTTACTTTGAAATTGTTTGATTTGTAAAAAATAACACGCAAGAATCTATTTTGTCAGAAGAACGGTTAGTAAGAGCCATACAAACAGCTATGTCTATAAATAACATACAAACACAAAGTCAAAATTCAGAAAATCAAAACAGACAAAAGGAAAATCCACCATTTCACCGTAGACCATATCCTAGTTCATCATTCCAAAGGCAACCACAACATAAACAAAATTATAGGCCACAATATCCAAGAAGACCAACAAATTCAACAGTAAATCCAAATTATATATGCTTTAGATGTGATAGGAAAGCTCATCACTACCAAAATAAATGTCCGTTTATAGATGCTATTTGCTATAATTGTTCAAAAAAAGGTCACATACAAAAAAGCATGCAAACCACAATAGGAAAACTCGCCTGCCATGGGTAAAAGAGGGAACCAAATGGAAAGGCAAAATAAAGCAAATATGTTAAGAACTCAAAATTTAAGAAAAACAGCAAATAATCAAACAAAATTGTCAAAACCTCAAAAACATAAAAATGAACAAAAATTTGTGAAAAATAGGTCAGCATCTTCAAAAATAAACCTTTCAAAAAACAAAGAATTACCGACTATTTTTGCGTCAACACCTTTAGACAACAATTTTATCAAAGCTACAATTTTGGGCAAAACAATAAATTGTTTAGTAGACACAGGTTCTACATTGAGCTGCATAAAGAAATCCCTCTTAAATACAATAGACCAAGATTTTATAATGTATGGAAAATCAGATTTCAAAAAAGTCAAAGGAATAGGTGGGCACCTGATAGACATAAAAGGCACCGCAACACTACCGATTCAAATTGGAAAGCACTTGTTCTATCAGAAGTTTTATATTTTTGATGATATATTACACCCTTTGTTGTTAGGAATTGATTTCTTAAAGGCAAATAATTGTACTCTGAACTTTGAAAATCAGACAATTGATACAGAAGAAGGTGAACCTGTAGTTAATATTATTGAGCCTGATTTCAAACTGGGGTTGGCTAGACCTGTTCAGAATACAGTAATTCCACCAAACTCAGAAACAGTGATTCCAATAAAAGTATCAAAAGTGCCACATCAGACAACAGTACTTTTTGAACCGGTAAATCAACTTGCGAAAAAGAAATTAGCTGGTGCAAAGAATATACTAACAGTAAACAATGGTTGTGGGTTCTGTAAGATATTAAATCCCTTACCTGCACCTGTACATTTAAAACCCTGGCATGTCATTGGCAGATTAGTACCAATTCAAGAAGACTCTATCATTGAAATGCATGAAGAAAATGAAACAGAACAACTGTCATCATGTTCAGCAGACTTTGCTGGTATGGATGAGATAAAACAAAAATATCAGGAATATAAACATATAGTAGATGATTTAGGAATTTCACTTGAGGAGTCTGACTTGACAGAAGAGCAAAAATTGAAACTCTATAAATTTATTGCCACCAATCGCAAGTCCTTTGCAAAAGACACGTCAGAACTAGGGTGTGCTAATCTTGAAAAACACAAAATCAATACAGGTCAAGCAGCACCAAAATGTAAACGTCCATATAGGGTTTCACCGAAAATAAAACAGGAAATTGAGAAGCAAGTAGAGGACATGTTAAAACATGATATAATTGAGCCATCAAATAGCATCTGGGCCGCTCCTGTGGTAATGTGCAAAAAGAAAGACGGTACATATAGATTTGCTGTTGACTATCGGGATCTCAATGCAGTAACTGAACCAATTAACTTCCCACTTCCAAGATTAGAAGATGTTATTGACTCTGTTGGTGAAAACAATTCAAAGATTTTTACGGTCCTGGATTTAAGAGCCGGATTCCACCAGCTGCCCCTGGAGGAAAGCACAGCACACAAAACAACATTTGTCACACATAACGGTTCATATTCCTTCAAGCGTCTCCCATATGGTATCAGAAACGGGCCAATAGCTTTCCAAACTGCTATGTCACATGTTCTCAGAAATATCAATTTCAAATATGCTCTAGTTTATGTAGATGACATTCTAATACATTCATCCAATTTTGATGAGCACCTGGTACATTTACAAAATGTCTTTGACAGACTAAATGATGCTAACCTTAAGCTACAGCCGAAAAAATGTAAATTCGCAGCTCGCCGAGTCGAGTACTTGGGAATATACTTTTCTAAGAATGGAATAGAAACCAATCCTTCCAAAATGGAAGCTGTTAGAACTTACCCAGTACCAAAAACGCGTAAGCAATTAAAATCTTTCTTAGGCTTAACAAATTACTATCGCCGATTTGTTAAAGACTATGCAAAAATAACTGCCCCACTAAATTGTTTACTCAAAAAAGACACAGAATATAATTGGACAAGTGTATGTGATGAAGCATTTAACCTTCTCAAACAAAAACTGATTTCAAGCCCTATACTAGCATTTGCAGATACCAAAAAACCATTTTTTATTTCTGTTGATGCAAGTGGGACAGCAGTGGGTTATATACTGGGACAGAAAGATTCAGAAGGGCGCGAAGTTGTCATTAGCTATGGAGGACGTGCACTTAGGGGTACTGAGTTAAAATGGAATATATGTGAACGTGAATGCTTAGCAGTGGTTGAGGCAATTAAACACTATCATCCATACATTTCACACAATCATTTTACAATTTATTCTGACAATATTGCTTTGAAATGGCTTCAGAAAATTAAGGATCAAAATGGCCGCTTAGGTAGATGGTCACTTAAACTTCAAGGGTATGATTTTACCATTGAGCATAAGCCTGGGGTTAAAAACCAAAATGCAGATGCACTTTCAAGAAGAACCTACCACAACTCAGAACAAAGTACAGATACAGAAACTAATGATCAATCAAAATCGCATAATGAAACAACTAGTGACCAACAAGTTCAATATGTGCAAACACAATTTGAATACACTGATGAAGAGTCAAATTTTATATCAGCTCTTCAGCAAATTCCCACAGAAAATGAAGAACAGCCTGCTTTGCCATCCAGACAACCAAGTATAAGTTCAAAACCAAAGACAGACATTGCAAAACTTCAAGAACAATGCGATGAAGTAGGTCAAATGTACAAATACATGGTATATGGCAAATTACCAGATAGTAAAACTGAGCAACAAAAACTCATTATCAGTTCTGAACAGTATGTAGTAAGAGATGGTGTTCTATATCATTTTGTAGATGCCAAATCTAAAAAGCACAAAAGAGGGGAGGAGTCCTTTTCTCAATTAACAGTCCCCAAATGCCTTAGGGAAGATGTGATTCTTGCTTATCATGACGGCAATGCACATCTTGGGTTTGACAAAACGTACTCAGCAATACGTTCCAAATATTATTGGCCTAAAATGTACACAGACATTGACATACATGTGAAAACATGTGACACATGTCAAAAATGCAAAAGAAACTATAACAATGACAAAGCACCGCTTACACCATTGCCCGTTCCATCTCGACCTTTTTCTAGACTCCATATGGACATACTTGGACCATTAACTACTACAACAGAAAAACATAAGTACATTCTTCTAGTTGTTTGTGCATTCACAGGATGGTGTGAGTGTTTTCCATTAAAATCACAAGAAAGCTCTGTCATTGCACAGATTTTGTATTCTGAGATATTTTGTCGTTATGGAAGTCCTGATATCATAGTATCTGATCGCGGTCAAAATTTCATGAGTAAATTAGTCTCTGCTCTTTGTGAACTATTCCAAGTTACTCGCCACCATACATCATCATTTCACCCTGAATGTAATAGCACGGTTGAACGCGTAAATAGTACACTAGCACAAGCAATAAGATCTTACTGTAATGTAGAGCAAAACAATTGGCATAAGCAACTTCCAGCTATAATGATGGCCTTCAGAAATGCTCAGTCTGCAACAACTGGTTTTACACCTTATGAATTGGTCTTTGGTCGACAAATGCGTATACCGCTTGACACTGCCCTCATTCCTAAGGAATCACTAACCAAATCAGCACAAGAGCACATGCAAGAACTTGTTGACTCCTTGAAAATCACAAACTTGCTAGTCACGTCTAATAGATTAGCAGCACAAGCAAGACAAAAACAGCAACATGATCGAAATGCAAAAGAACCTGACTACAAACTGAGACAACAGGTTATGCTTAAAAAACACAACATTACACCTGGTCTTTCCAAAAAGCTAGGTCATAAGTTTGATGGTCCATTCTATATAACAAAGGTTGGTCCTAACCATACATTCAACCTTCGAAGGCAATCAAACCATAAACCAATGAGACCGAGAGTTCATGCAAATCGCCTTAAGCCATACTATAATCCTGTTCTCCGTAGGTATGCAAGAATAGTACAACAGCAGCAACCAAGGCAACCTATACAACAACAAGAACCACTTGGGCCTGTCACACACAATGCAACACAAAATGCAACACAAGACGCAACACAAAATATTGACACTCAAGTTAATAACGGAGAACAAGACGTTCAACAACCACAAAATGATGATAGAGAGCAAAATTATTTTGTTGAAAAGATTTTAGAATCAGCCAATTATAAAGGCCAAAAACTTTACAAAGTAAAATGGCTAGGCTTAAAAAATTCAACATGGGAAAGAAAATCCTCACTTCCAGAAAATCTGATCAATGATTTTCACATTAAACACAATGCACAAGGCAGAAAAAGAAAAAGACCTTTAAAATACTTTAATAAAACCAGCACAAATTAGGAGTTTAAAAAAAATATTAATCAGCGGTAACATATATCACACAAACATACTCACTTAAAATAAAGTAAGCAAGCCAGGTCCACTTTAAGTAGAAAAAAAGAAATATGGGGCTAAAATGCCAGTAATCAGTCACGAACCTTATGGATTTTTTTTCATTCTTAGTAGATTTTTGGAACCTTTAGACCTAGCTAGCTAATAAATTCATAATTCATAAATACTTTTTATTTTTTTCCCCAAGAATGAAAAAACTCTCTTAAAGTTCCTGATATGATAAGGGCTGGGCTAAATACCAATGTCCATTATTTACAATTTTTTTTCCTTTTTTTTTCCTCAGGCTATGGAACCAAACGGTTTTGGTACATTTTGGCATTGGCTCTATTGGCGATGTTATGTGGAGTAAACGGAGAACCATCGTCTTTTATCAGCAGGATAAATTATGGAACAATATTTGAAAAACAAGCCCACATTTACATTGGTGCAGAACATTGGACGCACACTTTCATTTTAACACTAGAAAGACCTGAAAACCTCAATCCATTATTAAAGCCTTGTAATAATTGTACCATGTCAAATAATACATCAAAGGATTACTACTATATAATACACCAACTAGAAAAATTACATAACAGGACACTTAAAAACATTGACATTATTATTGACAACATTTTTACCTTAATTCCTGAGCAAACCACCAATGTATTAAGAAAGAAAAGATCTCTACTACCAATTGTGGCAGATATAGGACAAAGCCTTTTTGGGTTCGCAACAACTAAACAAATTGAACAACTAAAAAATGCCATGAACAGAATATTGCATACACAAAACCGTGAAATTAAAGGTTTTGAACATGAGATTGATATCTTGCACTCTTTTATGACCACTACTGACAAACGAATAAACAACGTTGTTAAAGGTCTCAAAGAAAACAACATAGTTATAAATCAGTTAAATAATCAGTTTCAAAATGAATACAAAACTCTTGAAGAAAAAACATCAATCATTATGTCCATTTTAACAGACCAAATATATAAAAGCTCAGAGCTGATAAATTCATATTCAAAACTCATGAATGGAATATTTAACCTTTTACAGAAAAAACTATCAACAGATATATTACCCTACAAAATTTTACAAGACACTATTTCCAATATTCAAGATAAGCTCAAAGCTAAACGACCAGGATTTCAGCTTATGTTCAAAGATCCTCACTTTTATTTTCATCATGACAATTTCTTTTTTCATAGACAAGATAATAAGATCATGATAACACTTAAATTTCCAATAGGCACATTGCATAAACCTTTAACACTTTATAAAGTTAAAAACTTTCCAGTACCACTTAACATTTCATCAAAGCATGCAACATCTATTTTGGATTTACCTCAATATATTGCTTTTACGCATGACCAAAATTATTACGCAGAAATAAGTAAGGATCAATTAGCTTATTGTAAAAGCTATAATAAGCTATTCTACTGCAATGTTAATATAGCACTAACGCATTCCTCCTTTACCAAATGTGTATTAGCACTATTTAAAGATGACAGAACCACAATAAGGAATACATGCAATTTCAGATTCATGCCACATAGTCTACAATCTTCTTTAGAACAGCTTAATCAAACACACTTTCTCATATATAATATATCTAGTTTAACACTAAAATGTGATAATTCTTCAACTATAGTAGATGGTTGTACATTCTGTATCCTTAAATTACCATGTAATTGTGTAGTAATTACAAACCAATATTATCTACCACAAAGATGGGATGGTTGTCATCATGACACCACTACAATAAGCAAAGTACATCCTGTAAATCTAGCGCTTTTGCAACAATATTTTACTGAAAATGAACTTAAGAATATAACTTCAGAAACCACTTTTAAAACTGCCATAAACATAACAACACCTCCATTTAAAATATTCAATCATGGTATTTCTGAAATAATAGCAAATGATCAACATTCACATATGAGATTACAAAAAATGATAAACATGTCTAAACAAAACAAACTCATGTTTACTTCTCTGGCTGACTCTATGTACAATGAAGCTTCATATATCCAAGAACCTTTTCCAATGGAGCTTATACTTGCCATATTGGGTACATCGCTAGCTGCAACAGCTCTAATAATGTTCATTTTCTTATTACGTAAATATAACTTCTTAGTGACAGTTCTAGTTATCAATGAATTACTACCAAAATCTAATGCTTTCACAACACCACCTTCATTTCATTATACATGGCCTACACAGGAAACAACTAATCTTCCATCAAATAATGTCAGCATCTTGGACATCTCAGATATAACTAATCTGGTACTTGCTAAATATTTTATGATACTTTCCATTATTTTTTGTATCTGGTTATGTGTTAGAAACAAATCTAAATCAACCCTTATGTTAGACATTACTGATGGTAACAAGTGCATACAGATACCAATACAACAACTGCCAAACAATATTGCATCATGTCATTTTCAAGGCTCAGCTGTTCTCACTAAATTGTCAATTTCTTTCGGCATTTTTTCTAAATTAATTATTGACTGGGGTGACTTATCCCTCAGAAACACCTTGCTTAAAAATGAAGTGCCTCTTAAATCTATCATTGCCATAAACCCAATAAAAGCCTATAAAATAAAGTATATTGTTGAAAATAAATTTTCCATGTTCATTTGGGTTAACCATAATAATATCATTGTTCCAATCGAAGTTTATACATCAGAGTGTACAGACTGCAGATCCTCACATGTAATACAGGCTGGTACTCTATTTACGGAAAAATTACTTAATGAGGAAATTTAAAATATATGTAACTTAAAGTGAAATTTAAAGATGATGGACAGATGAAGGACAGACATACTATGATCACAAAAAAAAAAAAATAAATAAACACCATAAAATCATATATTTTTTAAAACTTTATATAAAATAAGTATTTAATTGATTTATCAATGCCAGTGCAATGCATCTGTAGAATACGGGTCAAGTTAAGTAACTTAAAATTGTGTCAATAAGTAAGAAATTGTCTGGTCTCACCAAAAACAGGCGTGTGGCATAAAGACAGCTATGCCATAACAGCTGCGGTGACGTTACAAAGACAGAAGAAAACATTCATGACGTGTCAATACAATGATAAACACACAAAAAGATTCATTCATGATGATGGACCAAGAAGAGGATCTACAAAGAAGAAACATACATGATGTTGTGACAGACTATAAAGTCTATGAAGTGAATATATGGACATTATAAACAATTAAAGAAGAACAGTAGGTGTTCAAACACCACAATGAAATATGATGCATCAAATAATATTTCCCAATGATGTCATGATGCGGAGCATCATTTTAATAAGAGCGGGAATATTATGACACTGTAAATTACATGTAAATAAGAATTAATAGTTTTTGGTCATGACCTTGTATATATATTTTTATTAATTTACTTTGAAATTGTTTGATTTGTAAAATTTGGTTTTCATGGGACATGGTATGAATTGCTGTCAGTTTTGAATATAAGCTGGACAGCAGCAATAGATTAGTGCCTTAAAGGGCTAAAATCTGACAGCATTTCGTACACTTCCTGTAAAGATTTGTATGTCTTTCCTGAAGTGGGGGACTATAAATAAGCCGCATTAGCTTAGTAGAAGTTATTCATTGCAACAACTGAACAGCTTCTACTCCTTCGTTTCAGTATCATCACATTATATATATCACCCCACGAATTATCACGGTGATAGACCACTGCTATTCCTCCTCTACATTAATGACATGCCAATGAAGGTGTCGTCTACTGCTAGACTCTTCGCTGATGATAGCCTCTTGTATCGGAGGATCCGTTCAAGCCAAGATAGCATCAGTCTGCAGGAGGACCTTGATCGTCTTCAACAATGGGAGAAGGAATGGCAGATGTCATTTTACCCTGCCAAATGTGTTGTGGTGAGAATAACAAGGAAGCGCAATCCAATCAGTGCCACCTACAAAATCCACAATCATGACCTAGAAGTGGTGAAACAAGGAAAGTACCTAGGAGTTACACTGGCTGACAACCTGTCCTGGAACAAGCACTTGGACGAGACGACAAAAAAGGCAAACAACACCCTTGCTTTCTTGCGGAGGAATATCTCAAGATGCCCAAGCGAGATCAAGGCCCAGTGCTACACTTCTCTCGTCCGACCTGTGAATGAGTATGCAGCTACCGCCTGGGACCCCTACACTGCCAGAAACATCCAGCAGCTCGAAGCTGTCCAACGTAGAGCAGCAAGATTTGTCACAGGCGACTACAAGACCACAAGCAGTACCAGCCAGATGATTACTAATCTCGGTTGGAGTTCCCTACAACAGAGTCAGAGAAGAATTGAAGCCAGGCTTGTGATGATGTATCGCATCACCCATGATCTTGTAGACATACCAGCTGCACAGTACCTACACCCAGCTACAGTTATGCACATTAGAGGCCCTAGTCAACGCTACATGCTACCATTCTGCAGAACTGATGTGTACCGCCACTCATTCTTCCCCGCAGGAATCCACCTTTGGAATCAACTGCCAGAGCATGTCGCCACCGCCCAGACCTTGGAATCCTTCAAGGCGGGCCTAGCAGACCTCTACTAGCTTCATACAGAGACAACTGATTTTAACCGTTTTTATCTGTTTTTAACTGCACCCAGTGCGCCTCACAGCACCCTTGTACATAGTTAATATGCGACAATGCTCCAGAGAGGGCCCTGCATATCACTAGGAAGAAGAAGAACTTCTACTTTTCAATCAATTTAGCAGGACAATTTCATAATTCAATGTTGTGTGGATGAAAACTTTGTGGATCCTGATCCGCTGGCTTCATCAGGTAGAATTTTGTTTTATTTGCTTTTTGATTCTTTACGCACCAGTCAACAATTTTTCAGTCATTTCCGGACTGGTATTCCAGGCCCGGTTGAACCAGTATAACTTCTAAGCAGCAGAGAAAGTATCTTGCTCAAGGACACAAAACAGTGACTTGAAGTACACAAATCTTTCTTATTTTTTTGCTCTGACAGACTATGCACCAGTCATTTGTATCCACACCCCTCCCCTCCCCCTATGGGGATAGCCGTGGAATAGGCGGGCTAAGATGCAGGGCAATTATTTTTTGATTGTCCCCGCAGTGCCGGAGAAGCAGAAGTGCCAGGGTTATAACGTGGGACACTTTCCACGGTGAGATTTTCTGTTGTATAGAGTGGGGCTTAGAGCAGGGTTGTGGGTTGTTACCATCAGCTTGTCCCCACAGGGTGGGGCTTATACCTGGGGTCTGAAAAGTGAAGTCAATATCACCCACCCATCCCTGTAGGTAGGGGAGCAGTGGAAACAAATGACTGGTGTATTACTTTAAGGCGCGTCGGAAAGTCAATGGCGGAAAATACAAACAAAAGTATAATAAAACCACGAAAACACATGATATACCAAATTACTGCAAAACATGCCGATCTTTATCAATAAAGATGAAGTTCACATATCCTATGAAGCCGTTGGATGATTTATTCTATTTAAACCCTACTTATATGGGTATACCCGCCGTAATTCTGCAGTTTTTGTCTTATTTCATTTAATAGTTTTCCTTGTCTTCAAAGCGCATGAATAACCTGCCTGGCGAAATGCTAGTTGTCGTCTAGCCACATGACCAACGTGTCTGGAAAAAAAACGAGGGCCTCGAGGGCCCAGTTGTGTGTGTGTGCGGGGTTGGGGGGGGGTACTGTGGTATTTTTTATGTGTACGTAGGCTTTGTCCCTTTTGTGTGCGGGTCAAGAATTTTGAAATTCGATATTTTTCGGGAATTTAAAAAAAAACAAACAATATTTTTTTTTTTTAGGGGGGGGGGGGGTATGAAGATTTTTGTCGATATATATATAGTGAATCAACTGAGCCGATTTTATATATATAGTGAATCAACTGAGCCGATAGATGCTGTAAATATTTTGCCTCTAGCGAGATTCGAACCCACGACCTCGGCAACACCGCCTAGCACTACACCAGACACCGACGCTACCAACTGCGCCACTGAGACATCCCCAAAAAAGGATGTTCAGGAAGCACTGATATTGACGACGACTGATGCAGTACACGTCGTATATTGGTTCTTTTTCAATGGATGGCATCTATTTCGTTCGCAAGTGAAAGCCTGATGGATCCAAGGATACAAGTGAAATTAGATAAATATCAGAAGTGCGGAAATATAATTTCACAAACACCATATATATATATATTCTTTTATTATATTTATTTATTTTATTGGGGGGTAGACTTGACTATTTTTGAGTCATTTTAGGGTTATTTTTAAGGAAAACGTACAAAAAGATAAGATAAAAAAAATTATTTAAAGACGGCATGGCTCAGTTCCTTTCTCCAAGAAAGACATATGAATGTTGTAGTGGAAGGTGAACACTCAGAATCAGCCGCTGTGGCATGTCGGACTTTTGAGGACATCGAGTGTTCGTATCTCATTCTGCCAGGACACTACCTGTATTTTTAATTCCTTAGCAGGTGGCAGAGTCGCCATAGTAACCATGCATAGCTTAAGGCGTTTAATCCACTGGACTGTTACGTGAAACAGATTATCGAAAATTTGTAGCATTACTATTAGAATATTTTTCTGCGCGTGTGCATCGAACATTGATCAGAGTGTACATCAGATTTATATCAAATGAAACAAGCATAAATTTAGTATCATTTATAATTTTAATACATTTCATTACAAATAAAGAAAAACGCGTTGATAAGTCTACCCAACACGTACACAGACACAGTCTGATCATCGGCTGACCTATGTTAGGTGCTGATAAAGTATGTGGAGAGATCTGCTGTATTTTGGCCCTCCCTGATCAGTAAGATTTAAGCCGAATGAACGTTCCCCATTTCATCAATCGGACGGGTTCATTTAAAATTTTACAGCTGTTGGTGTCGGTTTTTAAATTTTATTGAACTTTAACAGGAACCATCTGAGAGCGAACAGTGAAGACCCTGATTTAAATAAAATAATAATAACTCTACGATAGGCAATTCGAACCAGACCATGTGGAGTTACTGCTTGTATAGCAAACAGCGTGGACCTAGATCAGGCCCGACACTTCATAATGAATTTGATTACCGTCGCAAGAAAATCGCTTTCTTGTATGCTGACGCGTAGATGAGTCTACACAACTTTCGCAGTCTGATCATCGCTCGGGATATTAAATTTATTCAATAGTGTGCGCGAACAGTGAAGACCCTGCCTAAACGCCGCATTCTTTGGACGTGCTGTTTCGCAAGTTAAGAGATAGCGAAAAATAAAGGCGATGATCAGACTGCGCAGATGCGTATTCTGTCCTGCACCTTTGCTGTTCGGAGGTAACAGTCAGGTTTTCTCGCGACGTGTACAGTCACGAAAACTTATCATTTCCACTGTCCACAAATGGGAGTGGTAATCAAAACAGTTTAAAACTGTCCATATCACAGTGGAGATACTGATCAAATGTACAAAGGGTTACAGTGCGTCCAAACGGACAAGGAATGATCGTTGTGGCAGCTTTTTTCATGCGCTGGTGTGTCAAATGATAAAGTCGTTTTAGACTCACATATTGTTGCGAAACAAAATTGTTAAGATTTTGTTCAGATCAATTTAAAGTAAACGGGGACTATGACAAACAGTGAATACCTAGAGGAAATACTGCACAAACGACTTTTCATCGGGGTCTACACTGTTTTTTAGGACAGATTCGATCTTCAGAGAAAGAAATGAAATATTTTATGAAATCCCTCAATATATAAAAAGGGCCGTCCTGACCTAACCGTTCTAACTTTACGGACAATTCAATTGATCTATAATCTGGTACTGATCGCACATGCGCAAATGCCACTCATTAACACACATGTTTACGTATCCAAAGTGAGATATTTAATGGGATACTTTGACAGTGAAAACATGTGTGGCATTACATCAGAGTCTGCTCTGTTTTCTATGACAATATAGATCTTCAGAGAAAGAAGTGTGGAATATCGAATTTATACTGAACGAAACTTCTAAACCGCCAGTTAACAAAGCACATTTTTTCAATATAACTCATTTATTATTAAACTGTTTGAAACGATATTTGCCACAGTATATTTGGACACATGTATGCGTCGACTGAACATAACGCAGTTTGATTCAATAAGGATGTTCATTTATGCATAACGATAGAGTACTTATACCTGTTTTGCACGTGGCACACAAATGTTAAATGTTTATCGCCAAGTGTATACTCATATTTTCATCGACACCTATCGGACAACTTTATTTTATCACAAAAACGCCAACGTTATGGTTGTATGAGTATAAAGTAGAGGGGTCGGTCTGTGGGTTCAATCGAAAATTTGGCCTCGCTGAGACTGATTCATAATTTATCATAAAGTTTGACATGTTTTGATAGAGCCGAGAGTTTACACCACAACGTGTCAGTCATTTTTCATTTTTGCACTCGTATGACGAGAAAAATCGACAAAAACTGAGTTTTACGTATGTCATAAAATGTCCTGTATAGTACACCATACTTTGGTGCGGTGACGTACAAATGCTGCATACGAACGTCGGAAGTGTCGAGATTGATGTGCAGTAAACGGTTAATGGGTGACGAATGTTTCAAAAATTTTGAAGACAAAAACATTTCATCATTATAAACACATTTTTGTGTTCTTTTAGGCCATATGGGCCTCCATAGAAGCACTGAATTGCATGAAAATTGCTACTTTATTACAAAATTAACACGATAGTGTTCAATAATGTCCATTTACAGCACCAGAAAGCTTCAGTAATATTGTGGACAAAAACATGTCATCTCCTTAAAGCATTCTTGTGTTGTTTTATGTCATATGGGCTTCCATAGGAACATTGTGAATTTCCTGAAAATTGCTTGTTAATAAAAGCGAAGTCCAGAAATGTTCAATAATGTCCATTTATAACACCATAAAGTTGGTGTTTTCACTTTAGGTCCCTTGAATACTCGGTTTTAAGCGATGAGTTCAAATTCTAGCGTTTGTGTGAAAATGAAATGCGATGGTGCCTTTATACAGTCTATCAATTGAGCATGTTATTTTCAATTTATGAAAATGGAATTTTGACAGGTTCTGTTGAATTGATTTTTCCATATTGAGTGTAAATTTTAGCCATGTGCGTATCATATATGATAAGATATATGAGAAGATGTCGAGTGACGGTTTAGAAGTTTCGCTCAGTATAGTTGTAAAGGGAATAAAGATCCGTCTACAGGTATACATAGAAAACATTTGTATATCGCACATGCGCAAAAGCCCCTGATAAAAGCTTATGTTGGAGAAGCCAAAAAACCGTGTAGATCCAAATCAAATAATCACTAATGCGAAAATATGTTAATACCATATGAGAGCATATGAGAGCATTAGCATGCATATGCATGCACACGCAGCATTGACATTATTTCATAAGCGTCTTTTTTTTCTTGCAATCTTTTTTTTTTTTAATTTTACCTTTTTCAAAAACAAATTTCAGATATGCGATATACCATCTGTTTGAATCCAATAAAAATCCCGTTGTCGTGCCTGACCTGGCTCCATTTTGGTTGGGGGAAAAATCACCAGATGACACAAATCACCTCACGCAACCACACAGCATGGGGTCCAATACGGCGTGTTGGTTTATTGGTAAATACGGCTTATCCAATGCAATCAGTGAAGACCCGAATGAGGTGACTGAGTTCTGTGGCGTTTCTTAATTCAAGATTCTGATTGTGATATAGCATACTTGTAAATAATGGTGCCAGTCGAATTATAATTATTTATATTACAAAATTAATGCCGTATTTTCATAATTTATAATTTAAGAAATATAAATATTACCCGAATTTCCCACTCTTATAAGTTGGACCAGTCCATTTCTGAACCAAGGGTTGTATGGTGGTACTTATATTTTTTATTTAGTTATTAATAGAACCTTTTATAAGAAACCGTGGAGACCATGATCAGACGCCGAAGAACAATTAAATTAGCTAATGAGTCCAATTTCCCACTCTTATAAGTTGGACAAGTCCATTTCCGAACCAAGGGTTGTATGGTGGTATATATATTTTTTATTCAGGTTTAAATAGAACCTTTTATAAGAAACCGTGGAGACCCTGATCAGACGCCGAAGAACAAAGTTTAAATGATCTAATTGGTAGTAGATACTGACAAGTCGGCTCTTCTTTAGATAATCTTTTCGCAGTTTTCACACCAAATAGACTCCGTCAATTCTCACATTATATAATTAGCAATAAATTGAAGCCATTCAATTAGAACAATGTGTCAATTAACTCTTTGCATGCTGAGTAATTTTGCCAGCTATCTAGTTGTCTGCCGTCCCTTCTTAAATGGGCCTATGAAACAATATTTCAATGTTTATCCTTTAATTACAGAAATACCAACACAGTGTCAACGTTTCTCACTCAAATAGTTTGAATCCAGATCAGTTCGACGCTTTTTCGGGCCTGATCTGGATCAACACTGTTTGTACCAAATTTATCGCCACTAGCAAGTGAAGAATCTTAACCAATTTAGGTTAACAGAATGTCCCACTCTTGTCATTTGGGCAAGTTCATTCTGTATTAAGTCGGGTGGTATTTTTATTTTTTATCTAAAATTTAATAAAATATTCTTGATGCAAACAGTGAATACCCTGATCAAGCGCAACTTTATAGAATAAATAAATAAATAAATAAATAAATAAATAAATAAATAAATAAATAAATAAATAAATAAATAAATAAATAAATAAATAAATAGTCTTTGACGCTCAAAAAAGCTGAGTTACAGACACGCGATTATTAAAGTGTATGTGTGGTCAATACCTGTTGTTACCTTGGATACAGTTGCTAAAAATAGACTATCGTGGAAAGCTTGTAAAAAATGTCAAAGGGTTGTATCAGGAAAAATTAAAAAGGCTACATCAAATTTTATTTTAATTGTATGAAAATTATACCAATTTGTTCGCAATTGAACTGAGCATAGTGTCCCGTTTGCACAGGGAAAATATATTGAATACTTTAATAACTATGACCGAATATCTACCAATGAGCTGATCTCAAAAAGCCTGTTTTACTATATAATTTAATCATTCTAAGGGTTCTATCAAAAACCATCAAAAAGGACGAAGAGTTTGCAGAGGGAAATTCATAAAAAATATATCAGAATAATCGCAAGATATTAAGGTAAAACATTTGTTTGCACAGGAACTCTGCTTTAATAATTTCAAAAGATATAGTATAAAAACTAACACCTTCCATTATAATTCCCTATTACCGCTTCAGCGCACCGCAGCTACCTGGATGTCCGTTAAAGTCCCGTATGAATCAGGCGTACCGTTGAGTCCTTTGATGTTCCTCTGTCATATAGATGACCTTCCTGATACTTTCAAATCTCAAGTTCGAACAAACCGATCACTCAATATTGCAGAACGACTTGATTGAATTGGAGAAATGAGCAGCAAAATGGGGCATTTGTTTCAATGCTAAAAAGTACTATATCCTATCTATTCTTCAAAAGTCATCACGTTTTATCAACTAGACGGCAAAATACTGCAAGAGGTTAATTCAAGTCCATATTAAGGAATTACTATACTAAAGGACTTTGAAAACGCATCACCCAGATTAAATCCTTTATTTCACAAAATCTGAGAATGTCAACGAGATAATTATTATTGCATATCATAGTCTGGCCATCTTGTAGTGTGTCCTAGAAATTTCATGGTTGTAAATTTACTTTAAGGTATTGAAAAAGTATCCGTTTTAAGACAGGGGTGGTCGATTTTGAAGGACACAAATTCAGCTGCAATTTAACACGCGTTAGTTTTGATTCCTGTCTTAACGGATCTGCGTCCTTTGCTTCTCCCACGATTGCACATTCATCATTGAAGGATTAGAAATGAATTGACAGTTAGGTATGCTCAAAATTACACCCCTTTAACATTACCGACATACCCCACCCACCCTGATTGCTATAGTCTAGTAATAAAATTCAACGTATTGGGCCTTTCAAAGTTTCGATTTCTTACGTCCGGTTTTATTGGGAGAAGATTAGGGCATACACAAATGACAGATTATTCAAAAATTACGCTTGTATCACGTGTCTTTTGTATTGTGCAAGTGACGTTAACGTAATTTTTTAAGACGTTCTCGATCACATGACAGCAGATTTCCTGGAACGATTTACATCAAAACGTCTTCCCCACATGCTTGTCAGTGTATGTAATCAATATCAGTAATGAAAGCATGCATAAAGCTAACTAATGGAGATGTTTCTAAAAAGGATCTATAAATTGATATTCAAATTTGACGTTTATTTTCGAAATTTTGAAGTTATCAATTACTTTTAATTAGAAAAAGTCTATAAACTCTTTTGGTAACATGGCACCATATACGCCACAGTTTAAACATAAAAATAATCAGAAAGCTTCACTTATTTGTGCAGAAAGGTGCTGGATGCTGTATGTACCCATGTGACGTCATTAACAGCGTCGCGTGATAGTGCAGTCAAATGAATGCCTGATTCATACCAATTCTGGGTTGCACATTAAACCTGCGAGTAACTTTTCTATCGTATATACGGTTTGCAAGAAAAGTGCAAAAATATGGTGATGCGTTTTCAAAGTCCTCTAGTATATTTCAAATGATTTGCAATGGAAATCCATATAACTAACATTGTGAAAAAAGCAAATTCTACACTTGGATTCCTTCGTCGAAACCTAAAGTATTGCCCAGTGAAATGTAAAAGATACACAGCACTTGTGCACTCGACATTGGAGTATGGTGAAATAGTCTGGGGTCCGTACAAATTACAAGAAATTCAGTCAATCGGAAAAAAACAAAGACAAGCGGCCAGATACGTAAAATGACTATTGCTCAATATTTGAAGGATGCGTACGTGAAATGCTTCAGGACCTAAGTTACAACCACCACAACAACGAAGATTAGAATCCAGGCTAGTTATGATGTATAAAATAATCATTGTGAGGGGTACGGTACCAGCAATAAATGCTGACGAGGTATTTATTCCTATTAGGAACAAAAGACAAATAAAGCCTAAAGCTCATCAAGACTACTATCAAGACTACTACTTTTAAATAATTCGGAGTGCTATAAAGTACCAGAGTTAAACACAGATCAACATAAAAACTCTTACTTTGTGAAAACCATCAGTGATTGGAACTGTTTATCAGACACCCATATTCGCGCAGAGACAGTAAACAGCTTTAAAACAGCTGTCCATACTTATGCAACCAGCCAATAAGTAGCGCACACACCCGCGGTTAACGTACCAGAATTGGTCCTACCGTTCAACATATACAGATACAGAGAAAAACAGAGAAAAACGGGGAATATTTAGCGAGGTATGCTAAAATTTCAATTATTTTGTGGGTATGCCTGATATTGTTTTGGGTACACAGCAGATGCTTGGGCTGAGCCTACACAACAAGAAAACATTGAGAGTACCACTCCCAGCCCCAACCCACCCCACCCTCCCAGAGAAAAGGGTCATTTCTTCTGGGGAACAAACTCAACAAAGCCAACTTTTGATGGGAACAAAAACAGAATCAGCTCCCATATGCATGTTTTAATAGCATTTAGAATGCGTAGGAGTCATTCAATGTTTCTAATAACATGCAGTGAAGACTTTTCTCATGAGTCCTGTTTACTATGTAATAATATATCTTATCTTATTTTATTTTATTTTTACAATTTTTAACCAGGATAACACAATTACCTATATAAGGAGCTGTTCTACCTTGGGGTCCTATTTGATTATCATTAAACGTTGTTTAGATCAAAACCTTGTTGAAGAATTTCAGGTTGTCCTGGGCTTCCAGGAAGTTTAACCTGTGACGGACGAGTGGCAACTGCTTATTTCTAAACAACCTTGAAAAACCAACATCAAGCAGCCGTATTTACTATAAGTGACGAGAAGTGACTCTCATTCAAGATTTGAGGGTTGTGTTTGTGAAATGATTGTGGACCGTTCCATCAATTGCGTCTACAACCAAGACTAGCCACGTTGTTTAAAATCTCGAGGGATATGGTATATATGGCGCATTTATTCTATTCAGGAACTTAAGACAAATAAAGCAAAAATATGGGTCTCGTCGCGACAAAGACACAATCCAACCTGCGCATCCACCCAGTCTGATCAGTGCCCTTTTTTATTCGCTATCAGGATAGTATAGTAACCAAACTTGCTCCATGCAAAATATCAATGTTCTTGCTAGCCTATGTAGCTAAACATGTTGGTTTGAATCTTACTCAGTCATAACACCGAAGACAGTGCTTCTCGCGTCGCAGCCCAATTATAAACAAATACAGCAAAACTTCATACATAATTATCATATATAGATATATTCAAGACAATTGATTGTGCTGTGACTTTAGATCCACACACTAATTCAAAACAATTTAAAACAGTTAAAAAGCTCCTTCTTTTAACATTTTCGCGCCGTAAAATCAAACATATTTGCAGATTTTTATTAACATTTCTCGCGTCCTAACTAACATTCCTTCAGCGTCAATGTGAAAATCATGTCTAAAACTAATGAAAAAATGTAAAAAAAAAAAATACAAGTGAATCGCTTTAATAGCTCAATAACCGTCTTGTGGCATGTACTTTCTTCCATACAGAGCTCATGCCCTCTTTTCGCCACAATGAAATTATAACGACTTCGTCGAATAATCACTGAGTGGAAATTAAAGTTTAACGGCCTTCACATAGGCACGGAGGCAGTCCAAAGCTGGGGTTTGAAAATTAACGCGGATAAATAAAAAAATATATATGATATTCTAAAACAGATCGTTTGAATAAATACAAATTTCACTTTGTAAGTTTGGGGGGGGGGGGGGGGGGGCTGAAGAACTGGATTCGGATGGTCAATATAAGTAGCTTGGAGTGACCTTCTCAAATAATGCCAAATTTTCGCTTGAGCCTAAAAGCGTGTAGGGAATACTTTTCAATTAAGCAAGGTGTCTTTGAAAAAGCGTTAAAACCGTCTGCAGTTAAGCACATTTATGATTCTCCAGTGAAACCTATTGCATTATATGGAGTGAGGTATGGTCGGAATACAAATCATGGTATAATAATAAATCAATTGATGAATTGTTTGAAATGTCCCTTAAAATAATAACGAATTTGATAAAGTGCACATGAGATTTTGTAAGCATATTCTTGTAACCTTGGTGTTCTCAGTGAACTCGGTCAGTAACGACTATGACAAGTTGTATTAATCTTTGGATACATATCATCCAATCATCTTTCTAAGGCATACGCTGAAAAATTCAATGCAAATATTTGCAGATGCCGATGGGTGCTCATGGTTAAAAATATATTGCAAGATTTAGGATTTTCTCAATTCTGGAACAATCACTTTTAACCATTTTGCACTTCTTAATGCTATAAAGCACAAGTTAAGGCAACGATTCATCTTATTTTAAGAGAAACGAATGGCTGAAGAGGAAGGACGTAAGAAACTTCGTACTTATAAAACACGGAAAAATCACTTCTGTATTGAAGCATACCTCGAAAATGTTCATGATTTTAATGTAAGGAAATGCATTTCGTCATTTCGTATTGGGAAGTAAAAAGCCCAGGGGGGGGGGTACTCTCATTTTTTCTTCATAAGTAGGCTCGGGCCCAGCATCTACCCTTCACCCCCCAAAAATATCAGGAATTTCAAGCACCCCAAAAAATATTTAAAATTTTAGCAACCCCAAAAAATACCCCCATTCTGTACCTTGACCTTTAGAAAACACCATAAAATGCATAGAAATGACCCCTAAATATAGTCCAATTTTGTTATGACCCCAAAAAAATATCCACAAAATCTTCATACCCCCAAAAATATTTATTTTTCTGAAAACCCCAAAAATAATTGAAATTCAATTTTTGAACCCAAAAAAATGACCCCGGGGTATAAAGGTGAATAGCCAGAGGATAGATTGTGTGAGGAATGTAATTATAATTATTGTTATTATTATTATTATTATTATTATTATTATTATTATTATTATCATTATTATTATTAACAATGTTTTCAGAGGCGAAACACATTTAGCCTATCGGCTATTCTACCATGTGACCCTCCATAAAAGACATGAAATATATACATATAGACAAACATCAAATAAATAAAACAACAATAAAGTTGAGACTGAAGATCATTTTTTGTGCCAATGCAAATAGGAAAATGATGTTTGATACTTTTAATAATACCCCTATTATTTATCATTATGACGCGCGTCTGGGAGTAAAATAACGCCATGCAATAAAATCGATAAACCACTAGAGGTTTACAGATTTTCTGGAAACGTTATGACGTCCATAATAACGTTGCGTACGTAATGACAAAATCTTATCTTTTTACGCCAGAAATGAGATTTCAAAGTAATCTTAATGTCATATGATAAAAAGAATCTAGCATTCGTGCTCCTGTATTATTGAATTTATTAAACTCGTTGCGAAAAAGAGATAAAATGCTCGACAAGCCTCGCTTTTATCTTTTTTCCTCAACTCGTTTGATATGAACACTCATGTAAGATCCTCTATATATCTTATTCTAATACTTATAAATTTAACCTTCTTCAACTTATTGACAAGCCAGGATGGACACATATTAAAAGTTGTCGGTAAATTTATTTAAGATTGTTCAGTTACATAGTTAACTTATAAAATTCACATGTTATGCTCCAAACCACAAATATCCGACTTCAGTTTGAATTCTGTGCGTGCGTGAGTGGTGTGCATTTACGAGTGTTTTAGTATAAATGTATCACTGTTCTGGCGATCTATGGGGATTTAGTATTCAGAATGAAAATGATTAAGTACCATTATCATGTACTGTCTCATTTCCGTACATTTCAGTATATGTTGCCTGAAAAGACCCGTCTTATATACACCGGGTAGGTGGCGATACCGAACACAGAATACTTAAAAAAACTGCGTTTTCGATGTCCGAAAACGACAGTTTCGATCGCGAAAAAAACATTTTGGAGATCGATAACTTTTTATTTTGTTTAACATGTTATTTTAGCGATCGGAAACGCCTTTTTGATATAAATCAATGCGCTCATGATCGCCGCTTAGTTGGTTTGTCATCTAGAATGAAATTCCGTGTAAATGTGCCATCAAGTATCAAAGATCATGATTGGGAGCGCAGTGGCTCATTGGGAGCGCAGTGGCTCAGCGGGTTCGAGCCTCACCGGCGTCACTGCGTTGTATCACTGAGCAAGAACATTAATCCTAGCTTAGTACTGGTTCAACCCAGGAAGAAACGTCCCTTTATAACTGAAAGATTGTTGATGAGACGTATAAAAAATCAAATCAAACAAAAAAAAATCATAGATCATGATATTAAACCTGGAGAATAAAATAAATATTATTAACCTATATAAGTCTGGCATCCTAAAAGTAAGATGTGGGAGCGCAGTGGCTCAGTGGTAGAGTGCTTGACTCGAGACCGAAGGGCCGCGGGTTCGAGCCTCACCGGCGTCACTGTGTTGTGGTCCTTGAGCAAGACACATTTATCCTAGCTTAGTACTGGTTCAACCCAAGAAGACCCATCCCTGTTTAACTGAAAGATTGTTGATGGGACGTAAAGAATCAAATCAAACAAACAAAACTTTTAAAAAGTAAGATGTGAGGCCAAACACCATATATACTGACCCACACTTCCAACGCAAAATATTTCAGAAATTAATATACGAGGTCTATCCGAAATGACTGTACCGTATAGGGGTTATGAAAGACATTTATCCAATCAGGTTATGATTAAAAGTGAATGATTGACCGATGAAGTTCTACTTTCATTTTCAAAATTAAGTGTTTTAATTTTTCATAAAATTGCGTTACAATGGATGAAACAATATATGTTATATTTAATGATCAGTTTGATTTTGCGTTATGGCCCAGTCACACACACACACATACGTACTCTTACGGAGAGTTTCGGATCAAACCGCAGTCATCCACAGAAAAATGAGGGCGGGGCCTAGTTTCTTGATGCGTTTGCAAGACGCACATACCTTCAATTGCGGGTAGTAACGGATCATTGTGGATAAATGCGAATGTCAGCGGATCGATGCGTTCCAGTGAACCGACACAATGCGGACAGATACCAATAGATACGGACTACATACCTTTCATTACCTTCCCTTACCTTTAGATACGAGTAAATATGAATAGATACCTTTAGATGCGGACTGTTGCGTTTGCAACCGCAGACTTTGCACCCTATCGTTCGTCCATCGTTTTTTTAACATTATGCCTGGAAAGAAGAAGCAGCATGTCTCTAGAAGGCACACTCTCAACGCCAAACACCTTAACAGGATGACAAATATTCTTACGCCTCAGACATAGTCAGCAAGAGGCAGCGGATAAAGACGCAGATGTCACATAATCTAAGAAATATTACATGATTGATAGAATATTGCATTTGCGATCGAAAAATTATTCAACTAAATGATAGCATCCTTGGCAGAGCCTCACATATTATCAATTTTCCTCATCTTATTTAATAAATGTAAATAATACATGAACAATCGTGTAAAAAATCCCCATGCTTTAAATCTTAGAACATTCAGTCTTTTCTGCATACACTTTCTCTCCCCCCCCCCTATAGCCAGTATGCCAAGGCATTCTCAACACACCGTCTGGCACGAGACTGACGTTATTTGAAGACTCACTCTCCTGTTCCAGGGGCGTTGTAGCAAGGGGCTTCATCGTACACGTAAGGGGTCGTAACAATAGGTATTTATCCGCATATGAAATCAGTCATTCGCAACTATCCGCAACGATCTGCGTGTACAGGTAAAATACGCCAAACGTGATAAGTAACAATGAGTTACTAAAGGTATCGACCCGAATGAAACCGTAACAGTGCGCAACTTTTGGGTCGACTGCGGAATGATAGGTTTTGATACGTTTAGATGCGGATGAGATACGGATGCGATACGAATAATTACGTATTATTGCATAGGGTTACGTATCATTGCGTTGTTTTCATCCGCAGAACTTTTTTGATATTTTTCAAAATTTGGGCGCGGATGGAAAGTGCCTTGCGGTAAGTTTCGGATAAGATACGAACTGTTACGTTCGCTGCGGATGTGATACGTATCGTTACGGAATGAGCGGATAGTTGCGGACCGGCTTTACGTACCATCCGCAGAGTCCGTAAGTGTGTGTGTGACTGGGGCATTAGAAGTGCGGTTCAGTATATATAGATCATTTATTTACTTTTTAATCCTAACTCCGTTATTTGAATATTCTTATCGATTTACGTATTCCATGCGCATATGCTTATAATAGATAACTAATCAACCATGCAAGCCTCTTTTCAATTAGCTGCTCAGTCATCCGTCAACGAAAGCAAAACTCCCATTTTTTTCTTTAAGTTTGTTTGCAGAATTTCTTCCAATATCAGTGGATATCAAAATGAGGGTACGTACATTTTTTTTCTATTTTAAAAACAAAAAGCGAAGGTCTTGAAAAATTGGACAAAACCACGGACCATGACAAAACGTAGATTACGTCAGTTTGAATTGAAACATTTTCATGTAAAAGTGGAACCACGTTTCCATTAAAGATATTAAATAAAATGAATTAAATTAAATCGGCAAGCTTCGCATTTCATCTCCTTTCCTCAACTCGTTTAAAAATTTAATAAAACATGAGCGCCCATATAAGATCCTCTATTTATAACAAAGTGTCTCATATAAGTAAGAAAATTCTCTCAGAACTTTCTTCCAGGCATCATTTTCTAGTTAGGCTTTTGCTACGCGCGGATCCAGAGGGGGAAACAGGGGGTCCAGACCCCCCCCCCCCGCCCTGGAAAATCACACAGCTACAGGGTTACTTAGCAATGCTGGGCCGTATCCCCTGGAAAATCGCAAAGCTACTAATAAGCCAGTATCCAATGTTGTTGGCCCATTATTGGCCCGCCAGAGAAAGGGCATTTAATCGTTTCGCTGGATCATCGACCCGCTTTTAGTGGTATTTTGATCCTCTCTCTCCCCTTATAAACTAAAAAAATACGTTGTCGTAGTTGAGTTGAGTTGCCCCCCCCCCCTCACAGTACTGCCTGGATCCGCGCATGTGCTATTTACAAGTATACTCTTGTCCAATGAAAACGCACCTCCCTTCCGATGCGCATATTTGTGGCATATCAAAAGCTGTGCAAAAGTGTGTTTTTATAATTAATATTTAGGACAAATGCGATTTTTTCGCACAAAAAATTCAATTCCAGTGACTCCGTTAACACATGACGTAACGTCAGTCTCAAAATTGCGTTAATCGCATTTTTGGCGTATACACAAAAGACCCCAAAATCTGGTTTAAATGTTTTCTGTTTGCCAGTAGATCCCCTGTCATTTCGCCACAACTTTGACAGTTGTGACGCAACAGCTAACGCTACAATAACGCGAACAATGTCACTATGTCAGCTTAAATATGGAGTGACCCGACAAAACTTAACGTAAAATGTTTAATTGCGATTTCTACAGTCCTAGTGTTCGACACAGTGCTTATTACCGTCGTACAAACTCACACACGTGCAAAACGTCATGAAAATCCTCTAAAAATTTGACGTTGCATCATTGACGTCAACTTTGAGCGCGTCCCCAGCCATTGTTCGCAACTCTAGCGTTTTAAATCTTCAAAAATTTGTGTTCATCTGTTAGTGCGAGTATTATCTAACATTTAGTTCAACACAGATACTCTTAAGTTTGTGTATACGAACTTTTAGAGATTGACGTTTATCAAAAAACGTTGATAACTACGCTCCATCGATGTTAACGACCCGCTATATGAGCAAGAAATCTTCTTGATACAACCTTATGAGTAGTAATGGGGGGCACTCTGGCACCCGCGATTTTTAAGCCTGAAAAGAACTTAGTTTTTTTTTCAGGATAAAATCGCGGGTGCCATAGATGCCGCCCCTGGTAGGCTTGAGTGACTAGCTGTGAATAACTTAGTTTATTTTAGGGGTATTTTGGTTGGATTTATGATTGTGATAGTTTCCTGGTCATATTCACTGGTTGGGCTGTGATTATGATAGTTTCCTGGGCTGTTGGGAAATAACATTTTTTGAGGGGGATAAAGGTTCTGCTGTGGTGATATATAAAATAACTTAGTTAAATTCAGCTTTGAAGATAACTTAGTCATTTTAGGGGGTATAGTATGTGGTGATATATGGTGTGTGTAATAGTCAAGGCTACTAAGTACCATGCGTCTTAGAGTCTCTTGGTCAATCAAGACCTCAACTCCTAGAGGCATCACTCTGTAGCGTTAACTAGTGTATATTATTTAGCAAGTTTAGTGGTATTCTTTCTAGGGAAGTGGTAGCCCTGAAAAGGGCTGTTTGTTGATTGTCTTGGTGATTTTTTAAGCATTTCCTCTTAGTAATTCTAATTTTCTTAGTTGCTTTTCCAACTCCTATGTTTTGACTGGTGTCTTGATCATTTGTCGTAATGTCAAGTCTAATGGGAATCTGGATGGATGGCATCTCTAAAGGTTGCTGCTGTGCACGTTGCTGAGACAATTCTTCTAAGTTCTTCACTCTAGATCTTAACTCATTTAGTTCTTTGAGTAAGACTTCAATGACTTGAGTCTTTGACTGTTGTTTTTGCAGCATCTGTTGAACAGGTTGAGGTATATACGCTGAGGGTGTTTGCGGCGTATAATACTGTTGTGTCGTATCGCTAGCAAATGTCTCATTCACTGCTGATAGCAAAAGGTCAGGGTTGTTGATCATATCATCTATTGTCAGTGATGGCTCCATGATTATGAATGGTGAAAAATGTAGTGTGTTTGAGCCTTTTATACTTGTCAAGCGGATTGACCTAGTTTAAAGTTCCCGCGTTTCAAGAAATCAAGTCAACTCTGATTGGGTGAAAATAAATGAACTGACCAATCAGTGTATAATTGCTCTCTCTTGCGTAGGAGTTCAATGTAGGTCAATCCCTTTGAAAACTATAAAAGCTCGTTTCAAAACTCAAATTTGTATTCTGTTTTTGTGTTACACAACAACAACAAAATGGCTTGCAATTTGGATTCGCGTTTGGAGCATTTAGAGGAGCAGGGCAAGGCTATGGTTGATGCTACTAGGAGGTTACTGGAGACAGTGAATGCTGTTAAGGATACGGGTGAAGTTCTATTACAGATGATTGAGAATCATCAAAAGATGTTGGAGATGAGTCGAAAAGTGGAAAATTTGATTAATGATGCGAAAATGGAAGTGAAGGTGGAAACTATCAGTGACGAGGAGGAAGATTGGGGAGATAATTCTCCCACCACACCTCATGTGTCTGAGGATTGGGATGCGGAAGCAGACCATCCACCCTTCTACATACCAGTGAGAAGAACTATAACTGTAGAACAGTGGGCTGTGCGATGCCCTGCCTGTGGTGGCCGCCCCAGTAGATGCCCCTGCTCCTAAAAAAAATGTCTCTGTGGTAATATAACCACCAAACCAGCCCTTTTCAGGGCCACCCATTTCTTCAAGAAAGAATAACTTAATATGTTGCACTTAGTTTTGTATGTAAGACTATGCCTAAGATATGTGTGATTGTAGTATTTCCTAACCATGTTCACAGTAATGGGGTGATTATGGCGTGATCTTTAAATGGACCAATCAGATTAAAGTTGCTCTCTCTAGCGGAGGAGTAGAATATAGGTCAATCCACTTATCCAACTATATAACCCAACGTACTTTGTGTCTCTCTTAAAAAATGAAGTTCTTTGAAAAATTCAGCTTGACTAAGTTGTGTGCTGCTTTGCAGCGAAAAGATTGGAAAGAGGTGGAGAGACAGCAAAATAAGTTGGGATTAGAGCAATTTCTTGCTCGTAGAGGGATTGGTTCCAGAAAACCTGTAGCCATTGTTCAACCTATTTTAAAATCTTCTAAGTAAGAAATATTTTGTTACTTAGGAGACTTTAAAAAACAAACAGTCCTTTTCAGGGCTACTCAATTAGTTTCGTTAAAGCATAACCTCAAAATAAAAACAAATACAATTTCAACACTGTAATTTTATTTACAACTTACATGTATCTTAGAAACAGAACTGATCGTCACTATAAATCCTTTAAGTCCAGTCTTTAATGAATATGCACTATAGAGTCACTGTCTGGTTCATCACTAGAAATTGGTTTATCCCAGTTCTCTGCCACCATCTCTGTACAGGATCGAGGTGTGTGAGAATCTGATTTACAAATAAAACAATAAGGCTTCTTCCCTGTCTTTGTACGGATGGCTGTCTTCTTTGAACGAGTATCCAAGCGTCTTCTCTTAGGACTGATATCAGATAGATCTGGTTCAGGAGCCTTTCGTTTCCTTGAAGGCTTCGCTGTAGATACTGAAGACTCAGTCTGTTGCTTCTCTGTAGATATAGAAGACTGTTGAGATGTAAAATCCTCTTCTCTCTTAGGACAATTTGGAGCCCAATGATCTGCAAGTCCACAGATAAAACATTGTCCATATGCAGGCTTCTTCTTATCTGTAGACATCTGTTGCTCTCTTGATTTCTTAGCCTCTGGACAATCTCCAATCCAATGTCCCGTATCATGACAATGGTGACATTCTCCATAAGGTGGCCTCAACTTGTCTTGTTGTCTCAAACTATCTTCTAATGGTTGCATCAAAGCTTGTTCCTCTTGAGATAAAAGTTTCTTCAATGATACACAATGATAGTAGATACTCTTCTTATCATAGACTTTAGTCATCCTTGGATCTCTACTGTTTGCCATCTTTACTCTTTGAAAGTCAGAAGTGAAATGATTCTCTCTCACTGGTGTCCAACTATTTATAGTCCAGATATAGTTTTGTCTCTTCTATGATTGTAGAGAAATTCGATCACACTAGGATTGTCAGCGACACATCTTTTCCAATTCTCAAATGTGATCAGTGTCTCTTTTTCCATCAAATAACTGATACTGATCCACCAAAGTCTCTTGAAATCTTCAAAAGTTTCAGGACTATTGAGTTTCTGTTGAATCTCTTCCAAAGTGATCTCATCATGAGAAAATAAGATGTAAATGCAGAACAATAATCTTCTATAAGGTCTGAACTTCAATATCTTGGAAAGTGGAATTTCCAAATATTTCTTCTCTCTTGCTTCTTCCATGATGTTGAACTCAGATATGATGATCAAAATGACTTGATCATTCTTTTTATATCGTGATCAAGCTATCTATGTTTGAAATGAGATCTTCATAATCCATATCTTCTTCTTCTGAGGCTTGTTGAATTTCTTTCAATACTGCTTCGATGTGAGAAATCACACTTTCGCTGTTTGCCACATAAGTTAACCAATCCATATAGGTGACAGGAGTGTCATCAATGATTCTCAACATCTCTCGAGCATTACGTTTAGTCCAAAATCTGAATGTATCAAATGTCTCAAATCGGTTTAACCAGTTCTTGATTCCTGCTCTCGTTTTCAAAAACTCGGCTCTGGATGGTTCTAATGATAAGATGTGGTCTAAAGTTATTTTGTAGACATCAAAATGTAAAATCTGATCTAAGCACACTGGTAGACTTTTGGTGATCGTATACATATTCAGTTATTCAGCAGATAATCAGATTCACGACTTGGAAACTTCAAAATAATTTGTGGTTCTATCTGTCTTGGAGTATAATGTCCAATGGCAACGTTATATGAATCTGGTCTGTTTATATACCTAATCAGTTCACTGGTTATAAAGTGGTTAATCCCTGCAGCTGTTAAAGATGCCACAGATAAAGATACATCTTGAGTATTCCATGCAGACAATAACCATTGGATCTGATGCTTAGGAGTTTCTTCCTTTAAGTACAAACATCCATAAAACTTATTAATGTCATAGATAATTCCATTCAAAAAATACTTGATATCTGTGTCACGAGTACGAATAGAGTAAAGTTTATCCACTGTCAAATTCTTCATTCTTACAACCCAAACACGAGCTTTATCAATACTGTGAAATTTGGAGTAATGTATCTTGAGCATCTCCGTATGAAATCTTAAGCGCATCTCGCCAGGAAGATTTAGTAATTCGTCCATGCTTAGAAGTAGTTGGCCTAGTTCTTGGTGATAGATGTCCTGAGATTTAGTCTCTAAAGCATTTGACAAGCGTCTCAACCTAAGTTTAAACCATCCTTCTTGAATTTGCTTCCTGAATCCTAACCCTTTAGCTGAATTGTACATCGAATAAGTCCATATCATATGTTGTATTTCTGTCGGTAGTTGATATGCCATAACTGATTTGCTCTCTTTATGTGTTACCTGCAGATGAATTATTTCTAATGTGATAAGATAGCAATTGTTCTAAGCTTTTATAGGGTGCAAAAATTTTGAAAATCGGTCCAAGCAAACTCAAGTTATTGAGAAAATATGATTTTACTTTTTAGAAATCCGGTTCTTGCTTTTTTCATGCCAATAAATTATCTCCCTTGAATAAGAAAATTTTAACGGTAAATTTTTTTGTCAAATTTGTAATATCTCGGGTATTTTTTATCCGATTTACTTCAAATTTTTACCATAAGATAGCTCTTATATTCAAGTTATCGATTTTACATACTATAAAGGCATGAAAACTATTATGGGATGGTGTATGCAAATTTGAGACACCATTTCAAACTCATTCTGTGATAGGATAACTATATATATGAATCGCAAATATTTGCTTATTAAGTCAGTAGAGATAGTGTTTGAACAAAAATAACTGACCACTGGTACTCTATACATCCGCCGAGGCCCGTAGAGAAGCTTTGTGCTTCAGAAACTGTTGAATATGCATTTAAAAAGGTAGAGCAGCTTCGGCTGTTTAAGGGCGCCGACCTTCGGGTTGGAGTGGCTCCGCCTCAAATTCTCTGGTCCATAGAGACATGCAGGAATTTGACTTGTATTTGAGACAGTTTCAATCGCCAGGGATTCCGAGGTTAGGATAGTACTGGGGGAGTAATGGTGCTGTTTATACAGTGCCTGATACTTCTTGCAAATTTTCAAAAATTGTAGTCTCGCCTGCACTTTAGACCTAGCTAAAAATATGTAGTCTCGCCTGCACTTTAGACCTAGTAAAATAATATGTAGTCTCGCCTGCAAATCTGAGTCCTGTAAAAAATCAAGTACTCAACTATCAGTTTGTAAAATTTCAACTGTTGATTTCAGAAAAAATGTGGGTTTTTCCAGTATAAATTGAGCTCGCATTCCCATTCCATCCTCATTTCAGTAGAGAACTTCAAACAGTCAAGATGGTTAAACGACAGAGAGATAATACCCCACCCACTTCTGATGATGAAGAGCCTAAACCGAAATTGGTGGATTATTCAGACACAGAGAGCTCAGATGATGAAGATGATATTAGACCACCACCAAGGAAAAGAAGAGCTAGGACTATGTATTCAGACGATGAAGATGATGAAGATTTGACTTCTTACTATACTATCAAGGCAGTCAACGAGAAGAAATCAAGATTATTTCGAGCTCAAGGGAAAGAATTTCAACTGAACATCAAGACTTTCCCTGACAATGTTTCGCCATATCAGTTCATATCAAGATTGTTTGATCAGCTGGTTGAAGACATTAAAGAACGATGCCAGATGGAGTCCAATGACAAGATGCGGATGACTATTCTTCATCCTGGATTGAAACTGGGTGTCTTTGTGACATGGAGAGATGTCTCAGCTATGACTGGAGAAGCTGTGTTAGAAGAGATTATGAAAGTGCTCCAGTCCAATGAGAATTTTCGCATCAATGATGGACAGATGACTATTCAAGTCACAGTGGTGAGACTTCCAGTGGGCAGCGGACGAAAACCATTACATGCTGGTCTCTATTTTGAGTCAGAACATATGAGAAAGAATAAACAGAGTATTATACAGATCAATAATACCAAAGATGTAATGTGTATGGCAAGAGCTGTGGTGGTGGGGAAATGCAATGCGGACAAAGATGACTCAGAGTCTTGGAAAAAGAATTGGCATCTTATGAGACAATCCAGCAAATCTATGCAGACCAGAGAAGCGATGAAGTTATTGGATCAAGCCAAGATTCCTCTTACCAAGTCTTGTGGTATAGAGGAATACAAGAAGATCCAATCTGTACTTGCTCCCAAGTACTTGATTAAAGTCCATTCTCAGTATCCTAAAGATGGACTAATATTTCCACTTCAGTTCAAGAAGAAGCCTGAGACGAGAGTTATTCATATTTACTACAATGGAGTAGATCACTATGATGCGATTACAAAGGTGACAGGATTTCTGGGTGCTAGCTATTACTGCGAGTATTGTGATGTTGGGTATAAACAAAGAGGAGACCATAGATGTGCTGATGGATGTGAAGATTGCTATAGTGACATTCCTTGTATTCGTGGTGAAAAGATACGTTGTATGGACTGTAAAAGAACTTTTCGTAGTAGAGACTGTTTTGCAAAGCATAAAGCAATAAAATCTAAGCAGCATAAATCTATTTGTCAACTTGTGTATAATTGTGGTAAATGTAATTTTAGGATTGTGGGCAATAAGAAAAATCATGTATGTCCAGGACAGAGAAAATGTAGGAATTGTAAAGAAATTGTAGGACCCAATCATCAATGCTATATTCAAAGTTATGAATGTAAATCTGAGATGACTGAAAATGAAGGAGAAGAAGAGGTTTCTCAACCTAAGAAATCTCGTTTCATCTTCTTTGATTTCGAGTCAAATCAAGAAACTGGCACACATCAAGTGAATTTCTGTGTTGCTCATAAAGCTTGTGATGATTGCATGGATTTGCCCATAGATACATTTTGTCCAACTTGTTCGACACAAACAGGTCTGAGAGAATTTATCTTTGAAGGCATAGACACTTTACCACAATTTTGCAATTGGATTTTAGGAGATGAGAATAAAGGAGTGACATGTATTGCACATAATTTTGGAGGATATGATGGTCAGTTCATCTTACACTATATCTTAGAATATGGTACAGTGAAACCTGAAGTGATCATGAATGGAAATACTATACTTAGAATGAAAGTAGGACGTGTCACATTCCTTGATTCTTATCAGTTTTTGCATATGAGACTGGCTAATTTCCCAGATACCTTTGGCTTGACAGAGATGAAGAAAGGTTACTTTCCTCATCTTGCAAATACACTGGCAAACCAAAAGTATGTGGGACCTTACTTTCCTGTGGACATGTACAATCCTGGTCAGATGTCTGTCAAGGATCGTACGGTATTTTTAGCTTGGCATAAAGGGAAAATTGAGAGTGGTGCTATATTTGACTTCAGACAGGAGATGGAAGAATACTGTCGTAGTGATGTTGATATTCTAAGACGAGGATGTGCTTGTTTCAGACGAGAATTGATCAACATTAGTGGACTCGATCCTTTGTCTGAAGCTTGCACTATCGCTCAAGCTTGTTCAAAAGTATGGAGAAAAAATCATATGCCTGAAAACAGTATTGCCATCATCCCACCTGAAGGCTATCCTAATCAAAAGAACTACTCTATCAAAGCTGTAAGATGGATTCAAAGTGAAGCTAAGACACGTGGTATTGAGATCAAACATGCATTGAATGGTGGTGAGCAAAGAATCAATGGACATTATGTGGATGGCTACCATGAAGAATCTCGAACTGTATTTGAATTCTATGGATGTTACTGGCATGGATGTCCTACTCATTTTCCAGACAGAAACAGAGTTCAACATCATCAGTGTTTGACCATGCATCAGTTGTATATTTTGACTGTTGGCAAGAGTGAAGAGTTAAAAAAAGCTGGATATCAGGTGGTGGAACTTTGGGAATGTGACTATGACAAGAGATACAAAGAAGATCCAGACTTTAGATCTTTGGTGGACTCAGAATTTACAAACTTAGACCCTTTGAGACCAAGAGATGCTTTATTTGGTGGAAGAACTAACTCGACCAAACTCTATCAGGAAATCGATGAATCCTCTAGTGAAGAAATCAAGTACATCGATGTGTGTTCACTCTACCCATATGTTTGCAAGTACGGACTGTTTCCACTTGGACATCCCACCATCTATTCTCAAGAGAATATTGACAAAGACAATATCAGACAGTACTGTGGATTGATCAAGTGTAAAGTGTTACCACCCACCAATTTGTACCATCCAGTACTTCCACAGAAATGCAGCCAGAAATTGATGTTTCCATTGTGTAGAAGTTGTGCTGAAAAGACAGATCCTCATATGAGATGTACTCATTTACAGGAAGAAGATAGAAGTTTTACAGGGACTTGGGTTACCATCGAATTGTTTGAGGCTTTGGACAGGGGTTACAAGTTATTGGACGTGTATGAAGTCTGGCATTTCTCAGAGACAGCTCAATATGATAAAGCATCTGGAGAAGGAGGGATTTTTGCTGGCTATATCGATACATTTCTGAGAATCAAACAAGAATCAAGTGGCTATCCTGATTGGTGCAAGACAGAGCAAGATAAGATCAAGTTCAAGCAAGATTATTTTGAAGCTGAAGGAATCAGATTGGAGAATGTTGAGAAGAATAAAGGAATGAGAGCTATTGCCAAGATCATGTTAAACAGTCTCTGGGGAAAATTGGCACAGCGAGACAATATGACCAAGACAGAATATTTCTCAGAACCTGCCAAGTTCTTTGAACTGGTGACGAATCCAAACAAGATTGTCAAGAATGTGGACATTTGCAGAGAAAATCTTCTACTGGTCAACTGGGAGGATACAGAATCTAGTGTGGAGCCACATGCTTGCAGTAATGTGATTGTCGCAGCCTTCGTCACTGCTCAAGCCAGATTGAAGCTCTATGGAATCTTGGAAAAGCTGAATGAACGTGTACTCTACTTTGATACAGACTCTATCATCTATCATCACAAACCCCATTTATGGAATCCTACTATTGTCAACAACAGACTTGGAGAATGGACAGATGAAGTACCCAATGCTAGAATTGTGAAATTTGTTGGCATGGGACCGAAGAACTATGGCTTTGAATTTGTGGACAAAGATGGAAAGAGGAAATCAACTTGCAAAGTGAAAGGACTCACTCTAGATTACAATACATCTCAAGTCATTCACTTTAATCGAATGCTGAACTTGGTGAAGGAAGATACAAAAGACTTCAGAGAAACTGTCAACTACCATCGGATCAGAAAACATAAAGACAAGACTGTGACCACTGAATTGCAATCCAAGACGTATCGGTTCACTTATACTAAACGTGTCATTATTGGAGATGGATATACTGTTCCTTATGGGTATTTGGCATAGAGTAGTTCTGATGATCATGTATTATTTTTGATAAACATGTATTGAACTGTGTCAGATGTATTGTACAGTTTCTTTGATGTATTAAACTGTTTCTTAATTATGTATTAAACTGTTGGTTCATGTTCATTAAAATTTGAGTATAAATAAAGTTGTCTTTGTTATTTTTTCACAGTTAGACATGGCGCTTTCTACACACCAGTTGGACTCAAATCAAGATATTGGAAGTTTGTTTTTTAAACACCCTTCTAATATTTTTATTTCTGGTCCAAGTGGATCGGGTAAAACTGAATTTGTTAAAAAGATGATTGAGTTTAAAGAAGATTTATTTGATATTTTACCCCAACGTATTGTTTGGTGTTACAAGGAATGGCAAACATCTTATAATATCTTACAAGAACGTGAGGGGTCAAATATCAAATTTATTCAAGGTATTCCCAATGATGAAGATGAGATTGTCACCGATCCCAGTGCAACGCACTTGGTGATTTTTGATGACATGTTAGGAGATAAAGATGAAGAAAAAATTAAATTATGGTTTACAAGAAAAGGACATCATAGAAATGCAAGTGTGGTGTACATCACGCAAAATTTATTTCAACAAAGTAAATCTTCTCGCACCATCAGTTTGAATGCTCATTATTTAGTTTTATTTCAAAGTCCAAGAGATAAGATGCAAATTAAAGTATTAGCAAATCAACTTCAAGCTCCCCATATGATTCATGCGTTTAATGATGCCACATCTATACCTCACGGATACTTATTGGTCGATTTGAAACCAAATACACCTGATTATCTTAGATTCAGAACACAAATTTTTCAAAACTGGTTTACAAAATCAGATCAACAAGGACCTGTTGTCTATTTTCCAGGAGTATAAAAAGGTGTGTTTGAGTTTAAATCCATCATTTGTGTCAAAATGGCTCAACGAACATCAGCTAATCTGATACGTGCTCTGTATAATTTAAGCAGAGAGCATGATAGTCATAAAAGAAAATCACTCTTAAATGCTGGTTTAATTGAAATGATCAAATGGTTTTCATTGGCAGCTCAAAAAATTGTTCAGGGTAAGATGAAATTACCTAAACAAACTCAAAAATTTATGGATAGACATCAGGATGATGTTCGAAAATTAGCAAGTGCAATTGTTGACCCTGAAGTCAAACGCAGTATCATTTTAAAACCTGGAGGTGGTGGATTCTTTGGTGGTGTGATCATTCGAAGTCTGATTCGATGGGATGGAAATAAGTTGATGAGAAAATTTAACAAGAAAACTAAAAAACCTAAGAAAAAATCAGTGAAAAAACCTAGAAAACAGAAAAAAAGAAAGGTTGATGATCGTTTTGTAACAAAACGTAAAAGTAAAAGTCCTGCCTCATGGCAAAATTTAGGTCTTGATTCTCCAAACACAAATGCAAGACGATCGTCCATAAATTTAGCAAGATTTACTCCTTTGAGAGCACAAGATTTGTTAAAAAGACATGGATTTGGTGCTACCATGCACATGTTAAATCCAAACAAATATCCATCGCCACCTCATTCTGAACGTCGACGACTGCATTTTTAAGAAAAAACTATAAAAGGACTGTACATCAAATGTTTGTACACACTCATAAACATGGCTGTAACAACAACACGTCGTAGAAAATTGCAAAATAAAATGAGAAAAAAATCTCTGATTAAAACTTATGGTACATTTTTGGAAGGATTGACTCATTTATCCAATAAATGTCGTAAGAAAATGATTCAAGAATCTCCTAAAGAAGTCATTGATTGTGTAGGGGAATGTTGCATCAATCTTATAAAAGGCAATGTACGTCTGACAAATGCTCAAAAGAATCAGTTACGAGCTAGAAAGCAACATATACGTTTACTGAGTTCTAAGCAAGTTCCACTTGACACAAAAAAGAAAATTATTAATCAAAAAGGTGGAGCTTTGTTAGGATTATTGTTAAAACCTTTAATTGCTCCTATCATAGGTTCTGTCTTGGGTGAAATTATCAAAAAATAAAATATGGATGGTCGCAAAATGGCTATTGTGCCATTTAAACTTTGGGAAGACATGAAACGCTGGAAAGAGGAACAAATTCAAAAGCCTAGACTGCCTCCCAATCCTAATGTATCTGCCACAGCCAGTCTTCAAAGAGACTTATCTTCTGTCATGGCCAATGAAGATTTGTCTGAAGCTGAAAAATCTCAATTATATGGCCAGACCTTGCACAAATTTAAAACAGCTCATCAAAAAGCTTTAAAAGAAACATCTCTTTTTCCCCAATCTGACCCTAGTTCTTCCAAAATGAATCAATTGGTCATAGATAGTGTGCCTTCCACCATGAAACGTAAAGCTCAGCTTTTAGTTTCACTTCTAAAAAATAACCCAAATGTGTCCTGGGAAGATGATGGTACAGTCAAACTTTATGGCAAATCTATTCCAGGGTCTAATATTATTGATTTGGTCAATGATGTCATTAGACATCGTAAAGGCAGTGAACCTACAGGTTGGCAAGCTTTTGCAGAAGGTTTAAGAGACATGAATATTCCCCAAGATGTCATTGGAAATAGGGAAAGGTGGGACTGGATGCATCGTGCTCCAGAAACTCCTGAAACAGATTATATTACTCCCAAACAAAAACGCACTATCAGAAAAACAGCAAGTCGTATTCCTGTTTCTGTCAGGTCTGCAAAGAGTTTGAGTGTCAGAAAACGTATCAAAGACCATTTTTCCTCTCCGGCACTTTTATCTGCCACCAAAAAACGTATAAAAGAAGAGTTTTCTTCTCCATGGGTCAGTTACAATGAAGCTTGAACACTTGTATTACAATCCTAAAAGTCCTGCTGCGTATGCAGGTGAACAAGCTTTGTACAAACTTGCTAAACAATCATCCAAAAAAGTAAAACTTCAAGATATTAGAGACTGGTTAAGAAAACAACAAACTTATACTTTACATAAACCTATCCATAAAAAGTTTTTGCGACGCAAAACAGTAGTGGCTGGAATTGATACTCAGTGGCAAGCAGATTTGGCAGACTTATCAAAATTATCAAAGTCCAATGACAAACATAGATATTTACTTTGCATCATAGATGTCTTTTCAAAATATGCATGGGTGGTACCTATTAAAGATAAAACTGGGAAAACTTTAGTGATTGCTTTCAAATCTGTGTTAAAAAGTGGACGATGTCCAAAAAGTTTGCAAACAGATAAAGGAACTGAATTCAAAAATAAAGAATTTCAAAATTTCTTGAAAACTAAGAAGATTCATTTCTTCACTACTGAAAATCCTGAAACCAAAGCCAGTATTGTCGAACGTTTTCAAAGAACTTTGAAAACTCGCATGTGGAAATATTTTACTCATCATCGCACTTTGAGATATGTAGACATTCTTCCCGAATTAGTACATGGTTACAATCACGCTTATCATCGAAGTATTAAATGTGCACCTGTGTCTGTGACTCTTGAAAATGAACCACAGGTGTCAGAAAACTTATACGGCAAATCGAATTCTAAAAAAGTCAAACCAAAATTCAAAGTGGGTGATTTTGTGCGTATCAATAAAACAAAACGCACATTTGATAAAGGTTATTTACCAAACTGGACACAAGAATTATTTCAAATTTTAGCAGTGGTCAAAACTCAGACTCCTATCACCTATAAAATAAAAGATCTTGAGGGTGAAGTGGTCAAAGGTACCTTTTATTCACACGAGTTACAACGTGTAGAGAAAGAGAAAATTTACGAAATTGATTCTGTTTTAGATCACAGAAAACGTAAAATAGGAAAAAAGTGGGTGAAAGAAATTAAAGTTCACTGGAAAGGTTATCCTTCAAAATTTGACAGTTGGATTTTAGAATCTGATCTTGTATAAAAGCATGAAAATGGATCTCAGAGGATCATTTGTACGTGGTGACACTGCTTCAGTACAATCTGCAGAAGGTCGTGATCGAATTGTTAAAAATCGGTTCACTTTTTTTGCTCAGATCATTGTTGTTTACATGATCATTATCACATCATTAGTTCAAATCAGTCTGAGAAGTCCAGATAAAGAATTGTGGCTAATTTTACTCAGTAGTTCTATCGGTTACATACTACCATCCCCAGGTTTGAAATTTAGAAAACAAACTAATCCAATTTCTGCTGACGAAACAGATTCGCCCAAACTCAAACCATGAATAACTTTTATTTGACACTCTTGAGTGATAGTTCACTCAGTACATTTTCAAAAAATTCACAATGTGACTTTAAAGTGAAATTAGATCATTCCATACAAATTGAAAAAGATAATTGGGAAGTAGGTTTGGTAGAAGTCATAACTCCAACTGAAGTAAATAATATCACTAAGGAAAACAATTATGTGATTTTAAGATTTACTGATAGAAAAATGTGTGAAGATATTGATAATTGTACAACCTATGGAGGTTATGTAGACATGAGAGTCTTTATTCAAAATGGTTATTATGCTTCTCCACGCCATTTAGTTGAAGAAATTCAAAAAAGCATCAATTTTCGATATGGACTGACACTAAAAAATAGCAATGCTACCATTACAATTTCTTATGGTGAAAACAGTGCTCGAGTCAAACTTGATGTTCAAGATCCTACAAAAGTCCAAATTATTTTTCCAAAGGCAATTGCAGAAATATTAGGTGTAGATAGAAATTATTTTGATAAACCATTAGGAAATGAAAAATACATTTTCAGATATGGTGTGGATTTGAATACAAAAATTCATCAACTTTACATTTACTCTGATTTAGCAAGTTATACATTTATTGGTGATGTTACTGCACCTATTTTGAGAGTATTGCCATTTGAAAGTAAAAGAGAAAACAATCATTTACATCAAGAATTTGTCAATGTACACTATGTTCCAGTGGCAAAATCTTTCATAGATCAGGTGCACATTAGTATAAAAGGTGATACAGGTGAAAATGTGCCATTTATCTCTGGGAAAACGTTAGTGAAACTACATTTTCGACAGAAAGAATAATGTTGAAACAATCGAGAAGCATTATGTCTCTTCAATCTGGGAAAGGAGACTTTCCCGTGTACAGAGGCGTTTCAAGACAATATGGCAATGGTTTAGGATCCATTTTTAAAGCTGCATTGAGAACAGTGATTCCAATTTTAAAACCTGTCGCAAAAGCAAGTTTAAAAAGTGTGAAAAAAGTAGCTAAAGATCAAGGGGTTCAAGCTCTGAAAGATATTGTGGGTGGTGAAAATGTAAAAAAAGTTTTAAAACAAAGAGGAAAAACAGCTTTGAAATCTATTGGTCAGTCTACTATAAATCAGTTGGCTATAAATTCAACTCAAAAACGCAAAAAGCCTCAGTCTCAATCTAGACACCGAACTGTTAAGAGGGGTTTTAAAAGCAGAGCAAAAAAGTTTAATCCTATTAAACGTCTGGTATTTGAAAGAGATATATTTGACGAAAAATGATTCAACAAGGTTCTTGCGATTGCACTAAAACAGAATTGGATATGGAATCCATTCCACCCACCATGACTACCATGCAAGGCACTCAGTGGAATGATTATCATCCCATCGCTTCTCTCGATAGTCATCATGCACCCATTGAATTTCTAATTCCACCTCACACCGAGTTTTACACTGATTTATCTCAAGCCTATCTGTATATCAAATTCAGAATCTTACAGCAAACGGGTGAAGATCTTGAAACTGGTGCAAAAGTATTTCCAATTAACAACTTTTTTCACAGTATGTTCAGTGGCATCGATTTGTATATCAACAATAAATTGATCACGAATAATTCAGACACGTATCCATACAGAGCATACCTTGAAAATTTGTTTTCTTATGGTTCTGATGTCAAAGATAATCAACTGAAAGCAGCAGAATTTTGGTCTGAGGATGAAGCAGGAGCTTTTGAAGATATAACAAATGCATCTATCACTGATCGTGGCAAACGCGTAGCAAAAAGCAAATCCGTGGAGCTTCAGGGTAAATTACATTTGGATCTTGCTATGCAAGAGAAGTATTTACCTAATGGCTTAGAATTCAAACTTAGACTCAATCGATCATCTCCTCAGTTTTGTTTGATGAGTGATAATTCTCCTGCAAAAATCAAAATTGATACTGCTATCTTGAGAGTACGAAATGTACAGCTTCTACCAGCCATTAGCAATGAACTGAATCAAACTATTGCTCATCATAATGCTAAATTTCCGATCAGAAGAGTTGAAGTCAAAACTTTTACAATCAGTAGTGGCACAAGATCTAAAATTGAAGACCATCTTCTCACAGGTCAACTTCCAAAACGAGTTTTTATTGGCTTAGTATTAAATGAGGCATTTAATGGGACTTTGGAAACTAATCCTTTCTTTTTCCAACATTTCAATCTAAGTAAAATGGATGTCACTTGTGATGGACATAGTGTCTATGGAAAACCATTTGAACCTAGATTTGGAAATGATCAGTATCTCAGGTCTTTCCTATCAGTTTACCAAGCATTGGCAAGTCAGAATCAGGTCCAAAATTGCAACATTGATTATGAAGATTACAAAGGAGGTTACTGCTTTTGGGGATATGATTTGACACCAGATCAAGCAGCCGATCAGTCTCATTTGCACCCTATAAAAACTGGGAACCTCAGATTGGAGCTTCAGTTTGCAACATCACTTGACAAGACGATCAACGTGCTTGTGTATGCAGAGTTTGACAACCTGATAGAAATCAACGGACTTAGAGAAGTTACCACAGATTACTAAAGATGAATGCAGGATACTTCATTGAACAGGACTTGATGTACCAAACAGATGCATACAGTGCAACAGTCCAGCCATCAGATGAGAAGAGTACCTTACAGAAAGAAGTAGAAGACAATGAGGATATTGATTGTCTTATGAAAACTCTTCTAAAACAAGCCATATTGACTTGTCTAAAGATGGCAGTTGGAGACTGTGCGAAGCATGAATGTCATGGATGCAAAATGAACCACCCAAGTCAGAAATATCACGATATCTGTCTATGGACTTCTCCAAGAGAATGGATTGAAGATTATGGATGTCACGATCCAGCCTTAGAGGGCCTAAACATCTACGATGTGATGAAAGACTTTGACGATAGAATCTGGAACTATCTGTATGGCGACAGTTTGCGACACCCTATGGACTTTACAACAGGGATCAATCACCTGACGCCAGAAGAAAATCAAGAAGCCTATAAAAACTGGCAGTACTTCAAGAAAAATCAAAGTGACTTAACAGAACAGTGGAAGACGTACTGGGGCAAGAAACTCATAGATTCCTATGAAGAAAAGGAAACTGAAGAAAACGAGAAGAACCCAGAAACAGAATAAAAATGAACACTGTTGAACTAATCAAAGTCATAAACAATATACCTGTGAAAGGAGAAGTATGTGCCAAGGATTTACTACCAGAGAAAAAACCACTGGATATGAAGGCTTACATTGTAAATACAGATATATCCACAGATCCAGGAGAACATTGGGTGGCTATCTACTTCAGAAGAGATCAAGTTATCTACTTCGATTCATATGGAAGACCACCAGAAGAACAATATGTTCTACCATTTATTGAAAGAAACTCTACAAGATGGATCCATAACAAAGAATGCTTACAGAGTCCATGGAGCAAAGTATGTGGAATTTGGTGTATCTACATCATTCACCAGCTCAACAAAGGACTAGATCTAAACACAGCCATTCATCAAGAACTATATGGAACTGGAGATGATTTATACCAGAATGACAGAGATATCGAGATGTGGTTCATCTATAACTATGCCAGAGTCATCCTATCCCAGAATGGAATGAGACGCATGGCTCCTCCTGACTTTTTATTCAAACACAGAATACAGACTTGTAAATGTCATAATTATTCACATCACCTTTCAAAGAAGTATCCTAAGTATAATATGTTGTAAATATGTTAAGGGAAATTATTGTAAACAATGAACAGAGGGACGGCCCTAATCCTCTGTCATTGTAATCAGTTATAGTTAGCGGGGCAATAAAGTTATAGAAATGTTCACCAGTCTTTGTTGTTCTTTTCAAAAAATAAGTAGTAGTAAGCTTGAGACGGCTAGCTAAACACTAGTTAACGCTACAGAGTAATGCCTCTAGGAGTTGAGGTCTTGATTGACCAAGAGACTCTAAAGACGCATGGTACTTAGTAGCCTTGACTATTACACACACCATATATCACCACAAACTATACCCCCTAAAATGACTAAGTTATTTTCAAAGCTGAAATTAGCTAAGTTATTTTATATATCACCACAGCAGAATCTTTATCCCCCTTAAAAAATGTTATTTCCCAACAGCCCAGGAAACTATCATAATCACAGCCCAACCAGTGAATATGACCAGGAAACTATCACAATCATAAATCCAACCAAAATACCCCTAAAATAAACTAAGTTATTCACAGCTAGTCACTCAAGCCTACCAGGGGCGGCATCTATGGCACCCGCGATTTTATCCTGAAAAAAAACTAAGTTCTTTTCAGGCTTAAAAATCGCGGGTGCCAGAGTGCCCCCCATTACTACTCTTATGGTAATTTTTGTATCAGTAAAAGAAGGATTCTTTGAATATCTCGATTTTACGCATAGTCAAAATTATGCTAGTGACGTCACATCGTGACGTTATAGCCGCTTTCAAGGCAAGACGACTATTCCTGGCTATCAATTTTAGAGATTCTTTGCAATTTCTACAAAGAAAAATGCGAGAATAATGCTTTGAAAATTCTGACACATTCGATGGCTGGTTCTGTAACTTTCTGTTTTGACGGTTGTTTTGTTAAATGGTTCCAGCACGTGTCATCAGTGATCATTCGGTTTTTAAGACCTATCAGTAACTTACAGAAATGCTACAGTACAATAAGACGCAATTGACAGTACAATAAGACGCAATTGCAAAAATAAAATGTTATGTCGTTAAAAAGATATAGTCATTTTTTAAGGTGGTGCGTTTTCATTGGACATGAGTATATATGCCGGTGGCTTGCTAAAGCGGCGGCTCTGTTGTTGTTGATTCTTTGTTGATTGATGCTCTCATTGAGGGGTTCTGTGTTGGTTCTTTATTTTGTTGTGCATTGATTTGTGTCCTTTCTAGTCTTGCAGTAATCTTGATGGGGAAGAGGGAGTTGGTTGCATTGGCGTAGCCCCCATTATACAGTTACGCACCTGCGTAATGAAAATAGTAACATTCAAGGGGTCACTTAATGTGATAAAAGTGATTTTCCTGGAGTGAAAAAAAATTGACCATACTATAAGGAACTTCTCATAAAGGAAAGAATTCGCTCCCTCTGCGAGCAAATTCTTTCCTTTAAAAGAAGTTCCCATTTTGAATAGGGACGCAATTGAAGAGAATCATTTATTGACCCAGTAGTCTGCCTTTGACGTGCGTAACTTTTTCAGCGTTCTGGCTACCCCATTGGGTTGCTTTACTTTGTTCGCCTTCCTGTTGTCTTGTGATTGTTAATGTTCTACGCGTGGCCCTTACTCACCGTGCCGTGGGTTGGTCTGCAGTGTGTGATTGTGGTATTTCCTGATCATACTCGCTGTTTTTTTTTTATCATTCTGTCGAAGGTGAAATAATTCCTTGGTTCCACACATGATAGCATCATGGTCAACATGGGTCGTGCATATTACTGTCAGTTGTTTTTTGTTTTTGTTTTTTCAGGCACAGTCGATCGGCGTCTTGACGTGTTTGGTGTCTTGCTTTATTCAGGTATGACTTTTAACCCTCAAATCTCCAATCGCAACAAAAGTCGTCTGCTTTTTTCGTCTGCTGAAATGTTTTAGAAACCTCTATGGCAAACAGTATGGACCCAGATCAGACTGCTCCTATAGGAGCAGTCTGTTCTGGGTCCACGCTGTTTGCTTCTATACTTAATTCGGCAGTAATGCCAGGCAATTATCTGCAGCTGACGACTTCAGCAGACGACATTTTCAGATGCATTTTTTCTTGGCGCTCAAATTTTCAATCACAACAAAATTCGTCTGCTTTTGGCATTTACTGAAATGTTTCAGACGCCTCTTGGCCAAACATTGCAGACCCAGATCAGACTGCGGAGCTGTCTGATCTGGGTCTACACTGTTGGCCTCTGTACTTACTTTAGTCAATAATATTAGCAAATATATAAAACAAATAACTTAAGCAGACGTCATTTTCAATGTTGTTTGCAATATACATGTAGGCTAAATAATCACCAAAGCAGACGAGTGAAGCAGACAAATTGTGACTGAACGGAAAAAGGACCAACAGGTTTCAAGTCTACAACAGTTCAATGGGCCAGCACATGAAATTTTGGTTCTTATTTCATGTGCGCAAAAACGCATTTATACGCCCATGCTCGGACATATCCAGACAACAACAACAACAACAACAACAACATACGCTGTTACATCTTTTTAGACAGTTGGGCTTGGACCCCACCCCACCCCCAACCCCGCCCCAGGCAAAAAATGAAGGTTACAAATCTAGTACTAATGTGAAACAACTATATAATGCTATTAAAGGTACGCTCGGCTGTTTGTCCCCATTTTTATATACTCAACAAAAAAGTTAAGGAAATTGTGTTTGATGGGCTGTAACAAAAGATCTAAAGCAATTTGAGACTTTTGAATTTCACAGTTTTTAGAATGTGTCCAATTATCTTTAGATGGATGCTTTATTTGTGTTTGTAGCATCTATAGCGGCTTTAAAAATCAATGTCAAAGTTGACTGGTCTTCACGCCATTTTTCGCAAAATTTCAATATACGGATAAATCATGGGTTTTAGCCTGGTCTCTCGGGAGATTTTAAAAACATAATGCGACTATCTGGTGGTTATTGAGGGAATCTTGATCCGTCAATCGTACATGGATGAGTTGTTGATGCCTGTTGTCCTGCATTTTGCTGTGCCAGAACCAGTGCCAGTACTTGTCAGGTCAAGGATGACAATGCCGCAATACATCTCGCAGAATCAGCAAACTTTATCAGAACAATGATACGTGCATTGACTGGCCACTGCGTTCACCAGACATGTCTACAGTTGAACATGTGTAGGACATTTATGGACAGAGGGTTCGACGCATTTGACTGGCAACAATAAACCCCAGGCTCTTTGTGCGGCGTTACAGGGGGACCGGACACCAAAATCACCAGAATTATTCAGAGTATGCGAAGCCAATAGGGTCCTAATTTGCAGCTAAAGGGGGACACACTCGCTACTGAAGGCGTTCTGATCTTCCAAACGTGACATTTATGGCCATCACGTAAATTTATTGTGACTTTCAAAGGAATTTCAATTCAAGTTTTGTAAACTTACAGCTTATTCATGTTTTTAGCGTCAAAAAGGGAAATACACTTTAGGCACATTTTTTTGCGAAAAAGGACTTTGACCCCTAGGTTACTTGACACAGTGCCACAACAAGGGCATTAATGCTAGCCAACCCAATGAAACACTTAAATCAAACAAATTAAATGTATCTAAACAAATAAATGAAAATTGAATACTTGTTTCTTTTGGTGTTCTTTTATTCCAGGGCTTTCTGAGATTTCCTTAACTTTTTTGTTTGATTTTGTTTGTTTGATTTGATTCTTTTCGTCCCATCAACAATCTTTCAGTTATAAAGGGACGGGTCTTCCTGGGTTGAACCAGTACTAAGCTAGGATTAATGTTCTTGCTCAAGGACACAACGCAGTGACTCCGGTGAGGCTCGAACCCGCGACCCTTCGGTCTCGAGTCAAGCACTCTACCACTGAGAAATTAACTTTTTTGTTGAGTATATATTAGATATGTTATCCTAGCATTGCCCTGAAATCTGCAAGCGTCTGTTGGTACCACCCGAATAATGGGACGACCAGCAAGGTTCGAAATATGTAAACCTGTACAGTTTTCACAGGTCTCATTCTTTGTACATTTCAGCGATGGTGAGAGCTATAGTCCGTACAGAAATTCAGTGAACAACGTTTTTTTTTTTAAATGTCTTTAATGATAAAATTTTGGGCTAAAATTTTGCACATACATATAATAAAACACCGCCTAATATACAATTGCATATTTGAATATTTATGATAGGAAAATAAGTCTGGAATCTCTTGTAAAATAAAATAACTTAGTCGTTTTCGATTTAGAAAATTCCTTATTTTCCCTCAATGTATTTCATAAGGGTAACACGTGGTTTATACAGTTCAAAGAATACCATGTTTACTAGCGTATATCAGGTTGTATTATATAGAAAACAGTCACCAGCAGGATAACTCTTGGTGTGTCTACCTACTCACTGCAAATGCTTTGAGTAGACTGCGCAAATTACAATTATGTCTGAGTTATCATTATTCCGTGTTTTCTAAGTGTTCATGGATAGCAATTGGACCGCGACTGCAAAAACCTGTCTTCCGTAATTTGTAACAATAAAGGCGCAGACCAGCCTGCGCATCCGCGCAGTCTCATCAGCAACTTTGTTGTCTGCTTTTTTAGATGAATCATATCTACACTTGCTGAGAGAAATTTCAATTTCTAACTAGAAAGTTTAGCCGAAGAGACTGGTTTAAAACTCGCTTTGTTGGAAACCCAGAAGACAGGTTTTCTCGCATCGTGGCCTGTGTTGCTTGCTCGACAGCTCTAGGACACATATTACAAGTGCAACAGATAATAATATTAAGAAAATAATGAAGAGGCTGTTCATCAGATATACTAACGGGAGTCACATTATTTGATTGCGCTCTGCATCGTCTAATACACAAGTCATTCGTAAAGTTCTATGGCCCACAGAGCCAGGGAACGGTGGGGACTTTGATTTCCTGGCTGCGGGTCCCTGGTATGACCCTGTACTAACAGCGCATTTGCCCGGCTGGGGCGTGGTTACAAATGGCTGGTGCGCATATTTTTTTCGCCTTTATGCACTAGTCATTTGTGACCACGCACCAGCCCAGAGGAATGTCGAGGACAGTGACTTTGTGTCTGCAGTTCACCTTAGTAACCACCACACTGTGGGGACAGCTAGCTGGCAAAACCTGTACAATTCTCCCCCGCAGTCTGTTATTATACTGCACTGTCATGTTTGCCTAGGTCTATCAAACCCCTACATTTCCTCCGCATTGTAGATGCAATGTAAAAGTAAAACAAAAACAACAAATTTAACAGGCCATGGATATCCCCGTCCTGCTCTCGGGCTGGGATGAAGCAGTGGTTACAAATGACTGGTGCAATATTATAGCCTATAATGCACTTCGCATGAAAATTTAGTTCTCAGCCAACCCCAAAACTATATCGACCCCAAACACAAACTGAGCCAGTGCATGAGATTTCCAGTGCATAAGGTATGTGCGACCAGCAAAGCCTCAGATCAGCCTGCACATACGCGCAGTCTGATCAGAGCCTTTGATAGTCGCTTGAGTATTCTATGATTGTTAAGCTACTGACTGAACACCATTTGGAGTTTCTAAGTTTAAAAGGAGGCTGCAGAGGCTCGTCCGGGTCTACACATGTCAAAATGCCACATTGTTGGAAATCACATGTCACGGCTCAAATATGACATCCGCTGATGTATTGTTCAACCTATTTCCAAGCTTATTCCCACCCCATCACTAGTTTCTCCTTCCGACCTCAGCATTATTTTTATTGGATGAATCCTTTTTCACTTGAATCACACCTAATGGGTGAGCCCTGTGATTATTTTCTCTTATCATTTAAAATTGCTCAGAGTTATTTTTTGACATGCATATTTTGCATGGTGTGGTGTCAACAAATCAGTATTTGGAATAAACAAATAGAAAGTTCAATTGATTTTATAAAACAAGTTGGAAAATGTTTAAAATCTGATGATCAGATAAGAAGGGAACACAGAAAATCAAGATTTTAAATTGGGGAACAGGGGAACACAGAGATTCATTTTATAGGAACAAGTGGACGGGTACCCACTGGGATTAAGGCCTCAATATTTTCTCGCATGCCAAAATTCTGTGAGCCCAAACTATTGCCATAAATCGCATTTGATGCAACTATTTTGAAATGATAAGACACGTTACTTCGTCTTATAAAACTGTATAATTATTCATCGATAGTAAACTTAAGGCAGTGATCCGTACAAAGGTGCATTTAGGGATACTCAAATGAGAACAAATTCCATCATATCACAGCCCAATTGACAATACATTTTGTAACGCAAAAAATATCACCAATTAGGCGGTGTATAGATTTTTGATGGTTATTGTGTGATCAGTCCGCAAATAACGAAATAAACGCAAAAAAGCGTTGTTCACTGAATTCCTGTACGCACAGTAGGTACATATTTCTAATCCACAGATTTTATCGGTTTATCTTTTAACATATATCGAAAAAGTACATCTGTTTTCCCCGTTGTATAATTATATATACAGTATAGAAACGCGTAGCGGCCCACATGGCGGATGCCAGCAATAAGTCAAGTTTGAACATTGGAATTTTATTGTAGAAAAATTGTAAGTTTGGCGGGAAATGACCCGCAGTTTGAGTCTTTTAAGTATTATTTTCCAGTTTTACCAAGAAGCACCGGATTCCATTTGCATTAACTTTTCATAAGTTTACCCCCACTCCCTCTTAATTACAAGCTTGTTTGCTATTCTATGAGCGCAATTTATCAACGTTGTGTATCTCTAAGTCCCCACAGTGATCCACAGTGGTTGTGGTTATGGCTATGTTCTTTAAAGCGGTGATCCTGGTGTTAATATTTTTTCTTTTTTTTGCTCTTATTGCGTGCGTGCGTGCGTGCGTGCGTGTGTGTGTGTGTGTTGACGGTCGTATTCTGTCCGGCTCAGAGGGTAGGCATAACAACTCCACATAAAAGAAAATACTGTAAAATAAAGTATTTTTTCCTGCTTTATACACGCAGATGTTGTATTTATCCTGCTGATAAATGTTAAAATGCCAACAATTGTTGGCATTTTTACATTTATGAGCAGGTTTGATTCCATGTTCAGTTGAGTTGAACACGAAAAAGTTTTATGTCCTAAATGTCAAGTTTTGTGATGCTGTTCGTTTTGTTATTACTTATTAGTTGATTGTTTCGCTAAGGGAAAATAGTGGGTTGTCATACTCATTTTATTAGTGTGCAAGCGTGAGCGCGTGTGTGTGTTAAACTGGTGCCCTGTTATCGTCTCAAATTGACCTAGGTAGATCAAGGGGAGGGAACCAGACTAGTGTGTGTGTATGTCGTACAATTGATGGCATAGGTTAGCCTGTGATCAATGACTGTAACATTTCCCGGCCTTATTCACTTGTTTCGATGTTTTCCTCTTTCTTATGTCCGAGTCAATGGCTGCAATGTCCAAAAGCAAGCACTATGGAGCAATTTTCTCTTGTCCGGACAGTCTTATTTCTTTTCAGTTCAGCATTGTCCAAACATAGGCAAGCACTATGGAGCACTTTTCTCTTGTCAGGACGATCTTATTTCTTTTCAGACCAGCATTGTCCAAACATTTGATAGCAGAATGGAGCAATGTTCTCCTGTCAGGATGATCTCTTTTTCTCTTCAGTTTACCATTTTCCAAACATGGACAAGCACTATATGGAGCAATGTTCTCTTGTCAGGACGATCTCTTGTTCTATACTGAAGGACTTTAGAAACGCACCACCTGCTAAAATGCTAATTTATTGTCAAAATGTAATATTTTAATTATGTGAAATTTAAAATTGACAAGTCCCTTTATTTAGCTTGCATTCAATAAGAAAATCGAAACGCTGTGGCTTATGGTTGCCGTGACGTCGCGATTATTCTGAGACATCCCAAATTTAAAAAGTCACAGAGTACCAATACCTTCCATTATCAGCGCAAAAAAGTTTTCGAACCGATGTTTGTTATTGAAAGCACAAGGAAAGACAAAATCAAATCATGAAGTTTTAGGCCTCTGGTAACGTTCATTTCGTCTAGGTGACGTCCTTATTGTTTTTGACGTAATTGGCTGTTTATATCCTAAGGCTCAGGAATAATCCAAATGTTTTAGTGCAACAGATACTCTGAAACCCGTTGTGTAGAAGACAAAAGTATCGCGACATGCGCGAACGTCATCCGCCTGTTATTGCTGTTTGAAAAATTAAGACTGACGTTAGCAAAGAAACGCTGCAACTGGGAGTGTAATTAAACGATTATTTCCGATTATTTCCAAAACTTTTCTTGTTTTTCAGTTGGTTAAGACATCTGGCTACCAGCTCAAAGTGTTTGTTTTTAAATTGAACTTATCTCACAGCTGTCAGACGGCAATTGTTGAAAAACACTTACGTCAGTGTGACGTCAGAATGAACCACATTAGCAAATCGAAACTATGGCAAATCATGGTCCATTGTGTAAGCAGATAAAAAGTGATAAAGAAAACATCCTCAAATCAACCATGTGGAAGAGACAGTGAATACTAGTATATAACTGGTGCGTTTCTAAAGTCCTTCAGTATATTTAATCCAGCATTTTCCAACATTTGTAAGCACATTAGAACAATGTTCTTCTGTCAGGATGATCTATTTTTCTCTTCAGTCAAGCATTGTCCAAACATTTGCAAGCACTATGGGGCAATGTTTTCTTGTCACAACGATATCTTTCTTCTCTTCATTCCAGCATTGTCCAAACATTTGCAAGGACTATGAAGCAATGTTCTTCTGTCAGGATGATCTATTTTTCTCTTCAGTCAAGCATTGTCAAAACATTTGCAAGCACTATGGAGCAATGTTTTCTTGTCAGAACGATATCTTTCTTCTCTTCATTCCAGCATTGTCCAAACATTTGCAAACACTATAAAGCAATGATCGCCTGTCAGTATGATCTATTTTTCTCTTCAGTTGAGCAATGTCAAAACATTTGAAAGCACTATGGAGCAATGATCTCTCGTCAGAACGCTCTTTTTGTCTTTTAAGTCCACCAATGTATAACAGTTGCAATCACTATGAAGCAAAGTTCTCCTGCCAGGATGATATATTTTTCTTATCAGTCCAGCATTGTCCGAACATTAGCAAGCACTATGGAGCAATGTTTTCTTGTCAGAACGATATCTTTCTTCTCTTCATTGCAGCATTGTCCAAACATTTGCAAAACTATGAAGCAATGTCCTCCGATAGAACGATCTCTTTCTTCTCTTCAGCCCAGCATTGTCATTACAGTGACAAACACTATAGAACAATGTTCTTCTGTCAGGATGATTTATTTTTCTCTTCAGTCAAGCATTATCCAAACACTTGCAAGTACTATGGGGCAATCTTCTCTTGCCAGAACGCTTTCATTTTCTTTTTAGTCAAGCATATTCCAAACATTTGCAAACACTATAGATCAATGTTCTCCTGTCAGGATGATGTATTTTTCTCTTCAGTCCAGCATTGTCCAAACATTTGCAAGTACTATGGACCAATTTCTTTTGTCAGGATTATCTTAATTTTTTCAGTATGGCATTGTCCAAATATTTGCAATTACAATGGAGCAATATTCTTCTGTCAGGATGATCTATTTTTCTCTTCAGTCCAGCATTGTCCAAACATTTGCAAGCATAGTTCTCCTGTCAGGATGATCTATTTTTTTCGTTTCACTCCAGCATTGTCAATTTATTTGTAATCACTATGGAGCGATGTTCTCCTGTCAAGATGATCTATTTTTCTTTTTATTCCAGCATTGTCAAAACAGTTGCAAGCACTATGGAGCAATGTCCCCTTGTCAGAAAGCTCTCTTTTTTCTTTTCAGTACAGCAATGTCTAACAGTTGCAATCACTATGAACTAATGTTTGCCTGTCAGAAACGATAAATTTTGTCTCTTCAGTCCAGTATTGTCCGAATATTAGCAAACATTATAGAGCAATGTTCACCTGTCAGGATGATCTATTTTTTCTTCAGGTCAGCATTGTCCAAACATTTGCAAGCACTATGGTGCAATGTTTTTTTGTTAGGACGATCTCTTACTTCTCTTCATTCCTGCATTGTCCTACAATTTGCAAGCTCTATGGAACAATGTTCTCCTGTCAGGATAATCCATATTTCTCTCATTCCAGCATTGTCCAACTATTTGCAATCACTATTGAGCAATGTTCTCCTGTCAGGATGATTTATTTTTGTTCAGTTCAGTAATGTCAAAACACTTGCAAGCACTATGGAACAATGTTCTCTTGTCAGAACGATCTCTTTTCTTTTCAGTTTAGCAGTGCTCAAGAATTTGAGAGCTACGCGGGTAGAGTGCGTAAGTATAACCAGAGTCTTTCTATACACAGGGTTAGGACTATTATACCATATGTTCAAGCGTCGTATTTACTCACACTCAAAGTGTACGTTCACAATTTATCATTAATGGCAAATTCCACTTAATAACACTATTGAAATACAATTTCTTCTTCACTACAACCTGATGAATCACAGAGTCTAACTTTTAAAATCATTGTAGCTTGGAATGTGTATCTATTGTATTGCAATATGATGTTAACCTCCAAAGAATGCACCAACTGTATATTGGAAAACTGACACCAGATTTTTTACGCAAGAGAGGTATATAGAGAGGTGAATGTCTTTTGATATCAAGTTTACCAAGCAAGGCTTTGAAAACGCTTGTTGACATCGCGAGGCTTGCCGAGCGATTCAACATGCTTTCTCAAAGTTGAGCCTGGTAAACTTGATATCAAAAGGCGCGAACCTGGTTTATAAATTTATCAGTTTACTCATTGATTCACTCTTCCGACTAGCGATTATGACGTTATTTTCGATGTTTGTGTTGATTCATCATCATTTGCGACGTCATTCAAAAAGTGCAACATCATCATGACCTGATACAGGTAACATGCCGTTAGATAGACAACGTTTATCAGGCAACGTGCGACAATGCAGTTAATATGAGAGGTGACTAATAAAATAGTCTGACATTGTTCTTATGCATATCTCAAAGATCAACTGTTTTGAAATCAGAATGTGACCATTTTATGATAACAGTAATTTAAAAATGCTCATATTTTGCATATCTCATAAGAGTTGCAGAAACTTGAAAAATGATTGATTAAACTATCTTGTTTTCAGTGCACTATGAACGTCTAACTTTAGTTTTATACTATTGAAATAAATCGCCTATCTGGTTTGATCAAGTCTCTAATAAGTAGAATAACTGGTCTCTGAGTTATGTAAAATCTGATTGGTCAGTTTCTCCAGGCTATAAGTTAGTACCGCATCTATAATTGTATCAAAAGGGAATGTTTCAAGTCATTAAATTGAGATAGGCTGACTGTTTTATAGCAGCACTAGCTTCATTATTCATTAAGGGGCGCACCTACGTGATCGCTAATACGCATGTGCGTACAACTGGACGCAGCAAGTAAAGATTTTTTAATTACAGTCAAACCTGTCTTAAGCGGCGACTCAAAAAAAGAAGACAGAAAACGCGATCTAAATGACAATTGGTAGCTAAATGAGGAGCATTCTGCAATACTTTTGATCTGCAGGAAGTGATAATTGGTCTAAAAAACCAAGTTTTGGTCTTTTTGAGTGGCCTTAATACAGGTTTTACTGTTTTTAATTGGTTTTTGGAAAAAAATGCAGTTAACATGCCTTAAGGACTGAATTTACCCCACTGGAATGCCCTAAAACCAAAATCTTCCACAGGGCTCCACCCCAGGTCCCATATAGAGGGGGGGGGGGTACCCCAGACCCCATCAAGAGTGCATACTCAATAAAATGCCTCAGGAACACGCCTGTCATGACTAGTATCTAAAAATATCGAACAATTTAGAATGGTTGTTCAAAAGAGTCCGTGTGCGTGGTCTAAAATGTGCTTTACAGTTGTTTTTCGTGTCTTGATTCATTGCAGTATGGTCTGGGAAAATTCTGATAGCACATTTTACGTGTTGGAGCAATTTAGTCTTGCACTGTAAAGATTAAGCAAATGCATAACTTTACACAAATTTGGTGGCAGCTGAACTTTAATGGCTCTTTTGAGTACCCACAACATATGATTTGGTTGCGAAATACGAATTATAATTCATAATTATGTGCTCTTATCTGGAGGCAATGGTTAATCCTTTACTCCAATATAACGACTTTTGAGGCCTTTGAAATATATGTGTTTGAAAATATTATCGAAAATAGAGCATTTGCCATTTTACATAATATTTTAAAAAGTATTCAAAAATAGTAAATGGGTATGATCAGGAAATACCACAATCACAAACTGCAGACAACCCCATGACACCGCGAGGAAGGGCCGCTCAACCATCACGAGACACCAGGAAGACAAAATTAAGCAAAGCGACCAGCTCTCTCTTCCACATCAAGATGATTGCAATACTAGAATGGACATAAAGTAACGTACAACATAACATAGAACAATTACAGACTCCCACAATGGGAGAAACAATAAACAAAAATTCAACAACAACAGAAACAGAACCACCACCTTAGAACGGACAGCAGCCTAAGCCACCGGGGGGGGGGGGGGGCTTAAATGCATTTTACTGGTACCAAATCTTCGTCCTATATTCTGCTGTTGTTGAAGTACAAGAAATGTTCAGCTCGCATGGAGGCCATAAACACTCTAATCAAATAAACACACCAAAACTTTACCTAATTTTTTCTTGAATTTTTTGTCTAAAAATAGAGAATGATGTCATGATCTAAAACTAGCCTATGGGTTGCCTTATCCGTGTTATTTCAGCTAAAGCCATCGCTGCGCCAATTGAAGGATCTAGTAATTGGAATGTTGTCTTCAGGATAGAGATTCCACAGACATATCCCCAAAAAGATTATGTTAATTCGGTGAGAGCGATCGACCAGACGTCAAACACACCGTCCACAGATCCTCAATGTATCGATGACACTACTCAAATAATCAATTGTAAGAACAGTAAAACCTGTCTAAAACGGTCCCTCTCAAAAAGACCAACGTTGGTTTAAAGACCAATTATCGCTTAGTGCAGGTTAAAAGTATTGCAGAATGCTCCAAGTGGAGCATTCTGCAATACCTTCAACCTTTATTAAGGTACCATTTGTCATTAAGTTCTTTGTTTTGACTATTTTTAGTGGCTGTTTTACACAGGTTTTACTGTAGAACAGTACTGGTTTTGTATTTCAAGTGGTGATATTTAATTCACCATCCATTCGTAAGGTAACACTGGGCTGCAATTGATATTTAAACCTTTAAGGCGATAAAGTAGGATAAACAGAATCTTACACTCATGTTCATTTCTTATTGCTGAATTTCATTAAACTCGCCGAAGCTTGTTTAATTTTCATTTAAAATGACCACTCGTCTATGATCCTTTATTTATGACAATATTTCCGTCGTAGTTGTATTTGGCATTTATTTTCATTTATTTATTATTTCTTCTTATTAATAAACTACTGCTCAACAAAAGTTTAGCACGGATATTGATTTGAGCAAATGGCTTAAAGTTATAAAATATCTGCTGAAATGGTGGTTTGATATGCGATAAAGTTGAAGACAGCAATTGCTGTACTGAAATAGGACGTCTACTGAGTCGTTCATTACTTTAAACAAGAGAGGGGTCAAAACGTGTTTCAACTGCATTATTGGCAATACAAAATTAATACAGCATCGGTTTTGAAGTCTTTTGTTTTCCAGCTTGGCCTAATCAGCCATTCTGAAAAAAATAAGGTCGTCTCTATTGAACATTTGAAGCAAAAGTTGAGTCTTGATAATAACCAACGTCGTTATTATAATGACGCTAACTAGTCAAAATAGTACTGTTTTCGTTGTGTAGGCATGTTTAATTGAAACAATTTCCTTGCTCAAGAGGATGCCAAAAGAGAAACAATTAAGGGTAAGGCACGTTTATAAAAATTTGCCCCTGGGTATTTAATTAATAAAAAAGTGACGTTAATCTGAAGTTGAGGCTAAACGTAAACGCTATCTAAAGCAAACGTTTTCAAATGATCAGCTGACAGAAATGTTCCTGGTGCTTGTGCAACTCTAGCATCAAAAAGATTTCTTGGCCCGCTTGATGCAGTTCGCTGAAAAAGTCAAGAAGTGGAAAATACCGTTTTAACAGCATAATGGAACGATAAAACGTGGCATAAACTGGTATCAAACTCTGACGTTTTTAACGTTTTTCATCATTTAGAGCTTTTTGCTTTACATTAGAATCAAAAGTTTAAATTTGCGATGTAGACGTGTATCCTTTACATGCCTATGACCTCAAATTTAACGTCAATCCACTGACTCCTAACCAGATTGCCTTTTGTCTGACGGACACAAAAAACGTAAATTTCAAGATCTTCATATATGTTGATTACATCAAATAAAATGCTTCATGTTCATTCAAAGTGGGGCATCATATTAAAATCCGTGCTAAACTTTAGTTGAGTAGTATATTCTTTATTGATTAAAGGTCAATCAATTTTAGTCTTGATGTCAACAGTATTTCCCTCAGGTCAACTGTATGGAGCTGGGGTCATCGAGTAGAATAGAATAAAATACTTTTATTAATCCAATCATGGACCATTTCTGGCATATTCAACAATAATAATACATATATACAACAACCAAAATGCATTAGACAAAAGTAAACAATTCATCATTTATAAGACAAATCCAAATACATCGAGTCAAACTTTTTGCCTAGTACTAAAAATGGACAAACCTTTGGTGATTAGGCAATACATTATGAAAAATCGTCTCTTAACTTGAAAAAATCATAGATATATCTAGAGATTAAATTAAAAATGGCGTCTGACTCATTATTCATTAACCAAATAAGTTGGGCATCTTGTGATAAAATTGAGAAGTTTTTGCATGACTGCCAACCTTCTCCATAAAAGAATACCGTAGTGAATGATAAGCACTGCAATTAAACAATAAATATGAGCGAGTGCATGAGATTTCAAACAATGTGGTATGTGCGACCAACATAACCTCACATCACCCTGCGCATACGCGCAGTCTGATAAGAGCCTTTGCTAGTCGTTTGAGTATTCTATGATTGTTAAGCTACTGACTGAACACCATTTGGAGCTTCTAAGCTTAAAAGGAGGCTGAAGGGGCTCTTCCGAGTCTACTTATGTCAAAATGCCACATTGTTGGAAATCTCATGCACCGGCTCATATATTTTCCTGTATTAAATTGTTAATTAATAAAAATGTCATTAATTTAGCGATCTCCTACTGACCTAGTAACTGGACAAATAGGAAATCATTTGATGCACCCTTTTCATTCTGGATACTAATGAACAGGTACTTTGGCAAACAGTGAAGACACAAATGAGATGCCGCATACTGTGGCATATTATCTGGGTCTACACTGTTTGTGAAGAACTTAAAAAATAAAGGGGCAAAAATATATGCTTTTATGGGAATTTTGAACCGGCAACACCTTAAAATACAAAATGGACTATTCCATGTTTATTGTGCCAATATGTATAGCATAGTCCATCAGAATGAAAATGGTTAATAACATAATACTATTGTTCTTTACAGCTCTTATAACACTGCAAGTGAACTTTGAAGTCAACCCCTCGGATATAGCAAATAGTCCATGCTTCGTACAAAGCGTAAGTGAATTACAAGTAGCAATCGACTGACTGTAATGTGCACGACCCGTTGTGAACGTCCGGTGCCAGATGGAATGTGGTGAAAGCAAATTGAACGGACAGACGGACTCACACAAGGATTATAGTGCACACCTGTGGGTCGGTCAAAGTTTCGATACCAAGTCTTTAAAATATTTCGATTTGCATATTTTTCAATTTAAAATAGATATTGTGATTTTCGGCAGATATCAAACAAAAATCCGTGTCAAAGCTTTAGACCTGGAATCCCCTTCCCCCATGATGAAACTCTCAGGCTCCACGCATGTTAATCCAGGTCATATTCGTCATTCTTTTCCATTTTCTCACAGAGTGCAGCATATTTATACCATTTTATATTAGAAAGAAAATAAATACTAGCCCTGAGTCATCAGGCATGATGGAATCAAAGTGCTGAGAGTACTGATAGGGACGATTTCGTGTTAAGATGTTATAGGAACTTTTTAGTTGTAATCCACCATTCTACAAAAACCCTATTACAGGTTTGATATTCCAGGTTTAATTAATCTGGCTTTCAACCAGACATTTATGTTGCGCTCCAACTAATTTAACCCTTAGCCAGCCAGTCACGACTTTCGTCGTCTGCTGTTTTCGTGTGCTTATGTTCTTAGGTAGCCTATATTGCAAACAATATGGATGCTCCCTTGGAAGCAATTTATCAGGGTTCATATTGTTTGCTTCCATGGACAAAAATCCAGTCTGATTTCACTTGAATATATGCAGCAGGTGTTATTAGGAGAAGACATTTTCAGGACAAAAAAAGTGGCCGGTTAAGGGTTAATGAAAACAATACCATAGTTTTCTTGTTTGAAATGACAGCTGAACACAAAGCAAACATTACTTGCAATGCCACTGTACTGGTTACCATCAAAGTGTTAAACGACTTGGACCATGAGCAGGCAAAGATTAAACAAAACACATAGGTTTGATAAAGGAAGAGGTTGTGCAATAGGGCTACTCTGGCAGTCTATATGCTGTGTGTAGAGATTACCTGTAGGGTACAAGTTCTCCCAGCTGCTACTGCATTTCTATTGCTTAACACTAGGAGAATAGGTCAAAGTCGGTTACTGTTATCTCATTTTAATTGATAAGGAGAGTTTATTGTGGACATAATTGTTAAATAATGTAAAAAATACAATACAAACAAAAAGGTGCTCTTGGGTTAATATAATGTAATAGTGACAACTGCTTTGGTCAATACAGCACAAGGTGGAAATTACTTTCCCCCCTTTTCAAAGGCTTGGATGAATCTGAGAAGTATAGATCCTGGATTAAAGCCTCTGCAAGACCTCATTATTAACTCAATATAGTGATAAGAAAGGCCATCCTAATTATGTATGTTCAAAAATTGTTTAATTTTTAAAATAAAATAACCTCGAAAATAACCCTTAAGGGTTGTTTATTATGCAAAAATCTGGTTTGATACAACACTCTAGGGATGATCCATTGTATATTAAAGGGGTAATAGGTTGTATTTTCCAAATAAATTTGTATTATTTCTCTGAAGATTGTTTTTGTCTTAGCAAATAGTGTAGACCCCGGTGAAATACCGTATTTAATGCCGCATTTCATCTGCTTTTTTACGGTTTGCAAAGTATACACATTTAGGATTCACTAGTGTACAAAGGGTTAGAATTATGATTATTATTAACTTTTTGCCTGCTCGTCTGCTGATAACCTTTGCAAACAGTTGGACCCAGATCAGGCCCAACAAAACTTCGGGCCTGATCTGGATTCATAATGTTGACACTCTGATGGTATTTCTGAAAGAAATTTTCGAAAAAGTCAAATTTAAAAAGAAAAAAATCAAAAGACAACCAAAAAAGCATGCTAAATTATTCAGTAGGCAAAGAATTATTAACTATTGGTTTTCAAATTTTAGAATATAATGTTTTCGCTTTTATATTTGCACGAAAAAACCATTAATGTCGCATAAGTGCCTAGTTTGGAACATGTAATTTATACTTCAGAAATTAATTCATCTCGGTCCTCTTACAATTTAAACCATCAGGGTCTTCCTTAATACTTAACTTTATACAATTTCCACACAGTTAACAAGATCAACTTTCTTTCGGTCACTGAAAATGACCCCTCCTAAGTTCTACCCTTAAAAAATGTTACCATGGCAGGGAGTACGATGTACGTATGTATGAACCTCTACGGTAATTATTGCCGAGATTATTACATTTTACCCTTTTAATGAATACTACATGTGAATGCGTACTTTAGCAAACAGTGAAGATCCAGATGAAATGCGGCATAATGCGGCATTTCATCAGGGTCTAAATTGTTTGCTAAGATCAAAAAGCATTTCAGAGAAAAAATTTTTTCGAAATTATAACCTGTAACCCCTCAATATATACACTGGGCCATCCCAAGTTTATTGTATCATACCAAAAGGAAGAATCCATTTGTGTATAAAGGTTAAAGATGTGTAAATATTGAAATAAACAAAGGAATTCAGATTAATTCCATAGAAAAACTATGAGGTTCACTGGAAGCTTGTACCCAATGCAGCTGTGTGTAGTAGTTGATACCTGTGTAAACAGCACTGCCGTATAAGCCCTATTTACGAGGGTCTAGATGGGGTATAATGATTAGTGAATAATGGCCTTTTTTATAATGAATAGTGAATAATGAGCCAAAAAATAATGAGTAGTGAATAATGAGGGCCTAAAAATTATGAACAATCCTATTATTTTTAATGAATAGAAGAAAAAATTAATGAATAGTGAATAATCAGATTTTAATGAATAATGAATAATGCTAAAAAAAATATCAATGCATTTGTTAAAGCCTATACTACAATTTATAAAACCCAGTCAACTAAGAGACATAATTTTGCGAAAATCCATACAAAATGGCATCTGAAATAGAGATTGACACGAAAAGTCCAAAAAAACTCAAGAAAAAGACGCAGGATGTAATCATGTGGTTCCTGTTATGCTCACATTCTATGATGATCTCAAAACTGTGAAAGAAAGAATTAGGTCTAGACTCCAGAGTGTGCATAAATTCCAAAGAAAACGAAAATATAATGAATTTTCACTGTGATATTATTATCTTTTTGGGAATAAAGGAGCAGGCCCATTCACTAGGGGTTCCAGATTTTAAACTCATGATATTCAGATTACAAATCTACAACGTAAAAGGCAAAAATTATATGATACAAACACAGGTTCAGTGAAACTTGGAAAGAGCTTGGTGGGTCATTTCAGCCAATTTTCAGAGTGAGTCATTTCGGTCTTTGGTTGTTTTGGCCAAAGTCTGAAAGTGATAATGTATGCATTATTATATGTGTATGAATGGACAGATGGGCAGGTGTTAAGTTTTGTGATAAAATCAGGCTGAAATGTAAAAAAATTCAATGTTCACGACTCCGGCCGAAACAACCCATGTCAAAATGCCCTGAGCGGGGCCAAAACCACCTGTTACTATTACAGAGTGACTTGGGGAAATCAAGAGAATTTATAGAGAAAACAACTCAAAAGCATAGATTACGGAACAATTCAACAACATTTTCTGAGACAATTCACCAACAAAATTTTTAGATTTAGAATTAAAATTCATTAAAGTGTCTGTGAATTAAATTGTCTCATAAAAATGATGAGGTGTCTGTGAGTTGACTCTTTATCAGTGAATTGTCTCATAAAGTGTTGGTGAGTTGCCTCATAATCTATTGATAAATTGTCTCAAAAAATGTGTCTATCTTATCTATCTTTACTCAGTCCGTTTTTGTTCAGCTGCAAAAATGTCTTTTTTTCAGTAAGGGGGGGGGGGGGTGGGGGGGGGGGCAGACTTACAAGTGGGACCTACTTTTATGATTTGCTCTTACTTTTTTCTTAAAAATGCCCCACTATCCCTCCTTTTTCACTCTAAAATGTCATTTACTCGTAAAAATCCAGAATTTTTCCCCGCTCACTTGGATTTAATAAAATAACTAATGATTTTTTTTCAGGGAGCACGCTGCAAAACATCAATTTTTAGCTCACCTGAGCCGAAGGCTCATGGGTGAGCTAATAGTATACCAGTGACTCCGGCGTCCGTCCACCGTCGTCCGTTGTCCATCCATTCGTCAACATTTTCAAACATCTTCTCCTCTGAAACCACTGGGCCAATTGAACGAAATTTTGTTCAAATGGTCCTGGTCACGTGACCAAGATGGCCGCCACGCCCATATATGGTAAAAACCCTTTAAAAATCTTCTTCTCCAGAAACAGAAGGCCGATGACCTCGGGACTTGGTATGTAGCATTGAGGATGTGGTGTCTACCAAGTTTGTTCGAAGGTCAAATTTGCTTCCTAATGCATTTACATGGGAATTTTTTTGAAAAGTTGATTTTTTTGAAAACTGTCGAAGCCTTAGTTATTATTCTCACTTGATATGTTTAACCTAATGAGACAATGGCTATAAATAAGTTCCAAAGGTCAAGGTTGACCTTTGACCTTTTAGCAAAGTAGCTCATATTGGAGTCCCATCAATATATTTAAACATAGTTTTTCTCACAAACCATTGGCCAAGTTGAAAGTAAGTAAGGGTGCAAAGATCAGGAATCGATACAATTAAGTACCACACCTGACCCAGGATACCAATGAGAAAGTGACAAACTCACAGTAGACACCACAAACGAGAATTTCATGTGAAGACTCCTTATGCTAAGTTCGCTAAAATTTACACAAAATATTTTGGTCACATGACCAAGATGGCTGCCATGCCTGTATATGGTAAAAACCCTTTAAAAATATTCTTCTCCAGAACCAGAAGGCCGGTGAGCTTGGGACTTGGCACGTAGCATTGTTGATGTAGAGCCTACCAAGTTTGTTCAAATGATGATCCTAAGTTGACCTTGACCTACTTAACGTCAAGGTCAAATTTGCCTCTTAATGCATTTGAATGGGATTTTTTTTTGAAAAGTTGATTTTTTGAATACTGTTGAAGCCTTAGTCATTATTCTCACTTGATATGTTAAACCTAATGAGACAATGGCTTTTAAATAAGTTTCAAAGGTCAAGGTTGACCTTTAACTTTTCAGCAAAGGTCGCTCATATTGCAGTCCCATCAACACATTAAAACATAGTTTCCTCAGAAACCACTATGCCAATTGAACTCAAATTTCATATGAAGACTTTTTATGATAGGTTAGCCAAAATTTATACCAATTTTACTGGTCAAATGACTAAAATGGTCACCATGCCCATATATGGTAAAAAACCTTCAAATATCTTCTTCTCTGGAACCAAAAGGCAAATGGCCTTGGGACTTGGTATGTAGCATCGAGGATGTGGGCCCTACCAGATTTGCACAAATGATGTATCTAGGTTGACCTTGATCTACATTATGGCAAGGTCAAATTTGATGCCTAATGCATTTATATGGGAAAAATCTTGAAATGTTCATTTTTCTATAACTGTTTAGGCCGAAATCATAATACTTGCAACCTAATGAGACAATGGTTTTATATAAGTACCAAATGCCAAGCTGACCTGTGACCTTTTATCAGAGGCTACTTTTTTGGACTGCCACATACCTATCTAAATATCTTTTCCTCAGAAATCACTGGGCTGTTTGATGGAGTTTTCATTAGATTGTTTTAGGCCACTTGACCTAAATGGCCGCAACCCCCATAAAACAAAATATGTTACATTGTAAGCTGTAGTTGATCTTGACCTATTTTAACATTATTAAGGAGATATCAGGTGAGCGCTTCAGGACCGTCAGGTCCTCTAGTTTAGTTTTAACCCCAAAGGGCTCTCTGTTTAGCTTGTACTATTGTCACAGCTATTATCCTGCTTATTTAGTCTCGAATTTATTTCTAACTATTCATTGTGATAAATTTTGTACTTGGAAAAGCCCTACTATCCCTACTTTTTTACACCAATAATCTCTACTTTTTCACTACTTTTCCCAAATTTTTATCGCTACTTTTCCCTATTTTTTTGTTGAAGGGCACTTGAAAGCCAGGGGGCTAAAAAGTAGGGGAGTCATATGCATTTCCATGTGGCTAGTAGGGGTTTGCCATTAGCTTTGGCTTCCTAGCAAGTGGGTCATGTTTTAATTGTCCCTATAAAATCATTAAAATTTTTCCTCGCTCGCTCGGTTTTTATAAATTAAACTCATATCAGGCCACTTAATATCTCAGTTTTCAAAAGTTATTCTGTTTTGGTGGTTTTATTGTTACAACTTTTTGAAAGAAAATTGATTAATCAGGCTTTCAGATAGGCCCTACTTTTCCTTGTGTTCCTACATTTCCCTACTTTTTCTTGAAAATGTCCAACTATCATTGCTTTTTCACTCTTAAATGTCATTTACGCTATAAAAATACAGAAGTTTTTCCTCGGTCGCTTCGATCACTCAAATCTTAACATATAAACTATATTTTCAAGCATTATTTTGACCAATGCCGCGTCAGTAGAAATGTTGGTATTTTTAAGTTTATTTTAATGTATGATTTTAATGAATAATTGGTCTTATTTTAATGAATAACCCAAACCCAAATTTTTAATGAATAGTGAATACCAGACCCCCCATCCAGGCCCTCATTTACCTCATTCATAATCGACGTCGGACCATATTGTAATAAGAATTTTGGAATACACAATTATAATGCTAAAACAAATCTGGGCACTTCGCAAACCTTCGGCACACGAAATAAGCAGTTTGATAGCTTAGCCGCCTTTTAACCATAGATCCACATTAAATTGTTTTATACTAGTGTGTGACACTAGGCATATGATAGTCTCCATATGTAACCGATAGACCTGCCTATGGATATTCACTAATTGCAATATGGTATCCTATCCAAATTCACTAGTTCCGGATCATCATCACTAGCTAGCATTGGGCACAGTATGCATGTGCTTAATGAAAATATACACATTCATGACAGATCACCAAATGAGGAGATATTATTTCCCCATATCATTGGCGACTTCTCTTCTGGGAGCAAATTCTTAACTTTAAGTGAAGTCACCATTTTATAACGGGATGCAATTGAAGAAAATCACTGCTAACTTAAGGAGAAGACTTGATATGCATAAATACAGTAGAACCGGTCTTAAGTGGCCTCTCAAAAACATACAAAACAAAGATCTTTAATGACAAATGGTAGCTTAGTGTTGGTCGAAAATATTGCAGAATGCCTTGGAGCATTCTGCAATACTTATGACCTGCATTTAGCGATTATCTGTCTTAAACCAATTTTTGTCTTTTTATGAGTGGCCACACAGGACAGGTTTTACTGAAGTTTAGCGCACTGGTTAAGCCATTGCTGATGTTTACCAGCTTTACCTTATATGATTTCAGAATGATCCTGGCATCAAGTTGCGATTTCAGACATTTCAATCAACTGATGCATCGAATCCAGGACAGTACAGTGTTGTATTTGATGTCACTTTGACAACACTCAATTTGCCTATATTTATACCGGGAACATATGCGTAAGTCATCAGAATCAGTCATCGGGGTAAAGTTGGGTTGGTTCAGATATCAGATAAATAGAGGATATTCAAATGTTTTTGTTAAATATGTCTTTTATTTCACGAGTGAAGTGGACAATATTTATATTTCATGAGTGGCGAAGCCACGAATGAAATATAATAATTGTCCACTTCATGAGTGAAATAAAAGACATATTTAACGAAAAACATTTGAATTTCCTTTTTATTATCTACATATTTGTCATAATATTTTAAGGTAAAGAGAAGCGACTCTTACTTTACATTAGCTTTTGTTTTGATTTTCTAGTTGTAGCAGACGAATTTATAAAAGCTCTTTCTTTCATTAAGCTTCTAAGCGACTCTGACTTTTTTGTTTACATTTCCATAGAAATAGGAAACACCAATAGCTGTTTCATTAGAAAAGAAACAAACATGCCATAAAGAGTTGCTTCCCTTAGACCATATTAACCCCCTCAGTGCCATAGGGCCACTTTTGGGCCACACGTACAACTACGTTGAGTGCCACGGGGCCACTTTTAGGCCACTGGTTTTCGAGCTTATCATGAAATTATTACACAACAACTTAAAGCAATATGGACACTTATATGAAGAAAAATCATTTTGCAACACGATACAGCATTTTATTTAGCATTTAAGCACTCTATTTGTGTGCTATATGTAAAAATATGAGGGTACTGTTGCTGCATTTTGACGCGGGATACTACGCCATTTGTCTAACGGCCACAACGTTACGTCACAGACTCGATAACGTTACGTCATAACTTGATAACGTCTTGCGCCAAACGCCAACTGTCTCGTGCAACGTCGCGCCTTTGTAGCTAATTGATTACATATTGGTTGCTACACCGGCGGACCATTTCTGCTTTTTTTATCAACAAAATATACTTACCGCATCGGCGAGCAATGGAGGGACATGCGTACATATGCGCAAACTTGACTGAGCCTACGTTGCTAGCATACACATAGTATGAATATAGGTTAAGACTCAGAACATATATTAGACTTCTAGCTACGCTGCATTCGTCAGCTTGTGGATCCAAATTGTTCATTTTTCTTAACGCTAACTGTCTGATCTTGGCAGTCCACGAGGTGTCTGTCGACGCATGCGTACGTTCTACGGAGTTTGGTAACTTATCGTATGTGCGTATGATCATTCACAGCTATACGGTTGCAAGGCTGCTGCAAGACACCCAGGATGTACGCACGACTTACGTAAGAGCTTGCACTTACGTATTTGGTTTGCGAATGGCGTATGTCCTTATGCTTTATCACTGATAAGAAACGTTAATATAGCTCTGATAAGGAAATCTTTATGAGGCTCTTTCCAGTTCTGTATATGGAGGCTGCAAAAATCGCCTAAAACCATAAGTTTTCCATTCAGTGCTTTTATGGTGTAAATAAGTGAAAAAGGAGAATGTAGTGCACCACTCAATATATCTAAGCTGATTCTTCTGTTTCGTCTGAATCCTTTGTGTCTTGGTGTAAAGGAAGGTTGTTTAACTCACGACAAAAACGATTCAGATAAAACCGTACATTTTGCAGCTCGCACCAGCTTGGCTTAGAAGTTGAAGAACCAGAGCAGAGTACTACATTCTCGTTTTTTTTTTCGCTATTTTGCACGATAAAAGAAAAACTTTTTTCAGCCTCCATATACAGAACTGACTGTTCTGTTTATGAAATTTCCTACCCGTGTTTATTGCACGGCTGCCGCGAATGCTGCAAAACGTACGACTACCGATGGAGCCCCAAGTTCGCACGACTGACGTACGGTCGCACTTGCGGCAGTCTTGCAAATCTGCATGACCATCTTGCGACAGCCTTGCGCATGAACGTAGGACAATCGTGCGAGCGTCGTACAGCTGCCTTAGGTTTCGTGAAAATCCAAACGAGGTAAGCAATTTTGTTTGCAATCTGCTCAACGGCTGACGACTGCAGAACATCGCACGGTCAAACGATCATACGATTGATGTGAAACAGGCTTAAACAGGTGCGCTTCTTAACAGACTGAAATACAATTTTATAAATATTGAGCTGACATGTGCGATCAACGAAAATTCAGAACAGCCTTTGCATCCGCGCAGTCTGATCAGAGTATTTGATGGACGCTCTATGGATATTCAATGGCCCAAGTTTCCTCAGGTGGAAAACTAAGACTCTGATCTGACTGTGCGGATGCGCGGGCGGATATGAATCTTCGCTGTATGTATTCCAACTGCTGGTACCTCACAAGTACTGGCTCGTTTGTGTCGTGAAACCATCCAGCGCTTTCAAAACTTTTGGGCAATGTAAAATGCTTAGTTGATTTGCGCACCTGGGTCTTTTCATCTCGTGTCTCAGAGTTATATGAGAGAGTTATGACCCTTGAATAAGTTTTTTTTTTAAAAAATGACGAGCGCTTCTACACTGTTGCACCCAGGATCATGCATATTGGTTGATATACATGTACATGCATATATATGTACATGTAACAGTAAGTCAACTAGACGTGAAGATTCCATTGTACCTTTGCTAAACAGCTAAACGTATACTAGTGTTGGTAGAGAAAGTATTCTCATGTCATATTTACTTTACGCGTTATGAACACTTTCCTGACGGATTCTGGCACACCTTCATAACCAAAAAAGTAAAAATGGGGGAGCGCAGTAGCTCAGTGGTAGAGTGCTTGACTCGAGACCGAGGGGCCGCGGGTACGAGCCTCACCGGCGTCACTGCCGTGTGGTCCTTGAGCAAAACACATATCCTAGCTTAGTACTGGTTCAACCCAGGAAGACCCGTCCCTGTTTAACTGAAATATTGTCGATGGGATGTAAAGAATCAAATCAAACAAACAAACATAGCGTTTGGTAGGCGTCTTGGCTGTATGCTCAGGCGGCTAAAGTCCTCTAAACATTTCGCGTGTTCCATTCCATGAACTTTTTCACGGCGCTAATTCGGGAACATATTCCCATACAGGAAAAACTGGCAGCGAGCGGCAAACAGCGTGATTTTCTCATATTTTGATAGTAATGCAAGTGTTTATAGTCCTGATATCACCTTACAGCTCAAAGAGAATTTCTGCCACTAATACCGTAGCATAATCAGATTCTCTTTATAAAACTGAATGTCTTCATTGACGTAACGTCAATTAACAATAATTGTACAGCGTGGCGGGATTTTGACGTCAATGGTAAGTTGTTTATTTTTCAAAACGTCGACGTCATCGGCAAGTTGTTTATTTTCAAAACGTCGACGTTATTGAAATTTGGCACTCTTATAGGAAATCTGCTCGGCACTCAACTGGTTAAGAAAATAGAAAAAAAGTAGTTCCAATCTTACGGTTTCAGTCCCATGAAAACATCAAATCTTGTATTTTCACTGCTGTGAAAATGCAAGTTTTTATATTTTCACGGCTGTGAAATATATGCATTATATTTAATCAATATTTTCCTGTATTTCATTACATAGTAGATAATAAATAGAGGATTTTTACTTTTTTGAGGTGAATATCAAATATATTTCATTGAGTGCGGTGAAAAAATCAGTATTTTTCACAAGTGCGTAGTACGAGTGAAAATGCCGATATTTTCACCGCACGAGATGAAATATATTTGGTATTGGATGAAAAAAAGTAAATTTTCTTTTTATTTTATACTCAACGGAAATACAGAAAGCATAATCTAACTTTTTCCTTGGTCGTTTCTCGTTCGATTTTCCAGTGTGTTTATTGGGTATAGCATTGGGTGTAAACATAGTTTGCACCTACAAAATGGCTTAGAATCATATTTTAATGAGTGAAACGTAAGAAATCAACATTTAAAGAAAGTCTAGGTAGGCGTCACGTGCAAACTGGCGCTACGCCAGGTCAAACAGTGACGTCACTATCTTTGATGTTGACGTCACAACATGCGTAGCGTTATTTCTGACTAATATCCTTCACTTAAAACCTTTTGATAAAAAATCCCAGTCCTAAAATTGCCAAGAAAGCCTTGTTTTGCTACAGTGAAAATATAAATCGTATCAGTCACTTTTGAAAAAATACGATTTTTTTTTCACTGTAGAAAAATACCAATTTTACTCGCATTTGATATGCATTGAATTCACTGCTTGTGATAAAATAAATTCGATCATCAGTTTTATCACTTTTACTGTCGTGTCAGCCAACAGTGACAGTGACGTCATGTTTTGTTTACAAAGTTAATAGGAACTTAGAATCGATAGATCACTTGTGTATTAATACTATCCGCAGGATATGATTAATACACAAGTGATCTATCGATTCTCGTACATCAAGTCGAGTGTACAAGTTAATGTTTTACTTAACAATTGTAAACAAAATATTACATCATTGTCACTCTCGGTTTGCACGACAGTAGCAATAGGTTGCTTTACTGGATACAAACAAACTAAAAAATAAAACAACGAAAGTCGCTTGCAAGTATGTGTGTCTGAATTAATCCTATCTTAAAGTAGTTTTAATCTTTTTCTGGTGTGATCTAGATAAACATGCATTAGTGTTATAAGCCTTCTCTGATTGGCTGAAACTACCTTTCACTGGCTGTTGCTTTATTACCTCCCCCCCCCCCCCCCCCCAGTTCCCATACTTTAAAATGATTGTTTAAGAAAAAGAAAAAAAATCTTGCAGTTTTTTCTGTAACGAACGTCAAAACGTTTTACAAGCAATTAACAAATACTTATGGCATAAAGAAACAAAACAGACGGACACATAATTTTTGCGTTTTTAAATTACGGTTTGGTGAAATCTCTTTTGAAAATAATATGTGATAAAATACCAAAACGTCACTTTAACACTAGATTTTATGCTACACGATGTAAGCATATGAAAACGTAAAACGTGACGTGAACGTCAGATCGAAGATCAAGAAACCTCGTCTTTTACCTGCTTGGTTAAATGGCGTCGACTCGACAATGTGCAAATCAAGCTAACGTTCTATCATATCCGCAATACAGTCAAGTATTGCGTTAAATCAAGCTTTTAAATGGCAAGATACCCAATGACAGTGAATAAACTATAAACGTCACTTAGAGCCGACGGGTTTGGGTCGCTGGTGCACTTACCGGGTAAGATAAACTAGAGACATCAGAATATGATTTCTTGGCGAAAACTGACTTTTCAGATACCGTAGAAATACGCTAGCATGGTGTTTATCTTAACGTTAGCCAAACAAAGCACAACATTATGCAAATGAAAACACCTGATTATCATGTATATGCCGAAAGTGAACACTACACTTGCTAATTGTAACCTTAACTTTGTCTCAGGACCATTTTCTCATTGGAAAAACGCGCAAACATTATGGAAATCATTTAAATGTAGGATATTGACTTCTGGTATTAGGATTGACGTTTTTTGACATCTTAAGATCTCAAGTCATAATTCTTGAAGAAAACGTTCTTGCATTTAATAAAGCTCAATCAGAAAGAATTTTTACGCGTTTAACGCAGTTTTCAGAGTTGACATTAATGACGTTGAGCCGTTTCAGAAAATTACAGGAATGTTGCATGCTGATCATTTCCATGGTCCGCAATCCATGCCAAGAATTTTCAAAACAAAAAAAGTGGTTGTCGATTCAAATTTTGCTTTTTTACCATGTTTCAACGGCTAAATAGGGGGTTAGGCTGGTTATGCGCATACCAGCATGATTACGTAATTGGTAATTAAGTTGAACCTGCTGTAATTTGATGCATACATACTGCTTCAATGAATTAATATCATTTGCACTAAAAATTTCATTATATTGTTTGCATACAATGAATCGAAGTGTTTGTTGCGTTTCTTTATTCCTTAAGTATATAAAGATTTCCATTTTGAAACACCAGATGCAGTGTTTTAAAGTTCTATGTCTTATAACTAGCCGATGTGATAATCACAATTTGGTTTTGAGAAACACTTGAAGAAAAAATAAATGCGTTATGCCATGGTCTGCACAGTTTTATTTAATCATTAACCTATAGTCAGGGCCCTTAGGGACAAAAAATAGGTCCCGTGCGAATTGTGTGCCGATTTGTGGTGACCTATGTCAAAACCTTAAATGGAGTCTTACCTTTAATTTAAAGGTGGTCACCCATCTCAAATCCGCGTCTGAGGCTAGTTATGACGTCATAAATATGGCGACCATAATGAGAAACTGCTCGTTAATAAAAGCTATGGTTTGTGTTGGTATGGTCATATTTATCCAACACGACGCTTTTTTTTAACATAATATCAATTATTTTAGTCATATGATGGTTACATCAATGCTTTACCTGACTTTGACAATGAATAATTTCTCTATAACTATATTTTGCATGCAAAATACCGTAGATTTCCTATAAATACCCAGCTTTTCGGGCCACCTTTAGACTGATGGCTGAGAATGTTAATGCCCCCCTCAGGAATTTCGCAAACTTATCCCATCTAAAAGAAGGTTTTAAGCTGCGTCTTTTAATAGATGTTTGCACTATGTTTGCCGGGGCGTTAGTCTCTGACAGCCTGTTACATATGTTACCATATTAAATTAGGAAAAAAAAAAGAAAATTAAAAGTTTGAGCTACAAAAAGAAAGCTTATTATTTAAATTACTCATATGGTCTGCATATTGACTACTTTAGCTACATATAAATTCTTTTGGAGAAAATTACAGCTTCCTGTGGTGTTATGTGCGTTACTTTAATTAGATTACCCTTTAAACATGAAAAGTGTGACCAATATCATTTACTTTTTAGCTGATATGTGCATTTTCCAAAATGTTTTGATTATTTTATACTATAAAACTCATTTGGGTTAGTGAAAATCCAAAGTTTGCTTTTATACTTTAAATAAAGTGTCTTATACGAGCAATTATAAAAACAACCCAAAGGCTACACCCAATTTAAGGAGTCGAATTTGGTAGGCATCATTTAAGTAATTATATGTGAAAACATTTGCTGCTGTTAGATATCTTGCAATTTTGGGATTGTCTTGCTCATATTATGAAGAATTATAGATTTTGCAGGTTAAACAACAAGCTTGAAGCACTTGTTAAAGGCTGTAACATATGTTACATGACATAATAAATGAGCAAGGACATTGACTTGATGTATGAAATGATATTTCAGAAAAAAATGAATATATTTCGCATGGTTTCCTAGCTAAAGTCTCTAGCCTCTGGTGTCTAAATCTTAGGTATTGATGATTATTAAGCCCCTGAACCTTTGTTACAGATGTAATGAATATTTGTTTGCAATATTACTTAATATGAATAATTCTAAAATAAAGATACATCCTAGAGGAACATAGGACATAATCTTTTCACATTTAAACAGTACAATTTAGTAAATGTCCCTTTCTAATGTAAATATTCTAAACCAATCCTTATCCAAGTCATATACATGTACAATATCGATTATTATTTCTGCTTCTCTGGTAAAATAATTGTCCTCCTCATATCATAAAAACCAGAATAATCATCAAACAATATTTTTACTGCAAGCTGAGTAATGACCTGCTCTATCCCAAACCCTTTTAGACATATTCTATCGTATGTACCGATTCAAGGTGCGTCGAATAGGAGATGTTTGCACACTGTGAGCATGGGTGTTAGCCTGTATCAGCTTGTTACATATGTTATTTTATCAATTTGAGAATAAGAAAATTGAAAGTTTGAGGTACAGAAAGAAGACATTAAAACTAGCTAATCAATGAACATTCTAATAGTCTGCAAATGACTGAATGTCTTTACTACATATGACAGCTGTTTAACATTAATACGGCTACATGTTGTATAATGTGCGTTACATGAACGTAATTATAATTTAAAAGTGGTAATTTTGGCTATCGTCATTTAGTTAAACGACTGCTCTGAGTTGGTTTCAAACCGTTTTAGATTAGGTTTAACAAACATATACTCAATTGACGAATACAAAACCAAAGTTTGCTTTTCTATCTTAAATATTTTGTCTTATATGAGCTAATGCACAACCCTACCCCCAGTTTTGCAGAGGAGCAAATTTTGTTTTCGCCGTTTAAATAAAACACATATATGTTGATATTTTACATTTTTTTAAACAGTCTTGCTCATATATCATCAAGTTTCTAAGATCAGAACACTTATTAAAGATGTCAATGTGCCATGATGCCACAACCAGGGCTCTGATCGAATTCCATGCACTTTCAGGTGCTGGTATTAACCAATTTAATGTCAGGAAAGAGCAAGAAATCATATTGGCAGGCATTTAGCTATGCTGGAGACTCTATCCACGAAGCATTATCTCACCTCGGCTCAGTCCCCTTAGAAAGCATTGTGGCGGATGCACTAGAGTAATATATTTGTAAATTGTCCTGACCTCTTGGCTCTCGTTTGTGATGTCTAACTGTGAGTTTGTTACTTTCCCATTGGTATCTAGGGTCAGATGTGGTACTTGATTGTATCGATTCCTGATCTTTGCCGTCTTTCTTACTTTGAATAAGCCAGTCACCGATATTGTTCGACTCATTGCGTTGAGGTGGTGGATGTTTTGGAGAAAAAAAAAGCTGAATTGCAAGAACTACCACTTCCAAGAGCTGTGTTTTTCGAAGTTGTCAAACGTGCGCATTCAGTGAATCATTTGGAAACCCTCACCTCTCATTAATCCTGACAAATCAATGCCTAACAGTTATGGTTAGAGGCCGGACTGTAATAAATATTGTCCCGTTATGATGACATTGCCCATGTGCGGATCCAGAGGAGGATAGGGGGTCCGGACGCTCCCCCTGGAAAATAACAAGTACGTATATGAGTTTCTATAGAAATTAACATTTGGACCCCCCCCCCCCCCCCCCCCGGAAAAATAATGGACCGCCTCTGGATCCTTTGTAAAGTATAAGTATAGTTGTCTCAGCAATAAAACCATTGGAACCCCTCTTTAAACTGTAAAATAAGCTGAGGACTAAATAAAACTGACAAAAATTCCTGGATCCGCGCATGTTGCCTCCTGCCCCCGAAACCCCTCTGCAGCTGATAAAATGTGGTTGCAGCATGTCTGTATGCGAAACATCTCGGTGTAAGTACAAAGCAAACCATTTATATTGTACTGATTTGTGTTGCTGTGGAGCAGAAGGGGACTCATGTAAACTATTGCCAGTCATCAATATGCTTATGACTTTTGAAGAACTATTTTCATGTGGACTCAGATATTTCTTTACCCGTATCAACAAGAATGCCTTATTGTCCGATTCTACCTAGTAGCATGCGAAAGATAAATCAGATAGTAACATTTTTCTATTGCTCGTGCTATCGAGGTACAATGGGTAGCTTGTAGAGGGGTTTATCCTTATTTCCATATCATGAACTACTAAGTAGACTCTTCTAACTTTTAATCCTTCAGTGGTCAAAATCGGACTATAATGAGTTTGGTTGATAGTGCATGCAAACGATTATTACTACTATCTTTTATTTGGGTGTAGGATAAGCAGCTACAGATATACCAAAAGCTTTGAAGCGTGACTCTATTTACAATATTGATATGTTGTTCTCGAAAAAAGGGTTTCAGGCATTTATTTACATTTACTATAAAAGCTTTGACATGCACATATGTTCTAGCCGGACTGGCTCATTTTGCGTATTCTGCATCAGTCGTTTGAAATAGAAAGATCCAAAGGTCAGGGATATAGTGAAGCAACTGAGCCGATAGATGCTGTAAATATTTTGCCTCTAGCGAGATTCGAACCCAGGACCTCGGCAACACCGCCTAGCACTACACCAGACGCCGACGCTACCAACTGCGCCACTGAGACATCCCCAAAAAAGGATGTTCAGGAAGCGCTGATATAAGCATAAGAGATAATATTTACTCCGTTTAATATCAAAAACACTGTTTGTTTTTCATTCCTTCCACTGTCTTTTTATTCGTAAATCGTGACGTCATTTACGTCCCACCCTCGAACTGACTTCGCCCTATCTGAATATATTTTGTACGTTACGATTTAAAAGAGTTTGCATCCAGTCATGATAAGGCTACCAGTTTATTAAAGTAATATTTCCATGCGTTGGAAATGGACAAAATGCATATATATTTGGCATTTATATATTAGGCGTCATTTCAATGACGTCATCTTTTTGTTCTGATGAGAAGACAATATGGGCGACATGTTAATTTTAATTATTTACCCCCTATGATTAAATTTGGTGCATTTCGACTGAAATTGGCACATAAAATGCAAGAAAGTCCTGATCCCCATATACTAGAATGGACATACCGTTTAAATTGCACTGATAAAATATACGCTATTTTCATGACGTCATAATGACGTCCAGACGTGAAACCCAGATGGGTGACCAGGTGATTTTCATTTGTTATCCCCTAAAGTTTGGTTTGGTATAGGTCACCATAAATCGGCATCAAAGTCGCACGGGAGTCCCGATCGCCCCTGACTACTATGATGATTTCAATTATCAATTATTCTAACACACCTCGCCCATATAGCCTATGGACAAACTCAGTGATTTATTGGTTGATAAATCACTGCACGTACTAACGTGACGTCATTCAGCCGCCAGTTTGATTTTTAATGACGTCATCTATTACGTACATCGAACTTAGACGGTGTAACGTTGTATTTACAACTAATGGGTGTCAAAAACGTACGTAAAAATACGTGTTTCAGTCCAAAAAAGTTTTGCGGGAAATTCTAGTGCTCTGTTCAAGATGGCGAAATTTGTATAGATTCTGAAGGAATCGTTCATATTTTCAATCTTTTTTGTGTGTTAAAATCGAAATAGATCCGTGCTGGCAGTGCTTTGTTGCTTAATATATCACTGTCTGTCGGTCAGTCGTAAGTTTATAAATCATTCGCGCTTCGCGCTCATGTTTTATCCACTTTAACGACTGACCTCCAGCCAGTGATATATTAAGCAACAAATCACTGCGAGCGCGAATCTATTTCTTAAATAACAATACCACTAATCCTGATAAAATGATAATATGTTTGAGCCACGACATCAGATTTCCAACAATGTGGCATTTTGACAAGTGTAGACTCAGAGGGGCCTGTGTAGCCTCCTTTTAAGCTTAGAAACTCCAAATGATTTTCAATTAGTAGCTCAACACTCGTAGAATATCCAAGCGACTAGCAAAGGCTCTGATCAGACTGCGCGTATGCGCAGGCTGATCTGAGGCTTTGCTTGTCATACATACCACGTTGTTGGTAATCTCATGTCGGGGCTCAATTATCTAGCTTGATTGCTTGTTTTATACGATCAAACTTTAGTTTGACTGCATAGTGTGAAGGTAACAATAACAATGCATATGAAAATCTCAATAACCATGTCATATGTTCCGTGACTCTCAAACACAGGTTCCATTTTTGAAGTTCTGTTACTCACAAACGAAGCGCATGGTGTGGGTAATATTTATATACGTTATTATAGAGGTAATGAACGTTTCCCTAACATAAAAGCATGCTTATCCAGTTACCTTCTTTTATTCATCAGTTTTCATTTTATATCAGTTTTGGTGGAATTGCTGATAAAATATCATTAAAAAAAGTACTTGATTATCTCAGAAGAAATGTGTATGAATGCTTACATTTTTCTCAAGTGAAATACAACATTTTCGGAGCTTCCTTTTGGAAGCAGTTGAGCAACATAAAATGTCCATTATGTCATTGATTTGTATATATTAACAGGCAAATTCAGTGATTTGTCACACTAACCATTTTCTGCATCATTACTGGACTGGCACCCATAGAGCAGTTGGTAGCGAGTCTGACTGCAGATTCAGGGATGGCCAGTTCGATCCTGGCCCGGTCCCATACTTTCGTGCAGATTGATCACAAGTCACTCTTCTCCTTCCACTGATTCAAGAAAGGCTGTTCAAGTTGTCAGTTACAAACAAAAGACCTGGTTAAATGCGTAGTCAATCTTACCCAGGAAAGGTGTGGTTAGGTAACTGACCGTCTCAACATGACCATAGCCGTTGATTGGGACGTAAAACCTCAAACCAAACCAACTGGATAATTAATCGTAATTTCTATATCCCTTATTTATTCTTTTAATATTTACAGAACTCCCTTACCAACGACGTAAGTATGCTAGTTCTAGAGGTACACAAAATATTTGTGATTTCTTAACCCATTTAAGCCGAATGGAAATTCCAACCCTTCTCAATTGGACCAGCTAATTTTTATTTGAAAGGTTGTTGGGTGGAATTTTTCATTTTTATTTAAATTTTATTTTAAACATATTTTATTTGAAATAACACACAAATAATTACAGTATACATACTGTACATACATCTGTAAACAATATAAAGGATTAGAACGAAAGCAAAGCTTATATAATATAGTTCTTCTCCCTATCATCATGTATTTGTTATGCTTTAGCGGAAGTTGAATATTAGTTTAGCATGTTGAGCGGTGGATATTCATTTGAAAACAAAAAGAGTACAAGTACAGAAAAGAAAAAAAGAAAACATACAGCTTTGTGAAAACATAATGAATAATTACAATAATTAGAAAAATGATAACATCATCGTATTCAAATTTTAATAGCACATTATGTAAGCAAACACCAGAGACCCTAAAAAGATGCTGTGTTCTTTTTGTTTGTTTTGATTCTTTACGTCCCATCAACAATCTTTCAGTTATGTAGGGACGGGTCTTCCTTGGTTGAACCAGTACTAAGCTAGGATCAATGTGTCTTGCTCAATGACCACATGGCAGTGACGCCAGTGAGGCTCCAACCCGCGTCCCCTCGGTCTTGAGTCAAGCACTCTACCAATGAACCACTGTGCTCCCAGACGCCGCGTTCTGATCTAGGTGTGCATGGTTTTGCCTGTTTGTCTATTTCCCACGAAAAGGATGCCTGACCTATATGGATTAAACTGTATTTACCAATGTACTTTCATCTAGACAACCAGTTTGTACCAATTTTTCGAAACTGTCAATTACGTGTAGTTAGTAGCTTAGACTATAGATAGATATAATGTATGTTCAATCATTAATTGTAATATTGTTCTACTTATATGAGTTTTTCAGTTTGTGATTTATAATCAACTTTTTATTATTTTTTTATTTTTGATATTATCTTTTTTTCAATATTCTGTCAGAAAACAAAAGTTGTTGGTACCATATGAAAGCATCTAATCGAAACGCTTCTAATAAATACCAACAACTAAAGCATTCGTGAAGAAATTAGCAAAGCTATCATTTTTACAGAAAACTGCATAATCTATTATTAGTCTATCTAAATGATTGGTGTACCCTTGTCCTGTGCATTAAGCTTTCTAAACGTAAGTGAGTATGACCAGGAAATGCCACAATCACAGACTTCAGACCCGCCAACAACACCACGAGGAAGAGACACAGAACACAGACAGACACACACAATTTAAGTAAAGTAAAGAGACCAACTCTCTCATTCTCAGCAAGATGATGGCTTCAGGGTTCACACACGCTCTGGAAATCATGGAAAACCTGGAAAATCACTAAAAGTTAGTCCATGCATGGAAAAATTTAAAAGAAGTCAGTCATAAAAATATATGCCTGTACAATAAAAAAGCTAAAAAGATGTACTTTCATCCTCTCCATTAGAAATGTTTCAATCCTCCTTAATGAAAGCTATGTTTAGCCACCTTAGCAATGACTTGGCATGCTTACAATGATAGGTGCAATAGTTAGGATTTTGAATGTGACAAATCCCTTTCCTTGATTTTTGGAGAAGAAGTGAATGAAATTTTATTTTAAGATTATATAGTGAGCAAATGACCATATTGTAAATATTTGAATGAATCAGAATAGAAAGGTGAAAACATTTTTTCTACAATGAAGCTGTACTTTTTTGCAGAAAAGATTTTATATAAAAAGTATTAAAGACTGACCATTGCATGTATGTGGACACCAATATTATTTGTGACTGCAAAATTTGTAACTGTACCTCATTTGACTTCAGAATTTGCCTACACCTATCTTCAATAGATTTTGATAAGCTTCTCTCACTTGATAGTTAAATCTAACTCATACTACTTTCAAACTTATGACATATAAGCTAGGTACCAGATGTAATTCAAATGTAATGGCCATTACTTCGAATGTAATCCATTACATAACAATTTTGTAATGAGAAAAAAGGCCCATTACAAATTACTTTCCATTACTTTGAAAATGTAATTAATTACAAGTACGAGTACATTACAATTACAATTACCCAAGGTCTGTACACAACGAATGGGAAGATGCCCTTTGAACAATGCAATGTCGTGTGGGGGAGTCAGGGTTTTACAAGCCAAAGAAGTCATTAAACATTTAACAAACGTAATCCGCTCTGCAAAATGGTCATTTTTATAAGGCAACAACTGTAAAATTGATGGTAATATACGACAACTTTTGACCATTGGTCAACGAAAATAGCAATCACAAATGATCAAACAAAACATGGCTATTATTAAGAAATAGTAAGTGAGTATGATCAGGAAATACCACAATCACAAACCGCAGACAACCCTGTGGCACCGCAAGGAAGAGCCGCTCAACCATCACGAGACACCAGGTAGACAAATTAAGCAAAGCAACCAGCTCTCTCTTCCCCATCAAGATGATTGCAATACTAGAATGGACATTAAGTAACGTACAGCAAAACACAGAACAATTACAGACTCCCACAATGGGAGTAACAATAAACAAAAAGTCAACAACAACAGAACCACCGCCTAAGAACGGACAGCAGCCTAAGCCACCGGGGGGGGGGGGGGGCTTAAATGCATTTTACTGGTACCAAATCTTCGCCCTAGATTCTGCTGTTGTTGATGTACAAGAAATGTTCAGCTCGCATGGAGGTCATCTAACTAATAAACACAGCAAATACCTTTTTGTATAAGACAATGGACCAGAGGTCATGGTGATCTATATATCTTTGTTGAATATATATAACGTCTCAAGTCGTTATTTAACCAACGTAAAATGAACGTTTCATATAGGGGAAAAGCCCGTCTTGTCGCTAGAAACCCTTACTCTAGATGGAAAATTGAACGAAGAGTTAGAGAAATTCAAGATGCAACAAGGTATTTAGGATCATTTAGTTGGTTATTGTGTTTGGCTTACTATTCATGCGCGGATCCAGAAAGTTTCGTCAGGCGTTGGGGGTCCAGCTCAAACAAAGGTTTTGTTTTGGTTTGTGGTTTAGTCATCAACTTATTTTACAGAGGGGAGATTGGTGTCCGTACCTAAGACTGGCTCCAGTCCGTAAAACATTTTTTTCATCAATGTGTCATATCATATACTTGTAGCAAGTCTAACTCTGATGGATCTGTTTTAAAACAGAGCCATCAGAGTTAGACTGGTTACAAGTATATGATATGAAACATTGATGAAAAATTGTTTTAAGGACCGGAGCCAGTCTATCCGTACCTGTATTCCTAAGAAAACCCAGTAAAAAGCTAAAAGCGGGCCACCACCTGCCCACCAGCGAAACACAATTTAAATGATGATGGCCCGCCATTGAATCTGACTGGGTAGCTTTGTAGTTTTCCAGGGGGGGGGGGGGTCTGGATCAGTATCCCTAAGGAAACATATATCCCCCCTCTAGATCCGCGCATGGGTAAGTTTTATCCAATAGCACACCTGACTCTACCAATGTCAGCTTCAGCTCACGGTTAATCACCAAAACCACAGGCGCCATTGCATGTACCCAAAGCGTTCACCAATTTGCAGGTATATCTTTCCATAGTATAATGCAAACATATCCTCGCACACGCACGCTTACATAAATATACCTTTTTGTATAATAATCTTTCTATTGCTATTTTATGCATAAAAATAAAGTTTTAAATACAACAGAAGATTTTCGATTATGCTACCCTAAAAACGCCTGACGCTCAAACGCTGTCAACCTTTGCCGCAGAAAAGGGCTGGTCACCAATCCAAAGTCGCCATTTAAGGTACTAAAAACGTTTTCTAAGTTGCAGGTATAGTATTTTACAGTCACAAACACACATGTGCTTGCCCACGCATGCTTACATAAATGTGCGTTTGTCTAATTAGACTATCGGCATGTTATCGCTATAAAACCAAAGTCGCCATTTTAGGTACTAAAAACGTTTTCTAAGTTGCAGGTACAGTATTACGTTTTCTAAGTTGCAGGTATAGTATTTCATAGTCACAAACACACATATGCTCGCCCACGCATGCTTACATAAATGTGCCTTTGTCTAGTTAGACTATCATGTTATCACTATATATGTATCAGACGAACATTTTTAATGGCAAGTCAATAATCTAGACCTCTAGTTAAATGTGCTTAATTCAAAATCATTTTGTCTATATATTTCGACCAAAAACATATGAAGTGCATACTCAAAAAGAGAGGTCTCAATAAGAGTGTTTATGAGCATTAAAAACAAATAAATTGCTACCACGGATGGATAAGGAAATACGAGACCTGTTTCATGTTTATTTGAACGAATTCGAATTTCATTTTTCGAGGTTGCATGTAAATAAAATCAATAACTTTTGATTTCTTTTAAATAACGAATGTGTCCCTGGTATGACCAAATAGACACATATGCAATTTAAAGCATAACCATAACATGGCGTCCCTAAATACACACCCACCCCCCTTTTACTGATTTTAAGCGCAAAAACGGGTGTATTTCTAATAAAAATGCGTATAAAAGTGTTCAAATTTCTTTTAAGGTTAGAAGAGCGTTCAGTCTATTATTTGAATGAAAAACAGCTTCTGTGCGACTGCTTTTGCTTCATAACTGGGCATTATAAGTTCTACCATACGAGTGCCCAAATGGGCATTCCATGTATAAAATGTGTCCTGGAAGAATTGTGAAAAACATATTCTCAAAACTCACAGCCGACACAAGTTCTTAAATAGTTCAAGAATATATCGCCGATAAAACTGATCACCAAACATTGCATGAATGTATGTTGCTTACAATTTAGTGTTGCTTTGGAAACTGTAAACCCAAAAATTAAATGTTTAAGATACTTCAAAAAAGTAAATATCCAACGGCAATGCTTTATTACCTAGCAGAACACACTTTGATCATTTATGTACTATTTAGAATAGGTTCCAAAAGAAAAACTTAACTCCTTTAAGAGAAAACGTTCGAGAACGATTTTGGACATTTCGTTTCAGACAGCATTTTTAAACGCTTAAATTTTGACTACTCATCTTCAGAGACTGTTTTAATTCAGCGAATAAAGTTAAGAGCTATTTTCTTGGTGTCTGCGTATTCCTGGAGATCAGATTAACTAATGTAAATTTATTATTACTAAATACAATAAGAAATAAATGAGATACGCAAATTTCAAATTTGTTCAAATAAACATAAAACACCTCTTGTATATTAAATTTCAGCTGATACGATTATTTCTCATCCAAAACATATGCTGCGAGACGGTTCTTTTTAGCATCCACAACACATGTTTAGATTGATGGTTAAGTAAATATTAACAATTTTATGCTCATAAAATTTCCGTATCTAGATCAATGTAATATTAATAATTTCACGATCACTAAATATCACAGGCAATTTTCAATTTGCTAACATCGATAGCAATTGATGCTCCAATGCTACCAACCCAGCTCAATTGTCGCAGAAGAAGGCTAGTCACCAAAACCACAGACACCATATAAGGTATTCAAAAACTTCCATCATTTTGCATTCCTAAGGTTCCATAGTCATTAGCACACATACTGCTCTTATTCCAGGCCATATTAGTTTAAAACAGTACGGCATTTTTAAATGTGTGTTGGTAAGCAAAAACGATCAATAAACATGCTGAGTATGTAACTATTCTAACAAAAAAATTGCAGAGGCTCGTACAAAGAATATTAAGCACTAATATGTGATTCGTGCAAAGAGAAAACTTCCCTTATACATTTCCCTAACTTTCTGAGAATAGTTAAATTATTTGAAGTTTTATACACCCAGCGTCTTTTAATAATAATGGTGTATATATGAATGCCTTAAAAAGAATATACTTACAATATGATATTCATCTTCAATACCAGACCTGTTAGAAATTGTACAAAGACGTTCTGCTCTTTCTGTCCTCTTTTGTGACTAACGACCACTTCCTATGATCAGCTGATGGGATGACAATCTGAGCTCGACAAAGGTATAGCCACTTCCAACACTACAAAATATTTATCATAAAGCTTACTCAAACTTTATTGGAAAGCAAATTCTGGATGGCAGAAAAATGTTGTTTACCTGTATTTGAAAGTTTTACAACGATATAAAACAACTTTATTTCATTAAAAAGTAAATGGCAAAAAATGGGTTCCATAATTCAATCATTGACCTATCAAATAATGTAAATTTACACATATCTTGTCATTATATTCGTATAACAAAAATATCAGATGTTGAACATGCTGTCATCAAGCGTAAACAACATGGATGCCAGTCAAAAACGAATAAAAATTGATAAGATTCGTTATTGTTTTCACAACACGAAAAACATTGAAAATTAAAGCATACCACCCATTTGACATGTCCAAGTCAAAATATAGGGCTAGAATATCGTTTAAAATGCATTTTTTCTCAGGTAAATGTTGGATCAACTAGTAGCCCTAAGGCTGTTTGGAATCCTTGTAGAATAAATAAAGCATTAAATTAAATGTTGGGTTGACTCAATACATATAGCACGTAACTGTAAGGTTATTGTACAGCCACAAGAAAGAGTCATGTTGTCGAATTGTTATCACATGGTCAATAAGCCCTTTCCACTGAAATGGTCTATACTCAAATGTACTCTCAGTTTATTGGAGAAATATGTTTTTCGTATTCAAAGCAATCATATTTTAGCCAGTTTTGTTTAATTAAACGCATCAACCAATCTTTCTTCAAAATCCGAATAAAACGTTTTAATCTGACTGAACTGGGATTTTTCTAGACAAATGAAAATACATATGCAGTTCTAGGCCTTGATGTTATAAAACTTGAGTACAGTCTCGGACTAAAAATAAAGCGCAATGATTGGTTGCTTGCGGACACGTGTCTTAATCATTTTGATTAATTTTTTTACGCCTATATTGCATGCTTCTGCAAGTCAGCTGCACAAATTAAGGATTAAAGTAGACCCTACAAAATGTGGATCCAGTCTGATCAGAGTCTTAGATGTACACTCAGAGAGTAACTAAGTACAGTACGACTGCAGCAGACGACACATTTTGAGACAGCTTTCCTAGTTTTCGATAAAAAAGGTATGGTATTTCACGAGAATCGTCTGCCAGCAGACAATTCTTATAAATTATCATGTCTTATCTGTAATTTTTGAAAAAGCAGCAGAATTTGAATTTGGCGTCTACTGCAAATTATAAGTGGCGCTTTATGGGTTAAGCGACCACTCAAAAATATACAAATCAAAGGTCTTGATGGCAACTGGTAGCTTAATGAAGGTCGAAAGTATTGCAGAATGCTCTCCTTGGACCATTCTGCAATACTTTCGATCTGCATGAAGTGATAATCGGTATTGAAAACCAATTTTTTGGTCTTCTTTTTGAGTGGCCACTTAAGACAGGTTTTATTGTACCGAAGCTTTCTTCATGGGGACAGCGAATATTCTGACCAGACCAGAGTCTTTCTATACAAGGGGTTAAGAAAAATTTCCAACAATGTGTTATGTTAACAAGTGTAGACTCAGACCAGCCTGTGCAGCCGTCTTTGAAGCTTAGACTGTCCAAATAATGTTCAGTCAGTAGCTTAATATATATAGATTATTCAAGCGACAAGCAAAGGCTCTGATCAGACTGTGCATATGCGCAGGCTGGTCTGAGCCTTTGCTGGTGGCATGTACACACTGTTGGCTCATATGTTCAAAACACTTACAGACCAGTGTCATATTTCCTACACAAAAAAAATGTAGATTCAAAGTTTATCATTAAATTCAATTTTAATGATTAACTCTTTCTTCTTTACCACAACCTGCATATTCAGTCTAAACTTATAATATCATTGCCGCTGGGAATATACTAAAACCAAGTTCTAATCGGTCACCATACATTTTTACGCTAGTTCGGAAAGTGAAACATAGGATAAACAAAATTCATGCTTTTTTTAAATGAAGCAATACTTTGCCCAGGCTCTGCAAGTTATTTCATTTAAAAATGACGTGTGCTTCTTGCACGGACGAAGTTAGAGAGAAGGTACCCTCATTTCAAAAAGTCACACTTTTTCTAAGATATGAACCATATCAATTAACATTTTTGGTTGTTTGAAGATGTTACTGGCTACCATGATATTAGAAGAATAAACCTTAAAAGTTTTGTTTCCATCGGACTTGTCATTTTGCTATTCAACAACATAAGACAAACACTTTTAGCAGGTTAATCATAGGAATTCAGCTTTAAGTTTCCAATTTACATGGAGAATTCACACTGCTTTGTACGCTTTATTATCAGCGACACAGCATTGAAAATTTCAGTGATTATTCACTATCACCAGACGTCATCGTTATGTCTTTGAGAATTGAAAAAAACAAAAACGTATTGCTACCAAATCGATTTTTATACATTGAAACCAGAAGTGTACAGTAGTCGTAAAACTTTAATTGCCAAAAATGAACTAATCAATCTCTACTGTGTTTGGCCTACAATGTTCAAATAAAATGAAGTGCATTTAACAATTTTACCAGGAGCTACTGGTGAGTTTCAAAAATCTCATTTTTTTTTAAAAAAAAAGGCAACATTTTAAAAAAAAAGCGTAAAAATCTACCATAGCAAAATTTCAATTTTTTTTGGTGTTTTTCAAGTCTGACAGACCAGTTTGTAACCACCTTAACGTCAATTTTATAAAAAAAAAAAAAATACTCTCAAAACCATTTTTCTTAAAAAAAGTCGATTTTTGCATTTTTAACCCCAAAAACCTTGAAGTAAAAGAAAACTGTTCGATAACACCACTAAACGTTTGCCCATTAAAATGCACGTATATAGGCAAACATTTGTTTAAATTTTATTAGTGTTTGGTCAGAAATAATGAGTTTGAAAAACGACCGATTAGAAATTGGTTAAAGTATATGTATTAATTACATTGCAATTTGTGCCTCAGTGTACATTTTAGCAGGTCTGGCTATTCTGCAAACTTTATATTCTGAAGAACTGTACAATGTTTTTTGTTGAAAAGTATATGCACGCTTAGGGATGTCAGTTACAACGCAATGTGGTTCTGGACGACAATTCGTAACGGGCCCATGACGACTGCTTACCTGTGCTGGACGACAGGTAACGGGTTTTAGATGACAGATTTGGGGTTTTGGACGACAGTGGAGAGGGGAAACACACACAGACGTCGCAGAAAATGATAATATAGTGTGTTTGGCTATTTTAAATAATTCCTGTCATAATAGTGTTTGTAAGTTTGACATTAGAAGTACAAACACCATAGATATGTGTAGTTAAATAGTAAAACTCTGGTCTGGAAAAGAAACTTCAGAGTGTGTAATTTGTGATTAATTACTTGCGTTCTCATTATGAAATAAGCATAAATGGTCAGACAATAGATCTCACATGATTTTTCAGTCAATTGTTACATGTCCTTCTTAAAAGAAAACTGAAAATCTCAAAATTTCATTTTTCTAATGTTATTGGTTAGAGACGACTGTGTTACAGGCAAAAGAGGACGTCAGTTTTTCTGTAACAGATGGGAGACGACATTTTTCTTCCTTTCATGAACACTTGAGTAGATGTAAATACTGCTCTGAAGCCTATTCAACGCCTGAACAAGTAGTTCAGCATTGTGCGACCTCCCATTGAATGTGCATACCATTGTAATTAGAAGAATTTAAAGGTTAATACCTTATATGGCATTGGTGGCATTTTAGTCTTCTGGTTCAAGAGAATAATTTAAAAGGGGTTTTACCTCATTTGAGCATGGCGGCATCTTGGTCACAAGACCAAGAAGTTAGTGAGTATGATCAGGAAATACAACAATTATAAACTCCCGACCAACCCACTACATCATGAGGAAAAGCCACTAAACATTTACAGTAACAAGATATCCGTAAGACAATAAAAGCAAAGCTACCAGCTCTCTCTTTTTCTCTTCAAGATGATTGCAAAACTAGGAAGGGCGCAGAGTAATGCATACTAAAACAAAGACAAACACAGAACCCCCATAATGAGAAGTACATTAAACAATAGATCAACAGCAAGAGAATCACCGCCTCAGAACAGACAACAGCCTAAGCAACGGGGGTGGGAGCTAAGATGCATTTTAAGATCATTCAAATAACTTTCACCCCTCCATCCTAAGGAGTCTCCATATGAAATTCGATTGACATTGTGGTTTCAAAGGAGATGTTTGAAAATGTTGACGACCAGACAGACGAATGGAGGTTGAAGGCATTTGTATACTATTAGCTCACCTCGGAGCCTTCAGCTTTGGTACGCTCAAAACGTTATTTTACTCAACCATGTATGATATGTGACTTACACTTTGTCAGACCTGGAGCTTATTAAGGGCAATTGCGGGTAAAACTTCCAACATTAAAATCTTTTTAATTGTTTGCATACAGTTCGTTTTATGTATGGACTGTCAATTTATGAAATAAAAAGGATATGTCACCACACTCAATTTTTTCATAATATCACATGGAAGTTTTCAGCATTTCACAAATTTTCTGAAAAATCCAAGTCCTTTATATTAAGCTAAAATATTTGTAATCGCAATCCAGCTTCTTTATTTTAATAATTGCTCATGACCTCAAGCTTTCTAGAAAATGTGAAAATATATTTGTTTTCCCAAGACATGTCAAGATACTGCATGATATGTTTTGGTTATTCCCCCATAAAAGGATTTTGATTTTTGGAGTAAATTATATATAAAAAATCTGACATTAAAAATCTTATTTATTGTTATTATTTCATGGACTATCATTTGACATTTAAGAAAAACATAAAAAATGGGGTCACCAGACTAATTATCTTGCAGGAGGGCCTAAGTAATCCCCTACCCCACAAATTTCGAGGATAATTCAATTTAAAAATTTAAGGAGTGTAATTTTTGTCATTTGTATAATTCCATATTTCTTGTATGAAGTAATTTTGCATTACAAGAGGAAAAAAAGAAAAAAGAAAAGAAAAAAAATTGTTATAATGTTCACCCTTGAATCGACCCTGGTCCTCTGAGTCTGACACGCTAAGCACAAGCCCACGATGTCAAGTCATGCGCGTCTCAAAATAACTGTACATAATTCGAGTTTTGGCCATATTCGTATTCTCAAACAGGGTAAATGACATTTCACCCTTGGTCAAAACAGAAGATTCTTCGGTGAAAGATATATTTAATAAATCCATCACTGTCGTCTCCACCTGCTACGCTGTCGACAATAACCTGTAACAAAATTTTTGCAGTCGTTACACATCTGTAACATGGAAAAATGACTGCAGTACATTCGTTTTGGTTTTAAAAACGCGTTCGTCTAAAGTAAGTAGATTTATAAGAACGTTCTTTCTTGGTCTATGTGATGGACAATGCAATGTTTAATTACATCAAGTCATAAAATGTTCAAAGAAAATGAAAGTGAAAGTACTAAATAAGGATATGAGGACATGTTTAGTAGTAAAATACAGTTTCAAGAATAATAATGTATCATATACGCGTTAACTGGATACAGTTGCATGCTCTACATGAGTGATTAAGTTTAGATAAGTGTCGTGGACAAATATACAAAGACAAAATAAGATGCTTGCGGTTCATTGTGTCTTAAGTCTCCCGAAAACGATACACATTCAATAGCACAAACCTATATTTAGAAACATTTCGTCTGGAACCCGTAACGTACTGTCGTCCAGAACCACCTTGCGTTGTAACAGACATCCCTAAGTGTGATATGATTGTGAAGCTGAAATGCTGAATAATGTAATGAAATATATTTTTCCAATGATTAATCATCATTTTTATTTTGAATAGTTCATTTTTAAGATAGCTTCCTTCTACACATATACTTTACCTTACCACCTATCCTTTACGACTGTGTTACATACCTACTTTTAAAGAGTGAATATCTGCCAGGCTCACCAACACCACCACAGGAGAGGGCAGAGGATTTTACTTTTTAAAGAGTTTTAGGAAATGGAAGTTAAAGTGAACTCGTTTTAGAACTTTTGTTATGCCGAATCCCCTAAACTGGCATAGGTAATTAAGAATTAAGACAACAAAAGCATCGAACAATTGCCATATAAATTATCAAACACATGGTAAAATGCTTTCAAGTCTCTACCAACAAGCGTTTCTTGATTTAGAAAAAAAACAGTATAACTGTTTAAATCAGCTAAGTAGCGTTAATGCCTATCCAAACAAATATGATGGATTGACGCCTCATGCCATGCTTTTCTTTCTGCATCTAACAGACTAATAGAACACTATACTTCAATACAGCATTTACACAAACGCAAGCAATCTAATTATTGGTGTTAGATGCAGCAAGAAAAATATGACACGACGAGTAAACTTATCGCTTTGATGTGAGTGGACCTTTATACATGGCACTTTTTATTATGCTTTTGTCTGAACACACACAACATGCTTATTTTATTTGATCACATGTAGATAGATAATTATTTGCGATAATATTGAATTTTGGAAATTTTGCTTGAGGTGTTGACTATAGAGATCCCTGATATCACTTTAAATGGCACTGATGAACTAGATTATCTAACATTTACGCTAAAACTGTAAAAGATGCATTTCTTATAAATATTTTAATTCAGATTATAAGTAATGACAAAGAACTGAACATATATTTTAACACAGTGTAAATTGGAATTCCAATAAAAAGGAGTGGGCCATTCGTTGTTTGTTTGCATCGCGGATAGCGTTAAGGGTCAGAGGTAGGCTAAAGTCGGGTAAATTCGGACAGCAGGTAAATTCGGACACACATTTGCGAACAGTGTAAATCCAGATGAGACGGCTCCTTATGAGCCGTCTCATCAGGATTTTCACTGTTTGCTTAGTTAACTCATTTTTTATTCCAATATTTGAAATATGAAACATACAAGGTCGCTGTCAAAATTTATCTATCTGTCTGAATATACCCCAGTTTACCCTAAGCTTTTGTTAGGATTGGGTCATGTTGGATGTGAAAAGAATGAATAGTATATCTGCATGCAAGCCTATAATTTGGGGAAAACAATAAAAACTACCACACTATACGTTTTAGTTGAGATGCAATGAGTATTAATTAGAAAATACCCGTCCTTATCTGAGAGCAATTGTTGTTATTAATAGACTTTCTGCTTACTGTAAAGGCGGCAACTTTAATATTCATATATGTGCGTGGTTCGGCTATTTCATCTGCTAAGGAAGGGAAGTCAGGTTATACTTATAATTTGATAAAGAGTTAATAAGCTTTTTGGGCCACGCAAACGTGCGTGCATTTTATGAAAATCCTTACCGTATACGCACTGAACTCACATTTATTAACCCTTAAAGCGCATAATCACAAAATGTATGTTTTTTGTCGTCCACTAAAATATGTGCAGCCTCGTAGACAACCAGTGTGGACCCAGATCAGACTGCTACTGTAGGAGCAGTCTGATCTGGGTCCACAATGTTTGTCTATATGCTTATGTTTAATAGACATTTTCAGATGCAGTTATTTTGCTGGCGTTTTAAGGACTAAATAATGCGTTTTGCGTCTAAACTGAGATAATGGCGCAAGATGATACAGTTACTTTTGAATAAAACCACGCCTCATATTCAGCTTTTATCTATGTCTAAGGTTGACCAGTCCTAATTACGCATTCATGAGGCGCCACCTTTACAGTTAGCAAAAAGTCAAATAAAATCCCCTGTTTCCTGTTTTTTTTTATAATGTAATCAGCTAATTGGAATGTAGAAGACAGCAGATGTTGCTATTTTTATTCTGTTCAATTGCAGTACTCCGACACCACCTCCGACACCACCGCCACCTACCACAGCCCCTGCAATTACTCTTTCAGCACCTACCATTACATTTTCTTTGAAAACTGTACTCAATGATGGTTTCAGTGCAATAACTACCAGAACTATTGGACAACCATTCAGACTATTAGTTGAGATGGGAACCACGCCTTACAAAGGTATGAGAAATTTGACTATCAATTAGGGGATAACTGTATTCAAAATTTTTATTTGGGGGGGGGTATATCGTCGGATATACGGTCGGAAATTTAGTTTTACGGCGACGTGTACGCGGAGCCGTAAAACGTGATTTCCGAACGTATATCCAAGGAATACCTCCCCAAATGAAAATTTTGAATATGGTTGTCCCCATTCTAACGCACTATTATTTTTTTCCCTTAAAAAAGACAGTGAAAATGTTCTTTGTTGCGCCTATACGTCCAGCGGCTGCCAGCTGCATAAAACCGCTTGCCAGCTGCATATATTCACCTGTCAGCCAATGAAAAGCGACATTAAGTAATGATATATATTTCAACTGAACATGAATATCCCAGGATATACTGTCGCAAATTTATGACGTTATCCAATCAGACGTCTCGTTGCATTTGCAAGTGCATTAGAATTTCGAATATTTTCTATTGTCTGAAAGTATTTTGTTTATAGACCAAGTCATTTTTTTTCTTAATGAAGTATAATTTCTTTGATGCTTAATACGATCTACGACTGTTAATCACCAATACCAGTGCGGTAGCTTTTTAATATATACATGTGATACATAGAGGATCTTATATGAGTGCTCATGATTTATTGAATTTATTAAACGAGTTGGGGAAAAGTGATAAAATGCGAGGCTTGCCGAGCATTATATCCCTTTTATGCAACGAGTTTTATAAATTCAATAATACAGGAGCACGAATGCTTTATTCTTATTATCATATGACGCAAAATTACTTTGAATTCTCATTTCTTGCGTAAAATGTGATTATTTTGTCATTATGTATGCAACGTTGTTATGGACGTCATAAAGTTTCCCGAAAATCTGTAAACCACTAGTGGTTTATATATATTATCGATTTTAATGCATGACGTTATTTCACTCCCAGACGCAACGTCACTATGATAAAATATTTCTACCATTTTCAAAGGCATCCTAAGATAACATGGTGATAACGTACATATATTGATATCTCGAGTGATCTACAAAAAATGTATCACATTAATTAGTCCATTTTTATTGCACTTTTATGCACATAAAGCAGTGCCACACGCCCGTACATCTATGTTTATATCAACCAAAATTTATGTTTTAACAAAGAAATTCAAATGCAGTTACAAAATGGCTTCGCGAAGGTCAATTCCCTCGTTCCTATCCATTTATTGTTATGACATTTAATCCTTTAATAAGTTCTATAAAGACCAATACTAATTAAATCAGCCAATTACGTTTTACCTGTTGAATGTAAACAAACTGTTATATTGCGTTATTTTCACCTAAGTGTGTTAATTTATTCAATAATAGTGATCATTGCATTAACTTTTGGTTTTGTCATATTGGAAACATTTATTTTTAATAAAAGCATACTTTGTTGTTGCATGCACGTAAACAAAACCCCACCCCTTATGAAACAGCAGACGACATTTTCAGATGCATTTTTTCTTGGCGCTTTAAGGGTAAATCATCCACAATGATTTTCTACGACACATCAGGGGGCATAATGTACCAATAATATAAACAGGGCATAAACAGAGAACCAGTCAAAATCTCATGGTGTCGTATTTTCCATTAAGCTAGCATAGTAAGGTCATGTGACATTGGTTAAATACATTTTTCCTAATGCCAACTAAGACTCTGCAAAGTGGGATCCAACATTTCTTCATTGCATTTAGAAAGAAAACACATTTTACAGACTGACATACAATCCCACCCCTTGAGATAAAAAAAATCTCCAGTGCCAGTCCTTTGAAACTATGGAATGCAAATCATAGTAACTAGACCCTAAATGCCCAGGTCACACCTCGCCGGTTCTACTACTGGATTAAATCTCACGGATGACCCAGGAAATGCCAAGTTCCGTAGTCCAATACGGATGCACTATATACTTATGATTAAGTACTACTACGTATGATTGCGGAAGCAATACAGAAAGCTACGGACCAATACGGATTGCCACGAATGATGCCGGATTGTATCCGTGGCTAATCCGGCGTCTAGTCCGTGAATGTGTGACCTGGGCATTACATTATGAGTAGTTTAAACTAGAAATTCATTTCGACTGTAACCAGACTAAGACCTGTATGTTTTTGAAAGATAATGCTTGTATCTTTATAGATGATGTCGATGTTGCGGGGATGTTAGTTCACTCGTGCTATGTAGCAACAGACGTTGGTATGTCACAAAACCGGCAGCAATTTATTGATGTTGACAGGTATGTTATTCTTACATTAGGGTAAAGTCGGGTATATTCGGACACACAGCTACATTCGGACATCGACCTTGTTTGTTTCATATTTCATATATTGAAATAAAAAATAAATTAACTTAGCAAACAGTGAAAATCCTGATAAGACGGCTCATACACTGTTTGCAAATGTGTGTCCGAGTTTACCTGATGTGCGAATTTACCCCACTTTATCCTATACAGAGTCACAATGCCACTCCAAAATCCCAATTGCATCAGATCATGATATTTTGACATGTATCTCATATGTATACGCAAGTGCGTAACAGAAAAAAAATATTTTTTTCTTATTTCTCAACCAAAACATATGCTTAAAGTTATAGGTAAGAAAATATTGACAATTTTACGCTGAAATTTTTTGCTTATCATTTAACTTGTGCTATAGTCATCTTTAAATATGCTTGTCAACCATTTTTGAGGCTAGAAGCCTAAATGTTGGTCTAAGCCTCCTTAAATGTTCTTATTATGTGTTTGTGAGCAGCGAATGCTGTAATTAAACTGTGTATTTGCACAGATTTGTCTTATGCGAAAAGAACCAACACCTCATTGATTCCCTACTTACTAATGATTCAGTATGGCATTTGCCAATTACTTGTACAATTTTATACAAAGACTACTCACTGGCGGTTTTGGTAAAAGTAATCGGCCAAACTAAATAAATTGACATTAGTATAAATGTTTAGAGTGTCAAACTCAATGAAATTGAAATATTTGCTTTCAATTGCTCCATTGATGTTCACATGTCAAAATTCCCAGATTTTTTTTTTAAAGTTGGATATTCAACCTTTTGTATACATACTAATAGATTCTTCCTTCTGGTTTGATACAATGAATTTGAGATAGTGCATTGTACATATCTAGAGGTGTTAGGCAATAATTTTCAAAAAAAAATATTGTATTCTTTTGTCTGAAGATCTATTTTAAATTTACAAACAGTGTAGACACAGATGAAATACAGCAATATGCTGCATTTCATCTGAATCTTCACTGATCGCAAAAGTATTCGTTTAGGGAGTTCCCGAATACAAATGGCTAATCTCCACTTTTGACAAATTTTATGAGTAGTAAAGGGGTCTCTTTGGCAGTAAAAGAGACCCTATACTACTTTTATACTACTTTTGCTCCTAATTTAATAGGCCTATTATCAGTTATATGGGCCTGTTAGTGGCAAAACCTGGCCCTGAAATTATAAACTTTTTCATGCTCAACTGACCTGATTATGAAATTTGAACTGCTCATGAAAGCTAAAATGCTGACTAACAACGACTTTTCTTGCTTTCAAACTCTCAGATGTTTATTAATCATGATAATATATGTTCAAATGCCAACAATTGTTGGTATTTTAACATTTATGAGTATGATGATTTTCATGTTCAGTTGAAATGAGCATGAAAAATAGTTTTATAACCTCGTGGCTTATCTTCTGAGTTTACAATGAGATTAGACTCGATCCAGCTTGCTTAGCTACAGAGACTAGCTAGAGTATTGAAATTTGACACGTAGCAAGTTTAGCTAATTGTTAATAGCTTAATGTGCCACGTAAAAATATTAGATAAATTTGCAGAGAGTGAATAACAAAGGCACTGCTCAGACTGCTATGATATGGGCATTGATGCAAGAAAACCTGTGTTCAGATTTTCCCATAGAGCGAGTCTCAAACCAAAGACTAGCTAGAAAATTGATATTCTACTTGTAGGAAGTTTAGATATGATAATTTCCAATGAGTGAATAAAGAATGACACTGATCAGGCTGGACAAATGCACAGGCTGGTCTGTGCCTGTTTAGTTCGCAAACCCCAAAGGCAGTTTTTCTTGCATCAAGGCCCATATGAAAACTGGCCAAAAGGTTACATTTTTTGGCATTAAGCAATTGTTAACATTATTTTAACATTCATTAGTAAGATAAATAAAACATCTTAGGCTTATAAAGCAAGAAAAGTCTTTATTTTTTAGGTGTTAGTTTTAATTACAAGTTGTAATTAATGCGCTTTTGAGTTGTTCATGAAAAAAGTTTATAACCTCTAAGCCTGAACTGTGTCTTTGTTGTTTGCGTATACTACAATGTTTTGTCTTGACGAGGAAGAGAGAGCTGGTTGCTTTGCTTTAATTGTCTTCCTGAGTGATATGTGGCTCTACCTCACCATTCAGTGGGTTGGTCTGCAGTGGGTAATTGTGGTATTTCTTGATCATACTATTTTACTTTCAAATGCTGTTACTTGTGTTGTTGTTTTTCAAATACAGTTGCTTGAGTCCAACTAACAAGGTATTCTCTTCCTCCTCAAAAAACTCTGGGTTTGTGCGAGTAGCAGCCAACAGTGGAAAGACTGGTTCCTCTCCCAGTGTCATAAAACACTATGCTGCAATATCAATGAGTTTAGAAGCGACAGCGATCCTGGGTACCAGCCTCACAGCAACTTCTACCTTGTATTTCCAATGTTCATTGAAACCCTGTTATGATGATGGTTCAGGACAATGTGGTGGGGTAAGTCTGCATTATTAGTATTAACCCTTTATACACTTATGGATTCTTCCTTTTGGTCTGATACAGTCACCATGGGATAGTCCATTGTATATATCAAGGGGTCACAGGTTCAATTTCAAGATAAAAATTGTATTTCTTTTTCTGAAGATCGTTTTTGACTTTGCAAATACTGTACAATACAATGATAGTATACAAATGGGATTCAGAAGAAAGCCATTTAACTTATGTGAATCTGTATCCCATTTAAATCTAATTTGCTAAGTAATCGTGATTTGAAATGATGAATGAAGACATATTTGATATGAGTATCATTTGACAATTGTGAAGATTTCTTGTTTTCACTACGTTAAAGTGTCAACATCATGTCACATGAATGTATTCAAAACTTTAGCTAAGTAGGCGCTAATTGTATGTATGTTTTTTGTAAAATGGAAATGTTTCTTTCAGAATCACTGTGATAAACAACAAAGAAAGAAACGTGACGCCCATGAAACTGGTCCTATTGTAAGAACACAACTCACTCTTATGCCAGAATCGCTAGGTACTTATTTGAGCTGTGACATGTGAATTCTATCACTGTCATTTTTTGACAAGTGTAGATTCAGATGAGCCGGTGCAGCCTCCTTTTTAGCTTAGAAACTCCAAATGATGTTTGATCAGTATCCTAAGGGACAAAGAATGTTCAAGCAACAAGCAAAGACTCTGATCAGACTGCGCATATGCGCAGGCTGATCTGAGGCTTTGATGGTTGCACATACAACATTGTTGGAAATCTCATGTCGCAGCTCATTTCTGTATCATAAATTCCCATCACCTAAGCTGAGTTTTACTTTATGTTATAGTTAGGGCGTCAAAATTGGGAAAATGTGGACCCAGATCAGAGTGCTCCCAGTGAGCTGAATGACCAGGGCCCAAACACTTCGCTTGAAACTTATATATTATATGTGGTTTGAGCACAATGGATGCAGCATTGTTGCCACAACAACAGACAGTGTGTGCTTCATCACATTTTGTTAGCCAATTCTCTTCCACGATCACATAGAGGATCTAACATGAATACACTTTTATTATCCAACTTATCAAACGCGTTGAGGAAAAGAGGAAAAATGCAAGGTTTGCCAAGCATTTTAAAAAAATTGCTGTGTGGTTGATAAATTCAAAAATACAGGATTATGTTTAGTATATGACATAAATTGTTTTAAAATTGCATTTTTGCATGAAAACGTCAAGATTTTGACATTATGTATTAGACTTATATCACGCGTAGATGTTGTTATAACTCCAATGAATCCATACCAACCAATACCATTCCACATCTTCTCTTCTGCCGTATTCCGGTCCAGAATTTTAATTTATGCTGGCTCATAGCAGAAGAAGAAAAGTATTTGAGAGGAATGATAGATTTAGTCAAAAGACATCTGTCAATATTGATAATTCGAAAAAACATTTATATGAATAAATACCATATCTCATCAGACTTTATAAGTCTAATTATGTATGGACGTCATTATAAAACATTACACTGGTGGCTTATCGATTTTGATACATAGAGAATACTAAAGTACTGCCGCATTAATAAGAAACGCGAACAATCGACTTAACGTGCATCTTTTCATGTTATTTTCTCTTGATATTTTCGATATGCGGGTATAAAAAGCTGCAGTATTTTTTGACAAAATTTTCAACCTGATGTGTGTGCTGAGTTTTTCTGTAATTAGGTGGAATTTTGGCATATTTTTGGTTCTTTTCAACGGGGGAGTATAACTGTTGGTAGAATGGACATGAACTGACCCAGCTTATTAATAATATGCAACGGTTGACTTACTCATTCGATAGCGTTTCAGGTCAGTGATCGCCGAGTAGGTTATATACTGAAAAAAGTGAAAACGCTACACCTGAATTGTTTGCCATTTATATGCAAAATGACGCAAGCCAGTAAAGCAAATGAAAGTGTATCTGAATGTTCAAAGACTTGGTTATGTATAAAGTAAAAGTTTACTGATATTGTCACGAGGATACACATGAAAGTCATTTAAATGCAACAGGGGTCCAATTTTTCAGGTTACAAATTTGAACAGAAATCTAACACAGTTTAGGCCTTCAGAAATCCACTGCCAACCAGGTCCGACTGAACGAAATGGTAGTCTAAGACATTTGACAACCAGAAATGTGTTTTGATCGTTTAGAAAAGCAACCTTTGAAAGCGGGGTTTTCATTAAATTGGCCAAGCTTGAAATTTTATCACTGAAATCTCCATAGGAAAATAAATGTGTTGTTGCATCTTAGTCTGCGCACATTACTTGCCGAGAAATGGTAGGAACAATGTGCTGATAGGTCTACCTGATTTGGTAAAAGAAAGAAATTTATCGAAAATTGTGATAAATCGAAGATTACCAAATATTTAATATTATATCTCACGTGAATTTCCCATACAAAACTTCCAATCACCCGCTACTATAGTGATGGTGAATACTGTCACTCGTTTGTCATAGCAGCAGGTGATAGTCGAAAATTTAGTTGTTGGTCTGATGCGCAACGCCGATGGGCGTACGGTTCGTTCACGTCAGGCGACGTTCAACATGAGGCATGATTTGGCCACTTTCCACTACAATTACTTCGTTATTTATGGTCAGAAACATTAATTGTAGGTACTCGTTTTCTTAGTTAGGACGAGAGGAACACGTTGAGACCAAATATGAGCCAATTTAGCGCCGATTTGGCGAACTTTTCTATTTTGCAACAAAACCACATCTTGTACAGTATCCCATTTAAATGACGCTGCTTAGTATTAGGTTTGGCGTCGTTGTATTAGGTTTGGCGTCGTCGATTTTTTATGACGTAATTTGTTTGACCGAACGTCATGATCAGTTCGAGCATTCAAACTACTTAAAAGAACCATTTTTTGTGAAATATGTTTTTCATTCATGCATATAGATAAGAGGATGTGCATCATTTTCCCTTTGGAACTCCCCTCACTACGGTAGGCATAAGACGGTAGAAAATAAAGGATCTAATATTCGGTATAATAAATAAGTATAATTACATTTTCTGATTGGGTGATAGTCAAAAATATCATCTCTGGAAATGTGATAATCACATTCCTTGGGATTATATTTCCAATCAGGGAACGTAATATTTATATAATATTCCCTATTTGTTTTTGTCAAAGGGAGACATTTTCCCTTTTTTGCAAATTTGATAAATTCGAAATTGATTTCTGTTTCAAGTTATAAAACAGTTTTCTTGTGTAATAATGCAACACGAATTCTGATAAGCATAACAATCTTTTTTGCGCATGCGCAATTGCAAAATTCAGTGAATAAAGCTTTAAACACAATAAGGAACATAACTCAAACATCAAAAGAGACAAATTGGTGGTTTCAACGAATCGCTTGCTGGATGTCTGTAAAACGTTATTCATCTTTAGTAAATACTTTTCGTCCACTACTTTCTCACAAAATATAAAATATTGTAGTGTAGCGTTTTCACTTTTGTGAAGTATAGCCTAAAGTGTATCGTACATATAAAGTACTGCTGCATAAATTAGGATCGCAAATAAATGACTTTAGATGTATGTTCTCAATTTATATCACATTGAGTATTCAATAATCGTGAACCATTTCAGTCAGTATTTTGACAAAAGATATTGCCTGGTATTACGGCTAACTTATGTTCTAATAATTCTGATGGCAGAATTTGGGCATTTTGTTCCACTTATTTGACACTTGACAGGGATAATCCTGGTATAGGCCTTATCCATTTTTTGAAAAAAAAACTATTATTGTTCTGCACTACTTGAATGGCTGACTAAAAAACATATGTGTAGTTGATAACGTTTAGGCCGTTTACCACTGTAAAAGTTGTTTTATAAAATTGTCAATAATAGACGCATCACACTGTTTTAGTAGAAAATGTCCTTACAAATATAGCAAACAGTATTTACCCGGATCAAACTGATCGCATTGTATCAGTTGGATCTGTGTCTACGCTGATTGAATCGGTACTTTCAACTGAATGGCAGTGCATAAAAAATAAAAGTGGCAAGTAGAGTAAAACCGGGGTTCATGGGACACTTTTTCGAGATAGCTACTTCAAATTCGGATATCACCGGTTGTCGTCGCATTGGATGACCGCAATGGACAACGCAGTCAAGTGTATTCAATATGTGGTCAAAGGGAGGCAAATCTAGCGTGTTTAAGCCCATGTAGATAGAGTAATAAGCCTTCTAAGAGCGCAGGGTATTAAAGGGGTGGATGGGACAGCCATCGGGGTTCATCGGACAGGCCTTGGGGTTCATCGGACAGGTCATATTTAGGGGGGAAACACCACAATACAGATGAAACAAAACATAATATTGTTGTAGTAAATACTCAAAACAACAATTTAAACCGTCAGGTATTCCAAACAATCATTTTCTCCATATGCGAAGGCAAGATTACATCACAGTTTGGACCAAACGTAACCACTCCTTATCGGCTGAAATGACAGTTTCACACAATGTTGGGTCAACACAAATATATTTGTTTAAAGCTCATTTAATGCTGTGGCATTAGAACCAATCAACCCTGGTAAAAGTAGCTGATTAACACTCATTAATTTAGAGTGATAAGTGTCCTTTGAAGACCGCATTACTTAAGTATCATTTAATAACTTAATTATAATTTTTCACTCTTATTGGGACGTTCTGTACCGTAATTAGAAGTTTGCAGCACGTCTGAATTCGAAAATGGTTGAAATCGTTGAAGTGAAAGTTTACTCTATAAAGCAAGGGAGTATGACCAGGAAATACCACAATCACACACTGCAGACTAACCCACGGCACCGCGAGGATGAGCAACAGAACACTAACAGTCACAAAGCACCAGGAAGACAATTTAAGTAAAGCAACCAGCTTTCTTTCCCCCATCAAGCTGATTACAAAACTAGGGTGACACAAAGTAAAGGATATAAAAACAAGCATCAAACACAGACCCCCCCCCCCCCCACAAACAATGGGGCAACAATAAACAATGAATCAACAACAGAACCACTTCCTTATAACAGACAGCAGCCAAAGCCATCGGCAGGGGGGGTTAATGCAGTTTAATGGTAAAACCATATTCTTGCTAAAACAAATGCTTGTATATGTAGACATTTTAAAGAACTGACGGTTTACCGTTCAGCGGGATACAGGCCTACCTCGCTATGGTATATTGTGAGGATACTGGCTATGGCGAAAATAATTATGTTCATAGATGTCACAAGATGTGTATCTTTGTCTTTCTACGCACATAAATTAATAGCAATCATGTATGATGCGGTGGCTTTATTCTTGAAATACAAACATGTAGATGGGTGTTCTTTTTTGAGCTGATGCTTCAGTACGTCCTAGTCAATAATTTTTCACTCTTATTGGGACGTTTTTCTGCCTTCCTGAGTTGAACCAGTAACAAACTGCTACTGAGCCACTGTTGCGCTCCTAGAGAGAGAGAGAGAGAGAGAGAGAGAGAGAGAGAGAGAGAGAGAGAGAGAGATAGATGATAGCATTTTTTAAGACAGACAGAAAGCACTTTTTTATATCAAGACAGGTCGGTTGGTGACACTAGCTGTTACTATCATAGACCCTATTTTGTCGCAAGATGCCTTTGTAATAATTCAAATACAACAAATATGCAGACTTGTATATTAAAGGACAGTAGTAAGACATGTATATCCTGTAGTTTGGAAAAAAAGAGACAGATAGGGGGGCTTGTAACCGCGAGGTTGAGTTGAACTGTATTGTCCGATGAACCCGGCCTCCGTAAAAAATCAACGGTGATAACTTGGGGGGTTCATCGGACAGCTTTTTCGCTCTATTTATCTGAACAATTGATGGATATAAATGAATAAAACAAACACATTTATCTTCATTGAATATTTATTTCATGTAAAAAATCAATTCCAGCCACAAATTTAGTGTAAAACCCCAATGGACAGGATGTCAAAGTAGACCGGTGACGAATCTCGATGTTTTTTCTTGGCGCCATTTTGTCAAAATCCCTTTAAAACAAGGCGAGTTTTTTTTCGGAGCTGGCTTTTATCCAATGAGATCACGGCGTTATGACACGCGCTATGCAAATTTTAAGTGCAGTATCAGACAGAACATTGGTAGCAAAAACAAATGGATAACTTCTCTCTGAACAAGTGTCTGTCGGAAGAGCTGTAAAGCTGACGTAAAACGACCTGTCCGATGAACCCTGCCGTCCGATGAACCCCGGTTTTACTCTACACTGAAAGCAATCAAGATTTTAAAATGCGTGATGCTTTTGACACTTACCTGTAGAAATTTAAGTACAGATATATAGGCCGTCTAATGGCTGTTACACCTTTTGAATTCCCCCCACTTTTCAAAAAGCCTAAAAATGTCGAAATCCCCAAGACATTAGGGGTCAGGGCAGTGGAAGTAGATTCTTCAAACAATTTTCTTCTGATACTGCAGGATATTCTAAATCCAGATTTGATCTTAATGTTTGGAAAAATGCATGTAATAAAAATAATATTCCCGATTTTCGCGTTTCTTATTATTGCGGCAGGACTATAGGTGAGTGTCTTATGATATCAAGTTTACCAGGCAAGGCTTTGAGAACGCTTGTTGACATCGCGAGGCTTGCAGAGAGATTCAACATGCATTCTCAAAGCCGAGCCTGGTAAACTTGATATCAAAAGACGCGACCCAGGTATTCTATTTATCAGCTTAATAAGTTGATTCACTCTCCAAACTAGCGAATATGACGTAATGACCAATTTTTATGTTGATTCAGCGTCATTAGCGACGTCATTCAAAAAGTGCAACGTCATCATAACCTGATAAAGGTAACATGCCGTGAGATAGGAAACGTTTATAAGGTTATGTTGAAACACTCCAGTTAGTATTAGTGGTGACTGATTAATAGTGTTATATCACTACCAAACGAGACGTCTTATGATAAATTGCTGTTAAAACACATACTGCTTGTTTCTTAACTTCGGCTTAATCAGGTTTGTCTTTACTTCAGAAGGCCCAGTTCCATGTCACAAAACCATGACCTTCAAAGGGACAGTAGGTGCACTTGGAACTACAGCCATAGTCTTGTTCTTTGCTATGATATTCTCCTACTTCAGTTTTAAGAAGGCAGAAAAGAGGCATCAGGTAATCTACCCATAGTATATACATTTTAATCCTATATGTACATATACATGTACCAATCTGTGCTGGGATGTTAGATCATGTTACAGTAAAGCAGGACTTTAGTTAAGACTGCGTACCAAAAATTAGTTTGCTTATTTCTCAACCAAAACACAAACTGTACCCCACTTCTAACGCAAAATCAAACAGAGCCTGAAATATAATATATATATATCGTTTCATCCATTGTAATGCAATTTTATCAAAAATTAAAACACTTAGGCCTATTTATGTAAATAAAGGTAGAATTTCATCAGTCAATCATCTAATTTTCATCATAACCTGATTGGGTGAATGTCTGCCGTAACCCCTTAGCGGTACAATGATTTCGGAAAGACCTCGTATATTAATTAAAGTTACATTCTTGAAACTGTGGGTCAGTATATGTTGTGAGTACTCAAAAGAACCGTCTCAATGAGACGGTTCTTTTGAGCACCCAAAACACATGTGAAAACTGATGGGTAAGAAAATATTGACAATTTTACACTAAAAATTTTGTTTTACTAAACCTGTGGTAAAGTCTGAGGTAAAGTTTACACATATATGCTCCATTTAAGCTTAGGGGTGAACAACACTGCTGAGAAATAATAGTAATAACAGGACTTTAGCTAAGATTTTGTATAAGAAAATTATTTTCCTTATTTGTCAATCAAAACATATCTTGTGGGTACTCAGAAGAACTGTCTCAATGAGAGGGTTCTTTTGAGCACCAAAACCCATGTTAAAACCGATGAGTAAGAAAATATCGACAATTTTATGCTCAAAAATTTTGTTTCTCTAAATCTATGGTAATTTGCTGGGGCCCATTCCATGAAATGCACAAACCATGGCATTCAAATGGACAGCAGGTGCACTCGAAACTACAGCTATATTCTTGTTATTGCCATGCTGCCTCCTACATCAGTTTTAAGAAGGCAGAGAGCAGGCTTTAGGTAATCTGTCCATGACATGTTCGTTCTAAATATACACACACATATACTGAACAGCAAAAGAAACGCATATTTTGCATATTTGGTATAGTGTATAAATTGGGGTTTAAATACTGATCTAATGATATGTAAGGCATCGCTGATGTATGGAATGTGTTTAATCAAAAGCATCACAAATGTATGGCTCCTTGGAATAATGATAATTAAGGGGCGTAACTCTGTGCGTCATAAAATAACTCGTAATAAAGGCGACTTTCGAGATGGTGTATGCCTTAAACATCTGAACGGATTTGAATAAAAATCACTCTGCTTGATAATCATGACATACAGACTTCTTATGAAGGTTAAATTGTCGGATATGCTTCAAAGTGGACCATTGTAACCCAGTTACATCATCGGACAATTAACCGGAAGTGTGTTTAATACAAGCAAGAAAGGGTCCAATCAATTGTTTTAAACGTTTCTGTTGGTCATTACTTTACTTGACACCAATCAAACTGTGCCAGATTTTCTTACACCCCAAAGATTTTGGTTGTTTTCAATACCAATGCAAAAAATGTAAAACATGAAGATTTTTGGATTAGCAGCATAATTTCTACAGCAGTGAATTTTAAAGTTTTATGCTGTTTTCTTATCTGTTACATTGTGTTCTCGTGACATGCAATGACATCGGATTCAAAACATGCCTTTTCAAATGTACGGAACTGTTTTTGTGTTTTTTGCATTAATTAACAAAAAAAAGTAATTAACTGTGTAATGACGAATAAAATGGCCTGGAACGAACGCATGAGTCCGTCCAAACACGTTCATATCATTTATGGTAAAATTCGATAAGGGTTTCTGGTATTAAATGGATGTTGAACAATATGCGTTTCTTTTGCTGTCAAGTATATATGACGTATAATAATATTAATTTCACACAAATGTTTCTAATAAACCCCTCTACCATATTTAACAAAACAGTTCTGCTTCGCTGGACAATATGGCAGCCCCCTTAAAGCACCACCTATAATTTGAAGCAGACGACAATTTAAAATTTTGCTGCTTTTCAAAAATAATAAATAAGGCATGATATTTCATGAGAATTGCCTGCTGGCAGACAATTCTCATGAAATATCATGCCTTATTTTTTTCGGAAATTAAGAAAGATGTCGGAAAATTTGTCGGCTGCTGCAGTTGTGATTGGCGCTTTAAGGGTTAAATGACATCTTCCACTGAACGGCTGACCCTAATGCAAAATAATTTCAAAAACTGTCCTACACCAAACTTGCCAAAATGGTCCCGCTCCGATGAACAAAATGGCAGACAGAGTTAAAAAAATCAAATCTTAAAACTACATTTTTCTCGGAAACGCTGTTCCTTATTTAAATTAATTTCAAACAAATCTAGTCTTCTAGATCTTCTTTATAAGGCTCACATTTGCACAAACATCCCGCTCCAATGAACAAAATGGACACCAGTGCAAAAATAGGAAACCCTAGTACCATCACATGCCCGGATCCAGAATTTTTTCCAAAAAGGTCCAACTGTGACAAGTTTTTTTTTTTGATGAGGGCAGAGAAGATTCAAATAGCCTAAAAGAGGGCCATCATCAGCCCGCTAGCGAAACGCCATTTAAAGGGCGTTTCCCTGGCGTGTCAATGATGGCCCAACATTGAATGCTGGCTCAGTAGCTTTGTGATTTTTCAGGCGATCTAGACCAGTATTGCTAAGAAACCCTATATTTTTGTGATTTTTCAGATAGGTCCGGACCCACTGCCCCCCCCCCCCCCCCCCTCTGGATCCGCACATGACTCTCTTGTATTTCTTTTTCAGGGAAGAAAGAGTGATTATGGAAGCAGCATGACAACGGTTACATCGGACCTTACGTTAGATGAAACTCTATCAAGTTGCTCCTCGAATAAAAGAAACACAAACATTTAAAAGATGACCATACCATCAATTATTAGAATAAAACATTCTAAGTATAAACTCCGTATAAGCCATACCCTAAACATGTATATCGATAAGAGGGAATGTTTCTAATTTATGTTTGAGGTTACATAGGGAAGCAGGAAACCAGGCCATGGTTTCTTCCCTCGCCTTTCAGGCTTTGATTTCAACACCACCCTCGGGGTCCAGCAGATATTACTGCATAAAAAACATGTGATCGGTATATTGTGTATGTGTGCCTTTGTTTTGTCCATTGTTGTTAATATTTGCATATGCAATAAAATACATATCTCCAAACCTTTTTATCATTTTCTGATATAAATATGGTGCCCCTTATTATGTTTTTTTTTTTATAAAGAACTTAGAAAAGAAAGAAAATGTGAATATGACCACAGACCAACCGTTTTGCCCATATAGACCAGGCGTAGCCAGAGGGTTTATCATGTTGAGGCCCGTCCGCCTCCCCCACCATCCCCTCACTAAAAAGAGAGATAATTCATAATAACTAACCTAGTTGCTTTACTTTTCAGATAGCGAAAAACAAATGCGCTGATCAGACTGCGCAGATGCGCAGGCTGGTCTACGCTTTTGTTTTTTGCAAGCAACAAAGTCAGGGTTTCTAGCAGCGTGGCCCATATGATTTTGAAGCCTAGGCTTCCTGACCTCCGCCTGGCTACGCATATGGAGACAGCTGCTTATGCCCTTTTACCTATTTCCTTTTTGTTGTCAGCAAAACCCTGATCTGGATGGAAATAGATTAACATTCTGATAGTTTTTTGAAAAAAGTAATTTTGAAAAAAAAAAAAAAAAAAACAGATGACAAAAAACCATGAGTAATTACCCAGCATGTATGATTTTGCATACATGCGACCTAAACTTGAACTTCTATCTCATTTGTTGATCCAAAGCTACAACCAAGAACATGTGCATATCTAGAGGGTGAAACAGGGGGTCCAGACCCCCCCCCCCCCCCGAAAAATCACAAGAATATAGTGTTTCTTAGCAATACTGGTCCGGATCCCCCGAAATATTACAAAGCTGCTAAGTCAGCTGTCATTGTTCGGCCATCGTTGGCACGCCAGGAAAACGACATTAAAAATGGCGTTTCGCTGGCGGGCCGATGGTGGCCCGCTTACAGAAGTATTGGATCTTTTTTCCCCTCACCAATAATTCACCATCGCGTCAGTGATGGTGATATAGTTAGTAAACTTCCATTGGGCGCGTGTTCGATTCGGACCTGTTTCCCCCCCCCCCCCCCCCCCCCCCATTATTAGGAAGTTGCGGAAATGGATTAGGTGTTAACTCCCCAGCAGCAGTGACTTTTACTGTTCTTTCTCAAACTCCCCGTCGACCAAGCTACTTCCAAAATTCCATCATTGCGTGTTGGAGCGATGTTGATATGCTTTGGATATCGGATTGCTTCTAAATGCGAAAAAAAAACATTAGAGACCTTACCACTGAGCTAGAATCCTGATCAAACATGGACCCTTCGGATATTCTAGACTAAGTGAGTCGAAATAACTAGATGTAGATGGGTTAGTTACAGTATGCCTCCTAGGCATTATGTACATTGACTTCGATTGAGGAACACGGTTGAATGACCTAATACATACTGCTGGGGAGGGGGTTAACTTTACCACTATTCAGTGTGTTCATGAGCATAGCCTAACTGGAATATGCATACATGTATTTCCTGTGTTTTATTTGCTTCCAAAGCATCACCAATGTACAAAGCGTTAACTAAAGCAAAAAACACCCAGAGCTTGAAACACATGGAACACTGAAAAAGAGTGGCTTCAGCAAATGCAATATTATAACACTATAAAAGTTCTTCTTTAACAACTGTTAAACGCCATGCGATGGTTCTAAGCTTTTTTTAAAAGCTAAACTTGTTAAAAAAAACGTTGTCACAGTTGGGCCAGCTCTTACAAAAAATTCTTGATCCGCACACGAAGAACCTACAAACCCAACTATCCCCACCCCTTTAATGTGATTACATAGACAGAAATGTCCAGTAGTGTCGCAATCACAGAGTTCAATCAACTATAGCACCAGATACAAGGAGCAAACATTAAAGCTGCATAGTCTGTAACTTTTGATCTTTTCATTTTAGAAATAATGTTTCTATTTTTCAAGAACACTGTAAAAATACTAATATTCAGATATACATTTTACCTTTTTCGTAATAATTAACAAATTATTAGTACCAAAACAACAGCATTTATGTTAAAATTAACTGTCTTGAATTATTGGAGGGACGCAAATAATTACAAATAAGAGAAAAAACACCTGTTTTTATAAGATAATTCACTTTTCCATGCAGTTTTTAGCTGTAGAAATTAGATTTATTGTGACAACATAACTTTTACAAATGATTTAAAAAGAAAATATTTTTTTTTTTTTTCAAAAAATGTTCATAGTTGCAGAGTATGCAGCTTTAAATTGCATGAGTGGACGATTTATAAAACAATACGAGGACTAGAATAATCGTGCGAGTTTGACTTGGATATGCTACAATTAAAAATGTGCATACCACAGACAAACTCATGAAACAAAGAGGAAGAGGCACACAGAACAAGAACAATTCTGCGATGATTGAAAAAAGAGCTCATAACAATTATTGACCCTTATCGGATGTAAAATAAAACACTCGCTGACGGAGTTGCTGTGTATACAATTCAACCAATGCAGTGATCTACGTTTAACCTACTAGCCCTGTCGGACAAGGACATTGAGAAATGTACTTGTCCGAGTCTAAAATGCACTAGCCCTGACCTAAAATGCACTAGTTTTTAAATTTTATAAAATTGAACATTAGAGGAGCCGACGCATGTGCAAGTGTCAAAAAAGCTGTAAACTTGTGTAGTATGCATGTGAATGTCTGTTAATAAAATCTGTTTCTTTATTAATGATTTGAGCTTCATAGGGTTCGGTGAGAAACATTCTGTGCTACATTTGAAAGTTTTTTTTTCCTTGAACTAGCCCAATCAGGCTACCAGGGCTCAGAATGTACTTGTCCTGACCATGAATTCACTAGTACAGGTACTATAGGAACATGCTTTCTGTAGAGCCTTGCTATGCCGTGACCAAAAGCAAAGAAGTACACTCCAAAGATCAGAGTCCTCAGTTATCAATCTAGCGCACAGCTTAGACCATGATTAGGCAGGGCAGATGCCCAGACTGGTCTGAGTCTTCGCTCGGCTAACACTCATTTGTAGGTTTTGTAATGGCTAACCTACAAGTATATTTTATGATAACATGATTTGTGATTATTTTGTTGAAAAATTACCCCGAGCTATACAACAACTATGACCAGATTTTTTTATATATGGGCTTCGACGCCAGAAATAGCAAAAGAGTATAATCAGGAAATACCACAATCACAAACCGCAGACAAACCCATGGCACCGCGAGGAAGAGCCACACAACCATCACGAGACACCAGGAAGACAAACTAAGTAAAGCAACAAGCTCTCTCTTCCCCATCAAGATGATTGCAAAACTAGAATGGATATAAAGTAACGTACAACAAAACATAGAACAATCACAGACTCCCACAATGGGAGTAACAATAAATAAAAAGTTAAAAACAACAGAACCACCGCCTTAGAAAGGACAGTAGCCTAAGTCACGGGGGGGGGGGGGGGGGGGGGTTAAATGCATAAATTGGTACCAAATCCTCTCCCTAGATTCTGCTGTTGTTGAAGTACAATAATTGTTCAATTCGCATGGAAGCCTTCTAACTAATGCAATGTATCATCATGGAGAAACACTCTTATCAAATTAACACACTATAATGAAAGAAAGAAAAGGGCTCACGACTCACAGATAGTCAGAGCTAAAGAGAACCTCAAGTTGAGGCACGGTGGGTCCAGCTACAGATAAGCATCAGACACCAACCCACCGGTTAAAGCTTTACGTCAGAGCCGTCATAGAGTCTGAGGCCTGACCCACCTATAATCCGTGATGACATACAAGTTATATCCAACCTTTATATAATGTTTTATAATCTTTTTGAATAGATTACTAAAATTAGGTTTTCCAACAATTCGTTTGAATTTATAAACTAAATCAAAGATAGACTATATAAATTTGGACGTGTAACGGTTTGGCCGTTTTTTGGCCCACGATGGATTTGGCTGAAATTTGAATATATGGTGGTTTGATCTTTGTCCTTTCACATGAGCATGTTTTTGAATTAACGACGGCATATGCAGTCACATGAATTAAAGTTTCTCACTAGTGTGTATAAACAGAGGTTTATTCATGAATGTGGATATTTATAAAGATGCAACAAGCAAACTGACCTCAAACATAATACCAAACATGCGTATATTTATACTCGTCATGTCTATGTCGTAATTTGAGCTAACACTACCATCATTAATTAAAAATTATGCTAAAACTTGGCTAAATACTGTGTTTATGATTACCTTGATGATATGTTTTTTAGGTGTAATATATATTGAACATTTAGTGTTTTATCGCCTTTTCCAGTTAATCAATAGCTCAAACAAGCCTATTCCGGTTTATTCGTATCAATATAATCAGTACGACATGTACACAAGCGTGAATGTAACATGTTATACGCGGCATTACATGCGCAACCTTTTTATGCTGGATTAGTATGAAACATGAAAAGCAACAGAAATGATAATGGAAGCTTTGAACACTTTTTTTGCTCACAGCCACAATTATTAAATAGATACACGTGAGTGTTGTATATCTGTCTGTTCATCTGTCAGTTCGTCTGTATGTGACGTATCTTCCAAACACCTGATTAGATTATAAGATTAATTCACAAAACTGTGCACCTTTGTGGATAAACATGCAGAATAAATGAATACTTTAAGGCCATGTCAAAGCAGGCGGTCATAGGTTACATGTACAGAATGCATATCTGCTCCATAATTTACGCATGTCCCAGCTCAGATATCCAACAGTCATGATAGCGCTGTGGTCTATATTACTTACCTATTATCTTACGTGTAACTAAGGGTTCGCAGTTCACAATCCGGAAGAAACATATGTTGTGTGTCATTGTGCAAGACCCTTCATCTTAATTGCGTAATGCATGTTCAACCGAGGAAACGTCTTGACTGAAATATGGTTCACTGTAACGTAGAGCAGTGACGTAGAGCATTAAAACACTTAGTCATGTTTCAAGCATTTGTGGTGCAGACATCTATATCAAGGGTGACAAAGCAGGGATTTCGGAACCGTTTAAACAAAATACATTGTGTTTTGATAAAGGTGAATAAACATCTAAAATAGAGTATTTCGATCCTTGAATATTAAATGTATGTGTTTGTTGGTACCAGTGACTATTTACCATCTGCAGATAAGTGGTTGTTGTATATATAGTGCATTATTTAAGCAAGCACTTTACGAGAGCGATATAGGGAGCGCAGTGGCTCAGTGGTAGAGTGCTTGACTCGAGGCCGAAGGGCCGCGGGTTCGAGCCTCACCGGCGTCACTGCGTTGTGATCCTTGAACAAGACACATTTATCCTAGCTTAGTACTGGTTCAACCCAGGAAGACCCGTCCCTATATAACTAAAAGATTGTTGATGGGACGTAAAGAATCAAATCAAACAAACAAATAAACGAGAGCGATATTCGTTGAGGAAACAAACAGTTTAGCACAGATATTGTGCACATTTAAGCATGAAAAGCGCATTACACTCATTATGAATAAAATGCTTGTGGCGTTCGCATTCGGGCCATTGGCTGTTTTTATACATGCTTTCTTGCATAAATAACAATGAATTGGAAAGAACAAAACTAAATCAAAGAATTACATTGGTTTATTTGCGACAAAATCTGCGCCACCTATATACATCGTATATGTACATGAGAAGTTACGAACTTCAAAAAATATAGATAGGTGTTAGTTTTGAGGGTCAGTTACAAAAATAAATATGTTGAGAGTGTGCATTTGTATACATCACACCAGCTCCTTTTTGTTCAAATAACCTCACTTTAATAATATTACCATTAAACTGACACAGTTCTATCAAAATTTTGGAATCATATCAAATGATTCCGATATCTGTGCTGTGAAATAGCTTTTTGCTCTACCTTATGAACCGCTAGAATTTCATCGAAACTTGCACAGATACTTATCTGGGACAGCCAAAACGAATTATAAGATTTTGGTGACCTCAACCTAATTTACAAGGTCACCAGGGACGTATATAAAAAAAGGCTTGTCTGTACTCTATCTTCCTAACCAATGACCAGATATTTACCAAACTGACACAGATAACTCATTGTGAAGACCTTAATGAATGACTAGAATTCGGTGAAATTGACCTTAATTCCAAGATCACCAGCGTCACATAACTCCTTAAAGTGTGGGGGTGGGGGGGGCAACTCTATCTAATGTTATATACTTACTATTCCTAACTACTCTAGTATGGCCATATTAAACAGTGTCTGCCCTGTAATTTGAGAATACCAATAATTGATTATTGTTTCCTCATGCTCCAAAGAATGATCACATAATTTGCCATTTTTGACAATCTTAAATCAAAGCAATGGGCCTTGCCAAAAAAAAAAGTGGCGGTGAGCTGCCTTTTTAAAAGCAGATTGTACCAAAGAACTGTCTCCAGAAATCTATGTTTCAGTTAAAGAAGGGGGCACATCAAACTCTCTCCTTGCACCTTCTCTCTCCGCTGGTCTCTCTCTCTCTCTCTCTCTCTCTCTCTCTCTCTCTCTCTCTCTCTCTCTCTCTCTCTCAAATAAGACTCGCATTTACTGAAATGTTGTTGTATTTGCTTTTCTTTAAACGTAATATATCCGAGGACTGTTTGTAAGAAATAATATTGATACGAGCTTGCTAATATGTACATTGTATTCCTTTTTTGTACGGGAATCTTACGTCTCTCCAGTGATTTTAGTACTCTCAGTGCTTTGATAAGTATGAATTGAATAGTACATTTCAGGATAAAATTTGCAGAAAAAGTCTTTTTACAGTATTTACCACATGCGGAACCGGCTCAGAGTTACCATTTTATGGTGTAATATTATATGCACAATAAAATGAGAAATAGTTTTATCCGGTTCCGCATGTAGACATGTATGTAATTGAGTCACGAAGTACACGAGGGTGTTTGGTTTTACCATAGACTTAGTGTTAACTGTGGTTGATAGGGCATGCATTTAACCCCAAAATTTATCATAAAAATACATTTTAATGAAGAAAATAAATTGTGTACATTAAACTAGAGACTCTTAGGTATCATTTGGTAATATTTTGGAGGGATTTCTTTACAATCGATTTTTTACTGTAAAAGTGGGCCATTTGTAATACAAAACCGTTACACGTCCTTTATAAACCTGTCTTCGGGGTTTGCGGACAACAAAGCAACAGATCAGCCTGCACATCGGCACAGTCTGCTCAGCGCCTTTGTTATTGCTTATTGGTACGTAAGAGTATCATATCTAGACTTACTACAAGCGAAATTTCAATTTTCTAGCTAGCCCCTGTACATGAGCAGGCTGGTTTGATTCTCACTTTGTCCGAACCCCAAAGAAGGTTTTCTCACATCGCGGCCCATATATACCCCTCATAACCATTGTCTTGCAGAACCCAGATAAAATCGCTTTAACAATCAGTCTAGAGCCATGTATTGACCAGCTGGAGGGTCTGCGTATGTGTAGATTCGCCTGAGCCTTCATTGCTGGAATCTGCGATAAACATCAAACTCTCATCTGCTGGCTCATATCAGTGAGCCTGTGTGTTAAGTTGATAAAGTGACAGTTTCGAATTTAGGAGTGGACAATGCTTTAAGACATTCTTATTCAGGGGTCAAAATGTATTATTTTGTCAATAAAATTATGACATATGAACAAACTTGACCTAAAAAACTCGTACGGTTGTTTCTACAAGATGAAATTAAATACGAAACTAGGGTGTCATACATTTTAGCATTCTGGTAATGCCATTGAACAAGATCTTGAATTACTACAAGTAAAAGCTTTTACAACAAAAACACTGTCTACGTACTCTAGGCATATATGCATTTGTTATTCTAAACAAGTGATGTGTTAAGTAAAGGGCAACGTAAGTTTATGACAGACAGAGGCAGACAATACATATGGACAGACAGGCAGCAAGAAGAATGATAAATCTTGCTGCTTGAGCTCACAGCCCTAGGAACACTGGTCAAGCGCTCTAACCACCTGAGCTACCAGAATGGTCCAAATCACCACCACTCTTTTTTTTATTGACCAATGCACGCGCCTCTGCTACAGACCACCGCCAGGTGCCCACCAATATTAGAACTTTGCAATGCCATATTATTATTGAAAATTTGTACCATTATGCTATATATGAGCCAGCACATGAGGGTTTGGTATTTATCGCATATGCGTATAATTGTTCTTTAAACATGCATGGGCATGAATCTAGAGAGGCTAGAGGATTTAATTTTGACAGGTGTTTTCTATCTACATACATTTTGTGTGTGAGGGGGTGGGACAGTGAAGACTCTGATGAGACCAACTGCATGCAAAGCTCCATCTAAGCATTGTTGTCTTTTTGACTATACGATACTGTACTAAACATCTCATGAACTGGCACATATTTTTTACAAGGCAGCCAGTGTTATTATTGAAAGGTTGAACCTTTATGCAATATTTGAGCCAGCAAGGGCGATTTTGTTACTTATCGCATATGCGTAAAATTGTTTTTTAACATGCAGGTGGGGGTACCAAGTGTGGCTTGTTGTCCTTATTGTGACATGCCCCTTTATCTACACCCAGTTTTTGCAACCAGTGAAAGCTCTAGTGAGACTGTCTGCATGCGCAATTCTGCTTAGCATTGACAGCTTATTGTATATACGATGAATACCAAAAATTCCATGAGCTGGCCCTTTTCTTTTCCAAAACAGCCATGTTTTAACAAAAAGCGTCATCATTCAGTGCGCACAATATGTATATTCACAGATACTCCTTCTTATAGTACATTTGTAGGCATTTTTTAAACTGTAGATGTGTTCTAGTGCAGGACACCCTGTTCGTTCCAAGGCGGTGCTTTATTGTGGATACTTTCTGTTATTTATGTTACATGTTAGTCTTTGTTATACCGTCCTGTCTGTTCCTGGCGGTCTTGTGGTCACCTTCTGGGAGAGGCTGGCCTCTTGGCTCTCTTGTGTGTGGTGTTTTCTTGTATTTTTTGCTGCTTTCCCGGGTGGTGTCCCGTGTCGGTGTGATGTTTGGTTCCTGCTCTTTGTCTTCTTCTTCACTTTGAATAATAAGCTATTTGTATAAAGTATTTGCGGGCATGTAAAGACCCTGATAAGCCTGCAAATACGCGCAGTATGATCGATGTATCTATCTTTCGACTGTTTTTATATTGTAAAGTAAAACCTGTTTTAAGCGGCCACTCAAAAATAGACAAAACAAAGATCTTAATGACAAATAATAGCTTAATAAAGGTCGAAATTATTGTAAAATGCTCCCCTTGGAGCATTCGGCAATACTTTTGACCTGCATTAAGCGATGCAGTAAAACTTGTCTTAATCGGTCACTCAAAAAAGACAAAACAAAGATCTTAACGATTAATTGTAGCTCAATGACGGTCGAAACTATTGCAGAATGTTCCCCTTTTTGATTTTTTTGATAGTGGCCGTTTCTGTACGTCGTTCCAGTAAAGTGCATGTACATGTAAGCACTGGCACATTTAAAATCTGAAATAAATACATAGAGGATCTTACATGAGTGCTCATGTTTTATTGAATCTAGTAAACGAGTTGGAAAAACAGAGATAAAACGTAAGGCTTGCCGAGCATTTTATTGCTTTTTCGCAACGAATTTAATAAAATCAATTTTACAGGAGCATGAATGTTAGATTTTATTTATCTGACTCTAAAACTACTTTTAAATTTTTGCATGAAAACGTTTAGATTTTGCCATATATATACGCGACGTTATTACGGGCGTCATTACATAGCGTTACCAAAATCTGTAAACGACTATTCTTGCATGGGAATTCGTTACGCTAAGCTGTTTGAAGCCGCAAAATCCATGTTAAAATCAGGAGATTCACGTGCTGTTTGAACATGGCTTTTACTTGAAAAAGCCTAATAGATGGATGGCTGAGAATGGGTTTGCTCCCCCCCCCCTAGGAAATTTTGCAGACATATCCTATCTTGTAGAGTATTGAAAGCCGAGTCTTTTAAGAGATGTTTGCACTCTGTGCTCCGGGGCGTTAGTCTGTAAGAGCCTGTAACATACGTTACTTAATCAAACCAAGAAAAAGTAAATTGAAAGTTTGGGCTACAAATTAAAGACATTAAAATATTTATTTTTAAAAATCATTCATATAGTCTGCATACTGGATATCTTAACTACAAATGACAGCCATTTGAACAAAATTGCGGCTTTCTAGGATGTCATATGCGTTACATAAATCAGATAACCCATTAAAATTTGCAAGTGTGGCTAACATCATTTACATTCACAATCTCTCTGTGTGTTTTGCAAAATGTTTTTAACCATGTCTGACTAGCTTATGCAATTGGCTATCAGAAAAATTAAAGTTTGTTTCCCTAGCTTAAATATTTTTTCTGAAATAAGCAATTAAACAACCCTACCCCTACCCAGTTTTAAGGTGAAATGTTTGGTATTAAAACTAAAGTAAAAATAGTTAAAAAAATATTTGCATTTGGTGAATGTGTTTCATTGTTTGGGATTTATTTGCTTATATGAAAAGACTCATAAATCTGCAAGTTTGTTGCAATTTTTTTAATAACAGAGGCTGTAACATATGTTACCTGATGTAATAAATGGGCAAGCTCATTGTCTTTACGTAAGATATGCCTAAAAATGTTTTAATCTCCTCGAGGGAATTTTGCAGACATATTACTTCTTATAGTACAACTCAAGCTGCATCGAATAAGAGATGTTTGCACTCTCTTTGTAGGGGCGTTAGTCTGAAACAGCGTGTTACATGCGTTACTGTATCAAATAAAGGAAATGTAGTTTGAAAGTTTGAGCTAAAATTGTGAAAAACTCGCAGCTGTTGGATATCTTACATTGTTTAGGGATTTTAAACTGGCTCCTATGATAAAGACTTATAGATCTGCTAGTTGTCATCAAGTTTTAAAGATCAGAGAGCGTTACATATGTTAGCGTGATAAGTAAAATCATCAAACAGTATTTTGACATCAAGCTGAGTAAGGGCCTGCTCCATCCTAAATCCCCTTTGGAATTCTGCAGACAAATTACATCTTATGTAACCACTCAAGGTGCATTTAATAAGAAATGTTTGCACTCTGTAAGTCGGGGCGTTAGCCTGTAACAGCTTGTTACATATGTTACTATATCAATTTGAGAATAAGAAATTTGAATGTTTGAGCTACCAAAAGAAGACATTAAAATCATCTAATAAATTGACATTCTTATAGTCTTTATACTGTATGTCTTCACTACATATGGAAGCTGTTAAACATTAATACGGCTAACTGTGGTATTATGTGCGTTGCATGAACCTAATTATAATTTAAAAGCTATAATTGTGGCTATCGTCATGTAGTTAAACAACTACTATGACTTGGTTTCAAACTGTTTTATTAGATTTTACAAACATATACTCAATTGATGAAAAGGAAAAACCAAGTTTGCTTTTCTAACTTAAATATATTGTCTTATAGGAGCTAATACACAGCCCTAGTCCCAGTTTTACAGAGAAGTGAATTTTGTTATTACCGTTTAAGTAAAACACATGAAAGCGATTACAGCGTGTGGATATTTTTCATTTTCTTAGTCTGTCTTGCTCATATATCTACAAGATGTCATTAAGTTAAAGATCAGGACACTTAATGTGTACTTATAAGTCTTTGGCGCCAAAACACTAGAAATTCTATTCATCTCTGATGTTACAGATGTTATCAATGACCTTTTGGACATATTTCCTAATACTGTGCATATAATGCTAAATATAGAGCCACAAATAGAAAAGATAGTTTTACATTTTTACAAGAAAATACAATAAATGAAATGGTCCAAACTATTTCTCATCGATTTAACAATCATGTTGAACGTTTGTCGTTGTCTGCTTCTGTGGTAATCGATATTATCACACGCCTCCTTGCAACTAGTAGTATCATCACACACTATTTCAATTATTTACTGTTATTCAATTTTACCACCAGTCCACTCAAAATTGATGAGCCATTATCAACTTTCCAATTTTGCCATTTATGGCTTGGAACATTCAGAAACTGATATGAATTCCTAGTATTTGGCTCTTTGAGTATGTGTTTCAAGTGATGCTCTGCAAGTAGGAGAAAGACTAAAGCTTTACAAGGAGGAAAACTATGCCATTAAGAGCAATGAGTACATGGACTGATGTACCTTGATATTTCTGTGATAAAGAATCATATCTTAGCTGGTTAACTTTTATAAATGTAGCCTTTCCATACATGCAACCCACATATTTTCATCTAATAATGTCTCTGCACGCATTATCTTTCCCCAAGCATTCAAAAACTTATTTGAAGTCTTAGTACTTCTGAAGTGCTGAAACCGAGGTAACTCTTTCCCTTCAGATAAACGAACTAGATGTATCACAGCAGGTAAAGCAATGAAATGCAGGATAAACAGAGCGCAAATTAGACCCTTTCAATTCAATGATTCACTAAGTTTCTAAGATAAGAGCGCTTATTAAAGGATGTAACATATATAACTCGTCATAATAAATGAGCAAGGGCATTGTCGTGACATCCTTTTTGATTACACAGTCAGAGGCAAGTGTTTTCAATTCCAGTGTTTTCAATGAATCATGAAATGAGGCAACTTATCAACTTGTTTACTCTGTATAAATCTTCCATAGAGCATAATACAGAACTACTGGTTATCCCATTCTACCTATAGTCCACTTTCCTTCTTTTGAATGCAACAGCTAATGATATGGCTGCAAAAACTGAGAAATCATAGGTTTTACGTTATTTTAAGACATGCTTGAATGTACTGACATCAAAAAACAACCAACTGCAAACATAATTGATGGCAATGTCCAACTTCATATTCTTTCTCTTATACCAGATAACTTTGGAGGTGTAACAGAAATTGTTTCAAATGGTCTGCCAAAACCATCAAGAGTCAACATTGTAACTAAAGAAAACTTATAAAGTTCTTTGGGCGCAGCAAAATACTATTGATCTAAGACCTGAGGACGTAAGCACCAAAAGACTGGATAGGTTCTATGGCAGATGATGCAAAAAAGCAGCCTTTCAAATTTCTGTTTGACCAATGTCAGAAATCTAAAAGTATTCTTAGACGAACACGGTAGAGATATAGTTTTTGCATAATCAGAGCAAAGTTATCATTTGACTAGCACGGATGCAGAGGCAGCTGCAGTTAGATTGCTCTTGCCACTTCACAGGAAGAGATATATACCAGAGTCATACTCCATTGTATATACATATATATGAAATGGCATTTAACCCATATTAAATCAGGTGTTTGATCAAATGACACTGACATGCTGTTTCTGCTTTTGAAGAATGCTAAGGATTCAAGTTTGGCTGAGTCAAGTTGTTTGACGCTGGCACTGGCCACACATACAAAAAAAATTAAGTATTTTGATGGCTAAAGAGGAGGATCACACGAAATGCTTATAAGTGATGTTTGTCACAATTACCAATTTTAAAAAGTAATCTTAATTAATGTAACACATATAACACCATAGGAAGCTGTATATATGTTAAAAAATCTTTTCTTGTTTATCAAAGGTATTCAGCATGCAAACTACATGAATAATTCAAATAAATAGATAGTTTTATGTCTTCTTTCTGTTTCTCAGACTTTCAATTCATTTATTCTTAAATTGATATGGTAACATACGTATCATACCATTACAGGCTAACCCCCTACTTAATAGAGTACAAACATCTCTTATTTGATGCAGCTTGAATTGTTCTTTAAGGTAGGATATGTCTTCACAATTCCCAAAGGGGTGGAGAGGAACAGGATTGTACTCAGTTTGCAGTCCTAATACAATGCCATGATTCTACTGGTTGTAATGAAATGGATGATTATTTTGCAATAGAAGCAGACACAATGATAGACATTGTGAGGGTGACTTGAATAAAGATTGTTTTTGAATAATTTTATTTAATAGGAATATTTATTAAATTGTGTCATTTAAATGAGACCTACTATTTTCTGTCTATATGTCTATATATTTTAATATTATAGGCATTTGGAAATATGTGATTAAAAAGGTTATATATAACATAGGTAACACAATTCCATGGGCTTGTTATCAGCAATGACTGTAATTACTAAGACTAAGGCACCAGAGGCTAGAGAGTAATAGGAAAACATGTGAAAAACGGTATTTTTCTGAAATATCATCTCTTACTTCCAAGAAATTTCCTAGCTCATTCATTATGCCATGTAACATAAGTTACATACTTTAATAAGTGCTCTGATCCTGATGTCAAGCTTGCTAATGTATGATTCTTTATTGCATAAGCAAGACAGTGCCAAAAAAGTAAGATATCCACGAGCGTCAAATTTTTTCATATATTTTTCTTCAATAATAGATACCAAAATTAGATACTCAAAATTCGGGGTAGGGTTGTTTAATAGCTCATATAAAATAATGTATTTGAGATAGAAAAGCAAACTTTGTTTTTTCTATTAGTCAAATAAGTATTTTAGTAAACTAAGGTTAAAAACACTTGTAAAAATGCACAAATCATCTGTAAAATGAATGATGTTAGTCACAATTTCAACCTTCAAAGGGAAATTTAATCTATGTAACGCATATAACACCATTGAAGGCTGTAATTTTGTTTAAAATGCTGCTTTTATGTAGCTTAGACATCCAGCTTGCAAACTACATAAGAAATTTGAATATTTAGATGGTTTAATGTCTTTTTTCTGTAGCTCAGACTTTCATTTTGATCTTTTCCTTAGTTTGTTACAGTAACATATGTAACAGGCTGTCAGAGACTAACGCCCCGGAGCACAGAGTGCAAACATCTCTTAAAAGATGCGGCTTGAAATTTTCTTCAAGATAGGATATGTCTGCGAAATTCCCTAGGGGGGGGGGGGGAGCAGGACCTTTTTTAGCTCGAAGTCTATAAACTGCCCTGATTTGCATGCATTACGTTACACTTGAATGCGTTGCGGCCGTGACTGATCATTTCGCCGATGTTTTTGTTCGCGAAAACGTTGCACGCGTATATATGACGTTAAGGAGACGTAATGACGTTCGAAAAGTGACACTGTCGCCATTTTGTCTTGAGAAATCAAGTGTAAGAAAAGGGATATTTAATGTTAAAGCGACGTTTTCAGCGCGGTTTATTCAGGTAAAATATGCAAGAATAACGATCACACATGTTTGTTTCATTGCATTAACACTTGCCGGGTCCCTAACGGCCTCGTGTTCAAACAGCTTCCTCGGGACCCGGCAAATGTTAATGCATGAAAAAACATGTGTGATCCCTATATTGGTTTATCGATTTTAATGCATGGCTTTATATCACTCCCAGACGCGACGTCATATGATAAATGCATTTGTTCAATTATGCGAATGCAGTAACACAACACGACCAACTACGTAAACTCACTAGATCGTGTGCAAACAATAATTCATTCGTTGCCTTAGGTGAGCTTGTCTTTTGTTGTTGTATTTTGTTGTTGTTTTGATTTTTTTTTTTTTTTTTTTTTTGGGGGGGTGGGGGGGGGGGGCTGGGGGTATGTTGATTCTTACGTCGCAGTCAACAATTTCTCAGTCTTGTCGTGACGTTAACTTGACTGAAACAATACTAAGCAGAGGCTAAAATGTCTTGCTCAAGGACACAACACAGTGTCTCTGTTGAGGCTCGAATCAGCGACCACTTGATCCCGAGCCAAGCACACTGAGCTTATAAAAAAAACTCAGGTGAGCTGATAATCACTCAACCATCGCCATGTGCACAGTGTGTAAACTTTATTAGGGCGTATGCAATATAGGTTCGCTTGACTTGTTCTACAGTTTAAAATGGATTTTGATCACAGCCGAAGTGTGTCGAAACGTGACAGTGTTAATTTACAGGTTTAGATAAACACAAATTTTCAGCGTTAAGATGTAAATATTTTCTTACCCTTCGTTTAAACATATGGTTTTGGTGCTCAAAAAGAACCGTCTCATTGAGACGGTTCTTTTTAGTACCCACAACATATGTTTTGGTTGAGAAATAAGTAAATTAAATTACCGTAACGCACCCTTAACTAAAGTCCTGGACTTGGTTGATATCATAAGGCCACGCCATGTAAAAACTGTCTTCATGATTTGCATTACCTGTTTAACCCTTTATGTTCTGATGGATTTTCCTTCTAGTTTGATACAATAAACTTAGAATGGTCCATTGTATATATCGAGGGGGCACAAATAATATTGCGTTTATTTATGTGAATACCGTTTCAGTATAGACCCTGATGATATGCGGTTAATCTAATCATATAAACTTAAAACTGTAAGTAATGATTTTATTTCTATTGTTACATCAAATGATTCCACAGGGCTTGTCACTCTTGCCAGTGACAGAAATCGAGAAAATGACTCCAGTACAGAATCTGAAAGATGGACCGACAGCCTGTAAAACAGCTTTTTCTATCGCAATCACGCAAAGCCTCTTTACTTTAAAGGCCCTGTCACACTATAACGTATTAGCCAACGTATGCCGACGTATGAAATATGTATCTAGTACGCTGGCATACGCTGAAAACTAATTAAAAATCAGAGGGAAGCCTCTCTCTGAATTTATTCAAAACATACGTTAAACGAACATAGAACGTATGTATAACTTATATATTGAGTAACTTATTCATAACTTATTCCCGCCGTAACATAACTTATAAATGTATCAGTGTATAGAAGCGTACGCCCAGTGTATCACCAGCGTTCTTGACTTATGAGAAACTTAGGCACAACGAACGTCTAACGTATGCTGAATTGTACATATAACGTACGTTAACTTATGCATAACTTACATGTAGCGTATACATCTAACTTATGTCAAACGTATAAAACAATACAAATTTTTGGGACCTTTTTGTCATATGACAACGTATACCAACGTACTGTAGCGTGTGCGTTACGCATTGAAAACGTATCTCTAACTTATTCGGCGTGTACACCAACGTACTTGGTGAATTTTCATACATCCTCATACGTTGGTGCTAACGTCCCTTAACGTATGCATAACTCACCCGTTGCGTACATCTAACTTATGTCTAACGTATGAGCAATACGTCGGCATACGCTGATGATTTTTATGCAAGTACAAAATTTTGGGATCTATTCGCCATATGAGAACGTATACCAACGTACAATAGCGTATTCGTAACGTGTTTAAAACTTATCTCTAACGTATTCAGCGTACACCAACGTACTTGCTTAATTTCTCATACGTCCGCATACGTTGATGCTAACGTACCTTAACGTATGCATAACTTACCTGCTGCGTACATCTAGAGTTGTAGTGTGACATTGCCTTAACGTATAGAAGCAGTACGTTCGCATACGCTGTAATTTTTTTATGGATGCACAAAATGTTGGACCTCTTCGTCGTATGCCAACGTATAACACCGTACTATAGCGTATTCGTAACGTATTGAAAACTTATTTCTAACGTACTCAGAGTATACCAACGTACAAGCTGAATTTTTCATACGTCGGCATACGTTGGTGCTATACGTCGTAGTGTGACAGGGCCTTCCCAGGAAAAAAAGTGTTAGGTGAACTGACCGTCCCGAAATTACCATTGCTGTTGACTGGGACGTAAAGAATCAAGCCAAACAAAATCAAACCAAAAACTGCTCTGTGAATAAGAAATTCCAATGGATATAATAAATGGCGTAATAAAATGCTGTTTTGTGTTTTGTAACGTGTCGGTCTGCTTTGTATTTGCACATTTTAATGCATCGAGTTTCGATGTCATCTACGGGGCTGTGTACCGTATAATATCTGCATGTTTTATATTTTTCCATTCAGCCTTTTTGTCGTCTAGCTGCGTTGTTGTTGTTGTTGTTGTTGTTTAGAGGGGATTAAGCCTTTCTGATTTTTTAAAACAATTATTTCACGAAATCATATATACTGTTTGGATCAAAATCAGGCTTGAATTTTTTCGGGCCTGGTCTGGTTCCAACTGTTTGCAAATGTTATACGCATTGACGCTAGCAGAAAGAGACTAACTGGCATTTATAAGGCCCTGGAAGGGTTTTAGGAATATAGGGATATTAATCAAATAATTAAAGGTATTTGGGAAACTTTTTGTGAAAAGTTTAAGTATTTTAGGGATATGGTTTATACAAAGCATTTCTGAATTTGGGTGAAATTCATTGATGTCTGCCAATTTTTTCAGGGATATGGGATGTTTCTTAAAAAAAATAAAGGGATATGGGATACCAGGGACACCCCTTCCGTGGCCTCATTTATGTAATTTTGATAGGGCCATTAAAACATAACATTTATTATCGTTATGGTTATCGACCGAAAATGTTTTCGCTTAAACTTTGTCAGGCGTGTATTGTAGCTAAAACGAGCCATCCGTATCGCATTATTTCTATCATCTTCACTCGGTTATGAACGTTACCAAGCCAACCGTATCAGTATAAGCTTGAATAACAACTACTTGTCATTTTTCTTGCGACTTCTGCATCTGTTTGGAATGTTAAAATGAAGGTTAGTAAATACAGTAAAATATCGAAAATTCGAACTACGATTATTCGAAATACTCGCTAATTCGAAATATATTTGCGACTCAATGAATTAGAAACTGAATATCTAAGAACTTGAGTCAGCTGTACAACCACGCAACTAGCAGGTTAGCAAAGAGGTAGTTCATGAACTCGAATTTGGAGATATAGCTGCCATGCAGACATAATCAATTTGCAGTAGAGTGACAGGAATTTTAATACTGATTGGCAGTTTGGGATGTTTAAAAGAGGTGAAGACAAGGGAGATGATACTTGGAAAGTGTAAATATCCAAATAGATTTCTTCCTTATTTTCAGCAACATATGTTGTAGGTACACATTGGAATTGCCTCATAGAGGCAATTCCAATATGTACCAACAACATATGTCTTTTTTGATAAATGAGTTTTTTACCTTAAGCTTTTTAAACAAATTCTCAACCACTTTCATTTATTCAAAGAAATGAGCATGTAGAAATGAACAACTTTTCATGTAGCTTGTCATGCACCTGGGTGACAATAATAGACTGTCTATATTATGCTTCTGACAGCTTATCTTGAGATGTTTCATGGGAGTTTATTGCTAAATTGCTAGATGCACGCAGGGATGTATACTTATATATAACGTCCATGATGCACGATTGTAAGTTTTTAGGATTTGTTTTTCACAATTCTCCCCAATCACAATCTATACATAAAAAAAAACATTTGGCCACTTGTATGGTAGAACTTATTAAGCTCAGTTGTCAACGCGGCAAAAACGGGCGCACAGAAGCTGTTTTTCATTTGAATACTATTAAGACAGAATGTTCCTCTGAACTTAAAAGAAAATACACATCTCCATGAAAGAAACACCCATTTAGCTCTTAAAATCAGTTAAAGAGGGGTGGGTGTGTATTTCGGGCCGTCGTGTTATGGTAATGCTTTATCCATCTAGCAATATCAGGGATACACCCGCTATTCATTACTAATTTAGGAAGAAAAATTTGCTTGTTTTATTTATATAAACCTCAAAAAGTAAAATTCACATCTGTTCAAAGGTCTGGTAAAAGTGTTTTTGGCAGAAAGCAGAATATCGAAATTATAGGACCTTTTGGTTACGGTAATGGCGGCACCCCATGAATGCGTAATTACATATAGGACTGGTCTAATTTAGACATAGGTAAAAGCTGGAAATAAGGCGCGGTTATTTTTTTCAAAAGTAACTGCATCATCTTGCGTCATTACCCCAGTAGAGGCACAAAACACATTATTTAGTCCTTAAAAAGATAGCAAAATAACTGCATCTGAACATGTCTATGCAAACATTGTGGACCCAGATCAGACTGCTCCTGGAGCAGTCTGATCTGGGTACACACTGTTGTCTATATATGAGTAATTAAATATGTCAGTGGACGACAAAAACATACATTTTGTGATTATGCGTTTCAAGGGTCAATAAATGTGAGTTCAGTGTGTATACATACGGTTAGAATTTTCATGAAATGCACGCACGTTTACGCGGCCCAAACAACTTATTAATTCTTCACCAAATAATAAATAAAACCTGATGTCCCTTGGGTAGCAGATAAAATAGTCATACCACGCCCAGATATGAATATGAAAGTTACCGCCTTTACAGAGAGCAACATTTTCTATTATATTTAGTCAGTGCTGTTGCACTTTACATTATATCTCATGAACAAGCCCAAAGAAACCGAATCTGCTTATTTCAAATAAGCTAGTTTCTCCCTTTTTCCGAAAAAATTCGTTTCATCCAGATTTTTAATTCAAAGTATAACCAGAACACATTACAATGAAATCATATCCTAGCGTGCACTCGTACTTCCTATCAAGTGATTCTCCAGCCAACATACATTTTCGGGTTACTATCGGCCTGCTAGCGAACCGCCATTTGAATGGCGTTTCGCTGGCGGGCCGATAGTAACCCGATAAAAATGAAATAGCAAATAATTTACAGAACTGTTACTTTTAACTCAAACTTCTGATAACTCGTATAACAAAAACTGGTCCTTTTGAGTAAATTGAGCTCAGGAACGTTCCCTCTTTCTGTGGCGACTGATCTGGGCCTGTACTTTTTGCATACACAATAAAAACAGTGTAACTTAACACCAAACTTGGTTGAAGTTGATCTGCCACTGATCTTAGTGTATCTGTTCAGCTGCTTTAAAAGCTATGTTCTGGTCGATTGTATTGAACCTGAGTGCAACTACAACAATAACAGGTAGAAATGAGCCGCTACATATGATTTCCAACAATGTGGCATTTTGACAAGTGTAGACTCAGACGAGCCTGTGCAGCCCCCTTTTAAGCTTAGAAACTCCAAATGATGTTCCGTCAGTAGCTTAACAGTCATAGAATATTCAAGCGACAAGCAAAGGCTCTGATCAGACTGCGCATATGCGCAGGTTGATCTGAGGCTTTGCTGGTCGCACATACCACATAGGTGGAAATCTCATGCCACGGCTCAAATGTTAAACAATTATCACTGAGAAAAATTGGCATCTAGTTGTTTTAGTAGGAAAGTAAATATAATATTACACCATAAGTGGTGGCAACTCAGCTGCCATCTCTGTTGATGTTAAGTCACCCTTATTACCTACAGTGTTTGACACATAAATAGGGTGTTAGGCAAATATTTGTTATAACCCATGAGTACCTTTGGCACCTATTTTCCATAAGGAACTATTTTCCCAGCAATTACTACTGTATCTGAGTATCACATAAAATGTTGAATTTGCCTCGACACGAGTGGACGTGTCTTCGATGTTTGCGGCCAGGTAAGTCAGTCCAGACCAAACTTGCTCAACTACAGCAACTAACTAGTCCAAAATTGAATTAGATTTTAGCTATTACACTTTCCACAGAGCAAAAAACAAAGTCGCTGATTTGACTGGGCGGATACGCAGGCTGGTCATTGCGATTGATGTCCACGTGCAACAGAATGACTTAGAGGCCTCATCATTAGACATCCAATCATTGATTAGAAGTCCTGTTTTGTTGCAGGTGAAGGACAGATGTACAGGCTAGGGACTGGGGTTATAAACCTGTTCATGGTCAACTCAACTGAGCATGAAAATGATCCTGCTAATAAATGTTGAAATGCCAACAATTGTTGGTATTTTAACATTTATCAGCTAGATAATCATACTATATAGAGTTTTACAGCCAGACTGAAAGTCTTTATTTTACAGTATTTTAGTTTTTATAAGCAATTGAAATTTCATGCTCATTGAGTTGAGCATAAAAGAAGTTTTATAACCTCGGGGACTTTTTATGCTGTTGGAACGGTAATGACACGTTTGGGCAATGTTTTAATTGTATGCATGCCTGGGGACTGCTCGGAGGGAACATGGATAGAGCACATCGCTTGTCATAAGTGCATTCTTGGTTAGGGTGCTTGCATGTGGCATCGACCGAAGTCAGTCCCCACCCATCCCCCCCCCCCCCCCCGCCACGTACGAATACAAGCACCAATATCCCCATCTCTGCGATTGCATTTGAAAATTCTGTGAGTCTTCCGTTTAAAAGTGGGTGGAGTTGATGCTTTAGGTCCAAGTCAACATTGTTTCAGTCATACGGGACGATTTCCTGTCTTCCTGGGTTGAGCCAGTACTGCACATGTCAAAATACCACATTGTTGGAAATCACATGTCACGGCTCAATTATGTCACCAGTGCCCGTACTTTCGTGGAGATTGATCATGAAATGATTTCTACGGTCATTCTCCTCCTTCCGCTGATTCATTCAAGAAGGGTTGTTGTCAGTTACAAGCGAAAGTATGTGCACTAATTACTGGTTAACCGCTTGTTCAAGTCTGCCCAGGAAAAAGTGTGGTTAGGTGAACCGACCGTCCCGCAATGACCATAGCTGTTGACTTTGGACGTAAAGCAACAAAACAAACAAACAAACCAGTGCCCGTTCTTCTTGGTGCTGAGGAGGGCGGAGGCTCAGTGGAAGAGTGTTAAACCTGTGTGCTCAAGTCTAATCGGGGGCAATGCGCTGAGTACTTTAAAGTTAGTACTGATTCAACTGACTGAAAAAAATGTTGACTGGGACGTAAAGCATCAACACAAACAATCTGAGAGGTGCTCTCTTGATTAATGACGTTCTTTTATTTTCAGGTTCCTGCTGTTGGTGTCTTGTTGTGCTTCTCTGCCTGTATTATTAAGGTACTGTATTATATGACTTTTTGGTTACTGTAAAGGCGGCACCTCATGAATGCGTAAAAAGGACTGGTCTACCTTAGACATAGGTAAAAGCTGAAATTGAGGCGTGGTTTTATTCATGTTACTTATCATATTGCACCATTACCTCAGTATAGACGCAAAGCACATTATTAAGTGCTTAAACGCCAGAAAATAACTGCATCGGAAAATGTCTATTTAACATAAGCATAGAGGCAAACATTGTGGACCCAGATCAGACTGCTCCTGCAGGAGCAGTCTGATCTGGGTCCACACTGTTTGTCTATGAGGCTTCCAATGTTTTAGTGCACGACAAAAAACATACCATTTTGTACTGTGATCATGCGCTTTAAGGTTTAATAAATATGAGTTCAGTGTGTATACGGGGAGGATTTTCATGAAATGCACGCACGTTTGCGCGGCCCAAACAATATATTATTTCTTCACCAAATTATAATTAAAACCTGATTTCCCTTCCTTAGGAGATGAAATAGCCGAACCACGCCCAGATATGAATATTGAAGTTGCCGCCTTTACAGTAAGCGAAAAGTCTATTTATACAGGTCTGTAGGACCGCAAATTTCACACTTCATAAATTTTACACTGTGAAGAATTGGTATCAATGCCTCACAGCACGTGAAAAAAATGGTGTCCAATACGTCACATATTTCGTACCAATAATCACATTTTGTGTAAAATAAGCACGAAGTCAATTTTCAAATTGCATACATGCGTATTCCTCACATTGATAAAATACCCCCGCCCCTCCCCCCCCCCCCCCGCAAATCTGCTGCATTTACATTCGGTTCCAATACTTCACAGTTTTGTCGCTGACATATGCGACGATTAAGTACCAGTTCTTTACATCTGTGATAATTTGGTTTCAATTTTTCACGTGTGAAGATTTGGTACCAATTCTTCACACGTGTAAGTTTTGATACCGATGTTTCACATGTGATGATTTGATACAGATTCTTCGCACATATGAGGATTTGGTACCGATTCTTCACATTTGTGAAAATTTGGTACCAATTCTTCACATCTGAGAAAAATCGTACCAGTTATACACACGTTAAAAAATAAAAAATAATATGAAATTTGATCACAAATGTAAATCCCAAAAATTATCGAAGTTGACCGTACATAAATTTCACATTTGCCAAAAGTGACTTATTGGTGCCAATTCTTCACATGTTGTGAAACTTATGAAGTGTGAAATTTACGAAGTGTGAAACTTATGAAGTGTGAAATTTACGAAGTGTGAAATTTACGAAGTGTGAAATTTACGAAGTGTGAAATTTACGAAGTGTGAAATTTATGGTTCATCACAGGTCCCTAGATAAGAGGGGAGTGCATAATTGAAATATAATTTTCTAATTTCTCAACCGAAACATATGTTGTGGATGCTCAAAAGAACCGTCTCATGAGAAGGTTCTTTTGAGCACCCACAGCACATGTAAAAAATAATCGATAAGAAAATATTTGCAATTTTATGAAAATGTGATATGTGCCACCAGCAAAGGCTCAGATCAGCCTGCGCAGGTCAGACTGATCAGAGCCTCTGCTAGCCCATTGAATAATGCTACTGACAGAACATCAATTGGAGTGTCTAAGCTTAAAAGGATTCTGCACAGGCTCATCTGAGTCTACACATAATAAAATGCCACATTGTTGGAAATCACATGTCGCGGCTCACTTGTCAAGGTGTCACAGGCTAAAATATACGAATCAACATGCGCATTCCCTTCCGTTCCTGGGGTTTGCTTTAATTATAGCCAACTGCACAGACCCGGGTGAAATGTGGCTGTGCATCATTTCATCTGGTTTTTTCTGTTTACCAAAGTACCTATTTAAAGATTCTCAGTAGACACAGGATTAAACGACAAAAACTTTTGATTTAATGATGTTCCTTTTTGTGATGTTTGCAACCATTTGCTTGTACTTTTTTTTTCAAAAAAAAACAGCAAAAAAAACCCCTGTCCAACGGTCATAGAACATCTGTCCAGCGGTTGTTAACATCTGAACAGCGGACGAAAACATCGGACCAACGGTCATAAACATCTGATGCGACATTTGTTGTTACCGTTGTTGTTGTTGTTGTTGTTGTTGTTGTTGTTGTTGTTGTTGTTGTTGTTGTTGTTGTTGTTGTTGTTGTTGTTGTTGTTGTTGTTGTTGTTGTTGTTGTTGTTGTTGTTGTTGTTGTTGTTGTTGTTGTTGTTGTTGTTGTTGTTGTTATGCCCTCAAAAATACACATTTCGATAGGTACCCTATTTTGACATGGCTTTTTAAAGACATTTGACTTGACGCAAACACCCAGTTTTTATAACAATATGATGTTCTAAAACGATACTATAATGGAGGATTTTGAAAACGCATCACCATATTTTTGCACTTTTCTTGCAAACCGTATATGCGATTGAAAAGTTACTCGCAAGTTTTAATGTGCAACCCAGATTTGGTATGCATCAGTCGTTTATTTGACTGCACTATCACGCGACGCTGCTGATGACGTCACATGGGTACATACAGCATCCAGCACCTTTCTGCACAGTTAAATGAAGCCTTTTGATTATTATTATGTTCAAACTGTGGAGTGTATGATACCATATCACCAAAGAGTTTATAGACTTTTTTTAATTAAAAGTAATTGATAACTTCAATACTTCGAAAATAAACATCAAATTTGAACATCAATTCATAGCTCCTTTGTAGAAACATCTCAATAAGTTACCATTATGCGCGCTTTCATGACTGATAAATTGACTACATACACTGGCAGTCATGTGAGGATGAGATTGTGATGTAAATAATGACAGGAGATCTGATGTCATGTGATCGAAAACGTCTTAAAAATTACGTTAACGTCACTTGCACCGTACAAAAGACACGCGATACAAGCGTAATTTATGCATAATCTGTCATTTGTATATTCCCTTAGGTTCTTCCACTTAAACCGGACGTAAAACATCGAAACTTTTAAAGGCCAAAGACGTTGAATTTTATTGCTAGACTTAATTAATCAGGGTGGGTGGGGTATGTCAATATTTTTTAAAGGGGTGTAATTTTGAGCATAATGAACTGTCAATTCATTTCTAATCGTTCAATGATGAATGTGCCGTCGTGAAAGAAGCAAAGGACGCCAATCTGTTGAGTCAGGAATCAAAACTAACGCGTGTTAACTTGCAGCTGAATTTGTGTCCTTCAAAATCGACCACCCTGCCTTAAAACGGATACTTTTTCAATACCTTAAAGTAAATTTACAACCATGAATTTTCTAGGACACACTACAAGATGGTCAGACTATAATATGCAATAACAATTATCTGCTGACATTCTCAGAGTTTGTGGAATAAAGGATTTAATCTGGGTGATGCGTTTTCAAAGTCCTTAGGTATATATCGACATTAAAAAATAGCGATGGTTATAATTATCGTACCACCAACGTTGATACAGCGTCGATTCAGCGTAACACCAGCGAGACATGCATAAAAATAGCATGCAAACATACACAGCCTGGTCCCTATCACCCCTTTTGTGGGCATAAGCGTGACCGACATTACCCCTTTTACCGTTTTGTAC